>JARHVA010002561.1:302500-957500 GCA_037957365.1 Torreya grandis | reverse complement strand
TTGAATTGCCAATCCCAAATGATTAGTTTTGGAAGGCATTTAAAATTCATTACTACATTGATTGGTACCTCTTTGGGTTAAAAAAATAAAAAAAAAATAGACAGGGGTTTACCTGAGACTACCTTATTCAAGGCCATGAAGCATATGCATATTTAATGCTATCAGGATCATTTATGGGCTAGGCAAGTATAACCCAAGACATTAGCACCCAATATATATTTTACATTAGATGTATGATATTCTATTAAAATATTTTGTTACTCATCATAATAATTCATATTATAATTGACGAATAATATGGAAGGATGGGATTTAGAATAATTCATGAATCTAAACATGGTATGTATGATCTTATACGTCTTTAGCTAAGATAATATGAATGAAATTGAATAGATATTTGATACTATCATGATTATTTATGGGCTACACAATTATATTATGATTTTGATTTCTAAAAAAATAGTGAATTGTTATAGTATGATATTGATTTCTTAAAAAAAATGAACTATCATAGTATTTGTGATTTTTAATTTTTGTCAAACTCAACAAACTATCAAACTTCTCCCTTTTATACAATGATCTATAAACCTAAATGGGAGACTACTTAATGTATGGTTGTTTGGTTGAATTAGGGTGATCAGTAGGTTTATGTAGAGTGTTACAGCATTGAATTCAATCATATAATGATATTTAATTAGTGATTACATGATAACTATAGCTTACGATGTAAAAAAAATAGTCAACTAGTCCATGGATATGTTCATGATTAGTAATATGCTTAATTGATTATCTATAACAGTAGAATTAGATTAGTATATATGGATATTAGATAGCATAAATATATACTTGAATTATCTAAATAGTTTAGATAACATTAAATTCACAAATGCATAGACGTGAATGCTATCAAAAAATTAAAATAGTGAGCTCATTCATGAAGTGTAGTTCTTATAAACAGATACATCTAGATATGTATACATACAATGCTAAGTCTATGGTATCTCTTAATCCACACACACACACACACAGAGATATATATGTGTGTGTGTGTGTGTGTGTGTGTGTGTGTATATATGTATGTATGCATGTATGTATGTATGTGTGTGTGTGTGTGTGTGGCTTAAGAGATACCATAGACTTATCATTATATATATATATATATATATATATATATATATATATATATATATATATATATATATATATATATATATATATATATTGTAATATGATTTTGAAATTCTTGTAAATAGAATTTAAAATGACTATAGGCATGCAAAATTTATTTATTGTTGAGAACATGTATATGTTGTATATAATGAGAATATTAATATGAACAAGTATAACATGTATTAGTATATGATGGTGAATACATATAGTCTTATTAAATGATATAAACTAAGTCATGGACACTGGAAGAGTAGGTCACCAGCTATACATATACATAGGCTCCTAAAACATAACAAGACATATAAATGTAATATCTTATTCAAACAAAACATAATTAGGATTATGAGACTTTTAATTCTTGAAATTGCTATGACTGGTTGTTTGTATTTGAGTAGTTTGCTCAAGAACAATGGACTATGATAATATGGGTTGTCATAAAGTAAATTATATTTAGAAAATACTTATTGTAATTAGAAAATTATAGTTTAGATGTATATTATAATCGAATGGTATAAAATGTAATTTTTATTCTTGATTATTTATGTGATAAATAATATTGTGAGATTCATTCATACATTTGATGCACTAAATATATGCATTTTGATTATTCTTGTGATTATCATATTTTATGATTGCTACTAAGATGTAATCTATATGAATCTATTGGTTATAATATGTTAGTCAAATATTTAATTATTGTTACTAAATGAGTAGTGAGACAAACTTCACTAGCTTACTAACATCATAATGCCAGATGAAGGTAATATGATCAAATGGTGTGTTTGAAATTGACTGATCCTAGAGATCAATGACTATTAAAAACTTTGGCCAAAGTAATGGCAGTTAGACATTGCCATTTCATATTTAGTATTTACGTGTTTGTGAAATATCATGTTAGAATAATTTTATTTATGGTACACTGTATGTTTTTAATAATCATACAACACATGGGTACTAGCTTATCTCTCTAGATTCCCACACTGCCACTATATACTCATCTATGAAGGGAGGACCATTTCATGATGGTGGATTTTGCATGGGATCAATGGTCCATGGTTGGTGTGTAAAAGCACTTAGATGATGCTCTCCCTCTCCATAGTAGTACTTATTTGGAGATGACATTTGAGATTGCCATAGATACTAGAGTTTAAAAAACTCATGATTTGTGGAGACATGTATCTTATATTTGTTTATTATACTATAATTATTACTAGAACATTACTTGATGAGTTGTAATTACTTACTTATTATACATTGACAACAATGGCTATATAATTATACCAGCTATGGATGAAAGTTTGTAATTACTTTATATATTTAGTTATAATGTGTTTTATGATGATAGTGATTAGTGATAAATAATGTCACATGCTTATTTTATAGTTATCACACTTATATTAATTTATATGGATCACTAATTATATTCTCATGGTGTAATCTAATTAAGGAATATATTGTTAAAATTTAAATAAAAAATCACGTATTTTAAAGTAGATCCCAGTGGGGATGTTACATGTGGTATCAGTGTTATAGATCAAACTATAGGACCTTATGAGTCCACTAAAATTTTCATATCTTTTTATTTATTATAATGGAGATGGTGAAAGATAGAGTATCTAAAGAGGGTCCATCAAATGTCAATAACATTAACTTTTTGTTTGATCCTAACTAATTTGCCACTGAGCAAGTAACAAAGTTAGATCAGATCCTTATAGTCATGAATGAGACTAGGGATTGAATTAAAGCCTCAGAGTAGGAGGTTCATTGCCATGAAGAGGAAGAACATCAGGAAGAACCTAAAGTGCATCCCAATGATTAGGAAAATCCTCAAGATGTGAGAGCATAAGTAGCTATAGAGTTGGCTAGAGATATAAAAAAGGTGAATCCACCTAAATTTGATGGAACTATTTTGGGTGATGAAGATGAGGCATGGTTGAATGAGATGGATAAGTATTTTGAGATTCAAAACTACTCTGAGGTCACCAAAGTGGTTTGGGGAGCTTACCAATTGGACGGTAAAGTATCTACATGGTGGGCCAAAAACAAGTTAAAGATGAACCTTAACTTGACCACCACTACTTAGGAGCAATTTATGACTTTGTTCAAATCATGGTGGCTTCCACAGTTATATTTTGACTAGAAGTTTATAGATTTCTAGAATCTAAATTAAGGATACTTATTAATGAATTAGTACTAGGAATAATTCACCAAAATTCCAAATTATGTACCTTAGTACTAGGTAGATGAGAGGTTCAAAATCAAGGAGTTCATCATGGTATTAAGACCCCAAATTAGATAAGAGGTGGATGTTCATGGACCTTCTACTATAGACTAGGTATTCAAGAAGGTAATCAAATAAGAACAAAAGTTGAAGTCTCTTGCACAAGTCAGGGACAAGTTCAAGAAAAAATTTGGAAGTTATAAATCAAATTTAAAAAATAAGAAATAGAAGCAGAGGAGTGGATACTCTAGGACTCAATTCAAAAGTTAGAATGCCAAATTAAATAATGGTTCAGGTAATAAGACACCAAGAAATGGTTTTAAAGGCAATTTCAAGAGAAACCAATAGGTTGATAGGTAATGATGACATGGATGTTGTGTCATTTGTGGATATGACCATTATGATCATGATTATACTCAAGACAAGATAAGGAAAAAAGTTATTATTCCTCACTAGGGTACTTTCCAGTAGTGTATTCACGCAACAGTTGATAATTAGCAAGCAGAATTTCAAGCATCACCCCTAGAGCTATCAATTATTTTATTTGAATATCCAATTTTTATTTTGATAGATAAAAGGGATATAGAATATTTCATAACTCCTTGACTACTTATTAAGCTATCTATAAGATCTGGAGTAATGAAAAATGCATGGTCGGTACAATATGGGAATGATTCAAAAGTCATGGTTGACAAGTGTTTAGTTGAAGCAAAGATTAGATTACCTAAATTCACAATAGTAGTGGATCTATATGTAGCACCACTAGGGTCATATGATGTGATATTAAGAGTTAATTGGCTTGAAAAATATAAGGCCAAGGTTGACTGTTACTTGAGTAAGGTTGAGTGTCTAGATGATTTTGAGAATTAGACACAAATTTAGGGCGAGAAAAGAGAGTTGAAGCTTATGCATATTTATATAATGCAACTCAAGAGGACCTAATAAAAAGGGTGCCAAGAATTTATCATCAAGATAAATGAAATGGAAGAATATAAGGAACCCTCTCTCAAATATTATCCATTATTTAGGAATTTTCATGATATGTTTCCATAGGAATTATCAAAATTATCTCCTAGACGTGAGTTTGATTTCTCTATTGATATCATACCTAGATCAAAACCTCAGTATAAGCCACCATATAGGATTAAAACCAATGAATTGGTTGGATTGAAATCTCAAATCTAGGAATTGTTGTCAAAGGGGTTGATTAGACAAAGTGTGTCACCATGGGGTGCACTAGTTATCTTTGTCAAGAAAATGGATGACACTCTTCGACTTTACATTGATTATAGAAAGTTGAACAAGGAAACTATCAAAAATAGGTGTCTACTAACTTTCATATATCATATTTTTAATCAAATATAGGGATAAATAATCTTTCCTAAGATTTATCTTAGAGTAGGATACTATCAATTGAGGATAAGGGATGAGTATATTTTGAAGACAACATTTAGAACTCGTTATGGGCACTATGAGTTCACAGTATTACTGTTTGGGTTGACAAATGCTCTGATAGTATTCATGAATCTCATGAATAATGTGCTCAAATATTATCTATATCAATTTGTTTTGGTCTTTCTTGATGACATTATTATATACTCTAAGAATGAAGAGGAGCATCTTCAACATCTAGAGTTGGTTCTACAATGGTTATAAAAGCACAAACTATGTGACAAGTTGTCTAAGTGCACATTTTTCTAAGAGAGAGTGTAATATCTGGAACATATTGTTTCTATAGATGGTATTTCTATAGACCCAATAAAGATAAGAGCCATTATGGAATGGCCAACACCAAAGAATGTGCATGAGGTAAGAAGTTTCATGGGATTAATAGGATATTACAAGAAGTTCATTTCAAAATTTTCCAAGATAGATAATCTAATTACCTCTCTATAATGGAAGAACCAAAGTTTTGTTTGGTTAGATAAGTGTGAAGTAGATTTTCAAGAATTTAAAATAATACTTACTTCATCACCAGTGTTAAGAGTTCCTATCAGAAGTACATTCAAGGATATCTAGTGCTTGAATTCTCACTAGGATATGAATTCTATGATTAAGTTAAGAAAGTATTGTCTAAGAATGCATAGAGTCCTAGGTATAAAGGATTTAGATTAGAGAGTGATGGTATTTTGTATTATAATAGAAGGATGTATATTCCAGATCAAGAAAATTTGTGAAGTACAATATTAAAAGAAATAGAAAATGCCCCATTTTTAGGACATCCAAGAGTAACCAATCTCATGGTAGAGATGATAACATTATATTTATGGAATGGAATCAAGAAAAATGTGGTGGATTTTATGTCACATTATTTGGAATGTCAGTGAGTGAAATTTGAACATGTGCATCTGATTGGTTTGTTATATTTGCATGATATACTAGAATGGAAATGACAAGTGATCAGTATGAAATTTTTCTAAGTTTTATCAATGTCATAAAATATGCATAATATGATCTTGGTATTAGTTGATAAACTAACTAAGGTGGCTCATTTTATACCAAACAATTTGATAAATGATGGACCTAACCTTCCAAAGAGGTTTGTAAAGGAATTGTATAGGTTTCATGGATTTTTAGAGAAGATTATTTTATATCATGATCTAAAGATGAATTATAGATTTTGGGTAATTCTGAATTCAATTTTGGGTATGCAACTAAAATTCAACACTTCATATCACCAAGAGATTGATGGTCAGATTGAGCGAGTTAATCAGGTGTTAGAGGATCTTCTTTGTATGTATTACATGGATCAACAATACAAGTGGAAATATTATCTTCCATTGGTTTATTTTACTTATAAAAACTCATACCAATCAATTTTAAAGATGGTAATGTTTGAGGTAATATACGAAAAATGGTACATGACACCAATCAATTAGGATAGGTTAGAGGATAGGGTAGTCTTTGGACCTGATATGCTTTCAAAAATAGAAGATCAAATTAGATTAATTAGATAAAGATTGATCGAGTCCAATTATAGGTAGAAGAGTTATGATATTCTAAAGATGATAGATAGGTAGTTTTTAGTAGGTGATAAAGTGTTCTTTAAGGTTAAGCTGCATAAGAGCTCGATTAAATTTATGAAGTTAGAAAAACTATCACCAAGATATGTGGGACCCTTTGAGGTGTTAGAAGTGATCAATATTATAGAATATAGGCTTACATTTCCACCATCCATAGATCTATTACATAATATATTGCATGTTATTTATCTTAAAAAGTATATAATCGATCCTATGCATATGTTGGATTGGAATGTTTTATAGGTTCTGAATCCTGGTGTGGTCATAGTAGAATCATTTAGAGTAATTGACACTCATAAATTTTTTTTTGTAATAGAGAGATGTCATAGTACAAGGTCTTATGGGACCAATACTCTGATGATAGTGCTACTTAGGAGGACTATGATGAGTTCTATAAGAATTTTCCACATTTTTTTGATTTGATACTTTATACTATGATTATTTCTCTACTAAACAATATTTTTAATTCAAAAATTATGTTTGAATAAGTGTCATCTAGGACAATGATGAGCTTTAGGGGGAAGGATGTTACATAGTCTCTATGTAAATCTACTTGATTATCCACGGATATTTATAGTTGACAATTTGATTTGTTTATTATTTGCCTAAGCTATGAGCTATATGCTATTATGGGACAATTGAATATTTCTTTGGTTACATGATTACATTGCTATGAGTTAGATGTAGTGTATATTTTTACATTATGATCATAATGAGTTGTTATTTTAGCTATATTTTATGATGTATATATGTCATGGTTTTATGGACTAACTACCTACTTGTTGTGAGTTTGATGCAGGAGAGACTCATCCCTTAGAGCATGATGGAGGGAGAGCATCATCATAAAGGGTGATGTAGATGGAGATGTAGATGGAGATATTGGGGGATGAAAGAGGAATGGCTATAACCCTTCACACACCACATTATTTAGTACATGTTAGATGCATATTTGAATGGTTAGAGTAGTGCATTTTAATGTTGTTTGTATTTAGATAGTGTTTACGCATGGTTAATTATGTGTTAGATTAATTTATTGCTTGTGTGCAATTAACATCATGTGAGTAATAAACTTCATTTGATTTATTTCTTGGTTAAAATGTTAATGACTTACATTCATAGAAAAATTATATTGTTATCTTTGAGATCATTAATGGCATAGAATAAAATGAATTAGAAAATAGAATAAAGTAATTTTGTTATAATTAAACTTTTTATTCTATTGTGTTAGTCATTGTTTAACTAGGAAATTTTATAATTAGAATAAAAAGTGGGGGGGGGGGGTGAGCTTTAAAATCTTTAAAAGAAACTTATGAAAAAAATATAGAGAAAAAAAAAGAAAAAAAATCATTGAATAAAATTAGAAAAAGATAAAAAAAAATTAACTTTAAACAAAGCATCACCATATGCATAAATAAAAAAATAATATTTAGAAGGGGAATAATTTTTTAAGGAGAAGGTAAAATGTAGAAGAGAGGAGAAGAGAGGAGGGAAAGGGAGAAAAGTAAAACATAGCATTTTCAACAGGTAAGCAATGTAAATTTTATTTTATATATCTACATTCTATGAATTATGTGTTACAATAGTATGGATGAAATGTATGTGTGCATATAAATACAAAGAATATTATGTAAATGAGAAAGCATCAATATGTATGAAAATAGAGTAATCCACATATATTTAAAATCTATATATATTGTATTGAACTACCTAGTTTTAGTTTAACTACCTTGCAATATTCCTGCAAGAGTCAGATAATGATAATTTTGATACATACCAAGAACTACTAAAGGTATTCTTAGGATTCATAGATATGGTTGGTTGTATATTTCACTCAAAATTTTAATAGACAATAATATTACACTAAATCACTAACCCCAAATGATTAGTTTTGGGAGGTATTTGAGAATTCATTACTACATTGACTAGTACTTCTTTGGGTTAAAAAACACAAAAAACAATTGGGGTTTACTTGAGACTACCTTCTCCAAGGTCATGAGGCATATGCATATTTGATACTTTCAAGATCATTTATGGGCTACACAAATATAACCGAAGACATTAGAACCCAATATATATTTTACATTAGATGTAATATATTATATTAAAATATTCTATTAGTATTATTTTTTTACTCATCACGGCGATTCATATTATAACTAAAAAATAATATGGAAGGATGGTATTTAGAATAATTCAAGAATCTAAACATGTTATTTATGATCTAATACATCTTTAGCTAAGATAATATGAGTGAAATCAAATAAATATTTGATACTATCAGGATCATTTATGGGCTATGCAAGTATAGTATGATTTTGATTTATAAAAAAATAGTGAACTGTTATAGTATGATAATGATGTCTAAAAAAAATAGTGAACTATTATAGTATTTGTGATTTTTAAATATGATCAAACTCAACGAACTATCAAACTTCACCATTTAATATAGTGATATATAAACCTAAATGGGAGACTACTTAATGTATGGTTGGATGGTTAATTTGGGGTGATCAATAGGTTTATGCAGAGTGTTATAGAATTAAAGTCAATCCATGATATTTACTTAGTGATTACATGATAACTATAGCTTATGATGTAATAAAAATAGTCAACTAGTCCATGGATATGTTCATGATTAGTAATATGCTTAGTTGAATATCTATAACTATAGAATTAAATTAGTATCTATGGATATCAGATAGCATAAATATATACTTGATTTATCTCAATAGTTTAGATAACATTAAATTCATGGATTCATAGAAATGAATGCTATCAAACAATTAAAACAATGATCTCATTCACGAAGTGTAGTTTTTCTAAATGGATACATCTAGATATGTATACATACAATGGTAAATATATGGTATCACTTAAGCCATATCTACTAAGTATATGTGTGTGTGTGTGTGTGTGTGTCTATATATATATATATATATATATATATATATATATATATATATATATATATATATATATATATATATATATATATATATATATATATGATCTATTGATTATGATAAATTGGATTATTAATATTCTATAAATGTTATGTTTCATAATCAATTATCAATATATTCTGTAAAAGTATTATGAAATTATTGTTTAGAATTTAAAATTAATATAGGCATGCAATATTTATTTATTGTTGAGAACATGTGTATGGTATATATATTGAGAATATTAATATGAACAATTATAACATGTAATTAGTATATGATGGTGTGTACTTATAGTCCTATTAAATGATATAAACTAAGTCATGGACTCTAGAAGATTAGATCACCAACTATACGTATACATAGGCTCATAATTGATGAAAAGACACAAATGTAATATATTATTCAAATAAAACATAATTAATATTATGCAACTTTTAATTCTTGACATTGTTATGACTAGTTGTTTGTATTTGAGTAGTTGTGTTCAAGAACAATGGACTATGATAATATGGGTTGTCATAGAGTACATTATATTTGGAAAATAATTATATTAATTATAAAATTTTAGTTTAGATGTATATTATACCCAAATGGTATAAATTATATTTTTTATGCTTGATTATTTATGTGATAAATAATATTGTAAGATTTATTCATACATTTGATGGACTAAATGTATGCATTTTGATTATTCCTATGCTTATCATGTTTTATGATTGATAGTAGGATGTAATATATATGAATATATTAGTTATAATATGTTAACCAAATATTACATTATTAGTAATTAGTAAGTAGTGAGATAGACTTCACTAGCTTACTAGCATCACAATGCCAGATGAAAGTAATTTGATCAAGTGGTGTGTTTGAAATTCACTGATCCTATAGATAAATGACTTTTGAAAACTTTGGCCAAAGTAATGTTAGTTAGACATTATCATTTCATATGTATGATTTACATGTTTGTGTGATATCATGTTAGAATAGATTTCTTGATGGTACATTGCATGCTTTTATAAATCATACAACACACGGGTACTAGCTTGTCTCTCTAGATTCCCACACTATCACTATATACTCATCTATGAATGGAGGGCCATTCCATGATGGGGGATTTTTTGGGGGATTGATGGTTCGTGGTTGGTGTGTAAAATCACTCAGATGATGCTCTTCCTACCCACAATAATACTTATTTGGAGATGATACTTGATATTGCCATAGATACTAGAGTTCAGAAAACTCATGTTTTATGGAGCCATGTATCTTGTATTTGTACATTGTATTGTATTTATTGTTGAAACATTACCTGATGAGTTGTAATTACTTACTTATTATACATTGATATCAATGGCTGTATGATTATACCAACTATTGATGGAAGTCTATAATTACTTTATATATTTAGTTATGATGTGTTTCATGATGACAGTGATTAGTGATGAATAATGTCACATGTTCGTTTTATAGTTATCAAATTTATAGTAACTTATATGGATCACTAATTAGATTATCATGGTGTAATCTAATTAAGGAATATGTTGTTAAATCATGTATTTTTAGGTAGATCCTAGTGGGGATGTTATAGTTTCCATTATTTTATATCTCTTAGGTTTAAAATAACCAAAACATTTTGGTGAATCTGATCAATCGTTTGAGCTTGAAAATCCTAGGCTTGCTTCTACATTAGGCTTTCATTTTCTTATGGTATCATGCATTCTCATTTCTCCATGAATGATATAAAGTTATGGATGTTATTATACATGATAAAATCTCAGCCTTTCTTAGAAATACACATTGCACAAATGTTGAATCATAAATGTGTATACATGGTAAAATCTTAGCCTTTCTTAGTAATACACATTACATAAATGTTAAATCAAACATTATTTATATTACTACTCATAGGGATCATGCATGTATGGCTCCTTTCATCCCCCCTTCCTTAATAAATTATGGTGGAAGTAATCATCACCCCTAAACTAATATTCATCTAGGCTTATATTAGACATAGATTTCACCACTATCACAACATAAAAAGGTATTATACACAATATTGTAGTGTAAATCGGGGATAATCAAAATATTCCTCCTAATATTCATCCACCACTGAAAGTATTAGACAATACAACTAGAGATTATGACATCATATATGAACTTAAGTATACAAATGCAAAAATTTCCTAACTAAAAATGCTCAAAAAATTCATCAATTATAAGGACATTATTTATGCAGCACTATGTGATACAATTTAATTGAATAATATAGAGCCTGATTATTTTGATCCATTGTTAATATGTTAAATTAAATTGAAGATATAATTTATTTTTAAAAATTATATTTACCCACCCAAAAAAATATAAATCATAACCTCCCACATTATATTTAGATAGGGATGCTAAATAAATAGATTGAGTGGGTAATGATAAATAATGGATTAGTGTTAAACATTTATAACATCACATTTCTTTGAAACACTTAATATTAATACAAAGTTTATCAATAAATCAAATATGAGAATTGGGGGTTTTGAAAACATACCTCACCAAACTTTACTAACAATTATTTTTAATACAATAATTGGGCCTAAAACATTACCCACTACATTTTAGGTAATGCCAAATATTTTTAATTTTAAAATATTACTCAATAGACCTTGGATTCATGTTATGAACATTATACCATCCACCCTACATCAATGCTTTAAAATTGTATATGATCGATGTCTGCATTCATGTATTGTAGGTAATAGAGCTTGAAAATATTACAAAGCATTATAACCAACTAAAATATTCATACCAAAATTGGACCTCCTTAGTCATCCATAATACCACCTCTAAAATTCATACCAGTATATAGAATACATATTATGAGATGGGAGAAAAAAAATTAATGAAAATAAATCAAAATTACCACCAACCCTATTAGTTAATTAATGTTATAAAAGCACAAACTTGTATTCTTTAAATGAAAAATGAATCAATACTATATCTTACCTTATTGTTTAACTCTAAAAACCAAAATTTAGAGAATAATAATGAAGATAATAATGATGATGACAATGGAATTACTAAAAACATAGTGATGTTTGTAGCACCTAGGGAATATGATGATAATTTGAACATGGTGAGCATTAATAAATTATGATATCTTCTTCATACTCAACCTCAACTAGATAATAACAAAGGGAAGGCACCCCTTCAAGAAAACCACAAGGATACAAATGGTGTAAACACATCTTACAAGAAATATCTCTAAGAATAAGAATTGAAAATTAGATACACTATGGTAAATCATCAAGTAGTTCACTATCCACATTATAAGGAAAATATGAATTTTATTTATGGAGATAGATTTCAATATTAATTCAAGATAGGAATATCTAAAAATAGGCATTCCATTCAAATAACACTTTGTCAAATCTAACATGACTTGCTTACAATAAATACTACACATAACACATGTGTAGTTGGTGAGTATTTAATATTTGTAAAATATTAAGTCAAAAATATAGATCCCATAGATGTAAAATCTCAATAACCAATTAAAAATAAGCATCCATAATAAATAATATATTTTCAACCACGTGAAAATGATACAGTTATTTTGAAAACTATTTCATTAGATAACAATAGATTTATGAGTTTCACTTGCAATAGATATTCCATCACATTCTATGATAGTATTATAGTAGTTGTGTGAGCATGTTACAAAAATAAAAATGATGTATTCTCCTAAAATACAATGGAGTCCACAATATGACTATTATATTTACCATACTTATGAATCTAGATATTCTACAACCTATGACAATTTTCAAATTTAGATAATGATATATATGCTACTCCTCACCCACAACATGTTAAATTTTAACCAATTGATATAAAAACTACACTTGAACATCCCATTTATAGTTTTTTGTCTTATAATTGATTTTTTTCCTTGATCACACTATCGTACATTGACTGATTGATTCTTCTATAATGTTGTTATAGTTTTATGCACACCAATTTGTAACAAGGTGGCCTCTAATGTTTAAGGATATCAATGGAGGTAAAATACACTCTAGGGAATGAGTTTTAGGTATGCTATTTTAACAACTAGGTGATGGAATAATAGGCAGAGCATGCAAGTTGTTAACAAGGATGATGACTGGATGAATGGTTTCTAAAATAAATTTAAATCTAGATGAGTTGGAAAATGGGTGGATAATAATCTAGAGTGGGTATATGTCATAAATAAACTCAAAAATAGAGGGAAGGTTAGATCAGGAACAAAGGATATTATAGATTCAAAAGTCACCTCTCAAGATGGATTCTAAGTGGAGAAGTGCTTTCATAATCAATGTCTGATGCTAGATGAGTTGGAAAATGGGTGGATAATAATCTAGAGTGGGTATATGTCATAAATAAACTCAAAAATAGAGGGAAGGTTAGATCAGGAACAAAGGATATTATAGATTCAAAAGTCACCTCTCAGGATGGATTCTAAGTGGACAAGTGCTTTCAGAACCAATGTCTGATGCTAGTAGCTATTGTACACACATAGAAAGACATGGTCAAGTAGTCTGGGATAGTTTGATATAGGAAACTCATATATATCAGTCAAAGTTTGTTCCTTCTATAGTAGATGTTGCACACCCTTACTTAGGAGATTATGAATCAAACCAAGGAGGTATCTAAGATAGCTATTATACATACACATAAGATTATATCATTGAAAGCACCTCTACACACTTAGAAATATGAAACAATCAAATTACTTTCCAATAATCACTATAATTATTAATTATTAAATAGCTATTACACATATAAATTTAGCATAATAATCATGAAAATAAATAATTCCTTTGAGCTATTGCAAACTAAGAATTATTGAATCAAACAACCAAAAAAATTAATCCTAATTACATAGAGCATGGAGAGAAAATACATAAACACATAAGTGACAATCAAAATTGATTTTTTTCTGTATTGAAAATAATCTTAATATTTGTGCATTACTACCCCAGCTATGGTAACCCACTCTCTAGCCTCCTATGTTTTGATAATCACTAATTTGAGGGATTTTGATGTCTCCAATGGTGTCATTAGGTCCAGATGGTTGTATGCCTTATTAGTAGTGTACAAAATCAATAACTTTAGTTTATATTCATCTTGATTTAAAGAATTAAAAAATTTATGTGTCTAAGCTATATGGTGGGTCAATATATCTCTCATTGCCTCAAGTGCCTAAAGAACATTATAACATTTTGATCTAACTTCTTGAACTTTAGTCTCAATTCCTATTGGAATATAGACTATTTGCTACTATTCTTTGATTTCCTCTAGTTCTTATTCTAGTTCTTACCTTGCCATCTCAGTCCCATCATTTAATGCTATCATAGCATCCTTGTGGGTTTCTGTCAAGGACTTGAAATCTTCTATTTAGGGGGACTGCCCTCGTTGTATGTTCTTTCTTTTAGAAAAGGTGTAGACCTCCTACCTTTCTTCAAGAATGAACTCCCTCACAACTTAATCCTCTAATTTTCTCTTTCTAACTCTTTGAATACTTCTTGAAGGATTATCAAACAAGGTGGTTATTGATGGCAATTCTGTAATTTTGAAATTAGGCTTTTGGGAAGCCTTTGCTCTAAGATCAACTACCCATGGTGGAATCAATAGCTGGGTAGGGCCTATTTATTGTCTATTTAATCGTAGCCTCTACCTCTGGATCTTCTACTGATTTATCTATGGTTCCTTTAAGAAATTTATCAAGAATGGACGTCCATATGATATTAGACCAATCCACACCTCTATATTAGGGGAGTGGATGGGCTATATATAATGGTTTACCCCTTTTGGCCTTCCCTAAGGACATGATACCAGTCTCTTGGGATGAACTAGTGGAAGGTATTAACAAATTAATGTGTGGAAGAGATGTGGAGTTGGGAACTAGCCAATATTGTTTTAATTTTCTTAGTGGCCCTTTTATTCTTCCTAGTTTGGATTGTAACATTCCCAAAGGGAATATCAGTCATGGTGGCAGTAATGGATGTGGTTAGCACTATGGGGGAAAATGAAATAATACTGGTAGAGGAAACATCTTCTACCTTGGGATTGAGGAAATGGATTTTAAAGATAGTAAAAGGGGAAATTGAAAAATTAGGGGTGGATGTGACATCCTCCATCTTTGAAGTGAGAAATGGTGTTTTCAAAATAGCACTAATAAGAACTGATCCAAAAATGGGAAGAAATGAAGAAACTTGGGAAGAAGGGTTTGAAGGCTAAGCCTTATTACCTAATTTGTCATCTTTGATCGATGTCTTCGCTTTATCAGCTATAAAGCTTAACACCTTAGCTCTTTCCATTTCTTCCTCTTCATCTATTTCTTTCTCTACCTCTGTTTGCTATTGGGGAGCTAAAGGTAGAACCTATGGTTGATCAAACGTTAGATTCTTTATGAGGGGAGTAGGTCTTAGATTCATTTTATAGAAAATAATGGTTTTCAATGGTGGGGAAGAGGCTCTCTAATTTGAGGTAGTATTAAATTTGTAGCTACCTCTTTCACTATAGATTCTTGTAATTATGGTGAAGTTATAGGTATTTATAATGGCAATGTGGTTGGATGCTTCTAGTTATCTACATCAGAGTAGTCCAAGTCAATTAGATTCCCTTGTGCTCCCCTAGGATCAATCTCAATCAATAAAAACTCTTTCTTAACAGCCCTAAATAGTAGGGGAAGTCCCTAGTAAGTCCCTTCTTATATCTCGATTTGTTGTTGGGGTATTGATGTAGAGCTCTAGCTTAGCCTATAATTCTCCATCTCTCCCTCTACTTGTCAACTAGTAATTAGTAAAATTATCCTTGGAAAACACTACACCTATTTGTCCAAATGGAAAAATAACACAAAAACCTATTAATCAAGTTCCAAAACACATGTAATGCATTTCCACAAACCATAACAATTCTTCTTTAACACTCCTTATCTTGTATTTCATTCAATATTCTCTCTATGTCCATTCATTCCCACCATCCTTTTGGGTCATTATGACTTCATTATTTATAACCTTTATATGTTTTTATGGTTCATAACACCTTATTTATTCCTCTCATAGTCTATTTAAACCACTCATCTCCTTCTATTCTTTCCAAAATGCATTTAGACTCACCTACACAACTCTACCCTATCTTACAACTCAACTACTAGCCCTATTTTATGATTACTTCCTTATTTTGAATTGTTTACAAACTATAAACAAAATTTGATACCATTTCTTAGACTCCCCATAGACATCTTAACTCCATAATTATCCACTAGATTAAATTCCACATGCACACCCCTTTTCTACCACTCTATTAGACCAAATTAGGCCTATTTTGCCTGCATATCAACTCAGGTTCCTCCACACGTGTTTGTCCATACACATTCACATTTAAAATCCTAAAATATATTATAATAAATTAAATCTAATTTTTTCTCAAAATTTTATCATTTTTTATGGTTAAAACTATATTTAAGGCCTACACCCTTAAAACCAGGGTTTTTAGTCTCTATCAAGGCTGAGAGTGCTCAAAATTACATAAATTGAAATATAAACCATTTAAAAACAAACCAAAGGTCAATTTATCTCTATCCATGTATTATATAACTTTTTTCATTCATTTGTCAGTGTTTAATGTCCAACAATTCACGCATAAATACAAGATCTCAGTCTATAACCTTGCATATGCACATAGGAAAGCAGGGTATTATGGTTTCTTGTCTTCTATCAACATTTAAATCCTCCAAAACCTTCAATAAGGTTATCAAAATATTATAAAACTAATATAAACCCTTTATAATCTTATTTGAATCTAAAAAAATAATCATAACAACATATCTCAGTTTCCAAATAGGGTTATTATTGTGTTTTGCCCTTTGCAAACAAGGTACATAGGGTTTTGGTATCTTTTCAACCTCAATGGAATTATAAACCTATACCAATGTTCTCAATAATTTATATAACCACCTCACACATTTACTTATCAAATTTAATGACTATCCATACCTTCTTTCCTACTTTGAAGTCAAAACAAGACATAATACAATTATGATATTGCAAAAAATTCCAATTATCTGGACTATGGATTAACAAGGAACAAGATTTATAAATAAATAGAATATACCTATCTTTTATCATCCATATTGGAAAAAAATTTGTTCCCACTATTCGTATGTTAGTCTCACCACAAGACTCAAATGGAAATAGAACCCAATACTCAGTTTCACCACTTATACAAATTGTATAAATGCATGCCCTATCTACAACTTGATGATCTACATAATAGTGATTAATTCACATGCAATCTTGGTTTTATTTCAATAATATATATTATATACTATCCATAAACAATTTCAAAATCATTCAACAAAGTTTCTTACCAATGAGATTATCTAAGCACATCAAAGGTGATGTCTCAGTCATGAAATTTGATGACACTAGGATTCTCTTAACATAACATTCTTGATTCAACAGGTTTCAATAATTACATATCCTTTCTTGATCATCCTCGAATGGGATGACAAGTTATACCTCAATAAATCTTCCCTCACACATTATATATATATATATATATATATATATATATATATATAAAATACCCCTAAAACAAAATTCAATAACTCTTGATCTACATGGGGTGGTGGACTACCACCTCACACTATATATTCCAAACATATTAAAACCCTCTTTTGTGATCTTTCAAGATTTTTGGATGGTGGATCCTGATCTTATTTTAATGCCCAATTCCCAATAGGTAGGGTGTGGGGGGCAATGCCCCCCACTATGGTCACCATGGGGGTCTAGGGGGGGCAACGACCATAGTCTAATGGTAGAAATTAATTTAGTGCATTTTTTCCCTAATTTATAAAACTCATTTGATATGAGGGAATTTTAATTAGGTATAAAAATAGAAAGAGTGAAGAGGATATTGCAGTGGATGTATTGCAAGTTTTTCCCTTCATTTGTTAGACTGAATAATAAGAAAGACTGGTAGTTTCTGTGTGGATGTAGCCCATATTGGGTGAACCACATTAAATTTATGTCTCCATTTTATTTTATTTTTTGAATTTTAATTATGTATTTATTCCATTATTATTAATTTACATTATATATTCCTAACAAAGAAACCATCAAGGTCATTTACACCATTTGATTACAACTAGACTCACTTAGACCCTGAAATACATCATGGAATTTTGTAATCCCTTTTTGGAGGGAAAACTAATTCAAACTCAAATTTTAAATTTGAATCTACAAACAAGACTCTAAAGACTCAATCTTGACCAATTTGAGAATTTTAAGATGCCCCTGCATCATGTATATTACTTGAAAAGCTAGAAGTAGCCCATCTTCTTAGAGGTGTCAGCCTAGTATGCATTTTCTACACTAAAATTTAAGGCTCCTGTTGAATTATCCTTAAATGATCCTCTTTTAGGCCTATAAGTTTTATCCTTTCTAAAACTTGGTTGTCCTCCTTAGCATTTTAAAACATAAATTCATGGTCATAGGGAACATGTTGGTATGGAATACCAAATCCCTGAATATGATTTTGTATATGACAATGAGGATCCAAATATTTGTGTGGTAAGGTAGGCAATTGATAATAATTTATTTTATTTCCTACATCCCCAAAATACTTCCTTATGATATAACACATTCTGCCAATGATCATGTGAGATCCATAGAATGTGATTTTCTTCTATTTTATCAAATCCTCCTCTACACTCCACCAAAGTTGATACATAATTTATTGCTCTACTATCTTGTCTAACACATATTTGGGGAGGCATAAGGGGTGGAACTTATAGTTGGTGACTATGATCACTATATAGTCTAGATAAAACTAGTAGTCACCTTGAGGAGCCAGTGTGTCTATTATGCTCTTCAAAATTCTAGGAAATGGGGTCTCATGAATTTCCTACCATATTTGAGGATACATGTCATCAAAAATTTAGGTCATGTGCTTTGTATATGCATATATATGCATGAATTGGTAGTAATCATAAGTGTGATTCTTTAAATAATCTGAGGCTAGGATCCAATGATCTTCAAGGTCCCTATACACCATGCCTATTACTACATCTAGAAGGTAAGACATCATGTAAAAGTGTCTTGATAAAATAGGTTTCTTGTTCTTATTCAAAACTTATTCCTTTACTTAAAGTTGATGATCTCACATAGGGTAAGAATTATATTACCAACCATTATCATATCTAGTAATGACACCCAATATACGTTGAAAAAATGGATACTCAACATGTCATACATTCTATTCAATAAGGTCATCTCAATATAGACCCCCATTCTAAATTTACTAATGGGGGTGAGATACTTCCCTTTAGGACCATAGTCTCCCTAGGTAGAAGCCATGAGCTCAAAACTTTGTCAATTGAATTTTGTTTATTTCATGTTAATAGCTTATGTTTATAAAATATTGCATCCAAAATCAGTAGAGATACATACCTTTGGAAATCATCACCCATGATATAGGCCATGACCATCTGGTGATCCATATGGTGAAAAAAGGCATCTTTTTTAATCTTTCTAGTAAATAACAAGTATCATAGTAGGTTGATGCAAGACATAACCTCAAGCTTGATTGCCATTAAGTGTAGTCTTTATCTCTTAAGAGAGAGTAAGTCTATAACTAATTGGTGTTGTATGAGTGATAGATATCCTTCATGTGAAAATATCTCTACAACATTGATGGCATCCCATAATTCTGAATAATTAGCATACCTATTATTGAATATTATCATGTCAAACACTATGTCTGTAAACTCTATTGAATCTTTGATGGATAATGGGGATGGTGTTAACACTCCTCTAAAAATCTTGGATGATGATTTCATTGAAATTATCTAGTGTGAACAATTTTTTTTACGTGTATTGTGAAAAATCCTTTCCATTGGTTACTTGTTTGTAATAGATTCATAGGTAGCTAGGGATTTTGTTCATAGAGTGGTAATTGAGTTTGAATTATATTGTGAGCAATGGATACATCGATAGTTGCACATCATGTATATAGTCTTTGGATTCAATTCCAATTCATGCAATCTTAATATCCAATATTCATATGTTTGTTTTACTTGCATAGTTTAAATCTCATTAGTTTAGTTGGTGGGTTACATTATTTGGTAAATATCGAGAATTAGTTTATCTTTGTTGGCTAAGTATAGTGGGATGTTGATAGTCAAGAGTTAGGAGTTGGGTTTTGTGTTAGGACCAATCCAAAAATTCTCATGAACCAAAGGCTCTGAATATAAAACCCAAACAAAATACTCAAAGACCAAATTCATCAAAACAATGTTTGAATAAAATTTCCAATCAAAAGCTTCAAAAAAAATATTTGAATGAAACCTCTAAAGCATATAAATCCAATTATGATAGTTTCAAACAAAGTGTTTTATGAAAAGTCATGAATAAAAGTTTTGATACAAAATTTATGAATAAGGAGTTTTGAATAAAAACCAAGTCCTTTAGAACAATTATTTAAACAAAATTCCCAAACAAAATGTTTGAAAAAAATGTCCAATATGAAAACTATGATGAATTCAGACTATTCCAAATAAAAACCCTAACTAAAATAAATCTGAACATAAGTCATGAACAAAAAACCTGATGAGAAAATACTGAACAAGTCTTTTGAACTTAAAGTTTGAACAAAATGCCCAATACAAAAAAATTGAACACCAACTTTGATGAATAAAATCTAAACACAAGTCTCAAAGAAAAAAATTCCAAAAAAGAAGGCCCAAGCAAAATGTCTGAAGACCAAGTCCTAAATAACTTATCTGAATAAAACTAAGTACCAAAACCTACATAGTACAAAACTCCCAAAATGTATTGATAAGTTAGTCAAAAAATGTATAATGTCATTGGTTGTACTTCTAAGTGCAAAGGTTAAGGAGTAATCTAATATAACTTGCATTGCTACGTAGAGGAAAACTTAACAATCAAGACCAAATCACAAAATAAAGTAGGTCCCCATTTCTTCTTAAATAAAAGGGGAATGTTGGGTACAACAAATAGTGACTTACAGGGGGAAAACTTTTGACTATTTGAGAACTCAAAACTTTGGTTAGGAATTTCAAATCATACATGAACTGTGCCACAAAAAAATATTAGAATGAAAGATATGAAAGAGACTCCCAACTAATTCATACAACATACTTGCCTTCTCATCCATGGATATGTGTGTCATAAATTGATGTACATTTAACCCTTGTTGTGAGGATATTTTTGAAGGTTTGGAGTAGTTGTAGGTTTTGGTTTGGTTCTTTTAAAGCTTATTAAATCAGGGAAGCTCAAGCATTGATCTATTATCATCCAAGCATCTATATCTCCAACAAAGATACCTTGGGTTCCTTTTATCTTCTTCCTTCATTTTTTAAGCATGATGTGTGGTATATTGACCTTATTTAATCATGTGATCCTTGAGATATTATTTGTATGTTCTTTGGGATTTATTGATTGCTATGTTAAACACATTGGTTCTTTTTTTTATCTAAATGGAAAGAGGAGAGCCAAAAACACTATGAGATGGTATAGTTATAAAATAATTCATTTACCAGAACATCCCTACTAGCTACATCTGCACCAGTGATTATCACCTCCAAACAAGTATTAATATAAAAAAGTGTGATTGGTCTAATGTAGTGAGAAAACTTTCTAAATGCATATGAAGTATTCTTGAGCAACTTTCAAATTCTTGGTAGAAATATTCAATTATGATACAACCATGAATTACTATGATTACATACCTAAATCTTGAATACCTCAAACACAATAGTATAACTAGTTTGTGAATAGACCCCAAGTTGTGAATTCCTTTTGTAATTTCCTTTTCCCTTATATGTCAATCTAAACATAAAATAGGGGCCCAAATGGTAGGATTTTATCTTGGTCAAGTAGGAATAAACCAATTCAGATTGTCACATGAAATAACAAAATTTATAAACTAGAAAACATGAAACTAACCTAGAAAATAGGAAACTAAACTAAAAAATTAGGAAACTAGACTAAGAAAGTTGGATACTAGACTAAGAAAGATAGAAACTAAACTAATAAAATAGAAAACTAAACTAAGAAAGAAGGAAACTAACCTAATACTACCTCTACCATGTTTTCTTCATCAGTGGGGGGCTTCTTAAGATGGTACATCCATGAATTAATGCTTCAAAAACTATCCATTGACTGGATATGTGAGTTCATTGTCATGAAGGTCCCTTAGACAAAATGCATTATTGTCTAGGATCTCTAAAATCTGATATGGCCCAATCCATACTTGGGAAAATTTATCATGATGTCCTTTCTTTTCTTTATCCCATAGAAATACTAGATTAGATATTTTAAATGTGTTAACTTTTACTCTTTTATCAAACCATCTCCTGACTACATCATGGTGTTTGTTGAAAGTCTGCAGGGCCTCAATCCTTGAGTCTTCCATTTATATTATATCCAATAATTAATATTATAATTTATCATTTGGTTCCATATATTTTTGCATGAATTGATAAGTTGATAACTTCAACATGATTAGGAATACTAGCCTTCATCCATATACTAGCATATTAGGTGAGGCCTTGAGGGCCTGATTTGATTATATTTCATTCAATCTACCCAAAGGGCATACTTAATTAGATTATGCTAGTCCCTAGGATTATCCATAGTGGAATTATTAATTTCATCTATCAAGTTCTTATTGGTTGATTATGCCAATCCATTTCCCTGAAGCTAGTGGTTAGAAGATGATTTGATGGTGATCTAGTTGTCATGAACCCATTTAGTGAATTTAGTTGATATGAATGTTGACCCATTATCATAAATTAGAGAAATAGGAGTGTAAAATCTAGTTGTGATGTGTTCCTCTAATAAATGAATCACATCTCATGCTCTAAAATTCTATATGGTCACTACTTCAGTCCATCAGGTATAATAATCTATGGAAGTGATTAAAAACTTATGGCCTATTGAGGAGTTTAGTTTAATGACACCAATGAAGTTTAATCCCCACTGGGCAAATGGCCTTCCCTCAACATTAGGTTCTAAGGGAATTGATACACGTACTTCTCTTTTTTCCAAATAATGGTATTCATGACACATCCTTACATGGGCATGAGCATCCTTTAAAATTTGTGGCAAGTAATAACCCATTCTTAGGATCTTGTGAGCTATGGTGTTCTCATATGGGTAACCACTACCTATCTTCTAGTGCAAGTTTTCTAATATCTCTTTAGCTTTTTTTGTAGATACACATCTGAGGTAAATTCATTCATAATTTATCATATAAAAAATTCCTTTATTGATCATGTAGTGAAAACATTTGAGCCTCAAATCTCTCCTTAATTCTTGATTGAGTTCTAGGGAAAAGTACTTGTAAGTAGATATTGAATTATGTCAGTATGCCATTCCCCTTTGGATACCTGGGCTTCACAAACCTCTTCAATTATAATTCATGGGTCAGGCTCAATCATGAGTTGGATGATGCCCTAACCATAGATAATTTTAGAAGGCTTGATTTCTATATTAAATTCTTGAATCTTTGCCATCTATGTGCCTCTATGTTCTCCCAATTCATTCTATGACAAGGTAAGCTTAATGGCAAGGTCAGACATGATAGCGATAGTTTTATTCCTCAATATATAGTGGGGGAATTTCTTCACCACTTTTACAAGGGTAAAGGTTTGTTTATCAATCATGGAGTACCTGAGTTTTACATCCTTCAAATTTGTGCTCATGAGTGCAATGGGATGCTCAGTCTCATCTTTATTTTGCATTATGATAATAACAATTGTATGTTATGAATCAAATGAATACAAGTAAAAATCCTTTGTAAAATATGGACTAATTAGTACTAGGGCCTGAGATACATCTTTGATGCCTTGAAAAGACTTCTGGGCCTTAGTTGTCCATTCTATTTGACATCCTATTTGAGCATTACATTTAGGGGTCTCATAATTTTTTCAAATCTTGAGATGAACTTCCTTACAAAATTAATCTTTACAAAGAATGGCTTGAGCTCCTTCTTGTTGTTTGGTGGTGTAATATTTGAAATTCCCTAGATTCTATCTGGATCGATGATGATCCCTTATTTGGTAATGATATGCCCAAAATCTTTCCCTCAGTAATTCCAAATATGCTTTTATTGGGGTTCAATGAGATGAAAACCTTAGACATCTTTCAAAAATTAATTGAAAATGGCCTACATGATCATTCCTACTTTTAGAGAAAATAATGAGGTCATCCATATAGATAATTATACATGTACTTGTTAATACTTTCAATGAATGATCCATGGCTCACTAAAAGGTGGCTCCTTCATTTATTAGACCAAAAGGCATCATTTTATATGCATAGGTACCCCACTTTGTAGTGAATGAAATTTTAATTCTATCCTTTGATTGTACCAACACTTAGTTATAGCCTGAAAGTCCATCCAAGAAGGACATAATTTTAGAGCCACTAACTATCTATATAACCTCATCAAAAGAAGGCAATGGATAGTTGTCCTTATTATAAGATTTGTTTAAGTTTATGAAATCAACACATAATCTAATTTATCCATTATTATTTTTGATTGGGACTAATTGGCCACCTAAGTAGAGTGTCTGATTGGGAAGAATATCCTTACACTTAACAACTTCTCTAATTATCTTTGAATGAGAGGCTCTAGGACAGGATTTACCAGTCTTTGTCTCTATTTAAACTTCTTAAAATTTGGTTTTAGTGGAACCATATGAGTGATGACGTTTGGTTATTTAAACATTCAAGTCTTCATATGTCCATGTAATCACATTTGTGTATTAGGTGAGTAAATCCTTCACCCATTATATATATTTTAGAGTGAAATAGAGGCCAATGTTGACATAGCATGGGTTATGCTCATCACCCAAATTCTCCATTTTAAATTCAAAATCATTAACCTTAGGTTGCCTTTGCTAGTGATCTTAAGGATCTATATCAAATGATCTTTCTAAGGAGACCAAACTAGTTGGGAGATGATTTTATTTGAGCTGGAGGACACCTTCCTCATTTGACTACTCTTGGTAGAGATAGATAATTTATTTATCATCAATGATTTGAGACTCAAATTATCTTGATTTTGTTATAAATTAGATGATCTTCTAGTCATCATCAAAGACTTGGAACTTTTATACATTGTCAGGAATAGAAGGACAAGGTACTAACTCAATAGAGAATCTCTTTACCTTGGATTCTTGGAGAGGCTCCAAATTGGCAATGGAAGTATCTAATGAATACATAGCTTGATTTTGTTCCCTAGAAACAACCATTATATTGAAATCCTCAAATATCTCAATCAAATCCCATGATATGTGTTTATATCTTTTGAGATATGATAACTTACACTGATATTTGTTTCTAACTTAATTGACTACCAGATCTAAATCTCCAATTACTAAAAATTGCTTAACATTATTTTTTAGTGCAAAGTACAATCCCAAAATAATTTATTCATATTTGGTCCTATTGTTGGTGCAAGGGAGATATAATATTTATGCATCCAGGAACTTCTTTCCCTATGGATCAACCAATTCAATTCCTATGCGTGATCCCTATTTAGATCTAACACCATCAAAGTGAAGAGTCCATTTATGGTTGAGGCTATATGATTCTAGTTATTTTATTTCATTTGGTGTAGTGAAAGTAAAAATACCAAGGCTAGGGGATTCATAACTTACTTCTTCATTCTTGACATTGTACTCTATGATGAGATACTTCATTCTTAGTTCTCAATCAATTTGGATTTGGTTTGAAATACCTCTCCATAATAGACAAATGTGAGATACATATATTGAGAGATATCCATTGAGTATTTTAGACTAATCTATACTTAGAAATAGTCTATATCCTTTAGTTATGTCTACTACAAGGATGTAGATAGTCATCTATACTTGTAGCTCAAATGTTATTTGAATATGCACATTAGTGAGCTCTCCAATTACTAGTACCACTTTTTTTTATCTAAATGTGAGATTATTATGTTTGATGGGCTTGGAGTTAGGCCAATATTTTGAAAAATATAATTAGGCATCATAGTGGTTAAAGCTCTATAATTAACAAAGTAATTATGAATATCGTTACCAAATACCCTGATAGTCAGCAAAAAGGGTGGTACCTCTGGCTTCCTTTTATATATGACATTAGTGTCATAGGATTTTTATTTATATGTAGGATATTTCATCTTTTCCATAAGAGCCTTCCCTATGATATACTTCCATAGTAGCTCCTTATATTCATTGATATGAGTTAATTCATGAAGGGTGATGCTTACTTTAATTATCTTCATGTCTTCAACAATGTTATACCCTCCTATGCTCTGTTCCTCCTTATTTTGAGGTTGATCATTCCCTTTTGGGGGAGGTTGAATGTTATCATATTTTAGATTCAATGGAATGGTTGTGTTATTCAAAGAAATAGACTTTTTGAGGGGCTATCTATTCCTCAGGTTGTAACCACATTTTTAGAATTGCTAGAAAGCATGAATCTCATCGGTGCTATCTTCAAGTACATTGTCATCTTCACTTAGGAAAGGAAAATAATGAGTCTCAAAGAATCTGGTAGTGATTGAAGGGATATAGTTTAGGTATAATTTTGGTGGATTATGAATCAAATATTATATTACCACCTCTCTCTAAAATATCTCAAAAGTTGCACAAAATTTGACACAATCAAGTTCACCATGCTGAGAAGTATTATAGATTCTGCACCAATTGTGCAAGGTTGTCTCTACTAAACTGATCTATAAAGGCTTGATGGACTAATTTGTATTATTTTAAAGCCTATTTAATGGCCTATTATACTTATGAAACCTATGATTCTAATTGTTATTTGGGTAATTGGTGTTGCATATCTTTCTTTTCATGCCAAGGAAGTCATTGTTAAACTTTTGAACCATCTTTTTTATGGCATCCAACTCTAATTTTAAAGATTATATGCCCTAGATAATAGTAGTATAGGACATATCCAGATGTTGATTATGTCGGTAATAATTACCTTGTGCATGGTTGTTTAAAAATCTATAATTTTGATGTGTAATCTATATCAAAAGAGGTAACATGTATAGCTGATTCTATTTAAACACAGGGACATTCTACTTCACATGTGGAAGTAGATTCAAAGCTAAGAAGCCATTTTTAACACTTGACATGCCAAGAACTTGAGGGTTGATATTTTTATCAATGTTGATGGCTTTTTCATAGGCTAGTGCCAAAGTGCTGATAACAAAATACCTTCACAAGAAGACTAAAGTAATTAGATCTAGAGCATTCTTATACATTTCTAATGCCAATACTTCATCTATTTTATACACTAGGATTAGGTATGTGTACATATTCTAAAATATTCCATTGAAGGCACAAATTGTTTAATGAGTTCCCTCTTCATGCTAGTAAAGTGTTGGTATATCAAACTAGGGCTGGTGACTTGCCCAAATTATGAAATAAAAGTAGCTTGACATGCATTCCAAGAAGTAATAGAACTATCTTATAGATTAAGGTACCAATCATAAGCAACATCCATTATCATAAAAGGAAAAATTTTACGTGTAAAATATTCATTAATAACATTCATTAATATCAAATCAGATTTGAAATATTTGATGTGCTCTTATATCATTCTTCCTCCTAAAGGAGAGAAGGATGATATATATTTCAAGAATCCTTGATAGGTCATGCACATCCTTTGTAATCGTAATAGCATATCTAACCAACCAAGGTGGTTGAGCCATATGATTATTAACATGGAAGTGTTACTTACTGGGGAAGGTGTTATGGATAGGGGTAGTTGGTACAAATCTAAGCCTTCTATGATTTGATAAGGGTGAGACTAGAAGACTAGCTTGAGAACTAGATATGGTCACTCTCCTAGGTGACTCCAATATTAATATACATAGAAACTAACCTATTTTATTATAAAATCTCAAGTCCCCCCTCCTTCTAGTTCCATAAAGAATGTTGATGTAGTTTTTATGCACACGAATATATATCAAGGTAGCCTCTAACATTTTAAGATCTCAATGGAATTAAAATCCACTCTAAGGCATGAGTTTTAGGTATAAAATTTTAATAATAAAATGATGAAATAGAAGGTAGAGCATGAAAGTTGTTAAAAAGGATAATGGATGGATGAATGGTTTTAAAATAAGGTCAAATCTAGAGTGGGTAGATATCAAAAATAAACTCAAAAATATAGGGAAGGGTAGAGTAGGAAAGAATGATTCTATAGCTTTAAGACTCATCTCTCAAGCTAGATTTTTAGTGGACAAGTGCTTTTAGAACCAATGTCTATTGCTAGTAGCTATTACACACACAAACAAACATGGTCAAGCAGTCTGGGATAGTTTGATATAAGAAACTCAAAGATATCAGTCAAAGGTTTCTCTTTTTAGATTAGCTATTGCACACCCTTACTTAAGAGATTACGACTCAGACCAAGGAGGTATCTAAGATAGTTATTACACATACACAAAATACTATATCATTAAAATCACCTCTACACACTTAAAAATATGAAACAATCAACTTACATATCACTAATCAATATAATTATTAATTCTTCAATAGCTATTACACATCATGACAAGAAATAATTCCTCACAGCTATTGCACACTATGAATTATTAAATAAAAAAACCAAAAAAAGATTAATCCTAATTACACAGAACATGGAGAGAAAATACACAAACACATAAGTGACAATCAAAATTGATTCTACTTAGTATTGAATCTTTTAACCCTTTAAAAATGTGGGTTACATATGTTTAAATAGACTTGGGGAGGGTTCACCTCATCCTCAAAGTACATGTAAAATTTGATTACATGGCTTAGTTATAACCTTAGTTCTAACTGTAGTTTCAAATTTGTATGTAATCTATACATAGAGTTAACTTATATTTATCCAAAATTAAGTTAGCCTTTATAATATTATGTAATGTGTGCATGCTTAAAAAATAATTTAGGCAAATTTTACATTAATTTATATCATAAATAGACTACTAGTACAAAATTGATGTTGCTATATTTAATTTACATGCCCAAAAATGTCGCTTTCAACTAAAGCTGAGTGGACATCTAAATGGATGCATTACTTTCAAAGGAGTCATCATTATTTGTGTTGGTGCTGAACTGGATGTTACAACCTCATTCTTCTTCTTCTTCACCTCTATCTCAAGATAACATTTTTGACTCACATCGTGTTGTTTCCTTATGATGCTATGTGCCTAGGGATATGATATATTAATGTATATGGGTTGATGGAGATGCTGGCATGTGGCACACATCCCCTTAGTTAGTTATATGGGTACAATATATTAGGATAATGGAGTAACTTGTGGAATTAGTACATTGGGTAATGGTAGGCCGACATTGGGATTAGGAGGTTACCCATCCATTGGTTAGTTAGATGTCTATATAAATGAGATGATTATCATGTTAAAGATATCAAGTAAGCATTGAGTCTTCTATTGTAAGAGGATATTGGAGGTTGTCCCCTCAAAGAGATATTATGGAGTTATTCCTTCCTAAAGGAGTATTATATGGTGTTTCCCTACCTTAAGGGTATTTTTTACATATATTGAATATTTGAATCATATCAAGATCATATCAAGTGGTATCAGAGCAATGCTATGTACCTAGGGATATGATATATTAATGTATATGGGTTGATAGAGATGTCAACATATGACACACATCCCCTTAGTTAGTTATATGGGTACAATATATTACGATAATGAAGTAACTTTTAAAATTAGTACATTGGGTAATGGTCATCCTAAATTGGGATTAGGAGGTTACCCATCAATTGGTTAGATAGATGTCTATATAAAGGAGATGATTATCATGATAAAGATATCAAGTAAGCATTGAGTCTTCTATTGTAAGAGGATATTGGAGGTTGTCCCCTCGAAGAGACATTGTGGAGTTATTACTTCATAAAGGAGTATTATATGGTGTTGACCTACCTTAAGTATATTTATGCATATATTGAATATTTGAATCATATCAGGATCATATCAAGTGGTATCAGAGCTTCGATTTGGGTAATTTGTGTGGAGCAAAACCCTAGTTTTTTTGAATCATTAATATATTTTGATTGGTTGTGAATTTTTACACAATTTTTTTATTGGATATGGCTAATATTTTAAATAAGTCACAATAAAAAAATTGAGATTTTTTAATTATTTTTGAGGGAGTTAGTGTTATTTTAGGGTTTATACTAATTTCTCTATATCTTCTAAAATATAAGGAATTTTTATTTGAAATTTTTATTAGAGATTTAAGAAGATATAAGAGAAGTATAGTAAAACTTTTAGAATTTTTGGAGTATTTTTGAGTGATTTGTTGAGATTTTATGGTTTTTAATATATTCAATATACAGGTCAAAATTTATGACATTTTTTTACAAAATTTTTAACTAGGTTCCAATATAATAAGAGGAAGCTAAAATAAAAAATTTGGACTTTTTTGATCAGTTTTGTATGAGTTATTGACATTTTATGGTTTCATGAACCTTAATTTTTTTTGTGGATCATGAAGTTGCAAAAATTTTCAGGGGAAGATGATTTTGATGCTAGAGAATGGTGGATAATTTTTAAGGAGATTAATACTAAAACAATTTTATGGAAAACAAAATTATCTCTTTCTTTATCTGGACCTACACAATATTGGTGGTTTAATCAATTGAGCTTTGTGTAAAAGTATTCTTCATAGGAAGCAATGTAATAAATCTTCCTAGATCGATGGGATATAAAAGAAAAAGAGGATGTATAAGAGGAATAAAATAATGATGATAAAGAAGAAAAAGAAGAATAAGAAGAATAAAAGGGTTCAAATAATTTGGCTCCAAGGAAATCAAAGTCAATTTTCTAATTTCATAGATGCATTCAAAAGAAGAAGGTGGTTGTGTCCATAAACCATACTAGCAAGTATAACTTCATTAACATGATTGTGGCCAAGCATCCACATGTTCAAGAAAATAATATAAAGTAGGTTCAAGTATATGGTAATAATATTTTAATGTTTGAAGATTTGAAGCTCATTATGGAAAAATATGTTTTGCATTTAGATTTTTATGCTTTGGATATGGATGATGTGGATATAGTTCTTGGATATCCATGGTTATAGACTTTGGAAAAAATGAATATTAATGTTCATAAAAAGTTCATGAAGTTTTGGTATAGGAAAAATAAGATCAATTTACAAGATATCATATTGAAAAAGGCACCAATAACAATCTAGGTAGATCATGAGGATGAGATTGAAACATGTGATGAAGAGCATGATGAAGATTCAGATGATATAGATAAAAACACACTACAACTAGAAATGAACACTTCATATACTAAAGAGAAAAATAAAGAAAGGTGTAAGAAGTAGAATCAAAGGTGGATAAGGTGAAAATATTGTAAAAAGTTGAGGTATATACACACCCACATCATCATGAGAGGAAACAATCATGGAACTAGGGGAAGAAGTGTCCTAACAACAATCATTTTGTCTATACAAGAAATAAAATCTCCAATCATTATGGATATGCATGGAATCCAAATAAAAAATGCTATGGCACATGGAATGAATGGGGAAATAACTATGATTATGCATGGAAGAATACCTACTATGGTCATGGTTGGAATCAGAGTAGCACAATAGGATATGGTACATGGAATAAAAAGAGGAATAATTATGCTTGGACACCAAAGCAATATAACTATGATCATGAATGAAATCAGAGGATCACAATGGAATTTGGAAACAAGCTTGGAGAGCTATCACCTGCCAAGATCACATATGGATGGCTAGATGATCGAGATTGGAGACAAGTGTGCAATGATTTGAAGAACACTCATTATTTGGTTTCTTCCTATGTTTCAGAGATGAAAGATGTCAAGGAGGGAATTAATGCTCTGTACCTAGGAATATGATATATTAATGTATATGGGTTGATGGAGATGCTGACATGTGGCATGCACCCCTTAGTTAGTTATATGGGTACAATATATTAGGATAATGGAGTAACTTATGGAATTAGTACATTGGGTAATGGTTGGCCTACATTGGGATTAGTAAGTTACCCATATATTGGTTAGATAGATATCTATATAAAGGAGATGATTATCATGGTAAATACATCAATAAAGCATTGAGTCTTCTATTGTAAGAGGATATTGGAGGTTGTCCCCTCGAAGAGACATCATGGAGTTATTCCTTCCTAAAGGAGTATTATATGGTTTTTCCCTACCTTAAGGGTATTTTTACATATATTGAATATTTGAATCATATCAAGATCATATCATATGATATCTAGGTTAATTAACAAGGGTCTGTGCACCCTATTAACTTGTTATAAGAGTTTTACATGCTCAACCTTCATATTTTGGAATTTGATCTTGAAAATTTCAAATTTCATTGATTTCTTTCTTTAAAAACTCAATTTAAATTCAATATCCTCCAGTTCTAACCCTTGTAGAGTCTGCTTAAAATTGTTAGATGCTTCTTGAATGAGTTGATCAAAATTGATTCTGTTGATCAGTTTGCCTGTAGCATCCCTTGCCTTTGACAATTTCAAATCATCTAAAATCTACAAGATAAGAGTTTCATCCTCTTATTATTTGGTCACTACTACCCTAGCTATGACAACCCACTCTCTAGCCTCCTATGTTCTGATAACCACCAAATTGAGGGCATTTTATGCCTCCAATGGTATCATTAGGTCTAAATGGTTATATGCCTTATTAGTAATGTACAAAATAACTCTAGTTTATTATCATTTTTATTTAAATAATTGAACAATGGATATGTCTAAATTATATGGGGGCCAATTAAACCTTCATTTCCTCAATTTCCTCAAGAGCATTATAATATTTTGATACATCTTCTTAAACTTTAGTCTCAATTCCTACTAGAATATGGATTGTTTATTGTTGTTGTTCTTTGATTTTCTCTAGTTCTTATTCTATCTCTTGCCTTGCCATCTGATTCCCCTCATGTAATGATATCATATAATTCTTATGGGTTTATGACATGGAATTAAAATATTCTATGTAGGGTGACTGCCCTAGCTGTCTATTCTTTCTTTTAAACAAGGCATAGATCTCCTGCCTTTCTTCAAGAATGATCTTCCTCTTAGCTTCATCCTCTAATTTCTTCTTTCAAACTCTTCGAATACTTACGAAAGGATTATCAAACAAGGAGGTTATTGATGGTAGTTCTATAATTTTGAAATTAGGATTTTGGGAAGCCTTCACTTTAAGATCAACTTCCCATGATGGAATCACTAGTTGGGTATAGTTTATTGATTTTGTCTCATTAGTTATAGCCTCCACCTCTGGATATTCTAATAATTTTTTTGTAGATCCTTTGAGAAATGTATCAGGAAGGGATGGCCATATTATCTTAGACCAATCCACACCTCCATATTGGGGGTGTGGATGAATTGTATATACTAGTTTACCTCTTTTGGCCTTCCCTGAGGACATGACAGTGGTCTCTTGGGATGAACTAGTGTAAGGTATTGGTAAATTAATCTATGTAGAAGAGACATGGAGTTGGGAAGTGGCCAATGATATTTCAATTTTCTTAGTGGCCCTTTTCTCTTCATGGTTTATATTGTAGCACTCTTAGAAGGAATATCAGTAGTGGTGGTAACAATGGATGTGGTTGGCACTGTGGTGGAAAATGAAACAATAGTGGTAGAGGAAACATCTTCTACCTTGGGAGTGAGGAAAGGGATTTGAAAGATAGTAGAAGAGGAAACTAAAACATCAAGGGTGGAGGTAAAATCTTCCACCTTTGGAGTGAGCAATGGGGTTTTCAAACAACACTAATAAGAATTGATCCAAATGGGAACAAACAAATAAATTTGGGAAAAGGGGTCTGAAGGCTAAGCCTTCTTACCTAATTTTTCATTTTTTTATCAATTTCTTCTCTTTATCAATTGTAAGGCTTAGCACCTTGGCTCTTTATAGTTCTTCCTCTTCATCTATTTCTTTCTCTACCTCTATTTGCTTTTGGGGAACTAAAGGTGGAACCTATGGTTGATCAATTATTGGATTCTTTGTGAGAGGAAGAGGCCTTAGCTTCATCTTATAGAAAATAGTGGTTTTTAATGGTGAGGAGGAGGCTCTTTGAGTTGAGGAAGTAACAACCTATGTATCTACCTCTTTTACTTTAGATTCTTTTAATTATGGTGTAGTTATAGGTGTTTTTAATTGCACTATAGTTGGGTACTTTTGGTCCTCTAAATTAGAGTAGTCTACATCAATTAGTTCCCATTGTGCTCCCTTAAGATTAGTCTTATTCAATCCGAGATATTTTTTAACAACCCTCAATAGTAGGAGAAGTTCTTGGGAAGTCCCTTCTTGTATCTCTATTTGTTGTTGGGGTATATTGCACCAAAAGTCAAAGTATCCCATCCTAATAGAAGTGGAAGCCTAGTATGCATTTCCTACACTAAAAATGAAATATCTTGATGAATTATACTCAAATGATCCTATTTGAAGCCTACAAGTTTTATGATTTATAAAACTTGGGCATAATCCTTAGCATTTAAAAATAGAAAGTTATGGTCATAGGGAATATGTTGGCATGGAATACCAAATCCCTAGATATGCTTTTCTATATGACCATGAGGATCCCAATATTTGTGTGGTAAGGTAGGCAATGATAATGATTTATCTTATTGCCTACATCCCCAAAATGCTTCCTCATGGTATAACACATTCTGTAAATGATCATGTGAGATCCATAGAATGTGATTTTATTCTTGTTTATAAAATCCTCCTCTACACTCCACCAAAGTTGATACATAATTTATTGCTCTGATAGCTTGTCTAACACATATTTTGGGAGGATTAGGGGGTGGAACATATGGCCAATGACCATGATCACTATATAGTTTAGATATAACTAGTAGTCACCTTGAGGAGCTAGTGTATCTAATATGCTCTTAAAAATTTTGTGCAATGAGGCCTCATAAATTACCTGCCATAATTGAGGATACATGTCCTCAATAATTTAGGTCATGTGATTTGTATATGCATATATATATGTATGAATTGTTAGTAATCACAAATTTAATTCTTTATACAATCTAAGGTTGGGATCTAAATATCCCTAAGTTTCCTATACACCATGCCCATTACTACATCTAGAAGGTAAGACATCATGTACAAGTGGCCTACTAAATTACATCATTTAATCTAATGTAAAACTTGTTCCCTTAGCTTGAATCTAATAATCTTACCCAGGGAAAAATTTATGTCACTATTCATTATCATATGTAGTAATGGCACCTAATCCAAGTTGAGAAAATAGATACTTGACATGCCATACATTCTATTCAATAAGGTCATCCCAATTTAGTACCATAGTACATTCTATTATAAATTTACTAACGGGGGTGGGAGACTTTCCCTTTAGTATCATAGTCTCTCTAGGAAGAATCCATGAGCTCAGAACTTTGTCAATTGAATTATATTTGTTCCATGTTACCAGCCTATGTTTATCAAATATTGCATCTAAAATTGATAGAGATAGGTACCTTTGAAAACCATCACCCATGATGTAGACCACAATCACCTAGCCATACATATGGTGAAATAAGGCTTCTTATGTAATCTTTTCAACAAAGAACAAGTCCTACAATAGTTTGATGCAAGGCATAACCTCAAGCTTGGCCACCATGAAGTACAGTCTTAATCTCTTAAGAGAGAGAAAGTCTATAAATAATTGGCACTATGCAGGTGATATATTTCTTTAATGTGAAAACACATCTACAACATCAATGGCATCCCATAATTTTTAATAATTAGCATACCTATTGTCAAATATTATCGAGTCAAACACCATATATGTAAACTCTTTTGAATCTTTGATGGAGAATGGGGATGGTGGTACTACTCCTTTGAAACTCTTGGATCATGATGTTATTTTAATTATATGATATGCTCAAAGTCTATTTACATATATCATGAAAACTCCTTTCTGTTGATTGTTTGTTTGTAATGGATTCATAGGTAGCTACGGATTTTGCTCACAGAGTGGCAATTGAGTTAAAATTTTCTTGTGAGTAATGAATACATCAATAACTACATGTCATGTATATAGTCTTTGCATTCAATTCTAGTTCATGCACTTTTAATGTCAAATGTTCATATGTTTGTTTTACCCACATAGTTCAAATATCATTAGTTTAGTTGGTGGGTTACATTCTTTGGCAAGTGTCAAGAAGTAGTTTCTATTTGTTGGCTAACTCTAGTAGGCTTTTGGTAGTCAAGAATCAAGAGTCAGGGTTCATGTTGGGATCAAACCAATAATTATTGTGAACCAAAGGCTTCAAACACAAAAACCAAATAAAATACTTGAAGAACAAATCCCTTGGAATAATGTTTGAATAAATTGTTTTGAATAAAAACCAAGTCCTTCAAAATAATCAATAAAAAAAAGGCCAAATGAAATGTTCGAACAAAATGTACAATATGAAAACTCTAATGAATACTATTTTTAATAAAACCCTCAAATAAAATAAATCCAAACATAAGTCATGAATAAAAAACCTGATGAGAAAATATTGAACAAGTATTACAAACTTAAAGTCTAAAAAAAATGTTCGATATAAAAAATTTGAACATGAAATTCGATGAATAAAACCCAAACACAAGTCTTGAAGAATAAATTTATCAAAAACAAGGCCCAAACAAAACATTCGAAGACCAAGTCCTAAAAAATTTCTCTAAATAAAAATAAGTCCCAAAACCTACATAGTATAAAAATCCTAAAATGCATTAATAAGTTAATAAAAAAATGTATAATGTCACTATTTTTACTTCCAAGTGCAAATGTTAAGGATAAATCTCATAGAAATTGCACTTCTATGTAGAGGAAAACTTAAAAATCAAGGCCAAATCACAAAAGAAAGTGGGTGCCCATTTCTTCTTAAAGAAAAGGGGAATGTTGGGTACAACATATTCTTCTATTTTGGTGTGGATGTATAGATAGGATTTTGATTTTACCGTTCTTATATCCCTTGGATTTTATTTTATTATTATGTTTCATTGGTCCTTGCCTTGTGATTGCTTGTCTTGTTTGAGACATTCTCTCTAACTATCCTAGAATGACACTTTCACATACATCCTTATAGTAATATAATTTTAATATATATTCTCTAAGGCGTGTTATAACTTGATGTGGCATAGAAATTAACCATATCTTTATATTTATTGTCTATGATTGATTTTATCATGGCACAAATTGAGCTTACATGATCACATATATCATATGCCTATACATCTTATGACATTTGTGTACATACTAACTATTGCTCACCAGGAGCATGCACCTATTATGATTTCTATCTTATACTCCCTTGAGACATGAATTTACCATAAAGTGGAGGTATATCACTTGCCTTATTTAGACTAATTTATTATTACACTTGTTATACACCATGTGTTGACATATGTCATCAACTGTTCATATCAAACTTCATGAAATGGGTGATTACATGTATAAAATATTTCAAAAAGTACTAAGAAATTAAAAAGAGGTGAAAAAATTTAATTTTTTTAAAAAATACAAAACCAATTCCTGTTCATTAAATTTTTTGGGGTACACATAGTAGTTTGATTTCATTTCACATATACATGGTGAATTACATATCTATTTTCTTGCGCATGCTTTTCATAATACATGATTTGGATGTAGGGCATCCATGTAATATATGATATATGGATATACAAATGTTTGATATTGGTCACACCTGTGAGTAATCTTTATACATAGGAGGCATGACCATACTAGAGGCATCGTGGTAGATTTATTAGGTTATATCTTTTTATGCCAGTCCATTGATCATATTTAGCCTATGTATACATGACTTGCTCATGTTCATACTTTTAGAATACTAATTCATATGGATATCATGTTTTTCTATACTAGATTATGACATTAATTATTTATGTGGACTAAAACTACTTTATCCATTATTACTCATTACTAAATATTGTGGAATTGCTTGATCATTATTTATTCTATAGTGATTGTTCTATATTTTTGGGTACACTAACTATATTTTGTCATGTCATGTGTTAGTTATGTCAAAGTATCATTTAATCCATGTCATGTATTTATCATGTTTTCATTATTTCATAGTCATGTCATGTATATGCATGTGTTTTTATTTATCAAGAACATGTAATTATGGATTATTCACAATGATATTGTATGCATGTTCATGTTTACATATATTTATATGGAATAAATTGATTGTTACTATGCACTTGGTATTGTGTTCACCATCACATGTATTTATATTGTGTGTTTTATATTTATATTAGCATTTCCATGATTTATATCATGAATTTCCTATGATTTTTATTACTACATGCTTTATTGATATATCTATCTAAATCTAACACTATTTTAAACAAATTATCATGATTATATCATGTGTGCTACTAAAAATTAATTACACTTCCCTTGGATTATTCATTTTTTATGTGCTTAAAATTATTTTTTAAAAATGTCTATGATGACATATCTTATCATGTTTGTATTTGTAATATACATGATTATATTTTTTTCTATATAATACATGATGCACATAAATCTTTCATTTCAAATGAGTGATTCACAAGATTCATCCCTCATATCAAAATAAGGTATAAAATGTGCTTGTTTCACAAATTCAAACCATGTTAGATAGCATTTAACATTCCAAGATAAATTATATTATTCAGATGGGTCTGATTAAGACATATTCACAATATTTTGAGGAATGATTGAGACATTCTAACATATTTTGAGATAGATTTTGATATACCATATCACTTTGAGTAATAGATCGATTATATGGGGAATGGAATTTATTCATGCAAATGATTTTCTATTTCTATATATTGATTATTGGTGGGGAGTGATGGTAATATGCATGCACTTTGATCTATATTCATTTGTAACAGTTGATCCTTTTTACATACAAACCTGATTTTAGGTTCCACTTTTATATTTGAACCTAATTTAGGGTTCTATTTTTACATATGAACCTAATTTTGAGCTTATATAAAAGGGTTATTTTAATACTCAGTGTAGTATGGTTGAGGTTATTGTCTCACTCAACTTATAATACTACCTTCTCTAGTGGTAGTTGGGGATTTACACTTCTCAACTCATAGTTTTAGGAGTTGCATCTCCTTGGAACATGTTCACCCCATGATATTATCTAATTAATTAAAAAAATTGACAACTTGGTTCACATATAAAATTATTTATTCATTCCTTAGCTTTTAAATTCCAAGATTTTACAATAATTTATATTATTTAATATTTATTATTATGAGAGGGCATTGTCAATGGGACCATTGTTAGCAGCGGTCCATGGAATCTCCCATCAAGATATGCTATCTGTTATAGTTTATGAATATTGTGACATGAGTCTAATTTTTTATAGGAACTTATGGTCATAATTAAGGAAAAACCTAGTGCAATATCTTACCCATGAATTTATTCTTTCACATAACATATTTATGAATGCATATTATCATTTTTATTATTTCATGCAATCAAATTAACAAGAAATGAGAATACATTTATTCATAACAAGGATATACTTAATTCAATATAAATTTAGAAAAGTTTGAGGAGATGTGTTACTAATTCAAATTACTCCGTAGAATTTTATATAACTAGCTAACTCTTTTTCTTTTTACAAATGCAAGATATATATGTTGTAAAGAAATTATGCCTCTTCTTCTTCTTCTTTTTGACCTTTCATTTTATGAACTAAAGTATTCAAAGTAACAATTAAAACTTCCATGTACTTTGTTATCCTACATTAAACCATATTTTATACAAAATATAATATGGTGTACACTTTTCACATTCTTAGACTATAAAAGTTTGTGTGAGTTATACTTCACACGTTTCTACTAACATTGATCTATACATTTTTATTACAAATTTCACATGAAAAAAATGATATATTATATCTATACCTATCAACACCAAGTGCTATTATTACATATACCAAATTTATTTATTTGATCCTTTTGTTTTAACCTTTTTAATACTAGATTGAAAAGGGAGCATGTGTAGACACATAAATTTTATCTTTGGCACTTTGGAAATATCAATTTTGACATAATTTGACATACTTGGATAAAGCACATATATATGAATATTGAACACATTTTCCCTCTATCAATATACACATCTAATTTATTATCCATGTATATCCATTAGACACATATATTCAATATTAGCTTGGTTTATACATGAAGACCTTTAAAATCCTAGACAAAATTTCTCCATGCCTTAGATCCTTATTATTCACTTTCAGGATATTAATAATAAACCTAGACTATGTCGATTACCATAGTTGTCTCCCTCTACTAGAAGTGTCTAGGGTATCTTAAAAGATATTTTTGAAATTGGGAAGTCTCTATTAGGTCAGCCTATACATATTTCATGGGTGAGTTGTAGCAAGAAATTAATGAAGAGTCACCTATCTATACAAATCACACCTAAGGTTATTATTCACTTAAGCATCACCTATGAAATACCTAACACTTTATTGAAACATTATTCAAAATGAATATTCACATCTAAAATATTTAAGAATCACCTCTAGAATAGTATATAAGTATCAAATAAAAAAAAAAAATTGTTCATAATTTTGCATACACACATACACACACACACATAACTGGGATAACTACATGTGGTTTGAGCCCTCTTCAGAGTAGTAAAAAGTAGGAAATGTTTAGACATTTAACAGGGAGTGGTTGGGGTTTTTCCAACCCAAAAAACTAACCCATTTTAAGGGCATATTGTGGTCAATCAAGTATAATTAGGGTTTCGACAAAAGATACAAAAAACATATATTATCACACATGATCGAATAAGTGTATTCATATAGAAACTAACTGATGATAAAGTCATAGCAATCCTAAGTGCTTCAACCCCCCACTATGTGCATAAAAATGAATATTAAACCATGCCAATGTTGGATGTCATATATTGTCTAAATTTGACGATCACATTAATGCAAGTTTTCATCCCTTGTTCCAAAACTAAGTAGCTGACCAAGAAATTTATAAGCATATCTATCTAAATGATGTGACATCTTATATTAGTAATAGATATCCATAATTAGATAAGTAAATCATCTTTATTTTGTCTTATCATTTTATTTTCTAATTTACAATATATATTATAACATTTTAATTCATATTATTATACTTATTTTCATTATTTATATAATATAGACTAGCACATTGTTTCCATTCTTTTATATCTCTTAGGTGTAAAATAAATAAATAAACTTGTTACAATGATGTTTATAATACTCTATATTTGGTTCCATGATTTATATCACACATGTATATTGTAGTATATTTTTTTGTGCCTACATTATCATGTTAATTACCATGCATTTATTGGGGCATGCTACTTAGATATGTTTCTCATTGTTATATATAGCCATATTGGGGGGATATTTTATACAATGGGGCATGTTGGTTGTGTCTATCCTAAATTTTTAGAAGGTAATTGCACCTTTATGTTGAAACCTACATGATGCTATCTTTCCTTTATCATATGACACTTATATATGACATTTGGGGCATGTCTAGCTACATATCTAGCTTACTATGGATACTTGCATATAATATTTTACAAGTATATGTCTTTTGTGAAATTTTCAAATGATATTGAATATATACATTTTATAACACATGGTACTTGTAAATATATTTATTTTGAGATAAGTGATTACATGAACAAGCTATTCAATCCATCATCTAAAAATGGGGCATATAATAGAGTAATTTTAAAGTATTTCCCTCCTAAGAGAAAGTCACACATGAGCAATTTGTAGGCATTATTGAGAAAAAATTAATTGAAGTAAAACATTATCTACTTCCCTAATAAAGAAGTGAAAAAATATCCCAGTGAAGTCTATAGACACTATGAATTTACACTATTATATTAGTATAAATAAATGTATCTTAACCCTTAACCATCCTTTTTACCTTAGTTAATGTTGTTTTACCATTTACCATCTTACTTTGCATAATTAGTCTTACTAATTAATTTTTACCTAGGTAACTAATTAACCTTACCTAAATCTAGTCAAATCTCCCCAAATTTATTAGAATAAAGTTGTTTTAACCTCTTAAAAACCTTTCAATAGTTAAACCTCATTTAAAACAACCTAGACTAATTTTAACCTCATGAATTGGATTTGTTTGAACAAATATGGTAAACTTAGACTGGATCAACACCGATCCCTGCTATCATTTATCCTATTAGGTTTGACATCAATTTAAACTTAGATCATCCTCAAGTAGAATTATCTCAAATTTGTAAACTAGAATGATGGAGAATTTGTCTTGGAACACCTAGAAAATAACAACATACTTGTCTCAGTCCATCCCCACTTATTCAAAGGTTAAGAACATCCTCACCAATGTGATAATTTTCTACAATATTGGAAGCATTTCAGAGGTAATTATATTTCTTGTTTAATGTATTATGATTCCTATATTGTTTGATTACATTATGTTTATTGCCCTTATCCTAGTTAAATAATCCTTAGATATTCCTAAATCCATTTAAAATCCCTTAAAACCCACCATTAGGCCCCATTAAGAGCTTTATTTCCCCACTATCAGGATCGATGATGATTCCTCATAGTAATCATCATTGATTACATAATTGATACTGATTATGAGATAATCAACATAAATCCCTATGTTTTTAGTTTATGTCTATAAATTGAAGCTAGTTTAACAATCCAAAGTAATTTCAATTTACTATTTCTAGTCTGAAAATCATGAATCTCTATTTATAGATGACATTACAGACACCAAAAATTTACACACCTATGTTTCTAAATGTCAAAAATCCTCTTGGACCTACCTAAGACCCCCTTGGGACAAATATACACCAATCAGGCCTAATCAAACCCATTCAAACTTGGTTTCACCAAACTAACTCAATTTCACCTTTAGGACCCTTTTCCTCTAGAATCTGACTATCGACTGTCACCCTGTTGACCCAATTTTGCCTCTCAAGCAAAATCTCGATCACCTCATACACCTGCTTTACAAGCCAGTCATTTCAGGTTGCAAGGTCCACCTTCAGGTTTCGATAACGCCGTTGCAGAGCAAAGGCTGTAAAAGACAGAGTCTTCAGACGTCCATGAGAGAAGAAGGGAAAAAATGGAGCATTTTAACACTTAGGCAAAAAAGAGGGTAGAAAAAATGCAGAGGGCAGCAAAATTGCCACCCACTACAAGGGCGGGTAAAAGGAGCCCACTTACAAACATGCAGAGGGTGGCAAATTTGCCACCTACAACACAAAGGAAAAGAAAAGAGCCATCGACATCGGCTGACATCAGCAATACTGTCATCGTCGGCATCTTACAGAGATTGACGTCGGTAGAACTGCGGCCGTCGGCAGTATAACAGAAGATGAAAAAAGAAAAAGTCCCACCCTCAGGCGGTGAATGTGAAATGCCCACCCTCAGGCGGTGAATGTGAAAACCCCGCCCCATGGCGGGGAAGGAGAAAGGGCCGCCCACAGCACAATACTACTGATGTTGGCAGATTACACAAACCGACATCGGCAAGACTGTCACTGTCGGCAGCTTATCGACCGACGTCGACATAAATCCTACATGAAGTCCATGCAAAGGGCGGAAAATTTGCCACCCATAACAGATGGTGGCAAAAATCACTTGCAGTGCACGAGAAAAAGCCCGCCCAGCCGTTGGAGGAGAAGACCAGCATGCAAAACAAGGCAACAAGCATGGTCTTGGCAGAACTATGACATCAGCTACAGTGTTTTCATGCTTTCCAATGAGACTCTTCTTGGCTCTTTTCCTATAAATACACAGACTTAATCATTTTATCAGGATCTTCCCCACTTTTTTAAAGAGCATTGCTCTGCGATTTTTCCACCTGAATCAATAAAAGATAGTTTTACCTCTATTTGGATGGATCTTTCTGTGTATGTATTGAATGTTAATCTGTGTCCAGTCATTTTCTCTTAATGCTCTCATAGGTTCAACACCAGCAAACCTGCGATCTACAAAGTGCCACTGTCTGCTGCTGCGAGGAGTAGAGTTCTATTTTGGAGGTATAAAATAGGTGAGGTCACTTACAGTGTGTATTTCTCAGCACCTTGGTGAGTCCCTGTTTCTTGTGCTTTCCATAAGAACCTCCCTGTCATCTCGGAGACCTGGTCTTTTCTGCCAGATCTGAGTGTATGTATGTTTTTCCCTGATCTTGCGTGTGGATGTGGAAGGTCAACCTGTTTTTGGTGTATCACTGCTTTTAGAGTAGGCTGTTTGTTTTCATGCTTTTCCTCTATCTCTTTTCATCCCCCCTAGTATACCTACATACCTATATTTTTGCGCTACCTGAAACAAACAAGATACATCAGAGGGAACTAGCCCATATCTAGAGACTCTCCTCTCTTGCTTCGCCATCTCACAGGCGAGAGAGGGGTTTCCATGTTGTGGGGAGAGGGCAGGAATCCGCTTTCCTACTGCAGGGTGCACTTTCCAGCATCAACAGTTTTGGCACGCCTGGAGGGACTACTTTTTAACACAAAATCTTTCTTTCCCAGCACTGTGCGCATCAACAGTTTTGGCACACCTGGTGGGACCTCAAGTTTTTTATAACGTAGTAAGGTTTCAAGATTGATGCTGGTCCTGTTACAACAAATCAAGTTTCTTCAGCATCTGGTGACTCTGAGTAAATCTGCTGGTTAAGCAGCCTGATGCCACCAAAAATCATTCATTTCTTGTATGTATAATTCTTTTGCACCAAATCATGGGTCTTGTTTTCCTTCATATGAATATAATCAGACTTTAGATATTCAGAGAATCCCCTCAAGTGGCCCTCCTAGTTGCCCTGAAACTATAAGGGAGGTGGCATTGGAATTTGAGAAGCAGACAAAAGAAATCAACAGATTGGAAGAGCAGCACAAGTATCAGCAAGAGCTGATGTATAAAGAGGAGTGCTTATTTAGGCAAGCACAAGCCATACAATCCATGAAGGAAGAGGTGCCAAAATGGAGAAATCCATCTTTTCATTGTAGTCAGCCTTGCGTGCCCCCTCTTACCCTAAAGAAAACCCCCTTTTTTGCACCAAATCCATTTTATCAAATTGCACTTGCTCACTCCAACTCATCAAATACTGCTGCTCCCAATCCCGTGTGCCTGGCTTTCTAACACCAGAGGGTATCAGAGCAACCTCCCATGGAGATCAATCTTTTCAACTCCTTAGGTCAGGGTTCTTCCATTGAGAATAGTACCACTAGCCAGCACGTCCCTCTTCTAGAGGCTCCTCCAACGCACCAATAGTGTTTTCCTCACCTTCCTCAGCCTCCCCAAGTTTTCCAGCATGATGTGCAAATTTCAAGTTGGAGGCAAGAATGCCAAGGACCAGCTCAGAGCTTTGAAGAGGATCATGCTAGCCACCTCCAAAAAAGACTCTTCCAGGAAAACCTAGCTAGACAGATTGAAGACTTAGAGGCTAGGATGTAGCTACTTCTTAAAAAAGAGATAAAATTTCTAGATCTTGCAGAAGAGCCTCAGGTCCTTGTGGAAAACAAAGTTGCTGCCTGTTCACAGGAGCAAGATTCAAATTTAGAGATCCTAAATTGGGGGAGGACAGTGGAATCATGGGGCAGCAAAGATGAAGAAGAACATGGTTTTTCTCAAAACCTTGAAGAAGCTAAAGCTGTGCCTACCTGTGATGATGCTGGCAGCCTCTAGGAAAAGCTTTTCCAAGAAGATCTGAGTAGAAGAATTACAGAGTTGGAGTCTAAAAAGAAATTCCTCAGCCAATGTGTGGTGGACAGTTCAGACCAAATAGCACATTCCATGCTTGAACACACCCCACTTACACATTTCCAAGAGAGTTATCAGGCCGTGCCTGATATAAATGAAGTACTGATTAAGTGGAGAGAGGAGAATCATTCGATTCTAGCTCAAGGACTGTTCCCTCTTCCACCTGCTTTCTCCACTTCACCCCTTCTCGAGGAAGAACCTATTTTGAAAGAGGTAGGAGAGGAACAAAAGATCCAATCTGCAAGTCTTCAGGAGGCTATTATGAGTGACAACGAAGAAGAAATTGTCATTGATACTCCTTGTGAAGACCTTACCAGCAGTGGAGAAGATGCAGGCCTTGCGTATATGCAGATGTTCCAGCAATTCAAAGAGGAACAAATGCATGGTAAGCTCTCTCCTCCTCTGTTCGATGAACTTCCTTACTGTATTGATGAGGATGACTACATGGAAGACCTTGAGTTAGAAGAGGATTAGGAGAATATTTTTGAAAATCTAGAGAACCTGATAAACAAAGAGGAAAAAGAGAAGTCTATCTTCGTGGAGGAATGCCTTGAAGAATCGAGCTTCAAACAAGAAAGTGAAGTCTTGTGGGATGAACAATAATTTTGTGAGTCCTTTTTAGACATCACCTCATTCACCTTTCTTCAAGAAGGCCAAGAGGAAGCAGAAGACAAGTCTGACAGAGTTTTCAGTGAAGCAGAGGGAAACAAATCAGACCATGATACATTGCAGAAGAATTGTGCAGATCAAAAGGCTTACGGTGATGAGATACCAGCCATTGATTTCTTGGTGGAGAGCACCTATTTGAAGGACCAGCATCCAACAGGCCTCTCAGAACAATCAGAATACGTATATATTGGAGGCATGTTTGATTTTGATCCCCTCGGTTCCCAGCCAACTCAGGTGACAGGGAAGAAGAGCAAGTCACCATATCTCATTTTCTTTCAGCTACTTGCCTATCACGATAAGTCTCTTCACCAAGAAGGAGACTTAAGAAATTTTCCTTTCGATCCAGAAGGGATGTGAACATTCCTGGTTAGCTGTATATAATAGTTTGCTTTCAGTTGTTTTCCCTATTTTCCCTAAGTGCAGTTTGCACAGTTAGTTGTTTTTAGTCTTGTGTGTTTCCTTTCGTCTAGGGGTAATTTCTGTATATTATGATTCTAGAATCTTTTGAGCTGTTGTGAACTATCTTCAAAGTTACCATCCGACTCTGCACCCAATGGATATGCAAGGCAACTGGGTTCTAAGCATAGCAGGCATGCTTCCCCTGTGAGTCGCCAATTTGTTGACCCAATTTTGCCTCTCAGGTAAAATCTCAGTCACCTCATACACCTGCTTTACAGGCCAGTCATTTCAGGTTGTAAGGTCCACCTTCAAGTTTCGACAGCACCATTGTAGAGCAAAGGCTGTGAAAGGCAGAGTCTTTAGACGTCCATGAGAGAAGAAGGGAAAAAATGGAGTGTTTTAACACTTAGGCAAAAAAGAGGGCAGAAAAAATGCAGAGGGCGGCAAAATCGCCGCCCACTACAAGGGTGGGTAAAAGGAGCCCACTTACAAAAATGCAGAGGGCAAAAAATTGGCCACCTACAACACAAAGGAAAATAAAAGAGCCATCGACATCGGCCGACGTCGGCAATACTACCGTCGTCGGCATCTTACAGAGACCGACGTCGGTAGAACTACCACCGTCAGCAGTACAATAGAAGATGAAAAAAGGAAAAAGTCCTGCCCTCAGGTGGTGAATGTGAAATGCCTGCCCTCAGGCAGGGAATGTGAAAACCCCACCCCATGGTGGGGAAGGAGAAAGGGCTGCCCATAGCACAATACTGCTGACATCGGCACATTACACAGACCGACGTCGGCAAGACTACTGCCATCGGCAGCTTATCGGCCGACGTCGGCAGAAATCCTACATGAAGTCCATGCAAAGGGTAGAAAATTCATTGCCCACAATAGATGGTGGCAAAAATCACTTGCAGTGCATGAGAAAAAGCCCGCCCAGCCGCCGGAGGAGAAGACTAGCACGCAAAATGAGGAAACAAGCATGGTCTTGGTAGAACTGTGACATCAGCTATAGTGTTTTCATGCTTTCCAATGAGACTCTTCTTGGCTCTTTTCCTATAAATACACAAACTTAGTCATTTTATCAGGATCTTCCCCACTTTTGTAAAGAGCATTGCTCTACGATTTTTCCACCTGAATCAATAAAAGACAGTTTTACCTTTATTTGGATGGATCTTTCTATGTATGCATTGAATGTTAATCTGTGTCCAGTCATTGTCTCTTGATGCTCTCACAGGTTCAACACCAGCAAACCTGCGATCTACAAAATGCCACTGTCTGCTGTTGCCAGGAGTAGAGTTCTGTTTTGGAGGTATAAAATAGGTGAGGTCACTTACAGTGTGTATTTCTCAGCACCTTGGTGAGTCCCTGTTTTTTGTGCTTTCCATAAGAACCTCCCTGTCATCTCGGAGACCTGGTCTTTTCTGCCAGATCTGAGTGTATGTATGTTTTTCCCTAATCCTGAGTGTGGATGTGGAAGGTCAACCTATTTTTGGTGTATCACCGCTTTTAGAGTAGGCTGTTTGTTTTCATGCTTTTTCTCTATCTCTTTTATTCCCCCCAGTATACCTACATACCTATATTTTTGCGCTACCTGAAACAAACAAGATACATCAGAGGGAACTAGCCCATATCTAGAGACTCTCCTCTCCTACTTCGCCATCCCACAGGCGAGAGAGGGGTTTCCATGTTGCGGGGAGAGGGCAGGAATCCACTTTCCTGCCGCAGGGTGCACTTTCCAGTGTCAACAATTTTAGCACGCCCGGTGGGACTAGTTTTTAACACAAAATCTTTCTTTCCCAGCACCGTGCGCGTCAATAGTTTTGGCACGCCCGGTGGGACCTCAAGTTTTTTATAACGTAGTAAGGTTTTAGGATTGATGCTGGTCCTATTACAACAAATCAAGTTTCTTCAGCATCTGGCGACTCTGAGTAAATTTGCTGGTTAAGCAGCCTGGTGCCACAAAAAATCATTCATTTCTTGTATGTATAATTCTTTTGCACCAAATCATGGGTCTTTTTTTCCTTCATATGAACATAATCAGACTTCAGATATTCAGAGAATCCCCTCAAGTGGCCCTCCTAGTTGCCCTGCAACTATAAGGGAGGTGGCATTGGAACTTGAGAAGCAGACAAAAGAAATCGACAGATTGGAAGAGCAGCACAAGTGTCAGCAGGAGCTGATGTATAAAGAGGAGTGCTTGTTTAGGCAAGCACAAGTCATACAATCCATGAAGGAAGAGGTGCCAAAATGGAGAAATCCATCTTTTTAGGGCAGTCAGCCTTGCGTGCCCCCTCCTACCCTAAAGAAAACCCCCTTTTTTACACCAAATCCATTTTATCAAATTGCACTTGCTCACTCCAACTCATCAAATACTGCTGCTCCCAATCCCGTGCGCCTGGCTTTCCAAAACCAGAGGGTATCAGAGCAACCTCCCATGGAGATCAATCCTTTCAACTCCTTAGGTCAGGGTTCTTCCATTGAGAATAGTACCACTAGCCAGCACGTCCCTCTTCTAGAGGCTCCTCCAACGCACCAACAGTGTTTTCCTCACCTTCCTCAGCCTCCCCAAGTTTTCCAGCATGATGTGCAAATTTCAAGTTGGAGGCAGGAATGCCAAGGACCAGCTCAGAGCTTTGAAGAGGATCATGCTAGCCACCTCCAAGAAAGACTCTTCTAGGAAAACCTAGCTAGACAGATTGAAGACTTAGAGGCTAGGATGAAGCTACTTCTTAAAAAAGAGATAAAATTTCTAGATCTTGCAGAAGAGCCTCAGGTCCTTGTGGAAAACAAAGTTGCTGCCTGTTCACAGGAGCAAGATTCAAATTTAGAGATCCTAAATTGGGGGAGGATAGTGGAATCATGGGGCAGCAAAGATGAAGAAGAACATGGTTTTTCTCAAAACCTTGAAGAAGCTAAAGCTGTGCCTGCCTGTGATGATGCTGGCAGCCTCTAGGAAAAGCTTTTCCAAGAAGATCTGAGTAGAAGAATTACAGAGTTAGAGTCTAAAAAGAAATTCCTCAGCCAATGTGTGGTGGACGGTTCAGACCAAACAGCACATTCCATGCCTGAACACACCCCACTTACACATTTCCAAGAGAGTTATCAGGCCGTGCCTGATATAAATGAAGTACTGATTAAGTGGAGAGAGGAGAATCATTTGATTCTAGCTCAAGGACTGTTCCCTCTATCACTTGCTTTCTCCACTTCACCCCTTCTCGAGGAAGAACCTATTTTGCAAGAGGTAGGAGAGGAACAAAAGATCCAATTTGCAAGTCTTCAAGAGGCTATTATGAGCGACAACGAAGAAGAAATCATCATTGATACTCCTTGTGAAGACCTTACTAGCAATGGAGAAGATGCAGGCCTTGCGTATATGCAGATGTTCCAACAATTCGAAGAGGAACAAATGCATGGTAAGCTCTCTCCTCCTCTGTTCGATGAACTTCCTTGCTGTATTGATGAGGATGACTACATGAAAGACCCTGAGTTAAAGGAGGATAAGGGGAATATTTTTGAAAATCTAGAGAACCTGATCAACAAAGAGGAAAAAGAGAAGTCTGTCTTCGTGGAGGAATGCCTTGAAGAACTGAGATTCAAACAAGAAAGTGAAGTCTTGTGGGATGAACAATCATTTTGTGAGTCCTTTTTAGACATCACCTCATTCGCCCTTCTTCAAGAAGGCCAAGAGGAAGCAGAAGACAAGTCTGACAGAGTTTTCAGTGAAACAGAGGGAAACAAATCAGAGCATGATACATTGCAAAAGAATTGTGCAGATCAGAAGGCTTACGGTGATGAGCCGGCAGCCATTGATTTCTTGGTATACAGCACCTATTTGAAGGACTAGCATCCAACAGGCCTCTCAGAACAATCAGAATACGTATATATCAGAGGCATGTTTGATTTTGATCCCCTTAGTTCCCAACCAACTCAGGTGATAGGGAAGAAGAGCAAGTCACCATATCTCATTTTCTTTTAGCTACTTGCCTGTCATGATAAGTCTCTTCACCAAGAAGGAGACTTAAGAAATTTTCCTTTCGATCCAGGAGGGATGCGAACATTCCTGGTTAGCTGTATATAATAGTTTGCTTTCAGTTGTTTTCTATGTTTTCCCTAAGTGCAGTTTGCACAGTTAGTTGTTTTTAGTCTTGTGTGTTTCCTTTCATCTTGGGGTAATTTTTGTATATTATGATTCTGGAATCTTTTGAGCTGTTGTGAACTATCTTCAAAGTTACCATCCGGCTCTGCACCCAATGGATATGCAAGGCAACTAGGTTCTAAGCATAGCAGGCATGCTTCCCCTGTGAGTTGCCAATTTGTTGACCCAATTTTGCCTCTTAGGCAAAATCTCAGTCACCTCATACACCTGCTTTACAGGCCAATCATTTTGGGTTGCAAGGTCCACCTTCAGGTTTCGACAGCACCGTTGCAGAGCAAAGGCTGCAAAAGGCAGAGTCTTCAGACGTCCACGAGAGAAGAAGGGAAAAAATGGAGTGTTTTAACACTTAGGCAAAAAAGAGGGCATAAAAAATGCAGAGGGCGGAAAAATCGCTGCCCACTACAAGGGTGGGTAAAAGGAGCCCACTTACAAACATGCAGAGGGCGGAAAATTTGCCACCTACAACACAAAGGAAAAGAAAAGAGCCATCGACATCGGCCGACGTCGGCAATACTACCATCGTCGGCATCTTACAGAGATCGATGTTGGCAGAACTGCCACCATCAGTAGTACAATAGAAGATGAAAAAAGGAAAAAGTCCTGCCCTCAGGCAGTGAATGTGAAATGCCCGCCCTCAGGCGGCGAATGTGAAAACCCCACCCCATGGCGGGGAAGGAGAAAGGGCCGCCCACAGCACAATACTGCCGACATCGGCAGATTACACAGACCAACATCGGTAAGACTGCTGCCATCGGCAGCTTATCGGCCGACGTCGGCAGAAATCCTACATGAAGTCCATGCAAAGGGTGGCAAATTCACTGCCCACAACAGATGGCAGCAAAAATCACTTGCAGTGCACGAGAAAAAGCCCACCCAGCTGCTGGAGAAGAAGACCAACATGCAAAATGAGGCAACAAGCATGGTCTTGGCAGAATTATGACATCAGCTACAGTGTTTTCACGCTTTCCAATGAGACTCTTCTTGGCTCTTTTCCTATAAATACACAGACTTAGTCATTTTATCAAGATCTTCCCACTTTTGTAAAGAGCATTGCTCTGCGATTTTTCCACCTGAATCAATAAAAGACAGTTTTACCTCTATTTGGATGGATCTTTCTATGTATGCATTGAATGTTAATCTGTGTCTAGTCATTGTCTCTTGATGCTCTCACAGGTTCAACACCAGCAAACCTGTGATCTACAAAGTGCCACTGTCTGCTGCTGCCAGAAGTAGAGTTCTATTTTGGAGGTATAAAACAGGTGAGGTCACTTACAGTGTGTATTTCTTAGCACCTTGGTGAGTCCCTGTTTCTTGTGCTTTCCATAAGAACCTCCCTGTCATCCCAGAGACCTGGTCTTTTCTGCCAGATCTGAGTGTATGTATGTTTTTCCCTGATCCTGAGTGTGGATGTGGAAGGTCAACCTGTTTTTGGTGTATCACCACTTTTAGAGTAGGCTGTTTATTTTCATGCTTTTTCTCTATCTCTTTTCATCCCCCCCAGTATACCTACATACCTATATTTTTGCGCTACCTAAAACAAACAAGATACATCAGAGGGAACTAGCCCATATCTAGAGACTCTCCTCTCCTGCTTCACCGTCCCACAGGTGAGAGAGGGGTTTCCATGTTGCGGGGAGAGGGCGGGAATCCACTTTCCTGCTTTAGGGTGCACTTTCCAGCATCAACACACCCATGGGAACCCTTGACTATCAATGGTTAGGATGCACCTCCTCAATAAGAAAAATGCATATTATATTTAGATGGCCTAGTTACAACTTCACTTCCACCTCTTACTTTTGTGACATATTATACTTAGATGGCCTAGTTACACCTTCACTTCCACCTCTTGCTTGTGCCTATAAGAGAGAGGCCTAGGAGGTCAAATCCATCTACAATAATCTCATCAACATTATTAATCATCATCAACAATCTCATTGAGATCCAACTTACTGTCACCTCTCAACCAAGTTCTCGAGTACTGTTAGTCTACCAAAATAAAGCCAAATTCTACCAACAGGATAGCTACTTCAACCACTCACCTAATTGACTTTGGTAAGCCAATTACTTTTTTATCAATATTCACGTAATTTATTTCCATTTAATAATTAGCCTAGCCCTTACCCATCTCAAAAAATCCATCTATCAAACTCATTATTTAATAATTCATTAACCCAAAATTTACATAGTAACTGCCAACAATTGACTCAACTATCAATAGTCTACTTGATCACTAATGGTCATATTAACCATCGACAGTCACCCCAACTGTTGATATCACTATGGTAGTGAAACTAGTAATATATTTTCACCAACCTAACATAAATCAAACCTGATTTTCTATGTTTCTGACCACTCACATACCACTTTCAAATTTTTTGAATCTTACCCCAACATCCTAACACTAGTATTAATTAGTTCATTACTAATTTGATCATTTCTAGTCTATTTCATCAAGCAAGCATTCTCGTGTTCAATTTTAGTACCTTTTGATTATTGATGCAAGTACCTTCTCTTATATTTATAAATTAATTATTTAAAACATGTGGATTGATAGCCCCTAAAGAAGCTCTCATTTTCATAATCTAGCTACTGCTTGGCAATCTACCCAACTATGTGTCTAACAAAACAAGTTTACTTTAGTGATTTCGTATCTATAGGTCTTCTTCCCAAGACAAATAGGATCTCTTCACAATATTTTGATTTAACATGCACACAACCAAATAGGTTTTTCAACCACACCTGTATTGAGTTTCTTTTCTCTCTTCCCTAGAACTTAAAGTGAAAATTTACATGAAACATTCTAGCACGCCTGATGGGACCTAGAGTCTTTACTCATGTTTTATTTGCATTTGTATTATCTTCTCTCTATCTATGCTCATAATTGAAAGTAAAATTTCTTTTGGGGTTAAAATCAACTGCATCTAGTGCTTGCTTTTAACATTATTTCACTTTGAATTAAAACACAATAATCTTATCATAGCACCACCTTTATTTCACACAATAGCCAAACCACTTTCATCAATCAAACATCAAAATAATTTGATACAAGGCCCAACTGGGTTTTCATCACCTAGAGATCACCATACTCTTTCTTGGTGATCCTACTTAGAGGTCATTACCAAGGGGAGAACCAACTTAGATCTCTAGTTGAATATAAACTCTAGATATCAATATATATTGGCTAAGCACCTGACACTTTTATTATTGTCAAACCGTGAAGTGAGGGGGTAGACCCCAATACCAAGCCATGTATTGATTCCAATAAAAATTATTTTAAGCACCTAAATAACATGAAACCAACCATAAAAGGCTTCTATAGTACCTAATCTACAAGCCAACTTCTATCACATATTCTCATTAACTAAGGCATAAGCCAAAAGTGAGATTAAAAATAACCTCTTGGCTTAAAATACTTTATAGTGTGTGTCTTGATTGACTTGATCATTTTGTTGTCTTATTCATGTTTGAGTTGCAAGTTTATTCTTGTTTCCTCTCCCCCTTTCTTGTATGGTTCTCACTCACCAGCAACAAAGAGACCTATAGAGTAGAACCTGTCACTCAAATTAACCTCTTCTACCTCCTCATCTATGGAGTGCATCTCCGAGAAAGAAGACTCACCTCATCCATTAGGAAGATCTACTTTTCCTTGGGTATTTTCCTAAGGATACATGGACTTTACCACTTTTTTAGACAATAAACTAGTTTCCCTCCAACACTACCTTAACACCTCCCGTCACCATGTCCTGGTTTCAACTCTACCTCAAAATCCTCCTTATGGCATGCCATCCCACCTTATGAGGGGTATCTCTATTTCCATGGTCACCACCCAACCTTCAACTACCTAGGAATCTTCATATACTAACACCTTTGATGCCATAGCTGAAAACCAACATACCCAACCAACTGCTACCATTACACGTTTTTCCCCTACCAATGACTCCACCTTAGGAGCAACCTTACCATTAACCCATCATGATCCACTTATTTTTGGAGCATCTACCACCATCACTACCAAACTTACCTTTATTAAACCTAACCCATTAGTTAATACCCCTTTATCGAGCTTAGGGGTATCTATTATTTCTACTTCACCACCTATTAACACAAAGGTTTCTACCTCACATCTTGTCACCAACCCAACTACCACCCATACCCAACCCATAGGAATCCCTCAATAGGTATACATCACACCGAACCTAGGTTACATCCCTAACCTGCAAGGGTATGTACCCACTAACCAACCACCATCATCTACCTACCCTTATATACCACCTACCTAACCTTTAACATCCACATTCCAAAATGTGACAACCTCTCAACCGCTAAACAATTACCAATTTGTTACCCAACCTCTACCATAATATCAAACTTACAATCCTTTTTCTCCACCACCTTAAACCAACCTAATGACGATGCTCATGGACAAGATGAAAACCATTGATTCATCCATTTTAGTGGCTCATAACATCATATCCTATGATCAGATTTGTAATGAACGTATTCATCCCTCTGTCTCTATCAGACCTTACTCTCCTCAATGGGAGCTCTTTAAATTTACCAAATTTTAGAGCAATGAAGACCCCCAACAACACCTTAGATATTTTAGGTATGCATGTTACATGATTTATTATGATGATGCCCTTTTCCTTCGAACCTTCCTCATGTCTTTATCTGGCCTGGCACTTGACTGGTATAGTGCAATCACCAAGCATTCAATATTTTCTTTCACCCAACTGTCCTAGGTCTTTTTGGATCACTAACATTTCCAAGAAGGTCTTTATCATTGATCTCTATTCTATCAGATGATTTGATGATGAGTCTATTTCTAATTTTGTCACCCATTGGATAAGCTTGATTAATCAGCTTTCATTTTCCTTGCCTCAGCCTTAACTTATAGATCTTTTTGCTTGAGCCTACACCAAACATATATCTTATACACTACACATCTAAAGATTTAAAACTTATGATGAAGCTTTTAACATGGCATGTAAGCCATAAAACTGAGCCAGAGATGAGGGAAAATTGAAGTTACAAAACAAAAAATCTACCTTCAAGACCAACAAAACCTCTTCCTATAAATTAGGAAATCAAGCCAATACTAAAACCAAGAGCAAGGGAATTTCAAATGTAGTTGTCCTTAAAAACACCCCTCTACCCAATGTCAATCAACAAAATTCTCCCATTACCTTTATCCAAAACATAAAGAACCCAAACCAAAGCAACCAAAAATAGTTCACTCTGCTTGGAGAATCCTATGCCTTAGTTTTAGATAAACTACTAAAAGCTAACCTCATACAACTTCCCCCTATCAAATCTCCTCAATAGTTTGATTTTTATCATCTAACACATACTTGGTAAAATGAGAATGACTTTTGTGATTTTCATCAGCTAATTGGACATGATGTCAGTTGATGTAATACCTTTAAGAACGTTGTTTAGAGCTTATCGACAAGGGGGAACTCATGTTGGATAATCCCAATGCCCCTCAAAATTAAGTTTTTGATATTTTTAGGAAGCCTTTTCCCAATCATGCACTTACCAAAACTAAGGACACATAAGCTGAATGTTCTCATGATGCCCAAATGGTCAATATGGTCCTTAAAATGCTTATCAATGAGGACCCTACTATCTAACCTACTTTTTTCTCCCCCAATTTACCCACCCAAGTAGTGGAGTCACTTTCCCTTCCTTCAAAGACCCAAACTGAGGAGGTTCCTTTTTCCTTAGCTTCACTCATAAAGGCTTTGGAATAATAAAACACCCCTTCTAATAACCTATCTAAATAAACAATCATTCCCAATCAACCACCTCCTCTAGCTATAGGACAAACCATAACTATGGACATCATGCCCAGGGGAGCAATTTTTTCACAAACATCCCTTATAGAGAAACCACCTAGTCCAAACTTACATCCCTTGATTGAGGAAATAAATGAGGCTACCAATCCTCCTCCTCAACCCATATGTTTATCTATAACACCCACTACCCAGGAGGCCAAACCAGTATACAAACCTTTTTCCAAACTCATTTAAAAGTTAGGTATGGCTACAAAACCAAACATGGATAAAACCACTTTATAGAAATAGTTAGGGCTTACTTACATCAACAAACCTAAACCTTTTGACATGCCTTTAACCAACCAACCCTCATTTTTACACCACCTCTTAAATCGATCAAAACTTTTACCAACCCCTCACCTTCTCAGTCAACCAAAATTGTCACCTCTCCAACAACCACACCATCAACCAAACCTTTTAAATCTCTTAACGCCTTCCCTACACAAATCTTGGTTTACCCATCCTTGAAAGTTAACTTATCCCTATCCAAGCCTACACCCAAACCTCAATCCAAACCAACCAAATCGGCAAAATCATTGAAAAGCTACATGACTAAGATTCCACCTCCCTCTACCTTTCCCTCTATCTTAGGGCCTTATCCCTCAATTTTGCCTAAAAACCAAGCTCCCTTTAACATATGTTATCCATCACCATTGGTTACACGAGCCCACCTACTATCTAATGTGCTGATCCTTCCTAGGTTACCAATAGCTAGACTATCAACCTTGAACACCCTAAAAAACATCATACCCAAACCAAAACCATTGATGAGAAATATTACCTTACCCAAACCTTTTCTAACCAAACCCATTATTACCAACATGCCCATCTTCCCAACCAAAACCATAACCTCTAGACCTTCCCCACCTCTAGCAAGATCTTATATGACCATTCTTCAAAGATTATTGTAGACCTCTTATCTCACATTACCTCTTATCAAACCTTTTGATCCTCTTGGTTCTAAGGTAGTGTGGTACAATGACCATCAAATCTATTCATATCATAGGAAACCTAGGCATGACATAGAGAATTTCAAAGCTCTCTAGGCCATTATCCATCAGCTCAATGATGAGGATGATATTTTACTAGATGAACTTCCATTGACTCCTCTACCAACACACCCAACAGTTATTTTCCAACACATTCCTAATCCTCCACTCTCACCTCAGAGTGATGGAGAGTCTACCCAACCTCTCATCATACCTTCCCCCTTTATCCATACCATTAATGTGGTCACATGATCACAAAAAAAGGATAAATGGAAGGCCAAAGTGTCTATTCTATGGACATACCCCATAACTCATCCTAAATCAAACTTGATCCAAACCTCTACATCCTTAGCTAAACCCAAATTTACCATCTTAGGAACCTTTGAGGCCAACACTTCTAAATCTATTAGGAGGGTCATTCTTAAGTAACTTCACTAAACTCTAGCTAAGATGAGCCTCTATAAACTCATTTCCACCTCATATCACCATCATCAGGCCATGATAGGGGCTATACAATCTATTGAGGTCAGACCAAGTGACTCCCCACCTATAGAGGCCTTCATAGGTGCTCTTCAACTCTCCACCCTTGTTACTTTTAAATACTTAGAGATACCCTCTATCTATCTTAAGGATCTAGATTATGCTCTTTTTATTACTTCCCACATCAACCAAACCTGCATTAAATGGGTTATGATTGATGGGGGAGCCAACATTAACATCATGTCTTCCCATGCCTATGACCAACTCAAATTATCAGACAATGTCATATCTAAAATGTTAGTTGTCCTTAGATCCTTTAATAACACCATGAACACTAGCTTAAGAACTATTTTCTTCCACATTCAACTCAAACCATGCATACTCCTTAAACTCTTCTATGTGGTCAAAGGTGAATTCCAGTATAATGTTCTATTAGGGAGACCTTGGATCCATGCTATGGGTTACATAACTTTTACCCTTCACCATTATGTCAAATTTGATCATGAGGGTCAAGTTTTTACCATACAAGCTAACCCAAGCCCTTTTGTATCATGCACATTACCTAAAAACCTAATGACGTCCTTCGACCTCTAACAAAACCACCATAGGCATCCATCACCAAACACTCAACCATAGAAAATTAAGCCATCACTTCTCCTCCTTCAAAGGCATCTACAAGTCCCTCTATTCCTGTAGACTAGATACCCACCACTGATCTTATGGAATCTACCTTCTAATGCCTTAACCTTATAGAATACAAACTCCTTACCCTCAATTCTTTCTCTACTCTCCAAGAGTACGAGAAACTCAACCATCAACCATGTTATGACTCCAAAATTATAGCCATTACTTCCTTGGGGCCTTTGATCTATCAAAACCATTTTATCTATGGGGGAATTGACAAGTTGCTCAATGTTACCATGACCCCCTCTACCCCACAACCATTCACCTCTACATTCTTTTACTTTGACAACTTGGACTTTTCTAAAATATACCTTCACAAGTGTGTCTAGAAAAGATTTGGCTTAGGATGACATGAGTATGGACCACACACATTGATCTCAATTGAGACCCAAAAGTCTCATAAGAATCACAACCTTGGCTTTATTCTACCCAATAAGAAGAAATCCAAACAAGCTATCACTCCCATTATTGAATAAGAGATCCCTTCCTCAATAACACCCCCCACCTGAGTGTAAAGATGAGAACATCATCCCACCTAACTTTTTTTCTTCATTAACATGACTACCCTCAGCCCCATAACTTATCAAAAGGAAGGGGCACCCATATCCATCCCTTTGATCTATCTTGAACTAGTGCAAGAGGAATATCCTACCATTAACATGGTTCATTACTAGTATGATGATTCTATTCTCACCTACCTTGGTGCACTTGATTCTTCCATCCATAAATCCTTACCTCTAAAGACCTCAACCATGTTAAATGACTCCATTATGGATATTGACATAGGAACTTTGGACAACCCTCATATTTTCAAAATGGTCCAATCTCTCACCCTTGAGGAACTTCAAGACTTCTCCACCTTCTTTTAGGACTACAACATCACATTCACCTGGTCATATGTTGACATGCCTAGTATTGATCTGGCCATTTACACCCACAACATTATAACCAATCATGATTCCAAAATTTTTAGATAGAAACTTCAATGAATGCATCCTCACATAGCCCTTATTGTCAAATAAGAGCTTTAACACCTCTTATCTGTTGACTTTATTAAACCTATTGATTATCCCCAGTGGGTTTTAAACATCATGCCTATAACTAAAGCTACAAGGGGGCTATGTATCTATGTGGAATTTCATGACCTCAACCTCACCTATCCAAAGGATGACTTTTCCCTACCTATCATTGACTAACTTTTTGATCTTATAGTAGGCCATGAGATGTTATTCCTCATGGATGGATTCTCAGGCTATAATCAAATTTTGATTGCCCCTAAAGATCAACACATAACTACTTTTATCACCCTATGAGGGAATTTTTATTATAGGATCATGCCCTTCAGTCTTAAGATTGGTAGTGAAACCTACCAACATGATATGACCTACATCTTCTATGACCTTATCCACAATATCATTTAGGATTGCATGGATGACCTCCTTGGAAAATCCAAAATTTGCAAGGACCACTTATCTATTCTCAAGATTATCTTTGAGAGACTTATCTGTTACCATGCCTGCCTCAATCCTAAGAAATGTATTTTTGGGGTCTTGTCAAGAAATATCCTTGGCTTCATCATTTCACTTTGGGAAATAGAAGGTTGATATGGCCAAGATCAAATCCATCCTCAAAATGCTACCCCTGACTAATCTTAAGCAACTCCATAGCTTGCAGGGGAATCTCTTATCCATTTTCCACTTTATCTCTTAGCTCTTAGATAGATGTCAAACCTTCCATCACTTATTGAAAAAGGATATGTCTTTCAAGTGGAATGTTTATTTTCAAAAGGCCTTTGAGGCACTTAAAGAGTACTTTCTATCTCCACCTATCCTCAAACCTCCTAAGGATGACCAACCTTTCTACCTTTATATCTCTTCCATTGACCATTCCATGGGGCAATGCTTACCCATTGGGATGAATAACATAAAGAGAAAGATATCTATTACATAATCCACACACTTTTAGACTACAAAAATTAGTATACACATATCAAGAAACTATGCCTGGCCCTAGTCTTGGTGGCCACCAAGCTTCACCACTACCTTCTTAACCATAAAATTTTCATCATAACCAATACTAACCCACTTAAGTACATGCACTCTAAGCCATATCAAAACTAGTGTATGTCCAAGTGGCTCATGCTTTTAGTTGAGTTTGACCTTGAGTTCCTACAATAAAATTAAATTAAGGGGCAAATCATTACTGACCAATTGGCTTATGCACCCCTACTAAGAAACCAACCTCCCCATCTTGAATTTATAGATGAGTTTATCATACACCTATCCCAAGCACAATTCATTAATCATATTACCATGTTCTTCAATGGTTCTAAATGTCAGCATGGTGGGGGATCCAATACCATCCTTATCCCCCTTATCAGTGAACCACTTCTATTATCTTTTAAACTTGAATTTGAATGTACCAACAATGTGGTTGAATATGAAGCCTTAATAATAGGTCTCCCAATCATATTATCCTTGGGAGTCAAAATCATCAACATCTTTGGTGACTCCTAACTTGTGGTCAATAAAGTTAATGACATCTACCAATATAAGAATGATATTTTTTAACTATATATATAATTAGTCACATAACTCTTGACATCATTTGAATACTACCATATTCAAACCACCTCATGATCTACCAACAAGTTTGCTAACACCATGGCTTCTCTTGCTTCCTAGATCCCATCATCACCCTTGGACTCTAAGCTATTAGTCATTATCCATTGCCTCCTCAAACCTTCCTGTGTCAAGTAAAAAACTCTAACCATTTTTAGTGTGGAGGAAATCTAGCCTAACCTTTGGTATCACCAAACCTTCAACTACCTGAACCTTGGCATAGTTCCATTTGACCTCTCTAGGATTGACCATCAAGAATTTATTCAAAGTACCTCCCATTATACTATTATGGGAGGAATCCTCTATAAATGTGGTCTTGATGGCCTCCTATTATATTGTATCTATGGTCTATAATAATTTCACACTATCAAGGAGATGCATTATGGTATTTATGGGGGTCACTTTAATGGACATATTGTGGCCAAGTGCATCCTGCACCTAGGTTATTTTTGGCCTACCCTTAACCAAGAATGTTGTTATTATGTAAATAAGTGCATCAAGTGTCAATAACATGGTAATTTTCATCACACACCTAGCCATAGCCTTCAAATTTCTACTAAATTTTGACCTTTTTCATAATGGGGTCTAGATCTTATTGGTGAAATTAACCCTCACTCTTCATAATGACATCACTCTATCATCAACATGACCGAATATTTCACCACATGGGTGGAGGCCATTCCTCTTGTCTTGAAAAAATATAAAAAGATTGTCATCAAATTTATCACCCATCATATTAACTACCACTTTGGTATTCCCCATAAGATCATCACTAGTAATGATAAATCCTTCAAAAACAAACAAGTTCAAGGTATTTGTGACATATTTGGTATTAAAATAAGATTCTCATCACCTTATCATCCATAATAAAATGGACAAGTCGAGGCCTCTAATAAAACCCTTAACAACATGCTTACCAAAATGGTCAATGCCTCAGGATGGGATTGGCACTTGCACATCCCTTTCACTTTATGGGTATATAGTACTAGCATATGAACCCCTATAGGTGCTTCACCTTTTTCCCTCATGTTTGGAGCTAAAGCTGTGTTACCTCTCAAGGTATAAATACCCTCTCTTCACATATATTTTCATGACCTTATTTTGGAAGATGATTACCATAAAAAATGTTTATCCCAACTTGAGTTACTTGATGAGCATCATTTGGTCGCTCTTTCCCATCTCCGCGCCTATGAAGAAAAATTCAAGCATGCTTATAATAAACACCTAAAAGTGTGAGAATTCAATATTATAGATCTCATCCTCAAGGAAAATCAACATGTAACTAATATGGAGAAAATTAAAAGGGGCAAATTTGCTTTCAATTGTTTTGGACCCTACATTATAACCCACAAGTATGGATTAGGAGCTTATCATTTGTCCTCTCTCAAAGGAAAAATAGAACCTGAGCTTCTCAATGCTTTGCATATATGTACCTTTTATTGTTAAATAGGGGTCATAATCATCATTGGTTTAACTTAAGCTCATCCTCCACAACCACATTCATTTCCCTCTTTTAGGGATAACACACTATAGTTGAATCATGTGATTATCCATCACAATCATAGCCTAATATTAAACTATGGGTACCACAACTCTACCCTTACATGATTCTCATGGTACTTTCTATCCCTCTTCAAGATAGATTCCCATGGTCGTTGTCACCTAAACCTCTTTTCACCTACTGAATTTTCTTGTGCCCTTAGTTTTGCCTTCATAAAGGTAATCCCTTGAGCATGTATAAGCAAGTATGTGCCAAGCCAAACCAAACAAAATAAAAATCAATATCAAAATCAAAACCAAATCATGGGTCATTCTTAGTATTTTTAGACTACTCCCTTGAAGGATAGCTATTGAAAACTTATCTAAATTTGCAAAACATAAGGTGGACTACTCCCTTGAAGGACAACTATCAAAAGCATTTGAACTAGACACATAAACCTAGACCACTCCCTTGAAGGATGGTTGAGTAAAGCATTTATCAAAGCTATAAATTTTTTGGATGCTTCCTATATTGATCAACTTCCCCAACCCCATGCAAAATCAACATAAGTAAAACCCATGAACAAAATCAATCAAAAGCACCATAATCAGCTCTCATAAAAGTAATAATCTTGTAAATATGTAATCGAATCTCCCAATTAGACTTCCCACATTGATCAATTTATAATTTATATATGAATATAGGCTTACTTATACTATCCTCTTGGAAGCCTACAGAAGAGGCATTCTAGTCTCACAAAGGATTCCTGTTCCACCCATCCCTCGTCTATATATCATATGCATAGGATTATGAGCTTACTTAAAAAAATGTGATCAAGATACCTATTTATCAACCTAAGCATGCTAATTCAAAGCATTTGAAAGGCTTATTTTCACTAAGCCAATCCAACTTCAGGTTTACTTTGGTCCTTACCAATGAAAAGGCATCATGTTTCTTTCTTATCCTCTATTGGTTCATGTAGACGTACCTCTCATGATTCTTATAAAAAATGTTTAGTTTGTTATCTAACTACTTTATGTATTCTCATCACATCTTCAACCATATCCACATTTTTATCTTCATGATCATAAATAAGAAACATCAAATCAAAAGCATAACATTATAAGCTATATCCATAACATTATAAGCTATATCCATGACCCACATCACCTACCTATCTATGATCAAAACACCATAGAAGAACATCATATCATATCATGCCATAAACATAATCCTACCCATCTATCACCAAAACATCATAGCAACATATATTATATCATCATCATAATTCATTCTCATGAGCATAAACAAAATCAATAATTGAAACATCATGAATAATATCATATGTCATCTACCAATATATGCATAAAACATTACCATAATACATCTCATGGAAAACACATCATCATAACCATAACCAAAGCCATTAAATGATGACATCACCATATGACATACAACCATCAATAACACATCCTATCATATCCATGAACAAAATCAAAACATCATAACTATTTTTCTAGCATCATAGGCCTAAGCTACCAAGTCAAACATCTCATAAATCATATGTAAGATATCATAGATCGTAACCCATAAACATAAGCATCATAAACCATAATCATACATCATATATAACATCCTACACCATCATCATCATATACATCTAGTACTCATTAATAATATAGGTAACAATGCATGAATTTCTCTCAAAAAAATATACATCTCACTACATCAACATGCATGCTAGTATCAAAATAGTATACATCTATTTCTCTATCAAAACATATCTAAACATGGTCATGGGGCACCACTACCATTGGCCCCACTTGTACCTTCACTTAGTCTTACACCACTACTATTGGCCCCACCTATACCTGCACCTGCATCTATACCTTGTTGGGGTCCCCTTAAGACCCCTACCTGATTGACTATAGTAACCCACTATTATAGAGTAGCTATAGATGGCCCACTAACCAAAATAACTCTATACTCCCCATACCACATCACCTATGATAACTAGTCCAGCACCATCACCTCATAATATCTGAGCTCCTCCATAGTAGCTAGATAGCATGCCCATGACACTATGTTCGATGGCCCTCCTACTGTTACTATAGATAATATTTCTCTCTTACTTAGTAGATCCCTCTCACCTATAACAGTGGCAAGCTAACCTTGTAATATTGCCACCTATCCCTGTAAATCTCTTACCTATGCCTACACTATAGCCAATGGCACCCCTACCTATCCATCATGGCCTATGGGCTCTATAGCCATAGGCCTCACACTTTCATCATCCCCACCAATATATATAGTGGTATATATGGGTCAATACCAAGCCATGTATCTATCTACATATCTTACATCATGTATGGGAGCCCTAATTGGAAGCTCCTCATAACCACCTTCCAAAACTATCAAAGTAGGCTAGGGTACTGGTAACTGAACCTCTAAATCTTATCTCCTATACTTGGGAAATGGACTTAGGACACCCTATAACAAGTTAAACTATTGATGTACCCTATCAAATGGGATTATCCCCACCTCCCCCTCTCACCATCCCACTATCCATCTATATCTTTGAAGAGCAAGGGTCTACCTCCTGTAACCTGGCCATATTGGAAACTATACATATGACCTCCAAGTGATATCTCAAACCACTAGTCCACCTAATGCACCCCTAAACCACTATACATCATGGGAAATACCTCCTAAACCTAATGCAACCATATCATAACTCCATTGTATGAATATAATAAGGAACTCTATTTGAGTATAACCAGTCCATGGTAACCCTACTAGTCTTAGCACCTGAATATGCTCATAGGCCCAATAATGAAGAGCTAGGATAATATTGATGTTATATTTCTTATGGTTCCTAAGGCCCCATATCTCCCTATAGATATATACAATAAAAATTTGGACCCAACCAAACACCATCCTACCAAACAATAACTCGACCAATACCCCCAATAACACATAATGAAACCTCCCACTAGTTGAATTTGAGATCCCAAAGTATGTTACCACAATCATGAGCATCATCATGAGTTTCCTCTCACTTGGAGCTATCTCATACAACATTGAGTAGATAAACCCCCCATTGTGCCATCACACCTAGTCGCTCACCTCCCCATACAAATACTCAATAAAATCTTCTTGCTCCTCCTACTCAATCTGATATATCACCTTGCCACATATTAGGAGTTGGGTAATTGGGTGTACATCCTCAAAGAGAATAGTCATCTCCCTAGTTGACAACAAGGTGTTCATAGAAGGATCCCATCTCTTAATGAGTTTTATGACCATAGATGCATCTTAGGGCACATGTTGATAGTGCCTCATAACTCATATCCTTACCTCCTCCATATGGGCCCAATCCTCTAGAGTCATCTCCACGTGTATCTTGGGAAAGATTCATGGCACATGGTCATGCATTTGAATCTACTCCCTATCTTGCATCATATCAAACACTTGGCTTAGTTATTAACACTAGTCTTATCTACACCTAGCTTTTGGACACCTGACCTAATCCTCTATCACTCCTACCTATCTATTTCATCCTAGCTATGTTACCCCCTAGAAGTTGAGATTGGCCTATCAACCCATGGATTCATGAAACCATCAAACCTAAACCTAAACCTAGCTGTAACCCTAATCCTAATAATAACCTATCCCACCCAACTGTCGATCATGGTGACCATTGATAGTTATGGTGATTGTCGATGGTCATCCACCCTTACTTCATAGGGTATCGATCATCGATAGTTAGACTTGACCATCAATGGTCATTGTGGGAATTCCATGGTTGGAATTCCCAAACCCTAACCACCTAAAAACAATAATAAAAACCTACCTAAATGACTAGTCCCTTACCTACCCCACCCAAATCACCTCCCCCACCCATCAATTTTTTGACTTACCCACAAATTTGCCCACAAACCCCTAAAATCTACCTAGGGAATTACAACCCATATAAAACATTCATATCACAAATATTGACCTCCCCAACCAAATTCAATTGCATAAATCACACCTAACTACCAAATGGAATACATTTCCTACCTCATTCTTTGACCTCTATTATGGTCAGATCTCATGAACAACTACTCTGTCATGTCCACATGCTCCCTATATCTCAAGCCCATGAAAATCAACCCACATGACTTCCATTAATGATCAAACACCAACTCATCAAGCACTCACCCTACTAGGTGTTGAACTCGCCAAAGCCCAATCAACCAAGTAAAAGTAACAAAGAGTAAAAGTAAGTTTTATTTTTACTTTTTACCTAGAAGATTTTTAGGGTTTCCCCTAACTGTTGATGGTTAGGGTGATCATTAATAGTCACCTTTTTAGTACATTTATTGTTGATTATTAGGATACCCTAATTTCCACTTTATACCTAAAAAACTACAATTTTTAAACACACCTAATTAGGTCTTGCCCACTTTTGGAGATGCCCTTCTCCCACCAACCTGACCACCTCATCACCTCACTATTGGCTTGTTTTGGCCCATATGGCACATAATTTATGACACTTTTTGCTTGGTCCTTTGACCACAATAACAACATTGCCATGTTGACACCTTTTGCATTTTGTGCCACCTCATGCATACTAACATGCATGTGTCTCATCAAGGGCACTTCCTACCTCAGATACCCATGATACTTGACCCATTTGTGTTTTCAATAGGAGTAATTCACACCTTGGATACCCACCAAAACTATAGAAATAAGTTAGGAGACTTAGGTTTATAAGTGATCCCAACTATCATGCCTACAAGTGATCATATAGTTCACTTATCATTTGTCCTTCTTCATAATGACCCTTATTTGTACCAACATTGACAACCTAGTCTATGTACCATCTTGGGTATCACACCTTTTTGTCACACTTTGTGTGCACATTTGCATCTCAAATGACCAACCTATCATTCACCCATTACCAACTGCCATTTATCAAACCTCACCCAATTTTAATTTTAACTAATTAACTCTCAATTTGAGGGGGAACACCTCCTCCTACTCTCAGGGTAACCAAACCTTGAACCATACTTATTTTTTGTTTTGCATCTCATTCATGCAAGCCACATAATAAAAAAGGGAAAAATGTAAACATCAAAAATATTCACACCTATGTTTTTGAATGTCAAAAATCCCCCTAGACCTACTTAGAACCCCCTTGGGACCAATATACACCAATCAAGCCTAACCAAACCCATCCAAACTTAGTTTTACCAAACTAGCTCAATTTGGCCTTGAGGACCCTTTTCCTCTAGAACCTAACCATTGAGGATCAAGATGACCATCAACAATCACCCATGGGAACCCCTGACCATTAATGGTTAGGATGTACCTCCTCAACAAGAAGCATGTAAGTTTCATTGACCTCTTCTAAATATAGCTCATCTAATTTTTTTTGCAAGCCTTTGCATATACATTATATTTATATGGCCTAGTTACACCTTCACTTCAACCTCTTGCTTACACCTATAAGAGAAAGAGGCCTGGGAGGTCAAATCTATCTATAATAATTATTAGGAGCTTGAGGATTTATGATTTTTATTTTCTAGGTCAATTAACATCATCAAAATTATCAATCATCATCAGCAATCTCATTGATAATCGACTTACCATCACCTCTCAACCATGTTCTTGAGTTCCATTACTCTATCAAAATCAAGACAAATTCCATCTATAGGCTAACTACTTCAACCACTCACCCAACCAACTTATGGTAAGCCAAGTACTTGTTTGTCAATATTCACATACTTTATTTCCATTTCACAATTATCCTATCCCTTACCCATCTCCTAGAATCCATTTGTTAGATCTTGTTATTCAATAATTCATCAACCTAAAATTTGCATAGTAACTACCGATAGCTGACTCAACCATCGATGATCTGCTCGATCATCGATGGTCAATTGGATCGCTAACAATCATCTTAACTACTGATGGTCAATGTGGTAGTGAAAACTAATAAGATATTTTCACCCACCTAACCTAAATCAACCCTAATTTTCTATGTTTTTAACCACTCAAAGACCCCTTTCAAATTTTTTGAAGCTTACCCCAATATCCTAACACTAGTAATAATTAGTTCATTACTAATTTGATCATTTTTAGTCTATTTCCTTGAGTGAACATTCTTGTGTTCAATTTTAGTACCTTTTTATTATTGATGCAAGTACCTTCTCTTCTATTTATAAAATTAATTATTTAAAATGTGTGGATTGATATCCCCTAAGGAAGCTCTCACTTCTGGGATCTAACTACTACTAGGTAATCCACCAAACTATCTATCTAACAAATAAGTTTGCTTTAGTGCTTTCTTATCTATAGGACTTTCTCCCAAGCTAAAGAGGATCTATTCACAATATTTTGATTCAATGTGCATGCAACCAAATAGGTTTTTCAACCACACCCATATTGATTTTATTTTCTCTCTTCCCTAAACTTAAAGTGAAAATGTACATGAAAAAAAATATAGGTAGGGTTTGGGCTTAAAATGTAGACACCATGAATCTACACACTTGTATTTTTGAATGTCAAAAATCCCATTGGACCTACCTAGGGACCAATCTACCAATTTTGAAATAATTGACATCGATCCTTGGGTTTTTAGTTTCTATCTGCAACTTGAAGCTAGTTTAATAGTCTAGAGTAATTTTAATTTACTATTTCTATTCTTAAAATCATGAATCTCTATTTGTAGATGACATTACCAGGTGTTATATATGATTTGGTTTCCATCTATGATTTAACCATAGTCCCTCACTAATTCTTCCCAGATTAGAGTGATATTTCCTTTGAGCTAGGATTTTATGCAATTATCTTTGCCCCTACTCTATAAGTAATCACTACACAACTAAAATCAATAGAAGAACAAGAAGATTAAGATATAGCTTATTAGAATGAATGATTTGATAATATCTATGCAATATATTAATTCATTTCATTTTAGTATCACATCTTATCATATGCTTTGTTGTAATTTATATTATTACATTATCCACTCGATTGCATAAAATAATGGACTAACATCCTTTTAAGGAAGTGTATTACTTCCTCAAACTGATCTAACATTAGATAGTCAACTTATCTATCCTATTAATCCAATATTTTCCAAGTTGTCTCTTGTTTGCAAGTAATCCTTCCTAGCCAAAAAGGAGTTCCCACTTCATTGGATCAACAATGTGAAACCTCCATCATAGGTATCCCTTAAAAATCCTTTATCATAATTTATATTTTTAGTATGTTTATTTATTAATAAAAACAAATAAAAAAATACTAAAAGATTATGGCACACTTGGTGGGATCCTAGGTCTCATTATTCTTGTTGTATTTCATTGTGAAATCATTTATTATTTGAGTTTTTTTACTATGTTTGCATTCAAAAAAGAGAAAATACAAAATTCTTGCTTTCCTTTTTAAAGTCTAAAATGGAATTGCATTCATCCCCCTGATTTTTTAGATAATCCACATAGGTTAATCTAGGTGGATTAATGCATCATGATAGTCACTCCATCTCATACACAACCAAACCACAATAATCTTAGAAACAAGCATAAAAACATTTTCTTACCTAGGTGGACCTACTTGGATTTCATCACCAAGGGAAAAAAAACTCGGTGTATTGGTCGAGTATAATTTTTTTCAAATAAGTATAAAGGATAAACACCTAACACCCTTATTGCTATGGTGTGTGAAGTGAGGGGGTAGGCCCCAATACCAAGCCATGTACTTCCTTCCAACATAAAATCAGGCCTCAACATACCTTTGCATATATAGAAGTTCCCATCCTTAAACAAAACCTGAAACCAACTTTAGACTACCATTTCTTAATACCTTCATTAACCCCTTTCCCCACCACATTCTAAATTTAGTTTCTTAAAAATTAAAAATATTTTAAGTATGTTTAATGGTGTGTGTGTTTTATTTCACTAAAATGAGATAATCAAATAATATTGTGTCTTTTCATTTCATTCTTTATTTATTTTCCAGTGCTACATGGTTTTAATCCAACAACAGTCACTAAAACAAACTGAACCTCATTCATCCTCATCCATGGAGAACACACCAAGTCCTCCTACCTCTCTTAAATCCATGGGGGAAGGCATTCCCTAATTTTATACATAGGGAGACCCAAAATTCACTATTATTTTGGATAGTAATCTAATTGACCTCAATCATTAGCTTAGTACTCAAGCCATATGAATTTATTTTCCCCCTTGAACCCAATCTTCTAGGTTTTTTATGGGATGCCCCTAGAGGGACCTAAAGTGCTTGTTACAGCCATGGTTTCCTCTTCCAACAATCCACCTCCAATAGGTTTTGATACCAACATATCACAACCCCTAGATAATCCACCACCATTAGTATCTAGTACCCTTCTTTGACCATTACCCAAACCCAAAATGTTACTACAAGCCAACTTATGCTTACTCCACCACCCACTACTTCACCCTAGAACTTAGTAATCTCAATCTTTGTGACTCTCCCACCTATCCAAACAAGCATAGATTTGAATCCTTAAACATAACCTTTACAAACTACATAAAAAGTTCCTCTATATCAACCTACTTCATCAATACGTCCCCTTGACTACTCAATACCTATCTCCTATGCAAACCCTTAGGTGACCACTCACCTTTACTCCTCCCTATAATAAAATATACCCTTGAAAGTACCAATAGTATGTGGTTGCATATCAACCTATCATGACCACTTATATTGGTTATCCCCTTTCAAAACCATTTTCCACTCCATTCCCCACCTATCACATATCCATAACAAAACATCTTAGGGGGTATTCCTCAATACAATACCCAGCTTGACCTCATGAACATCCTTATGAATAGGATGGAAAATATAGAAGATTCTACCTCTAGGCATAAAAATATGCTCATGTAAGAGAAAATTTGAAATGAATCTATTAATCTTACCATCCCAATTAGGTCATATCCCTCATAGTGGGAACTTTCAAAATTTATGAAATTTTAAAACAAGGAAGATCCCCAATAACACCTTAGGGAATTTAGACATGCTTGTTATCTTAAAGCTCATGATGACACTCTCCTTTTAAGGATGTTTCCTATGTCATTGGTTAGACCAAATTTAGATTGGTACAACTCTATCCCTCAACACTCCTTGTTTTCTTTTGGGAAATTAGCTCAAATCTTCTTAGAATACTTCTCCATTAATATCACAAGGAGAGTAACCATAATCAACCTACATGCCATTAGACTAATTTGATGATGAATCTATTACCAAAGTTGTAGCTAGGTGGTGAGGCCTTATAAATCAACTAACCTTATCCCTTCCTCAGCCTAAATTAATTGAGTTATTTGTGATATTGTGCACTAAACTTTCATCATCAAAATACAAGTATAATCATTTAAAACCTTCGATGAAACCTTTACCATGGCCCATAAACTATAAATATGAGCCTTAGAAGAAGGAAAGGTTAAGTTATATAATAACAACTTCAAACCTAACCCATCCAAGGGGACTAACAATTCTAAAACTAAAGGCACAATAAATGTTATTATCTTAAAATTGACATATTCACAAACAAAGAACCAATCCAAACCTTCTACCTCTAAAACATAACCACAAAAACCCCTAACAAATTTTCCTCCTCCAAAATACACACCCTTAGGGGAGTCACAATCTTTTATTTTAGATAAACTCCTAAAATCTTCCATTATTAAACTTCCTCCGATCAGACCCCTTGATGATTCTCACCCCAAAACTAACTAGTATAATGAAATTGAATCCTTCACTTATCATCATGTACTTGGTCATGGGGTCAATAAAAGTTGATATTTCAAAGGTTTATTTCAAAACCTTATTGACCAAGGGGAATTATAGTTACATAATCCTATTGATCCTCCTAATCAATCAATTGACATATTTAGGAAACCATTCCCTAACCATCCTTATACATCTAATTATGTACAAGAAAACACTAGAATCACCTTGAATCATTAAACCCATGTAATAAGCATAATCCATGATTAAATTTTACCTAAATAAGTTGATAATTCTTTCAAATCCTCTTTTGAAACAACAAAGATCGTAGATCTCCTTATAGGAAATATTTTTGAACCATCTAAACCAGCTAGATCTATTCCTAATATCCACTCAAGTTTTCTTGATCTCATTATTTGGGATCCTCCTCCTAAAATTCTACCTAAGCCTGGTCAAGACAACCAATCAAGAATAAAGGATGAAAAACTATCAAGGAAGATACATGTTTAGAGATCCCATAAAATACCCATGCTACTCCTTTAGTCATTACAAAACCTTTACATGGCATGATTTCTCCCTCTATCTCACTCCCTCTTGATATGTTCACTACATTACCTCGATCAGTTCTAAAACCAGCTTCCCTTATAACTCAAGTTGAGCCAAATCTTGTAAAAGAGAAGAATAGGGAAATGTTTCAAGAGGTGGAGACAAATGCCTTGGGGAACCATGAGGTAAATCCTTATAACATCCACTAATAATAATTGGGATACATAAATTGGATATCCTTACTACTTTTTATAAAGTTTGAAAAGGGAAAATGGTTATGCCACCACCAATTTAAACTAAAACATGTATATTGGGACCTTATCCTTCTATAATACTAAAATCCACCATTATGGAATCCTTCTATAAGAAACATACACTAGTAAAAAAGGATATTAACTCAATAATAATGCCAATACACAATCCATTAAATCCTTAGTACCCTCAAAATCTCAATATAAGGTCTTATTCCAAACATAAAGTACCCTTTGTTGGGAACATCCGAATAATCAATATAAGAAATCAAGACACAAAAGCAAATGTAACCCACATGGAAATGCCTCAAAATGTGGAAAAACCTAACCAAGATCCATTATAGGGATCTTATTCCATGATTATTGATCAATTCCTTTGAACCTCCTTTATCACACTACCACCTATAAAGCCTGTTAACCCCCATATTCAAAAAATGGTGTGGTATCAAGAAAATAAGAAATGCACTTACCATATAATATCAGGGCATGATACCAAAAATTTTAATGCTCTCAAAAATGTAATCCAAGATTTATTATCAAATGATGATTATCCTCATAGTCAAACTACTAGAGTCATGACCACCCTAAAAATTAGTACATTACCAAGAGGGTCAGAATGAGATTCAAAAAAGGAAGATGGAAATTTTTATGAAACTCATTATCAACCCCTTTTATACCCTCTATATTTATATGATTTTAGATACACAAAAAATCAACCATTTTTTTACATATATGCAATACACATAACCACTTGATCCCAAACACTAGGTCATAAAACCCAAAATCCCAACAAAGACAAGGTGTCTATTACAAAATCCCCTAGTTCTGCTATAGACAATCCTACATCACCTATCTTAAAACACAAGGTTTATATTCTATGGAAAACATAGAATAATAATCCATCAAAGTTGATATAGATATCAATTTTAAAATAACTCAACCAATTTCTTGTCAAAATGTCTTTATATGAAATTATCCAAAATTATCCATGACATCGTGAAGCTATGATCGATCCCTTTAAATCCACCTAGGTATAATCATATGAACCTCATCCTCTAGTATCCTTCATTGGTTCCTTACAAAAGTCATCATCTATCACATTTCATGATTCTGAAATATCCCTATTACAACCCGATGACTAGGACCGACCATTATTTATCACTACCCAAGTTAATCAAACATGAATCAAAAGAGTTATGATTGAAAATGGAGAAAATATAAATATTATATGCTCACATGCTTTTAGGAAACTCTAGTTACCTAAAACTATTGTGGCTCAATCTCCAATCATCCTATGAACCTTTAATGACATTATTGCCCCACATTAGGTACAATTATCCTCCCCATCCAAGTATGTATATGTACCCTCCTAGAGTTATTTTATGTGATATTGGGATAATTTCAATATAATATCCTACTAGGATGCCCTTAGAAATTCACTATTCATTTTGTCCCCTCTACTTTACATAGATGCCTTGAATTTAAACATGAAGGTAAGATCCAGGTCATCCTAGTAGACCCACATCCGTTTAAGATGTGTAAATTGACTTATCATCCTAATGATGTCTTGATCCCCCCAAAAAAATCAAATCCATTATTTTTTGGGGAAACATAAACTAGTTATATAATACCCTCATCCCATATCTTTGATGAAAAATCCTTTGACTTGAAATTTTAATAGCTCTTTATAGGGGTGTATCAGTTGTTAAATCTTAGCACTTTATCAACCCCTTAGGAATATGGGTGACCTGAGAAATAATGTACTTACTAACCCAACCTAAGATATATTATTCCCTTTTCCCTCCCTCACCTCCAAATATACTTAATATATGGAGGAATTAATCAATCCCCTTTATATGGGGAAAGTCAAACAGTACCAAACCATTCACATCCAACTTTTCCTTTCTTGATAAACCATAATTCATACAAACCTCATTAGATTATGATACATTACCTTAGAAAACCACATGAAAAGCATGGCCTCATTTTAAATAAAACTCATAAAACTGATAATGGTAGCTCTTTACCATCATATATCTCTATAAATATGGATGATGAAACTCCCTCATCCTCACTTGGTTATCCTAAAGCAACTAACAACACCATTTCCATCCCACCTAATTTTTTTATTGATTAACACCATTCACTTGGAACCACTAACTTATCAGAATAATGAGACAACCCTATGCCTTCCCCTAACTTTTATTAACCTAATACCTAAAGATTCCTCCTTGGTCCATGTAATGGAGTGTCAATACAATGAATCTATTTTAACATATTTAGGGGAAGGGGATTCATATCTAAATAATATCATACCATCTAATTTTCCTATTCTTTTAAAAAAGGTCAAAATTGATATTAACATAGCAACACTCGAAGTCCTATGAAACATCAAAGTTAGCCAATCCTTAGATTCTCAAGAACACCAAGATTTCATAACATTTATCACTAATCATATCCAATCCTTTGCTTGGTCTTATACTGATATGCAAAAAATAGATTTTACTATAATCTTCCATAACATCGTTACCATTCCTTAAGCTAAACCAGTAAAAAAAACTTTAAACAATGCACCCTCACGTAGTGCTTCTTGTCAATGAAGAATTATAAAAGTTGTTATCCATTAAATTTATCCAACCCATTGATTATCCTTAGTGGGTATCTAACATAATACCTATCATGAAACCCATAGGGGGACTATGCCTTTGTATTGAATTTTTTGATCTTAATATTGCTTGTCTAAAAGATGATTTTTCCCTTCCTAATATCAACCAGCTCATGGATCTCACTGTAGGTCATGAAATTTTGTCACTCATGGATGGATTTTTTGGCTATAACTATATTCTTATAACCCTAAAATATTAGCATAAATCCTATTTTATTACTCCATGGGGAAATTTTTGTTATAGGGTCATGATTTTTAGTCTTAAAATACATGATCAACTTACTAGCCTTTGATACACTTAAGAAGTATCTCTTATATCCCCTATCCTTATTATTCCAAGAGAGGATAAACCTTTTTACTTGTATATCATAGATATAGATCATGATTTAGGTGCCATGTTTATCCATCAAGATGAACAACATAGAGAGAAAGCAATGTATTATAAAAGTCACACTTTGTTTGAGTATGAGACTCATTACATGCATATTGAAAAACTATGTTTGGCCTTAATATTAATATCCTTTAAAATTTGCCATTATTTACGATTACTGATCCCCTTAAGTTCATGCATTAAAAACCCTATCAAAATCAATGAATGATAAGATGGATTATGATTCTCATTGAGTTTGATCTGGAATTCCTTAACCATAATTTGATTAAGGGGTAGATCATTGTTAATCAATTAGATAAGGCACCCCTTGCTAATAATCTACCATCTAGTTATGAATTTCCCAATAAATCTATAGCATCCACATCCCAAGAATATCTTAAATATATCAGATGACATTGTTCTTTGATGGGTTTAAATGTGAATGTAGAGGGGGAGAAGGGATTATTCCAATATCACCAAAAGGCATTTCTATACCCCTATCTTTCAAACTAGATTTCTATTATACTAATAATATGGTAGAATATGAAGCCCTAATTATAGGTATCCAAATAGATTTTGCTCTAGGTGTTAAGTTGATTCATATTTTTGGAGACTCCTAACTGGTAATCAATAAAATAATTGACATATATTAGTATAATAATAACATCCCTCAGAGGTATAAAATGTTAACAAAACAATTATTATCCACCCTTAACCATTATGTTATCTAGAACACTCCTTGATCAACCAACAAGTTTGTTGATACAATGGCTTCCTTGGCTTCCTTTATCCCATCTACCTCTCAAGAATCTAAATTATTATCCTTGTCCACAAGGTCAATCAAACTTATTATACCAAAACCAATCTTCCTCCTATCCATATTATAAAGTAAAATCACTTAGATATATGGTACACATAGATATTTAATTATTTTTCTAAAGGTATCATTCCTCTAGATTTATCCAAAAATGTTAAGCATTATTTTTAGCAGTGGAATACTTGATCTATAATACTAGGAGGTGTGATTTATAAGTGAGGGTTTAATAGTATTCTCTTCCATTATCTCTAGATTTCTGAATCAAATCTCACAATCAAAGAAACACATGATGGAATATGTGGTGGCCATTTTAGTGGTTTAACTAATGCCAAGAAGATTATTTTAATAGGTTATTATTGGCCTACTTTCAATCTAGACTGTTTTGAGTATGTCAAGAAATGCATGAAGTATCACCAACATGACAACTTATCCCATGTCCCTAGTCATGCCTTATAGGTATCCAAGGACTTTTGGCCTTTCTCCCAATGGGTTATAGACCTTATAGGGAAAATTAATCTTAAATATTCCTAATGACATAGTTTTATCATTACTACTACTAGATATCACTAGATGGGTGGAGGCTATTCCCCTTATTTTGATCAAGGCAAATAAGATCATTATTTTCATTAATCATCACATCATATGTCATTTTGGTGTCCCACATAAAATCATTACATATAAGGGGAAATATTAAAAATATAAGAAAGTCCATAAGTTGTGTGATTCCTTCAAAATTAAGCTAAGCTTCTCATCACCTTATTATCCATAAGACAATAGACAAGCCAAAACATTCAAAAAAACCCTTGTCAATATGTCAACCAAAGTAGTCAATGAGGCTATAAATAATTAACATATTCACATACTTTTTACTTTGTGGGCTTATCAAACTAGTGTTTCAACCCCTATATGTACTACCCCTTTTTCTTTGGTTTATGAAACTGAAGCAGTTCTCCCCCTAAAAGTACAAATTCCTTCTTTTTATATCTCTCTTAAGGATAAATTTTTTGAAGACGATTATCATCAAGAATTATTATCACAGTTGAAACTTTTAGATGATCATCAAGTCACAAATCTTGATCACCTTCATGTATATCAAGAATGAATAAATGTGCGTATAATAAATATTTGAAGGAATGAGAATTTAATATTGGTGACCTTGTCCTTAAATAAAATCAACATGTCACAATAATTGGAAGAAGTAAATGAGGATAGTTTTATCTAAATTAGCTTGGACCCTATATCATCACTCATAAATATAGATTGAGGGCACATCATTTGGCCTCCCTTTATGGGAAACTAGAACATGAACCTCTTAATGCTTTACATCTATGTCCTTTTTATTGTTAATGATCTTATTACAAACTAAAATCAACATAATTTCTCCTTAAATATAGTCCTCTATCTCTAAACATACCCAATAATGATAGATACAAATGTGAATTTCTAGCAGTATACCCATTGTATCCTTAAATATGGACACCTTGACTTTATTCATAAGATGTTCTCATGGATTAGCTTAGCTTAAAATAAGGAAAATTTCCAAATCATTATTTCCTAAAAGTCCACCTAAAAAGCTTGTTTGAAAGGAATAAACTATTGTCTTGTTCTATGGCTTGGTTTATAAAAACACCATAAGTTGCCTTAATCTAATCCATGGAAAAAAGTTAATTTGGGATACCTTATCAAGAAAAAGATCGAAGTTGCATACTAATCCCTTGAAGGATAGCTATTATTAAAATAAATAAAAAAGAGTAAAGTTGTAGACTGATCCCTCAAAGGATAGCTATTAAAATACATACATCTAAACATATAGAACACTCCCTTGAAGGATTTATATATGCATATATTTAGGAAACTTCCCACATTGATCAGTTTCCTATTAAAAACAAACTCTTTTAAAATATATAAAATAAAAATTATATACCATGAAAGTTTCCTTTATTGATTAGCTTTCCTAAATTTATAAACTTCCAACATTGATTAGTCTACATATATACGTGGATTAGTTTAAGAATAACCTAAAAAGATTAGAAACACAAAATAAGATGTGTATTTCTAGAGAACTATGTTTCTCCCCCATTCCCTGCAAACATAAAAATCCTTTTTTAAAGCTAAAGAATTATGAATTTAGTTGACATGAGATTGTTAAGGATTCTCATTAACATTGGATAAAAAGGAACATATGCAAAATTAATAAGAGGCCTAGCATTGGTTAGGGGCTAAGCCAATTATGAGTCATGCATGCTTCATAAGTTAATACAAAAATCATTTCATCATAAATCCAGTCCATTATTAAAAAAACATTTAAAACCATAGAATAATCTAAATCCATAATCAACCATGACATAAATCCCAATCCATGATGTCCCACATAATCCAATTAATGCAATCAAAAACAAAAAACCATGTAAACACCATCCATGTAATATAAAATCCATAGCCATAGAAATCATAAATTCATAAGCTCTTGAAATTATTGCATATTTTGAAATCCATGATCCATCATAAATACATTAAAACACATCCATATAAATTAATAATCAATATAACAATTTAAAGCTACATCACATGATCTAAAAATCATAATCCATGTAAACACCATATAATCAATATAAACCATGATATATCACATAAATAAACTTAGATACCATCTAAACATAATTTAATTAATCTAGATCCATAATCAAATACCACACAAGGTCATGTAATAAATGTGTGATACATAAAAACTCATGAATATATATACAAAAGATCAAATTTACATCATAAGAGTGTCATAATATACAATATATACAAAGCCAATCCATAAAATCAGCCATAGACATGGCTACTCTCTGAACTAGAGATAGCTCAAGTGGATACTCACTCTACCTCATTTTCTACCTCCATCCTCACCTCCATTTCCTTCATCCCTCCCATCTCTCCCTCATGGTATGCTATCCACATTAGCAGTATAAATTTATGTTTGTTGCAGAGTCTGTGACCCTGTGTGGTTATATGGGTGGCATATTTAGAAACCTATGGTAACTAATTTATAATAATCTTCTCATAATATCAGAGCTCTGACACAACATCCTAGTACCTATCCATACTCATAGTAATTAGTGGACCCATCCTTCTATCTTGTGTCCCTCCCCTTGAGATATATCCTGACACAGCTCCTTCTGTATCCCCAACTAGTACCTAGAGTCTCTTATGTTGGTTACAATATCTATCTTGACCTTGACATGCCTCATCATAGCTCTTTTATAGTGAGTCATAATTCCCTTGTAACTCAGTCAAGTTTGATTATAGGTGATCCTACTCAAAATCCACTCTAGATAATCATGCCTATAACACGTCCCTCTCTACTATCACTATCTATATATTTGGGTCTCCTTCCCTGTCTCCTCCTATCTCCTCCACATCCACCATCTCTATATATCCTATCTCCCATTTTGGTGGCATCACTCTCTCATATCCTCCTCTAAGCTGGTCCATCCACCATAAAAAGTATGTCTCTATTTCCCTAGCATCATCCACATCCACCCCCTCTATCTCCTCCTCTGCCAACAACTAAATCTCTATCACATGTGGCTCTGAAACTCCCCCTATGATTTATCTATCTTGTATACCTATGGTGTCTTAGGTATATCCTAAAGTACAACAAACTATCATCACACATGCCCAAATTGGAATAACTCTACATGCTTCATATCCACCTCACCCATTACCCCACTATCAACTTCCTATCTATCCCCTACCATGCTATAAATCTAACATATGGCCTCTACACTACCTCATCCTCTTTCAACTCCTCTTGAACCTATCGATATTAATCCATGTCTCGTACTCTCCCATGCCCATGTGTATGGTCAAAGTCATCTCCCCATCATAGAAAACCAATACTAAATGCAAATTGGTGCCATCCCATCCATGATAGCCTTGGTGGATATACTACTTATATGTGCTCATAAGACCAACACTATAGTACAAAGGTCACATATAGACCAAATAATTGTTGTGTCCTCTATCCCTATAACTCTCTCTATATCTATGATAAAAGTGTGAGAGCCCATGTAAACACTATCTGATGCTCCCACATATTTGCTAGATCCTCTATCAATCTCCATTTAAATCTCCCACCACTAAAATTAGGCAATGCATAACACAAGATAGCTAGAATCATCATGGTGATCACTTGTTTCCCATCTAAATCTTGATTATATATCACCTTGAAAATAAATCCTCCCATTGAAAAAAAAATATCTATAACATCATCTCTGTATAGATGTGTCAACACTACTATTCATCCTCTCTCATTCAATAGGATAATATCTACCCCTACATTGGTAGTCATAATATCCTATATATATCCTCTAATATCAGGGACATCTCCCTAGTAAGTAGCTAAAATATCCTTGTAGTTATATCCCATCACTCTAATAATGCCACTATTTGACTTTGGTCTCAGTGTACTTAGTAATAATGGCATAATCCACCTAATCCTATTGCCTCTAGATGGTCCTAATCTTCATCTCTCATCACCTCTTATAGTTACTCTAGTAATGGTGGTACTCGATCTTGAATGGTAAGTAGTATGCATGCCTACAATCCCATAAACCCCCAAGTTTCTTTAGTTTCCTGACCACTAACCCTTACTCTAAGTTTTTTACCCCCTAAGAATTGACACTGATCTATTTAATATTGACACTAATTAGTACCGAATTGATTATGATTGTCTAATCGACATCAATCTATAACAAATTGATGGTTGATCATTAAGGAATCAATATCAATCCATTATGGATTGATGTCGACCCTTGCTAGTTATAAAAAATGCAAAAACATCTAAAATAAAAATAAATAAATAAATAAAATCAAAATTCAAAACATAAAACAAAAAAATTACCCCTACCTCATTATGAGACCATCATTGCCTCCTATGTACACTCTTGCTAGCCTCCATCTTATAGACTTCACTCAAATGTATGGATGAGTGTTGATTTTATTTTATCTCTAGATCACATATTCTTGATTACAAATGAGTGCCTAACCCATTAGGTGTCCTATTTATATCCCTGTAGGATTGACGTCGATTATTTTGTGATTGATGTTGATTTTCCATAATCGATATCAATAGGTTAGATCAATGTTAATTCTATCCATTTTGGCTTTTTATTTTCACTACTTACAATTTTTTTTATCCTTATACATCTTGTCCTTATACCACTTTACTTATCTTTTGTTATAAGTATCCCTAGGCCACTTTAATTATTTTTTGTTATAGTTATCCCATTTTTTGTTACCTGGATTTACTACCCTGTAGACATAGACCCCCTGTTAGTCCCACAATCTTTGAGAGGTCTACATTCATTTTAGTGTCTATCCCTTGTAGATCCTAAAAATGTACCTCATCTCAAGAGTAAATGTCTCTAGGTAGAGCACACATACCAAGCACACTAGACACTTTGGTTAGCCCAACCTATCCTTTTCCCTGTTGACTCCCTTTGATCATGCCCACATGTTTGTAGTTGTGATAATCCATTACTTTTTTACCTGGGGGCATTCATATTCATATATCCTACATCTTGTAAGTACAACATTGAACTTCATGCTTATCCTTATGTCTTGGATTCTCATTTGATATCTACCTTATCCATTTCCACCTCATTTTCAAACTCATCTACACCTTATCATCCTTCACTAGCTCCCAATTTGATGGGGGATACCACCTCACATAAACTTGGGGCATTATCCATGCTAATTTTTATCTCACAATAGGTTATCACAAACCACTCAACAAAAAGGGGAAAATGTAGACACTACAAATTTACACTATTATATTAGTATGAATAAATGTGTCTTACCCCTTCCCCATCCTTTTTTACCTTAGTTAATGTAGTTTACCATTTACCATCATACTTTTCATAATTAGTCTTACAAATTAATTTTTACCTAGGTAACTAATTAATCTTCCCTAAATCTAGTTAAATCTCCCCAAATTTATTATAAATTGTTTTAACCTCTTAACAACCTTTCAATAGCTGAACCTCATTTAAAATATCTTAGACTAATTTTAACCTCATGAATTAGATTTGTTTGAACACACATGGTAAATTTATATTGGATCAACACCGATCCTTGTAATCATCATTGATTCTATTAGGATCAACATTGATTTCAACTTAGAGCATCCTCAATCAAAAGGATCCCAAATTTGTACACTATAATGTTAGAGATATTATATTAGAACACCTACAAAAGAAGGACATAATTATCTTAGTCTATCTTAACTCATTCAAAGGTTAAGAACATCATCGTCAATGTGATAATTCTATGCAATATTGAAAGTGTTTCATAGGTAAGTATATTTCTTGTTTTAATGTATTCTTATTCATGTATTATTTGATTACATTCTATTTTTTCCCTTATTCTAGTTAAATAATCCTAAGCTATTCCTAAAGCCATTTAAAATCCCTTAATACCCACCATTAGGACCCATTTTTAGATTTCTTTCCCCACTATCAGGATCAATGATGATTCCTCATAGTATTCATCATCGATTACATAATCGATACCAATTCTGAGATAATCAACATCAATCCTTATGTTTTTAGTTTCTATCTGCAATTCAAAGCTAGTTGAACAGTCTAAAGTAATTATAATCTATTGTTTTTGGTCTTAAAATCATGAATCTCTATTTGTAGATGACATTACCAAGCATTATACATGATGTGGTTTCCATTTATGATTTACCCATCATCCCTCACCCACTCTTTGTAGATTAGAGTGATATTTCCTTTGAGATAGGAATTTATGTAATTGTATTTACCCCTACTCTAAAAGCAATCATCACATAACTAGAAGTAATAAAAGAATAATAAGATTCAGCTATAGCTTATTGGAATAAATAATTTGATAACATATATATAATAGATTAATCAATTTCATTTTAGTATCACATCTTATCATATTCTTGGTTCTAATTTCTATTATTACATTATCCACTTGATTGCATAAAACAATGGACTGACATCCTCTTAAATAAGTGTACCACTTTTTGGAATTGATCTAGCATCAGGTAGTCCACTTATCTATCCTATCAATCCAATATCATCCAAGTTTTCTCTTATGTGTAGGTAATCCTTTCTAGACAAAAAGGAGTTCCCACTTCATTGGATCAATGATGTGCAATCTCCATCACAGGTATCACTTTAAAACCCTATATCACAATTTTTATTTTGAATAAGTTTATTAATTAATAAAAATGAGTAAAAAATACTAAAAAAAAGTCATAGTTATGTTTAGCACTTGTTATAAAAAAATTAATCAAAAAATTAGAATATGATCATGATTTTTGCATTATGGTAGTATTTGGTTTGATACAAAACAAATGTATTTGTTCTTATTATATTTTAAATTTTAATTTCAAGTTTCAAAGTTAATTTTTTACTACAATGTTGGCTACTTTTAGTAATTGGTGTTTTACATTATGCATGCCAACAAAATTTAGTGTGGATGGAACCTATCTTGAATATCATTCAATCCCTACACTCTTCCATAGTAGGTGAAGGTATACACTTTAGTTATTATCTTTATATACTTTTAAACACATATGTATTCACTCACATACACACATCAAATTAGGGGTATTATTTAGACACCTAATTTTGGTACAAAACCCTTTTACAAAGTGTGTTTCCCATGTTTTTACATGATTTTCTACCACTTATGTGTAATTTATTATTTATAGGACTTATCCTACCCCACAATACCAATAATTTTATCCTAAACCTTCTAAATGCATCTATTATGTCTCTAGATTTCATATTTTTTAACCCCGATCCTATTTATACACATCCCTATAATGCTACCTAAACCTTGCACTATAGCATTTCTTGGAATAGGATTGTCAGTCCTTATGATCTTGATCTAGATAGGGTTAGTGGCCTACCAATATTTTCCTTCATCTTTATGTATTTTTCTACCTTTGGTTGTACTCTATGTACCTTAATTGTCACTTACTATTTTTTGAATTGGCCTAGCTATAGATCATGTCCTAGAGAATCCTATTTATACCAAGTCATTACAAGTCATTATATATGCATGAGAGAGAGAAATCTAAGAGATAGGAATCGAGAATATGTTTTATGTTCCATAATTTAAGTTAGTGTGATTACTTACTATTTATTTTAATAAACTTGTAATTGAGTTATGTTTATGAATCACCCACTTGTACCAAAATAAGATTAAGATGTATTTCATGTAGTTTCATCTTCACATCTAATAATATGAAGTTTGAAACCCTTTCTCAAGATTTCATTGATACTACACAAAAATACATTGAGGTCAAATTTTGATGTGCAAGATATGTAAATTTAACTCCTACAATGGATTCTAAACCCATAACTTTGTTTTGTTGTGATTCAATGGAAAATTAAATAAAAAATGAAGACTTCATTTATATATTTTTTCCCATTAGATAAAAGAGTGAAAATATAGACATGCACAAACCAAGAGTAAATTGGAATAAGAAATTCAACATAGGACATGATTGATGTAGTAGGATAGGTATTGAATTCAAATGAGTTGATAAATGTTCTTAGCCATGACATGATCGATACATGTGTCAAGCTCATTCCTATGAAATTACTAGTTCAAATTTTACACACATATTGATATAGACATGCATAATCTAGATCCACACTCAGAAATACAATAAACATTGAAATGTGATCATTATATTATATTATATTTATTTTCAAGTTAATTTATTAATTTTAATAGTTTTCATTTGTTTATTTTTTATTTTTAGCCACTAGGGTAGACATAAAAGTACTATTTTACATTGATGAATGACATATCTCCCTATTCTAATCATTTTATCTTGTTTTCATGATAATGTTTTTCTTATTATACACATGAGAGATAAAATAATAGAAAATATGCATTAAATCAAATTAAAAAAATAATGGCAACAAATTATTTTGCCCTAATTCATATTAAGATGAATTACTTAATCTAATTAAGATATAAAATAGTATGTGAATTCAAATTACTAAATATGGCATTTAAGCATGAATCTAAATGTAAAATATTAAAATGAATTCAAATATTTGACAAGTGGCATATGATAAGTATTTTAAATACAATAAATGGATAAGTACTTAGCTTTTCTTATTGGCTGTGACTGTGTTGTAATAACAAAAAATATATTAAAGCAGACATATGATTCATCTTTATTTGGAACTATGTTTTCATCTATGTAGGGTCAATTTCATTAGATTTGGGTCAATATCAATTGTAAATACTGATCTATAGTGGTTAATAGTTACTTTTATAGATAAGAGTGTTTATGACTATACAAACACCTTCTCCTATCTATAAAAGCTCTATATGTGTGACTTTGAACCTTGATGATGCTGCAACTCTAGAAATTAGCCTCATTCAAAAAACCTAAGTGTGCTTGTGAGGTCTATAAAATTGAAACAAAATAGGAAAGTGTAATAAGATGAGCTAAACCCAATCACCCCCATTAATGATTAACCACTGCCTATGTATCTGATACTTCAAGGAGGGAAATTAAGCCATACAATTTTCTCCCACTTAGTGTGATTGTATGATTGTACTCCTTTCCTATATCATTGTAACTAATAATTTGGATTTGATCCTTGAAAAACCTTTAGTATGATTGAAACTTGGTTTTGGGATAGTCCTAGTGATTGATTTACAAATTTGGTAGAATAAGGTAGTTTTTATCAATGTGCAGTAGTGTATAGATGTGTACCAGATAAGTTCCAAGCCCTCTATTGAGTGAGGAATTGATTTATATATATATATATATATATATATATATATATATATATATATATATATATATATATATATATATATATATATATATATATATATATATATATATATGAGTCTAATTAGGTAGTTTATCACACCATCAACACATTATTTATTTAGGACAACCTTAAGGAAATATTTGATTTTAAAAATTAACCATTACTGGAGAGAGTTGTTATCATTAGGCACAAGTTAGTATCAACTAGAGATACTAATCCACTCTATAGGAGGACTAAATTGATATTTTGGGCATATCTATGCATGATAGTATGCATGTTTAAAACATAAAATGAGGGTATTTTAGGTGTTTGATAGCAAATAGAGAGGTTCAAACTCATAAGGAATCATGAAGGTGTGAAGATAGGTGGGTTAGGATCATACTTGTGCATACAAGTCATGCATGGTAAATGTATGTCAATATTTTCATTATCATATACTTGATACCAGATACTAGTATGTACAAATTATTTACTTTTATTTTAGTAATGGAATTGCTGGAGTAAAAGGAGAAGATACACCCGAACGTCTACAAAAATCTTTGTATTTGGTCATAAGCTTCAATTGTACAAGTCACTCAAAATCAAAACCTACAAGAAAAATATGGTAGTCAATGTTTATAAATTGAAATTTGAAATTGAAATTTTAATTTATAAAGATCAAGGAAGGAATACACTTATGTGATGGTGTAAACCACATTGTTGTTGAAACCTATTGGAGTTGATGCTTCTTTATTGAAACATTAGAAAAAGGTGATTTCCATTGAAGCAATTAGAGTGTGGTTATTCTTTTTTAACCTTTCATAAATTAAGGGTGATCAACCCCAAATTTTGTGTAACTATGAAATCCCATGGTTTGGGAAGATAACATTCCCCAACCCTCATAAATGAGGGGAGAATTACTCAATGTACTAACCTAAATAACTACTTAAATATGATAAATATGGGAACCATATGATAGGTTTTATAGAATTAATACCATGACCATTAAGTGTCATTGAATATCAATGTACATTACCTATAAAAACATAAATCCACTTTGATAAATAGATTTATAGATTCTAGCTTGCTCACTACTCGGTACATATTGAAAAATGATTTGGAAATAAACAATTATAATAGTGTTCACTAAAAAATGTGTAAATCTGCATGAACTAATATCATGTATATTTAGAATCATAACAATTATAAACTATCATAGTATCTATGTGCATGAACCAGTATCATACATCATGAATATGAAAGTGTGTATGTGTGTATGAACTAATATCATACCCATTAAATTTATACCAGCTGATATAGAATGTTATGAATCTATATGTTAAACCTAAGAACTTGTATCTCAAATTTATATTTATGTGAAAATATATAATTCATGTTCCTATAAAGTTTGTACATATGCCCATATATATTCACTCAAGTGTGTATGAATTTTTACTCAAGTATCTATAAATTAAGTGTTTATGCATGGCATATATTCCCATAAGATATAATGATGTGACAATATCTATCATGTAACTAAACTCATCTGATATTTAAACAATTTGTAATCTCTTAGATCTATACTATGGTTCTTAATATATTATTTTATGTTCATGGAGACTCATGTCTATATGAAAATCCCACTGTAATTCCACCCTTTTGAGATGAAGGATGTGTCATGTAAGTTAATCATCTCAAAATAAAAGCTAAATATATCATGTCATGTATAAAGATAATGTTATCAACAAAATTTGTACCCCTGAGGAGGATGTTCAAGACTCCTCACTTAATTGATAACATGGGGACTATTCAAAGGTTATGGTTGACTTTATATCTGAAGAAAACCTCTTGAAGGGACAGATCCCTTGATGCATCACTTTAAATTTCTACTAAACCTGTATCCTACAAAGGAAAAGGGAAAGAAAATTGAAATAAAACTAAACTAGGGAGGTGATACACCAAATTTATCTCCTCCACCTACCTATAATGTACTGATAACATGAACTATGATTGGATCTAGTTGCATAACTCAAATGGGATCTCCAAACATGAATATTTCACATAGAAGATATAACATGATGCATAAAATAAGGGGGCATGATCAAGAGTCCTAAAATACACTAATGAATGATTCTAATTTTAATACATATAAGGCTATTTGGAGTCACTCTATATAACCTGCAAGGATGAATAACACTTGTAAGTAGGTAAGAAGATAGGATAAATAAGATCAAGTTGCATACATAATCACTAGAAATCATCAATTAGCATGAATCATACACTAGCTACAAGCATAAGAGAAGTCTAAAACTTAGTTTTATTCATTTTAGAGGCAAATTACAAGTGTTAATTTAGAAAGGGTTATGTCATATCCAAAAAAATGATTCGTTACATTGCCCAAATTAGGCATACATATAGAAGATAATGAGAAGGAGAGAGAAGATGGGCATTAGATAAGGCCATGAAAAATGTCATCTCATGATGAAGAAATTTAAAAATAATAAATCCTACCAAAAAATAGTCCTAAAATACATCTTCAACATGTGTGCACTTGGTTTGATGATAGTCCTCTCAAGGTGGCATAGGAGTTTTGTTTAGCTTGATGACTCATACTTGAGCTCTTGAAACTACACTTTAGGAGTGGTTATGATGTGACCAGTCATATTATTAGAGTCTAAATACTTGTCTCTACCTTGTATACTTGTTTGATACCCATATCTCATAATCTTTCCACCTTTATTCTGCAATTTCTTTCATAGTTCTCATGTTTGCTCTCTTGAAGGCCTATTCCTTATAGCCCTATTTTGGCACAAAGCTCCATAGTTTGAACACTTTTAGGGAAAAAAAAATCATATTTAAGTACCATTTATCTTGATTTAACTTCACCCAAAATTTCATGGCCCAAATCTCAAGTTAGACCTACTAACCCAACATCTATCTTTCCCAATTAGGCCTAATTAAGACTAAAGCAAGACTACAATACTAGAGACCATAAAATACTACTAAAAAACCTCCAAAATATTATAGGGAATGTGAAATAAGGTTAGATGGAAATTTTTAATGTAATTTTATTTATTAAAACTTGAGTTATGCAAATTTCTAGTTTTTAGCTTGGGTTGGTCATGTCACAGGCTTGAGTAAGCTGAGAGCAAATAAAAATACATGGAGAGGGTTTCAGACCACTTAAAAATAAACTAATACCTGGATTAGGTCTACCCAAAATTCCTTCAACCCCTAAAATATATGGTTATGCATGATCACCCCCAATGAGCTCCCACCAAGAAAAAGGGAAAAAATCTATGTATGAAAGAGGATTCTGTCATGGTTATAGGTGTTCTTGTCCTTTTTGATCAATATATAAACACTCTTAACACCATTAAATTTCATTCATGAATATCCCATATTATATCAATCCAAACTCTAAAACAATACAAATCATTGCATATTCTCTTGGACCCTTAAAAACACGCTTACAAAAGGAGCTCTTTAACATGCTTATATGTCTCTTTGGGTTTGATGTTTTTTGAGGTTAAATAAAAGGTTTTTTATTAAATTATATTATTTATTATACCCTATATATACCTTTTCAACATCTTATCATGGCTCTCAAATCTCATTTGTTCTTCAAACCATTATATGTTATGCAAGGTTACATTTCTTGCTTGAGAATGTGGACCTATAGGTCTGTAGACCTGTAACTATACATTAATATTGATTTTAACCATTGATTGAATGTTATTGGTTTTTTAAGATTTTAAATATTATCCTTGAGATTTTAAACTAGTTTTCAAGATCCAAAACCATCTTGAAGTCTCTCAAATGCCTCTAAACACCTAATTTTGCTTGCAAACACTAGGTTGATGTACATAGGTATGTACTCTTGAAATTGCACCTCAAACATGATCTTAGGATACTTATATATTGATATATATTCTCTGAGAGTTTCTTATTTATACCCTGAAGTATATCAATGCAAATTTAACCTATATTATCTCTACAAACTTCCATGATGTTTGCTTACTATAAGGTTTCTTGAGCTTATCAATGTTGTTGATAAAGGCTATTTAGGTGTCTTGAAACCCTATATTTATTTTTTATGTATTTTAAGATTTCATAGGATTATTTTTAATCATATTCATTCATGACACTATATTGAAAAGACCATTAGAAGTATGTGAGCTTCTTTGACAATTCTTCTCAACATGAATCTAACAAGATTACTTATAAACACCCTAGAAATTTGCTTGCAACTTATGAGAAGATTTATTTTATGACCATGGGATGAATTAAAGAGACTTATCCAATTTTATCAAAGGTACACTAAATATTCTCATGCCTCATATGACCTTAACAATGTCTACAAGTGGGTTTCTTATAAAAAACTCACATGCAATCTTCATCTTGTCTTATCTTAAGGGAATTTTCAGCATATATATCACTTGAAGGGTCTTATATAGATTTTAAGGAGATAAATATACCTATTCCCATTATCAAAAATTCCTCACAATTGGTCAAAATGCTTTCACATGGCCAAATTCTTACAAAAAAGCTTAAAACTACCACTTTTAGGTCATTTTCTATATATTTTCCTCTTCACACATGCCAAATAATGATAGAATATGATGTGAGAGTAATATTCAAACCTTTTAGGATCCAAAACAACCATTAATTTACATCCATTAACCTAAAAACTCATCGAGACAAGTAAAGCCCTCTCTGTGGGGTTTTAGGAGGGTTTTGGGCTACTTATTTTGTTAACGATTGTTTATAAATCACACCCATTCAAACCAATAACTAATGATTCGAATTTAAATGGAATAAGCTCAAATATACACCCCCAAGATAATTGTATCCAACTCTATTTCCTCTTCATGAAATGAACACTTGAAAATGCTCTTCACATGTTTGCAAAGAGCTTGATGGAGGAGATGAAACATTTTTTTGGATTATTTGGAACTACCAACACTTACAAAAGAATAATTGACCCTAAAAATATATTAAATACATTAAACCATTCATTTATAACCTGAAATTACCATCTCCATTTTGAAAATTTGCTTTATAAGCACTTGATAAGTGTATTTCTATGGTATTTTGGAAGGTCCTAGCAATTATTGCATGTTGAAATGACCTGGATGAACATGTGTAAGGAATAAAACACATTTAAATATCTTTTAAACACATTATATAACTCAAAATTCACTTGATCCTTCTAATTTTCAAAGGAAACAATTACTTTAATTTCTCTAAAACTACCTTAACCTTTACTAAACATTAAATAACAATGTTTACATCTTACCATGTCTTGTCTCTATAAGATATCATACATTATAATACATTATGTCACCTTTGAGGTCAATACATAAATATTTCACCATAAATAAATATATCTTAACATTTTCAAAGTAACCTTAAACTCTTCTAAGATACCTTAATCTCCCCAAAACCTAAACAAGATCTGCATGGAGGGGATTGATGACAAGACTAGGGGTATTGATTCACCCTTCTATACCTTGCAAGGGACCCTAAGATGACCAATAAATTTACAAGACACCTTTATACAATAGGGTATGACCTATAGGATAATACAAAACCTATAAAAATATCATTAACAAGGTTAGGTAAGTCTGGAAGCAAAGTTTTGAATTTTTCCCACCTAAGGTAGCCAATTTTGGCTAACATATAACATTTCATATAGTCATGTGAGCATGTGGAGAGTATGTCTTCCTGGTAATGTATATGTCATTAATACATGTATGTAACATTTATAATGTAGGTCATATAAGTATTATGTCTAAATATATTTATCAATGAAGTACATAGGAGTAACCATTACTAAAATATAATTGAATATGGATATGTAGTAAAAGAGCATGATATGGGTCATGGTACCACTCAATCTTAAAAAGCTTAAGATTTAGTGTCACACATAAGGCAAACGGATACATATAAATTACATGAAGGTGTCATAACATACATGACCAAGGCACACACAAAAGGGACATAAATATGTCACATAAAAACAAGGCCCAAGGTCATACACAAGGGACATAAATATGTCACATCAAAATAAGGATTAGGGCCACATGAAAGGGACAAAAAGATTTCATAAACAAGGATTCAGGGATACACACCATAGATAATACAAAAATAACCTATCATAGAATTATAATAACACCATGAATGTATCATAGAACAAGTAAATACTAGTCTACTCCATCCATGTTTATCAATGTCACATACTAGTAAAATAACATATCATCTAATATTATGTAAGATATGCGTAACTAGAAATGTATATGTAAGGGATATATATAGTTCAAAATGTTAAATAGATTATATAAATAATCACCTATGATAGTGAAACCTATAGAATAATATGCCCCAAATATTTGTATGGGCACTAGGTAGAGAATAATCCAACATCTATATGTCCATGTGTAACCTATATGTCCTACATCTCATTCATATATTATCAATTGCGTGTGTGTATGAAAATAACATGTCATTTAAAAATCATATGATAAATACCATATTTAAATAGTGTAATCTATTAATCATGTCATTTTTAGGTCCTACTTTTTAATTTTTGAATATTTGGAATGTGATTTAACCTTTTAGGATTTAACTATGTAAAACCTATGTTTAGATTTAAGGGTTGAGATGTCTAAATTAGTTAAATAAATTTAAATAATAAAGCACTAATTTTTTATTGAATTTTACCTTATTTTAATTTCTAAAAATAGCAATAAATAGGCATACATATAGACTTATCTAAAAAGTGACTATCATGGATGATTTGGGTTCTAAAAATTGAGTTATGGATAGTTCTAAGTGTCATTAACAAGATTCTAGAGTCTGTTACTCACTGGATAGTAGCACCCCATATGGACAATAGTTCCATGTTGTTGTAGTGTCCTCAAAATGGTAGTAGTCTCCCATTTGTGAGATTGTTCCTATTATTTAGGAATACTTGTGCCTGTGTTTTTAAGTCCTATTCTTGCAAGCACGAAACCTAAAACTTTGTGTTGTGCTTGCAAAACCTTTTTTAGTGTGAAAACCCTATTCCTCATTGCAAGTATGGTATGAATAATAATTATGTGTTCATTATTAGGATAGGATAGACATACTCAACACCCTATTATGAAGAAAGTTACCTACATACCAATACTCCAAATAGGGATCAAGCCTAATGTAGTTCTCCCACTTAGTGTTTGATGCAAGTGCAAATGAATGCTAGAATGAGAGTGAACTTGGATGCCTTGAATGTGCTTGAGCTTTGAAATCTTTGGAAACTTACCTTGGGGCTAATGTAAATGGTATTATGTAAAATCAAGGTATAATAGGGATCAAATACCTTAATTTTGCTCAATTTATCCTTGGTTTGAATGTACTTTTGTATCTATTTTCCATCTAGTGAATAAAGGTCAGTTAGACTTGTATATATAGAGTTATATAGCTTTTTTAGATAAGAAAATGTGCTTAGTCTAATTGTAGGAGGGGCACATGTTTAAAAAAGTATCCATTGGAAAGAGATAGGGCTAAGGATAATAGTGCCCAGTTGGGGACACTAGCGCCATGTGGTTGTAGTGTCCTAAATGTGGCACTAATGTCCACTTGGTAGACTACTAACCAAGTTGGGGTTTGGATTTGAGAAAATAGTTCTAAGATTGTGTTTTGGCTGATTATGGGTGACTATGATCTATACAATGACTAGAAAAGTATGGCTAAGGCTCTAGGATAGGTCTCGGATAAGCTAGGAATATGGTAACTCAAACAAAACTCTTAGCATCCAATTACCACTTTTAGGTGATTACATTTTCCCCCCTTTATGATGGAAATACAACAAAGTGAAATGAATTATATAAAGGAAAAATAAGGATACCTAGACTTATCCTAGAAGTGAAGCCTATGTAACTAAGTTTGAGTATGTGAATCTAGGTTTGTATATGTGAAACATGATCCAAATCAATGACTTGTAATGAAACATGAAAAAATTAGTCCTTACTTAAGAGATGATCAAAAAGCAAAAAACTATGCTGAAATAATGTAACTAAGTAAATTTGAGTAAAAAGAGATGAAAGGAATAAATATACCTCATTGGGTACATGAACCAATACATAAAAATAGTGATAACCTATATGTGTGAGTGTACATAGTGATCATATCATTAAATATCTTGGACTGAGCTAATGGGTTGCTTAATCCTCATATGTGTGGATCAAGAACTCAATCCAATTTTGACTTCATCATTGTCCACCCCTACTCGATAGATCTTGATGTCTATGAATAGATTGGATAAAACTATAAGTGTGTCTAACCCACTCATATGGGTGGATAAATAACTCAATTAGGCCATGAATCCATCATTGTCTACCTGTGTGAATTAGATTCATCTATAATTATACGACACAAAGTTTTGAAAGTATCTAACTGAGAAAATCTAACTATGTATGTTGATTTCATGGCCACTCAGGTATATTAGGTAGTTCTAGGCCACTCAAGAATGCCAACCACTGTAGATGGAGTAAGTCATGAATTTGGTGACAATCTAAAATGTGATATCAAGTGTATACAACATGAATAATGACATGGATTTTTCCATTCCATCTAATCAACCTCTATGTAGTTGAGTATATGGAAACTATGCGCCACACATATGCCCACAATTTGGTATCTGAGTATATTGAATCTGAATTAAGTATGTAATAACTAGATCTATGTAATTGAACTAAATTTGGGAGTAATCATGACATTCATAATACCCTAAAATCTAAGAAATTGGTATGAATTTGAGCTAAAATGAATGCATTTAAGTAAAATTTGAACATAATTGCCAAACTTATGACTGTATCTATGAAAATATGAATTATACCTAGTGTACTACTCTGAATGATCTAATTTGTCTTGAAAATGGAGCTACTAGATAGTATCACCCTATAGAGGATAGTATTACCATGTGGTGATAGTGTCCTAATCTAGGTGCTAATGTCTACCTGGTCTAAAATCTAGGTGATCTAGACTAAATTTTGAGTCTTATTTTTTCCTATATCTGGTTTTTAAAACTGAGTCTGTGTGCTAAAATTTTACCTATGAATAGCAAATTAGGAGCCTGGTACTTTGTGATAAACCCATGTAAATGCCCCCTTTTTTGAGGTTAGTTGTGAAATCTATGTAATAACTACCCTCTAAAGAAGTAGCTTTGGAAAATGTGTTAGCCAGAGTGCATGATATTCTAATATAATGTACAAACATAACATCATAATGTAAATGAATTTGAGCATGAGTAAGTAATGAAATATGTATGTTGTAATCTAGAATTGAAAAAGGGTGACAATATATATGTAATAATTGTGTATAGAAACAAATATGAGTAACTACCTAGGGGGATGGGGCATGATACCCATTATGACACCCAATTAGGAAGGGTAGATTCATGAGATCTCTCATGGCATCAAAAATTGGTGTATGTGTAATAATCAAATACAAGTGTCATGGTGTAGAAACATATAAGGAAGCATAAATACAAGCAAATGAGGAACACAAAAGTAGGCCAAAAGGCCATAATATATGGGACATGGGCACATGTCTAAGGCATATAAATAGAGAAGTGAAGTAGATCCAAAGAATAGTGGCATATTCAAATGACCTCAAATATGGGACAAGCATAATAATTCAATCAAGTCTAATCTAGGATAACTAGAATTGAAACATGTATAACTGTGTAGTATAAATCTATGTAGATGATAAGATGCATATATACTAAGTCTAACTAGTGATAGTCAACAAAAACTATGAACAATGAGGATTAATGATCAATATCTAAATAAATCAATGCATAAACTAGAATGTATAATATGTAAAGATAAAATCTGGTCATAACAACTATGTATTAGAATCCCCCAAGTGGGTATATGTATCAAATTTATAAACTTGGATCTATGTAAATGCCACTAATGGGTAGATGATAGTTGGCCTGGATCAGTGTAAGGGACTAGAGTGCTATCTATAATCTACAAGCACTTGACAAGAACAAGTGAAAGATATGTGTATGATAAAAATGACTATATTAGAATAGCTAGCAAAATACAATATCTATCCTATAGTATAAATATAAACATAGAAATGTATATAATATGTAAAATTTGTGTTTTTGAAATACTTAAATATTTTTATATTTTGACATGTTATATTATTTTTTATGTTTTTTGAGTATAATCTATGTACAAGTAAATGAAAATAAACTATGGATAAGGAGCGAGAGAGAGAAGGAAATATGTACAAGGGTAAGAATCGTAATAACCAATGACTCTCATGGGAGACTCACTATCACCATGACACATGTCAAATAGGGGAATTATGATTTGCCATGTGGTATGAAAGGGAAAATGTGAGCCCATGATCTGTTGTGTTATATAATCTGAGTCTGAAGCTACCTATGTAGTGATGCTACAATGTCGTGGTGTTGATTGTGATACCCTATGAAATTTAGGGGTCTTGGGGACCCATCTGGTAAAAGAAAAAGCTATAGGTAAAATAGGTGCCCTATGTTGAGAATCCTTAAAACCTAATATAATGTATCTCGACATAAACTAAGTAGAGGAAGGTCCTATAGAATATGTGATGTATCTATGATGTAATGGTCTCCATGGGAGAGTAGGTGTATGTGTAGATACCATAAGAGTAGATTTGGCCTTCTCTAAGGACTCTAATAAACACTATGGTGTATGCATAAGAGCTATGCTCTCTATTGTAAATGGTAACTATGCAATATTTGGTATTGGTGTTGGAACTATAACTAGTGTTTGTGCTAGAATTGCCTATGGGATGGGTAGAGGATACTCATATGGGACACCCTCAAATTTAACCACATGATTAACATGTATATACTTTAGGCATCAATGTACTATATATGGGATAGATCAAAGCTACTGTAACCATGGCCTACCCAATAATATATTAAATACACCTACACGAGGTACTACTAGGAACTGAGTGGCTATGTGTATTGGTCTAACCTATAATATAAGCAAAATCTCCCTAATGGAGCTCTAAACATGGCCACTAAAACCAATAATGACTATATTTATGGGGAAAATATCCCATGTGTTGTAATAGTATCATGGTGTACATGCTTATGTTGGACCCGTTGTCAACCATAACACTATGAATAAGATGGTGGTCTATGTATGCTCGTATGAAGAGTGCATGTAAATTTGTGTCAAAATCGACAATATCCTACTCTTAAAATGTGATAATTGGTATATTTAGAACTATAGTGTGATACATACCAATAATGTTATGTAATGGATGTGTCTCCTCTATAATTGTGTGATAGGAATCTAGTGGTGGATGTGCCTAGAACATATAGTGAACACCTAATGTGCCCACTGCCTCATTAGCTATATGCTTTGGGAATGGATCTAAAAATATATTTAGTGCCTTTGCCTCTATTTTTTGTTGTTTTTGTGCCTTTTTGGGTGTGCCCACATCAATAATGTTAGCCTCAATGATATATTGTATCTTATGTTTTAGGCTAATGCATCTATTTATCATTTGGCCTAGTGCCCTGTGATACTCAAAAAATGCATTTGAATCATAAATATTTATAATAGGCCATTTCTTATCAACCTATTTAATGGGAGGGAGAGATATGACATTACATTCCAATAATTGTTATACAACTCATGCTGGTGACTCTGGAAGATTAGTGAAGACTCTATGTTGCAGAGTGGATAAAACCAATCTACAAGATGGCTCAGAAGTTGCGTTGACTATGGCCATTTGATCACTTTGATTTTATGTAGCCCTTACCTTGTATGGAGGTTTATTTTTAATCTTAATAGTTTATTCTAATCCATTTATGTATTTTAATTTTCCCATTGATAAGAGCTTAACCTCTCTTTCCTTGACTATGTGGCACATATCAATAAATGTGGGAAACTTCTTGAATATGATATCTTCACGCAATTTGAGTAATAAATTCTATTTAAATATATCTTGAAGCTCTCTATCTACCATGGGACTAGTCAATTTGGATAATATTGTCTTGTATCATAAGACATAATCGGTGATAGGCTCATTTAACTTTTGATTTAACTGTGCCACTTGTGCATATGGTATCTTATCACTGCTGTTGATAGAGAAGTGTGCTAGGAACATGTCATATATAATATTTAATGTCGTGATATATTTATTTGGAAAATCATATAACCACTATAGGGTATAATCTTTGAGACTGTATGTAAATAGCTTTTTAAGAAGCCAAACATTGGACACATAATCCAAGCATGTTACATGAAAGGCCTTGAGGTGATGTTCTAGGTCACCCTTGACATCATATAATGTGATCTTGGGTGCCATGAAACCAGATGGAAAATTATTTTTTACTATGTTATGTGCCAAATGTGTATGTAAGAGAATGTTAGAATCTAAGGCATGTGATGGCCTAGATGCTCCCTTCTCAAGATGTAACATCTTAGACTACAAAGTAATAATCTCATGCATAAGGGATCATACATCTAGAGTAGGGGAACTAGCCACAAGTGGTGTAGCTATCACTAATGGTTGAATAAAAATCTTGGGTTGTGATATCTGAGTTGGTTTAATTGACCCCACTATAGGTGTAACAACATTATTAACTATATGGGTTAAAGATTGACCATTATTTATCTTATTCTTGATTTCTAATATGGCCTATAGAATCTATGCATGATCAAGGGGTTATTCATAAATTATATCTCTAAATCCTTGTAAAACCTTATTTTTTTGATAATTATTTAAATATTTTTAAGTGGAGGTAGTGTGTCTTAACTCTCATTGTGAACCTCATCTTGTTCTTGGTTATATTATTCATCTTCAGATGCATTGTCATTGAATTCCACATAATCAGCGTGTGAAGGATTCATAACTAGAGTTTCAATAGTTTATTTTTCCTTGTTATAGGTTTGAATAGTAGGAATCTGAATATGCTTTATATGATTATCACCTAGTCTATCACTTCTTCTTAGTGGAAGAGAGATAACTTTTCTAGATGGCATATAACAAACAAATTGAAATAGAGTTACTACAATAGAATATATGAGTTCTAAAAAAGTAATAGAAGCCAAATAAAATAGGATACAAACCCTAAAATCATCTAGGGTTAGGGTTTTTCAATCTAAGGTTTCTTTGAACCAATTTAAATTTTATGTAAAATAAACTAAAACCCTAATGTGAAACCAATTTTATTTATCTAGGTTGTCTAAACAAAATTAGAAAATTAGAAGTATGAAACCCTAAATTATTACACAAAAAATTGGATTAATGTAAGATAGGGTTTGAAACAATATTCAAAGTAAGTTGTTTTTACCAAATTATTTAACCTTTTAGGGTTTAAATATGTAAAACCTATGTTTAGATTAAATGGTTGAGATGTCTAAATCAATTTTAAACTTTACAATAATTAATCACTAATTTCTTATGTCATTTGACGTTCTTTGAAATTATAAAAATAGAAATAAATAGGCACAAATATATATTTATCCAAAAAGTGACTGTCATCAATGATATGGGTTCTAAAATTTGAGTTCTAGATAGTTCTGAGTGTCGTCAACAAGATTATGGAGTCTGTTTGCTCACTAGATAGTAGTGCCCCATATGGATAATAGCGCCATATTTCTATAGTGTCCTCAAAGTGGTAGTAGTGTCCCATTTTTAAGATTATTATTATTTTTTGGGATCCCCTGTGCTTATGTTTTTAGGTCTTATTCCTACATGTGTGAATCCTAGAACTCTATGTTGTTCTTGGAAAACCTAATTTAGTGTGTAAAACCTAATCCTCCTTGTAAGTAATGCATGCGAAATAATTATGTGTTGGTTAGTAGGATAGGTTGGATATCCTCAACACCCTACTAGCCTACATACCAATAATCTGAAGAAGGATCAAGACTGATGTAGTTTTCCCACCTAGTGCTTGATGAAAGTGCAAGTGAGTGCTGGAATAAGCGTGGACTTGGAATGTGCTTGAGTTTTGACATATTTGAAAACTAGGCTTAGGGCTGCTATATATGGTAGTATGTAGAAGTAATTTATAATAGAGATCAAATGAATTAATTTTTCTCAACTTATGTTTATTTTGAATGAGCTTTTTCATCTATTTTCCATGTAGAGAATAGAGGTCAATTATACTTATATTTATAGAGTTTTTTAGGTTGTGCAGATAAGAAAATTTGCTTAGGCTAACCTTATGAGGGGCACACATTTAAACAAGTATCCATTTAGAAGAGCTAGGGATAAGGATGGTAACACCTAGTTGGGCACACTATCACCATGCGGTTGTAGTGTCCTAAATGTGGTGATAATATTTACTTGGTAGACTATTGAGTAAGTTGGGGTTGTGATTAAAAAAGACAATCATGGGACTATGTTTTGGCTAACTATGGGTGACTGTGGTCTACAAAATGATTGGAAAAATGTGTTTAAGGATCTAGGTTAGGTCTAGGGATAAGCTAGGAATAGGGTAACTCAAGTGACACTCTTAGCATCCAATTACCACTTTTAGGTGATTACATAATGTTTTTGTATTTTTCTTGATTTTTTTTTGTATTTTTTTTATACTACCACAAAAGACCAACTAGAAAGGCTATGATAATATAAGAATGAGAGGGATATTAATATTATAAAACATGTGTCAATACATAATGTGGAATAAATGTGATAGTATGACAATATGGAGTAAGTAAAAGAAAGAAATACATCTTCAATCTACATGTGTATCATAATAAAAAATCTCAATAACATATGTGGAGATAATGATATACATTCCCCTAGTGGGAAATAATAAATGTGTTCTCATTTGATTTGGGTGTATATACATACATACATACATGTGTGTGTGTGTGTGTGTGTGTGTGTGTGTGTGTGTGTGTGTGTGTGTGTGTGTGTGATCTTGTAATATCAATTGAATCCATAACATGTGTACGTATTCAACATGTAAGAGTAAACAATTAGAATGCTACAAGCGATGTGCACTAGAATCACAATAGGCTAAGTGTCATTTATGTCCAAATCAGGATAAACAATCAAAAGGCAAGGGCAAAATGAAAACAAATCCAAGGGATATAATAATGGTCTATGTAATGGCCTATGAACATATGTATGTGAAAATGGAAGAATAGATTAGAGAAGCAATCACACCAACATCAGGAGGCTATTTATAAGAAGTAATGCTACTACCAACCAAATAATTCATCATGTGAATGCCTATATGTATGATCTGTATCACCAAGTGTAGTGCCATGTCTATCATATTTTGAGTCCTCTACTACATCATAATTTAGAGTACAAGGATATTCATGTATATCATTAAATTAATCATCTACATCTTCACTATATTCATCAATATTATACTACTCCTTAAGTTTATCATATTGTAATCATCATTGTAGTCATCATCTTAGGAGATAACTATTTTCTTAGGATTTTATTTTTATTAGATATGTCCCTTATTATCAACATTTTGAATCAAAGGCTCTATATATGAGAAATGATGTGTAGTTTCCCCCTTGCAAATCATGATTGTGACATTAATCTTGTTGGTCATATTTTTATTTTGATATTGTTTCTTAGTAATGTATGGTTTATTGGTTTCCTCTTTCATAAGTACACTTTCTTGTTTATCATGTGATTTTTTTTGCAACTTTTCCCTTTCTAATTATTTTGTTTGTACTTTTACCACTTGTTCCTTATGTAATTTTTCTTGTTATTTTATCATTATGGCTTTTGTAACATTTCTTGTTCCATTTGCTATTTTTTTAATCTCTATTGTTCCATTTGTAACTTATATTTCTCTCTTGTTCATTTTATAACTTATATTATTTTATTTGCTCTTTTTATAATTTCTCTTGTTCTATTTTTCCCTTTAGAATATGTATCCTTAGTTATATTAGGTTGTTTACTTACAAAAGTTGTATATGAATTTGGTGGTGTTTGAATGGATGCCTCTAATACAAAATCACTGCTATCAATTAGTTTTTGCATGATGTGCTTCAAATTTTGACTCTATTTTTTATGATTTCCCAAAAGTCTACGATAAGTATACTAGTGTTTTTATTGCCTTATATGGTGCAAGGAGACCCTATTTCTTGGAAATTTTCTATTGAAATATTAATAATCATGGGTGAAATTTTTGACCCATTTATCACAAATATGTATTTTTTCTTAATCCATACTTGAGATGAAGTCCTTTGAGGCAAAAAGCTATTTAAACGAGAGGAAAAGGTGAAATTGGCACTAGCATGCTTTGGATTGTGGGTATGTACAATGTTATCCTCAAGTGATATAATTTTATTTTGAAGAATATCTATGGATTCCCTCATAGAAAGAATTTTATCTAAAATATCCTCATTAGATACATTACTTCTCATATTATTGGGAATATTTAATGGGCATACAATGTTTTTTAGGAGGATGTAACCTACCCTTTTTGATAATGATAACATGGACCTCGATAATAGAGGGATGGTAAATATAAAATTTTAGGTGTAAAAGGGTTACACTAAACATAAATTTTATCCAAAAATATATTTAAAATCATATAAGGATAAAACCCTAAGAGAGACCTAGGGTTTGACATGGTTAGATAAATGTATGGGATCACCAATATGTTTTAACCTAATTGGATTAAGATAAATTACTTAATTTAATTAAGATATAAACTATAATGTGAATTCATATTACTAAATTTGGATTTTAAGCATTAATCTAGATGTAAAATCTTGAAAAAAATACAATGATATCATGAGTGGCATGTGCTAAATATAGTAAATACAAAAGGGACAAGTATGTGGATTTTTAGATTGACTATCTTATTGTGACTGTGATTTAATAGTGGAGAAAATATTGGAGTAGGCCTATGATTCATCCAAAACTATAAATATGTTTCCATCTGCATAGGTTCAATTTCATCAGCTTTGGGTCAGTATCAACTATTAATACTAACCTGTAGTGGTTATAAAAGAGTGTTTTTGACCATACAATTACCTTATCCTATCTCCAAAAGCTTAGTATACATGATTCTAAACTTTGATGATGAATGAAAATATATAAATTATCCTCATTCACCTTAAAACCATAAGTGTGCTTATGAGGTTTAAAAACATGAAAAAAACTAAGAAAGTGTAATGGGATAAATTGATCATAATCATCCCCATTGATGATTGACTGCCACATATGTATCTGATACTCTTGATCAATATTGACATGTAGTTGTCAATAGTGACCTATCTTTAAAATAGGGTCTATAACCATATATTCACCATCACCTATCTTTGAAAGATATGTATATGTGATTTATAACCTTGATGATGTTTGCAACTCCAAAAATCAACCTCCTTCACTTTAAAACTCTAGGTGTGCTTGTGAGGGCTCAAAATTTGGGAAAGTGTAATGGGTTGAGCTAATCCCAATCAGTCTCATTGAATATTAATTATTACCTATGTATTTGATACTCTAATGAGGGAAATAAATCCACACATAAATCTCCTATTTAGTGTGATTGTGTAATTGTGATCCTTCACTATATAAATATAACTAATGATTTGGATTTGAACCTTGATAATACTTTATTTGAATTGGCTTTGGTATGCTTTAGAATTGGATATGGTATTCTCCTAGTGATTGATTCATAAATTAAGAATAATAGAGAATTTTTTTCTCAATGTTTAATATTATATAGATATGTACCAGATAAATGTCACGTACTCTATAAAGTGAGGCATTTATTTGAATATATATGATTCCAATTGGATAATTTACCATTCCACCAACTTACTAGGTTGATGAGCTGAACCTAAGGAAATATTTGATTTTAAAATTATTTATTTATAGGATAGGGTTTCTATGGTTAGGTACATGTTGATATCAACTTGGGATAATGATCTGGTCTAATGGTAGTGACTTGTGCACATGAGTACTTAACTGAGCATCTAGGCATGCCTATATAAGATAGTATGAATCTTTGAAACTGAAAATGAGGTTCTTGTTGGTATTTGACAATAAAAAGAGAGGGTCAAAATCATAAGGTATCATGTAGGTGTGAGATAATGGTGGGTTAGGACCATACTTGTGTCCACAAATTATGCGTAGTAAATATATGTCCACTTGTCATTTTCATGTACTTAATACCAATTCTTAGTATCTACACAAACATAATATGAATTTAAAGGGGATAATATATATTTAAAATAATTGATTTATAATTAAAAATATAATAAAAATATGAATTAATTATATTTTATAGAATTATTTCACTCATGGATGTTGGAAAATGATCTATAAATGCTATGGATGTGATTCATCAGGTGCTCAGATAAAAAATAGATATTGAAAAATTGACATCAAAGCCAAATGCCTATAGACTATAACATTATAAAAGTTTACTAACACTATCCTTGCATACATCTAGGGTCTAAAACTTTTAGGAAACTTGTGCCTATACTTAATCTATTTTTGTGTCTACACACTTCTTTATTATTATGTAATAGTACCTATTTTTTGTCTCTTTCATCCAAACCATAATTATGTCTGATGTTCAAATGATGCCCTTAAAAAGGGATTAGTACATTGGGTTAGAATAACTCCAAAAAATACTTGTTGAATGGCTAAGCATTTTATACATTATATTTCTCCAAAGAGGGCTTAAACCACATGTATATCTTCCAATTATATGTGTGTGTGTTGTGAAAAATCATGAACTATCTAGAATGTGTTTTCATATTTTAATCTTTGACACTTGGTACTATACAAATTTGAAATTTTGTATTTATATTTGTCTCTATGGACTAATTTATTATATTTACTTGAAGATTTGAGATGTGTATGCATTTTAAATAATATTATAAGATATTAATAGGTGATTTTTTAATGTTACTAGGATTTACTAAGTGAATAATAACCTTAGGGGTGATACATATATATATATATATATATATATATATATATATATATATATGACTCTTCATTAATTTATTGATATAACTGACCCATGAAAAGTGTCTAGGATGACCTAATGGAGACTTCCTAATTTTAAAAATATTCTTTAATGGATCCTAGATAATGATAGCAGAGGGAGACCCCTATAGTAACTGAGATTATCTAGGATTATCCATACTATCTTGGAAGTGAAAAATGATGATCTAATATATAGAGAAAGCTTATATAGGATTTTGAAGTTGTTCTTATATAGACACAACTGATCTTGAATAGTATGTCTGGTGGATATATGTGGCTAAGATAGTAAATGGGTAAATTGATAGAGGGAAAGTGTGCTCAAGAGTCAGATAGATGTGCATTGTCCAAGTATGTCAAATTATGTAAAGTTGATGTTGCCAAAGTGCCAAAGTGCCAAAGACAAAATTTAGGTGTCTGTAAATGAAAATGTGAAAGATTAAATAAAAAATTGTGTGTCTTCCACATAAAACATTTTGATGAACCATTCTTATATCTAATATCTAATCTTTGGGGTTTTAGGCTCACTTTTCTTCTAGGGGTTTTTGTTGTGGTTTTAGAATTTATATATCTAACATTTTTCTTTCTCATTATCCTTACCTTCTTACATATTCTCTATGTTTATATCTTATTCTATTTAAGATAGTTATATCTAATACACCTATTAGGTGAAGTGATAGATTGAGCGTTGGACATATTGGTTTTGTTCAAATTCCTTTGATTAGTACACATGATTGTTTGAAAAATAAAATGGTGAACACTGATGACATTATTGATCCTTATATTTATGATGAAAAAACACATAATTTTAATGATGAAAATGTATATGATATAATTGATAATGATGCCAATGATTTTGATGATAATGCTATGTTTGCCAATGTTATAAATAATAATGGTTCTAGTGGATCTAAAGACATAAATAATTATAAATTAGATCAAGAAAGAGTAAAAATAATTTCTCACTTTAAATAAATTATTAAATAACATCCTAACTAATTAAATGAAATATTGATTTTCTTAAAAGAAATACAAAGGAAAAAATTAGCTAAGAAATATGTACTTGAGGATGTATATTTTTAAAATGAATCTTCCAATGATTGTATTAAACATACAAGAGGTTATCCTTATATATTAGGAAATGAGGAAATTTATCCTATTTATCCTACTTATGTTCCTTCATTCACTACTTATACTCAATTTACTGTGAATATTTATTCTCAGATTAATGCTTCTTTTGTGTCTACTACTGTTTGTCAACCTTCTTGACTTAATTCTCAATATAAATATTGTTTTCAAGGTATTATACAAATAATAATGCCTATTCCCACACATATTAATTATTATTTGGCTCCTACATCTCAAGATGCATTTATTTAATAAAATATTCAAAATATGCATGCGACAACTTAACAACTTTCTCAAGGATATAAAAATCCAACTCACACAATCACTTCTCATGAGATATAACATGACAAATTAGTGTATGAATTCCTTTCCTACCCTTTTAATATTAATTTAATTGTACCAACATTTGAATTATTCAATGACAAAGATGACCCTTCACATCATATCATAGTTTTTCATGCATTATGTCTTGACTTTGTACAAAATAATAAATTGTTGTCTAAGTTTTTTCCTAAAATTTTCAAGGATTATGCCTTGGATTAGTTTTATGACCTTACATGGGGATCCATATGTTATTATAATTATTTGGATTATAGTGTCTTAGATCATTTTCTCATCAACATTATCCAAAAGATCATGTTTTCAAATATTGTGTAGCTTAAAGAAGGACCTAATGAGTGTATTAGTGATTTTGTGCTTAAATTCAAAACAATGATTATAATGATGTATCAATAATTAACTGATAATTAATTTTAAAATATTTTATTTCAAATTTTTCTTCAACTTATTAGCTAAAAATTAATTTTTTAAAAATATCATTATTTTGATAAACTTTGTCATATGGTTAATAACTATACAACCAAGCCTTATAGAGGTCAATATGCTTAATTATGGGAATAGTTCCCTTACCTATTACAAAGATAAATATTAAGGAAAATGAACATTCAAGGCTAATGCTAGTAATTCTATTACTTTTCAAGATAAGAATGAGGCTAATAATGTAATTAACATATTGTCTGAACTACCTAATAGGCTTATCCTTCCTTCTCAAGAGCGTATATGATTTACATATCTAGATAAGATTATTCACAAAATGTTAAAAAAATTATTGAATGCAATATGATATGTTTACCTTCTTAATGTGTGTTTAACTCATATTGGCCTTATCCAAGGAATTATGACCTGAATGCATATTATGATTATCATAGAGCTTTGGGTCATACTACCAACATATGTTTTTCATTGAGATATAAGATTCAAGACATAATTGGCAGCAAAAAAGAGGGTTGGGAATAGTAGTGAGAAACAAGAAGTTTCACATTATTTACCCAATTTACAATCCCATGTGTTCCTTGTACACTTCAAAAAAATTATCCATGGGGACACTTGGAGGTAAGATTCAAAATTCTCCATGTGGATCACACAAAAAACACTATTGGACATTATAGACCTAGGTTGGCCCCCATGTACACTTCGATATGTGTTAATTTACCCTATAAGGTTGGGGCTAATGGTAGGAAACAAGGAGTTTCACATCATTGACTCAAGTTACAATCCAAAGGGTTCTTTGGAAACTTAGAAAAAGCTATCAATGGGCTCACTTAGAGGTAAGGGTTGAGATTCTCCGTGTGAACCAAATGGAAGACAATCCCATAAATTATAGACACAAGCCCACCCTCATGTACACTTTGAGATGTGTCCTAAATTTACCCCAAATTATTTTACCAAAAGGGTTAAGGCTAGAGATGGGAAAATAGGAGTTTCACATTGTTGTCTTAGGTTCTAATTCCATGGTTTCCATGGACACTTTGAAAAAAGTATCCATAGGGAAACTTAGAGATAGGGATTAAAATTATCCATGTGAACCATATGGAATACATGTGTAGATGTCATAAACCCAATTCCATCAACATGCACACTTTGAGATGTGTCCTAAATTTACCCAAAAATTATTTCCTAAGAAGGTTGGGGTTAGTGGAGGGGAAAAAAGAGTTTCGCATAATTTACCCAAGTTACAACCCCAAGTGTTCCTTAGACAATTAAAAAAATTATCCATGGTTACACTAAGAGGTAGGGGTCAAATTTTACATGTGAACCACATGGAACACCTTTTTTGGACATTACAAACCCAAACCCACCTCTATGTACACTATGAGATATGTCTTATATTTACCCAAAATTTTTAGAAACTAATCAAAGAAACACAAATACATGGAATATTTTCAAAACAAAATGTCAGTATGCTCTATTAGATTATGACTTGGTATTATATTTTGGGGATACCCTTTCATCTCCAAATCCCATAGCCACAATGAGCCTAACAAAGTTTTAAGTACTATATTTAACATATATGTGGAATCTAGATCCTCCCATGTTGGTCATCTACTTTTTTTGATCATGCACCAGTCCTATTATGTGAATCCTTTAAGATACCAACACTTAACCTTATCACACCAACATATCACATAAGGGGTAACCTTATGTGCTCATCCCAGGTGTAGAGAGGAGAACCAAGATAGGTCAGGGATAGTTACATGTAGTGGTAGTAAGGGAATCATATCACATGCTATTATGAGTATATTCCAACATTTAGATATCATATTATATTTCCTTATAAATGCATGGCATCAAGTATGCACTTATATGAACAAAGCACATAAAAATCATTAAATATAATTACATCATCCAACTAAGGGGGGAGATATCTAATAACATTATATAGTCATAATAAGGATATAAATATCATTACATTACTTATCAATTCAAGATTACATAGATTAAAACATGCTCAAAGGTACTATAATAAATCATAACTTATCTACTTTCTCTTGTTAGGATCTTACAACACAATTGATTACTTTTGTATAAGCAACTAAACACGAAATTAAACCAGAAATAATAAGTAACTAGAAATCAGAAACAACAAAGAATAGGAGATACAAGAAATAACCAATCTTGTATTAACACTCTTCCAGAAGGAAATACAATGAATAAATCTCTGTCTCTTCTCACACCTCTCAGATGTATAGATCTCTTTCCCTCAAGAGTTCTCTCTCTCTCAATCACACCAACTCCACTACTTGAATTGATTCACCTTCTTTCTCTTACAAGCTTATAATGCTATGAGGATCTAACCCTATTATATAATACTAGGATTCATGAGCTATGCATTCTCCACCATTAGATGCACCTCTTAATCAAAGGTTCAAATCTGTCCTACCAAAAATAGAAACGTGGAATCAAAACTAACAGTTAATCTTATCATGCAAATAATCTGTTCTCCCTCGAAAATAGAATTCTAGAATGCACAGGTGACCGACGTCGGTCCCTATCTTGTCTGCATATGACCAATGTCAGTTGATCCCTAACCGATGTCAGCAACTTTTAGTCGATACCTAACCAATGTCAGTGACTGTGTAACTCCAGCAACCTCTACATTTGCTCATCTAGTGAAGCTTTTAGCTCCACAACTCAACAATCTCCCACTTGGAGATAACAGCTACACCTGTACCTATATAGCAACATCCTCTAGCTTGTTTCTCCATCTTCAAGTTCAATCTTGAAGACCAACAAAAGTTGAATGAAGATTTAACTTCTCCTTTGTTACCAGCTTTGTTAACATATCAGTAGGGTTCTCATCCATATGGATCTTTTCCAGCATCAACTGTCCATCCTCCAATACTTGTCTAATGAAGTGGTACCTAAGTTTTATATGTCTGGTTCTTGAATGAAAGGCTGAATTCTTTGCCAAATGAATTGCACTTTAACTATCACTGTACAATCTACAACTCTTTTGCTCCTTTTCCAACTCTTCCATGAACTGAGTCATCCAAATCATTTCCTTGCTAGCCTCTATGACTGCAATGTATTCAGCCTCTGTAGTAGACAAGGCAACAACCTTCTGCAACTTTGAAATCCAACTAACCGCCATTCCACCAACAATGAACACATATCCTATGGTGCTTCTCTTGCCATCCAAGTCACCCGCCATATCTGAATCTACATACCCATGTAGAGAAGTGTTTGACCCTCCATAGCATAAATGCCTACTGCTGGTCCCTCTCAGATAACTGAGAATCCATTAAACTGCTTTCTATTGTTCCTTCCTTGGATTGGCCATAAACTTGCTGACAACTCCCACTACTTGGGCAATATCAGGTCTAGTACATATTATTGCATACATCAAGCTCCCAACTGCTGAAGCATATGGAACTCTACTCATGTACTCAACCTCATCAAGTGATTTAAGACACTGTTATTTGCTCAACTTGAAGTGTCCAGCCATAGGTGTGCTTGCCAGTTTTGCATCCTGCATATTATACCTCTCCAACACCTTATTCACATAATCCTCTTGAGACAAAATCAAATTGTGATTTTTCCTATCTCTCTTAATACTCATGCCAAGTATTTTCTTTGCTGCTCCTAAATCCTTCATGGAAAATGTGTGAGCTAATTTTACCTTAAGCTCAGTAATATCCTGCAAGTGTGAACCTGCAACAAGCATATCATCTACATACAATAACAAGATAATATAACTACCATTATCCAATCTGTTAAAATAAACACAATGGTTAGATTGACATCTACTAAAGCCATGCTCTGTCATAAACATGTCAAACCTTAAATACCATTGTCTTGGAGCTTGCTTAAGACCATATAAGCTTTTCTTCAACCTGCACACAAGTTTTTCCTTACCTTTGACCTCAAAACCGTCTGGCTGATCCATATATATTTCTTCATCCAAATCTCCATGAAGAAATGCTATCTTAACATCATGTTGCTCAAGATGCAAATCCTCAATAGCAACTAAAGACAATATAGTCCGAATAGAAGTCATCTTTACTACAGGAGAAAAAATTTCACCAAAATCAATACCTAGTTTTTGTGCAAATCCCTTTACTACCAACCTGGCCTTATGTCTCATTTGTCCATTCTCTCCTTCCTTTAACCTATAAACCCATTTGTTTTTCAGTGCTTTCTTTTTGACTGGCAACTCAACCAAATCCCACATTTGGTTTTTTTCTAAGGAATCAATTTCCTCATTCATGCCATGCTCCCACTATTTCCTGGATTCTACCTGCATTGCCTCATCAAAACTTTATGGTTCTCAACTATCAGTGAGCAACAAGTAGTATAAAGAAGGGGAATAATGAATTTGAGGTTTACTTACCCTTTCATACCTCCTTATGGGCGTTTGAGACTCATTCATAGCTTGTTGTCCACCCAAATTCCTTTCTGCCAGTGACTGATCTCGATCATCTCTGGGTCTGTACCTGACCGACATTGGTTCCACTTGACCAATGTTGGTTTCTGTATGACTGACATCGATTCCTACCTAACTGACATCATTTTTTGTTTGACCGATGTCAGTGTCTATGTTTTCTTGTGTATGATTATTTTTACCCGTGAGCTCATTTTGGATCATAACCTCATCCAAATCATGATTATCCTACTCAAAATTATTCAGCCTCTTGAGCTGATCACTGTACATCACCTTCTCAATGAAAACTACATCACAACTTCTAATAATTTTGTTAGTTTCTAAATTCCACAATCGGAATCCGAAATCTCCAGAACCATAACCAATGAAAATGCATCGCATAGATTTAACATCCAGCTTCTTTCTATTTTCTTTATCAATGTGCATAAAAGCTTCAAAACCAAAAACTCTAAGAAATGAAAGATCTACCTTTTTACCTATCCACACCTCTTCTAGAATTCCACCATCTAGTGTAGTAGAAGGTCCTCTGTTAATTAGGTAAACTATAGTATCTATAGCTTTTACCCAAAACTATAAGGGCAAACCAACATGCAACCTCATACTCCGTGCATGCTCCATTATTGTTTTATTCATCCTTTCAACAACTCCATTTTGCTGAGGTGTCATTAGAACCATCCTTTCCCTGTGTATTCCACTCATAGAATAGTAACTATTGAATTTATTACTATAGTACTCACTACCATTGTCAGATCTAAGGCACTTCAATCTCAAACCTGTTTCATTTTCAACCAAAGCTTTCCATTTCTTAAATGTGTCAAAAACATCAAATTTCTTCTTTATGCAATAAAACCATACCTTTCTTATAGCATCATCAGTGAAAGAAACATTATACGGTGATCCTCCAATAGAAGCTACCTGAGCTGGTCCCCACATGTCTGTGTGAACAAGCTCCAACTTGTGCTTCTTATTTGTTGACCCAATTTTGAGAAACCTCACTTTCTTCTCTTTTCCAAAAATAAAATGCTCATAGAAATCTAGATCTATGCTTTTCAAATCTGAAAGCTTACCTTTTGACTTAAGAACATTCATTCCCTTCTCACTCATGTGACCAAGCCTACAGTGCCACAACTTTGCATCTACATTTGAAGTAGATAAAATAGAAGGAGAATGATCAGTAATACAAGTAGATATATAAAGTGTACCTACTCTCTTACCTCTGGCTAATACAAGTGCACCCTTGGAAACTTTCCAAGATTTCACTGTGAGAGTTACTGTGCAACCCTCATCACCCAACTTTCCTGTAGAAATTAAATTCCTCTTCAGGATGGGTACATGCATGACATCCTTCAACACCCATGTGTTGCCATTCTGCAATTTCAGCTGCACTTTTCCTTTGCCAACAATTTGACAAGGCTCATCATCCCCTAAATAAACTTTTCCAAAATCTCCATGGACATAATCATTGAAAAATTCTCTATTTGGGGTTGCATGGAAAGAGGCACCAGAATCTAAAACCCAATATTCTACTTTATTATCCAAAGAAAATATAAGAGCATCCTATGAAACAATACCTACAACTTTTGCTTCTTCATTACCTTCATGCTGATTTTTTTCTTTAACATTCAACCAACAATCTTTCTTTGCATGCCGTTTATTTCCACAATTCCAGTAGGTTATGCTTCTTCCATTTCTGGATTTGGATCTACTTCTCATCTTTTACTTTGACCTTGATCTCCCTTGCTTGCCCTTCTCTCTTTTCCTTCCCCTACTTTCAATACTTAAAGCATTACCTGATGTTTCCTCTGTGCTTTTCCTGTGAATTTCTTCATTCAAGATTACACTAACAACATCATCAAATTTCAAGATATTTGAAGTAGATGCAGTATTACTAACTGTCATTACCAAACTATGCCAACTTTGAGGTAAAGAGCATAAGATTAAGAGAGCCTTAATTTCATCATCAAAAATGATTTTAATTGAATTTAACTAATTTACTATTGCATGGAAATCATTAAGATGACTAGATACCGATCCACCTTCCTGCATTTGCAAATTAAATAATTGCTTCATAAGATATACCTTATTCGAAGCTGGGGGATTTTCATATAAATTTTCCAAAGTATCCATTAACTCTACCATTGTCTTTGCCTGTGATAAGTTGGAAATCATAGAAGATGCTATGCTCAAACTTATAGATCCCAAAGCCTTTCTATCAAGAACATTCCATTCTTTATCTTGCATATCTGTGGGCTTGCATGCAACCCCTCCCAATGGTAAGTACAGATCTTTCTGATATAGATAATCTTCTATTTTCATCCTCCATAATTGATAATTATTGCCATTGAATTTTTCCATTCTTAGTTTACTTTCTTTTACCATTGCTTTACTCCCACTCAATCAGAAACCCCTGAGAGTAAACTTGTAATCAACAAACACTAACCCGCTCTAATGAACCTTGTTAGTGAACCTGGCTTTGATACCACTTGTTAGGATCTTACATCACAATTGATTACTTTTGTATAAACAACTAAACATGGAACTAAACCAAAAATAATAAGTAACTAGAAATCAAAAATAGCAAAGAATAGGAGATACAAGATACAACCAATCTTGTATTAACACTCTTCCAAAAAGAAATACAATGAAGAAATCTCTCTCTCTTCTCACACCTCTCAGATGTACAGATCTCTTTCCCTCAAGAGTTCTCTCTCTCTCAATCAGAACCAACTCCACTACTTGAATTGATTCACCTTCTTTCTCTTACAAGCTTACAATGCTATGAGGATCTAACTCTATTATATAATAATAGGATTCATGAGCTATGCATTCTCCACTATTAGATGCATGTCTTAATCAAAGGTTCAAATCTATCCTGCCAAAAATAGAAATGTGGACTCAAAACTAACAGTTAATCTTATTATGCAAATAATCTATTCTCCCTCAAAAATAGAATTTTGGAATGCACAAGTGACTGACGTCGGTCCCTGTCTTGTCTGCATATGACCGATGTCGGCCGATCCCTAACCGATGTCGGTAGCTTTCGATCGATACCTGACCGATGTCAGTGACTATGTAACTCTAACAACCTCTGCATTTGCTCATCTAGTGAAGCTTTTAGCTCCATAACTCAACATCTCTAGTAATTCTGCATCACTTAGTTATCACTTTTTATCCCCCTTCTACTCATCCTAGTATTCTAGCAAGACTTCATTGTGACTTGTTCCCCCCTTATCTCTTATTAGGTCTCATCCTTTGATAGGCTTCCAAATAACCTTACATGTCACTTGATAAGTTAGCTAACACTAAGGATATAAATATCATTCCATTACTTATCAATTCAAGATTACATAGATTAAAACATGCTCAAAGGTACTATAATAAATCATAACTTATCTACTTTCTCTAGTAATTCTACATCACTTAGTTATCACTTGTTATCCCCCTTCTACTCATCCTAGTATTCTAGCAAGACTTCATTGTGACTTGTTCCCCCCTTATCTCTTATTAGGTCTCATCCTTTTATAGGCTTCCAAATAACCTTACATGTCACTTGATAACTTAGCTAACACCAATAAATAGTTAATTCCTTTCATGTCCATTTGGTAGTTAATGTAGTGCTCTATTTGAGTGTTACTTACCACCACTCTCTAGTTATTTTTTAGAATCAACAGTTAGTAATAATTTCATCATTTACTTTTCATAAGTAACACTAAATTTGATAGGTATATCGCTATTAGGTGGTCACTTCTACTAACTTTATAACTATATTTTTAGACATGTGCCTACCTTGATGGTAGACTCTAATAGGGTGTATGAGCATGAGGGATTGGTTGGTACATGTCATGATCTCTCATTATCCCTATCAATAAAGTTACATGTATGAACTAGTCTTATGCATGCCTTGATACCTTCATAATGTCTACACCTTAATCACATGCATGGGTAAACATCCCCCATTGTTTGGTAGAAATAAAAAACAATATCATTAGATGGTGGCAAGCCCACTAAGTTTCAAGATTTGTTTTATTATACTACAATAGATCTTCTTATGAAAGATGTGCTTTAGTTGAGGAAATTTCTCTAGCATCTACCACAATCAATTCCCTCCTAATGTCTTCCTATTATTTCCTATGATAGTTTCAATCATCATACTTCTATTTTGGGGTGTGTCCCTCATGCATCTATTTTAGGGCTTGACTCAATCCCTTCTTCTCAATAAAATTTAGATCTTCTTAGGTTTCTCCCTAAATCTAATAAAAATGTGTTGGGTTAGTGTTTAGGAAGTGTTTGACCCAAATTGAAAGCATCTTATTTAGAGTTCAAATTAGTTAAGGCTTCTTTTATACCATTAAAAACTAAAATTTCTCCTCTTTCTATGTCTTGACTTAAAAAATCTAACCCATGATTGTATACTAATGCCATTTTTATTGAGTCAATAGTTTTAAAAATAACTTATTTATCCACTTTTTTAGTATCTGGCCTTCTATTTCTACCCTCCATAAATGGATTATATCCTCTTGGGCCTATTTTGGAAATATTTTTGTGAAATTTCAGCCCAAGAGCTTCTTCCAAATTACCTTTCCTCTAAAAAATGACATACTATGGAATTTTAGGAGGTCCTTGGCTTTTTTGGAATCCCTTTTTCATCCTCTAACATTGGTGTCCAAATTTTATCGCCTGCACATAGATTATATTATTTATTCTATTCATGCACATCTAACTAATCTTTTGTCATTGTATTACAATCCCCATATTCACGGCTCCATCAAATCCTAACTTGGTGAGGTCATCTCTATTGAATTGACTAACATATTATCACTTCAAATACTACTCCTTATCTACATATCCATATCTCACTCCTTTCCCTCCTCCATTAACCTCCATTCCTCCCCTTATCATTAGCATAAGCTCTTTTAATTTTAATGATCTGGTTTCCCCCTAACCAAAACACCTTATTCTCTCCTTCCCCATTTATCTCAATCTCTCAACCTCCCTGACATTCTTCACTAGGACTAAGTCTTATCAACCCATCCTCAACATTAGCCTCTTATCACCTCCTTTCTTCCCCTTCCCCATGTCTCCCCATAATTATTATCCCCCTCCCCCTCCATCACCCATCTTCATTTTACCTCCACCTTGATGCACTCATCCCTATCCCCTATAAAATAGTCCTCTATGAATATGAATCCTCTAACTCACATAGTGACCCAACCTCAATCACTCTTATCCTTTACCCATTAGGAATATATCATACTTATATAACTATTTATCTCCCCATCTTCTAGATAAATAGTAGGGATAATAAATACCAACTCACTTTATACAAATATATGCTAGAGATTATAGGACTATATGAACAAAAAAATATAATCATTTTATATGTTGGAGAGGGAGGATCCCTCCACTATTGAAATGAAGTGCCTATCCTAGAATGTTAGGGGACTTAATTATCATAATAAATAGAGGCTAGTCAAGTATGAGCTTTAGCTCCATCATCTTGATGTGGTATTCTTCCAAGAAACTAAAAAGTCTATTGAAGAATTCTTCTCCTTTGTCAATAAATCTTGGCCCTCATGGGATGCTCTGAGAGTTTATGTAAATGGATTATCTCATGGTTTGAATATCCTTGGGAATCCCTATTTTTCCAAATGTTCATAGGTTTTATCAAACATAAATTGGATCTATTATGATGTTTGTGTCTTTGGAAAGGATATTAAAATTTAGATGATTAATGTTAATGCGTTAAATGTTATCAGGTTAAATAAGTAATATTGGATGAAATCTAGGCCTTTTTAAACCATAATTTCCATCACAAAATCATCTTGGAATATGTAATAATGTTGTTATCTATTCAAAAGAGAAAAAGGGTAGCTAATAATGGGAGAATCAATCCAATAAGGACTTTCTAGATTTTATACCTAGTTACAATATTATATATCTCTCACCAAAACAAGGCTCTTAATTTTGGACCAATAGAAGGATAAGGTTTTGAAACATTTATCAGTGAAATAAATAGTTATTTTTCTTTGAGTATTGGTCTTTAGATCATATCATTCCCCCATCTAGGTGGATATTGTTACTAACAGTGCCCCACTGCTACCCCTTCTAATTTTAGTAAATGTGACTTTAAAACCACACCTTCTTAGATTTGGTTAAGAAATGATGGGATATTTTCCCACATCTCCATTTCTCAAAATACTATTACTTCATAATGAATTTCAAGTTTCTAAGGAGTTGCCTCAAGGAGTAGAACCATGATCAATTCAGGAACATATTCATTCAAAAAGATTGTTTAGAAGACTTTTGTAGCTCATCAATGATAATATTTAGTCCACTAGCCTAGTTAATATCCACTTAGAATAAAAAAATTCCATTATTTACTCTATGGAATAAATATACGTGTGGAAAGAAGTCTTATAAAAACATAAATCTTAGGGGAACAAGCTTATAGCTTTTTTGATGAAAATACAATTTTTTTCCATAGGTCCAAGATCTCCTACCAATGCGGTAATAGGCTGAGTAAAATTTAATCCCTAGATAACTCCATTTTTAACTCTTTAGAGACCACTATAATTAGGAATATATTCTTATTCCAAGAAATACTTTCACAATATTAGTTTGTTCTACATGCCTCAATGGATTATTTTCTTTATGAGGTGCCTTTATTATCACTCTATAACATAATGAGGTGTTATTAGTTCCCTTCTCCATGAAGGTAATCAAATCCAATGTTCTCATTCCTAAAAATATAGTAGTTTCCACATTATCATACCTTGAGCTATATATTTTTATAACATAATCTATAAAATGTCTACCAAGGTTCTAGTGGAAAGTTTAAAGGCATTCCTACTTAGTCTTATCTTTTTAGAGCAAGGTAGTTTCATTCAAGGCAAAAAAAATATTCATGGTGTGATTTTGGATCATAAGTATCTCCACACATGCTTAGTATCTAGTTATAAATGCATGAAAATTAAATTTTTATCAATAAATCTTTTGATACAATAAATTTAATGTTCTTCTAGTTAGTCTAATAAAAATTGGCTTCTCACCTACCTGGAGTGTTCTTATCAACTGTTATTTATCCTCTGCCTAATTTTCAGTCTCGATCAATTAAAATCCAACATATTTCCTCCATAACTCTTGAATCCTTATATAAATAAATCCCATATTAATTTACATATTCATCCTAATAATAGAGTATCTCAATCAAGATACCCAATTAATTATGTTCTCTAGCATTATTCAAGGCCTTAAATTGGATCTGGGTATCGTTATTGTATCCCAGCTTCTCTTCATTAATGGAACTTTCCTCTCAGGGTATCTAACCAGAGAGGAATCTTGAAACCCATAGTCTTTTTTAGATGATTACATGAAAAAAATTGGGTAAATAATTAATTTAGATAATTCTAAGGTATATTTATTCAAAACCGCTTCTCACCTACAATAGGTTATAACTACTATTCTTCGTCTCCAAATTGACACACTCCCTTAAAAATATTTATGGACACCATATTCATTGGAATGGGGAGAAAAAACATTTAAGAAGACATGCTAGGAAAATTTTATATGAGGCTTCAAGCATGGAAATGGAAATGGCTCAGTTTTGTTAGTCATATTTTAATCAAAGAATTCATTCAAGCCCTCTCAGCTTATTTTCTCTCTGTCCTAAAAAAACTTGATTATGTTTGAAAAAATTGAGTAAAAATGTTAAGAATATATTTTTAAATGCTCAAGATAGGACAATAAGATGCATTTGATCAACTTAAATAAGGCATGCCTCCCAAAAAATTTTGGGGGTGCTAATTTGATAATAATTTCACTATAAAATTTAGACTTAGGGGAAAATATTTTTTAGTGTCTATTCTATAATGCATATACATTTTGGAGTAAGGTAATATAATCTAAATATTTAGACTCAACCAAAAAAGATTGAATCTTCACCACCTCAATTCTAATAATAGGATCCCACATTTAGAACTTTGTATGTTCTTGCAGAGGCATCATTTTCTACTAGTTCACTTGGGAGCTTTACTCAAGTTTTCATATTTATTTATATAACATCTCATGGTTAGGTTATCCTCCTATGAATAATTTAATTTCGTTGTAAAACATTCAACTCATTTTATCTATATTTTTGGGACTCACCCTCAATAATTACATCATCCCTCATCTAAACACTCTAAGTTCCTCGATCTGCGAGTAAAGCTAGACATATTTTAATGTTTATACTAATAAAGTGGAGCTTATTAGGTAAAATTTACAAGTTGGAAATATAATATTTAGTTACATGGTAGATACACTTCATTGGAGTGATTTTCCTACTATAGACACTATTTTTGAATTATATAACACCTCAATCTTTTACACTTGGAAAATACAGATCATGGATGTACCTTTAGATTCTAGACCTTTCATAATGTAAAAAGGATTACATAAAATATCTCTCTATGGAAAAATTTATTATCTCTTAGTTCAACCTATGCTATTCTTATGACTCAAACCTTCTATCTTGCCCAAAATGTTATAAACCTGCTCATCTTCCATCTTTACAAGTTATGGACTTACACCTATTTTCTAGCTACCTGGACACTTTAATCGTAGTCATATGCCTATATCAAGGCAAGGGTCCTATAAAAATTCAAGTGTTTAATCCCCTAAATTCATCTAATTTTCAAAAAAAAGTATTCTTATGGTCTCTAAAGTTCTTTAATGTGAGATATTTTACAAAGGGATTGGTATAAATATAAGTTTAAACCTCATTCATTCCTCACATGGAAACACCTAGTAACTCATAAGAAACTTACCAAAAACATTTTATCAAGCACTCAAGTGAGTAAAATCTTCTCTAATCTCTCCTATTTCCATATTAGTCATGGGGATAACATATCTATAAGTTTGAAGTACTAAAGGAATAGACCAAGAACTATATTTACCAAGTTACAAGTTAGGTCACTATTGTACTTATTTATAACACATTACATGCTTCACACACAAGCCAACACATATGAGCTAACTATATAAGTTTGAGTCCCTCTTCAGAGTATTGACTATCTAGGCATCATTCATTGATAGAGGGGTCTTTGGTGTAGCTCAACACTATGTTCCCACTAACCCATTTTTCCCACAACCAATATGAAGATGAAGAAATAAGGTTTTTCTATTTGATAAGGAGTGATAGTTTATGACCTAGATTTGAATGCACTAGAGTGAAGGTGACACAAAATCTATAAGCATATAGGTGGTCACATCTAGTTTTAGTAGATATTCCATACTATACAGCTAAGTATAAGTCAAATAGTAGCATAAACACATTCATATCATGCCAACACAAGTTTATATGACTATAGAGGCTAGATTTTTAAAAAAATGCAACTGATCTATAGTCCAAATCTAGTCTACTTTCTATATGTTTTAAATTTAGATTGTATTAGCATAAAAATATCTAAGTATCTTGTACTCATTATCATTTTGATATCTAGAATATCTATACTTTCTATCTTTAAAATCTTAACATAATAAATTAAGTATATGTGTTATTTGAGTTTCACAAAAATTGGCCTACTTTAGAGATAGTCTATCATAATTGTGCCCTAGGCTATATCTACCCATTTAACCATAAATTCCCCTTAATCTATATTTTAGGGGTAAACATTTGGTGAACCCAATTCATATGAATGCATTTTTTTATTCCTAGGGTTTTTAGTTAGTTAGGGTTTCATATTAATGTAATTTTTCATTTCTTACTTATATTATTTTAAATGGAATCTAGGTGTATCCCTAAATTGGGAGGTGTGCCTATTGAACACATTGAGATTCTCATATTACCACCTAATATTTGTAAATCCAATTAGGGACTCAATCCTATGGATCATGATGATACCAATGTTGAAAATGAAAAACATAATTATGAGGTTATCATATAAGAATATTTTTATAATGAAAACCATGAGTTTAATGAAACCGATCAACATGAACAAATATATCATGACCAAGTGAAATCAATTGCATTGTTTCATGAGAGTATTCATCAAAACCCTAAAGACCTTGATAAAATCCTAAGAACCATATTAGAAACTAAAAAAGTGAAAAGTGTATATGGACAAACAAATCTATCTATTGATCATGTTATTTTAGCTATGGGTCATCCCCATATATCAAAAACCCTCCCATTGAGCACATTACCACTTCATACTTATAATGGGGCACAAGATATGTATTCCAACCTTTATTCCATAAAACTACTATTACCACATATTATATGGGAAACCAAAATTCTTCAACCCAATATCCTATTTATATGCCTATATCTACCCAACCTATGGGTATACCTCTTTTGGTGAGTTCTCAAATATCTAACCTAAAATACCAAAAGGTGAAATCTCTTGTCCAAACTATAAAAAAATTTCAAACTAAGGTTAAAAATATTGAACAAAATGCTATGAAATCTCCTTATGCTATTGATTCACAAGAGGTTACATAACCCTCTTGTACTATAGATGTATTTTCACCCATTACCAACTATTTTTGTTGTACCTAAGTTCAAATTTTATGATGACAAGGGTGATCATAATCATTGTTGTGAAAGCAACAAAAAATGGAAAATCTACTGTAAAATACTCCTAAGTATTTTGGAATAATAGAAAAATGTATATGAACCACAAATCTATGGTTGAGACTATGCATGGAACATGAATGGATTCAAGAGAGGATAATATGGGAGTGACTAAAAGACCAAATCAAATGTTTTCATTGACCTATTATGTTAAAATGAGTTAAATTAATACTTATTAGAACTTGTAAGTACTAGCTACTATGGATCTAATCATTAAGTTAGTGAATCATACCTTGAGAATGCTTTCTTTGAAATTTCTCTACTACTAGCTAGGCATCCATAACCTCAATGGTTTTATCTCTAATCCCACTCTAGACATAATGACAAATACTTTATTGTGTAGGATATAACTAAACTTCTTGACTATAGATGAATTAGTTAGTGATTTTGATGAGAAATATGGAACTGGTAACAAATCAGGGAGTGTTATTGCCCATCAAATACTTAGGGTAGGTTATTTCTAGATGAATGTTTTAAAATATTTGCATGATTATGTCTAGAGATATCATACCTACCAAGTTACCACACACATATAATGAACCCATGCCATACCATTAGAACTAATTATTGAGGTCTGATTATTCAAAAAATGGGGATGGGACTTCATTGGAGTGATTAATGCTAATTCATCCATGGGACACACAAGTTCATTCTTTTGACATTTTACTCATTGGATAGAAGATCAAACATTCAATAATTACACACCTAACCTAGTAATCAACTTTTTAGAAGAGCACATCGTCACCAAGTTTGGGATGCCTACCATTCTGGTATGTTTTAATGGTCTTGATTTCTCTTCTCTCTAATTTATTAAATGGGATTAGTAAAATAAAGTAATCCTCAAGTTCTCTTATAATTATTACCCAAAAGATAAAAGGATAGTTGAATCAACAAATAATAACTTTCTTGATGTAATTAAAAAAGTCTTGAAAAATAACCTTGAGGAGTGGCATAATATTTTGAAATTTTGATTGTGGTCTGATAGGACTAGAATTAAGTCAGCTCTAGGCATGCCATTGTACCATCTTATTTATGGAAAAGACATAATATCTTTAGGTAACCTAAGAATCCACATGTTACATTTTATGATAGACTACTTGGAAATTGACGATAAGATAGAATCTCATCTCCTTAATTTGATTTAACTAGAATAAAAATGTGATACAACCCTTATGCACTTTAGCAAACACCAAGGATTCATCAAGCATTGGTTTGAAAAACAAGTGAAAATGAAAGCCTTCCATATCTATAATCTAGTCCTTTTTGGGTATAAGGCTCACAAGAAAAAGGAACTATAAGATAATTTTGATGCCATGTGGTTGGGTCACTAACAAATATTTAAAATCTTGGGTGAGAATGGATTTCACCTAAGGTGTCTAACTAGTGAGGATGTTCCATTTCCTATCAATGGATACATTCTCAAACACTATTTCTAGGATTGAATTAGCCTAGTTGGTTCCTATAAATACTTTATTTTTCCCTATCCTACTTTATTTCTTATTTTCTTTCTTACATTCTTAGTAGTTTAGTTTAATTTTCTTAATTTAATTTTTTTTCATTATTGGTCTGGCCTTGTTGCTTGTCTCTTTTTGGCTTGGCCCATTTGTTGTACCCCATAGGTTCCCTTGTTAGTCAAATAATGAAGAACCAAATTCTCGTACATAGGTAACTCAAATGACATTCTAATACATAAGTACTATATGTAATTTATAGATTTTGATTATATTTATGAATCAACTTCAAAAGCTTTAGCTATTTATGTATGTTTTAAATTAGTTTGTGTTAGGTTAATTCTAGGTAAACTATTCAATTGATGAAGACATTCTCTTGAAACCAAGCACAAAAATCACATATTAATGGTTTTTGGGTTTACCTTGATAAACCTACTATAGTAAAGATCTAGGGAGAAAAATCTATAATTTTTATTTTTGCTTGACATGGTGGTCCCTAACTTGGAATTGATATGCTAAGAAAAGAAATAGAAAAGAGAAAAGAAGAAAAATCAATTTCAAGAAAACTCAATTCTGGATGATTTAGGCAACCTCTACGAGAGCTATGGATGACTGATTAGAAGTAGACTAAATTCTAGAGTGGGATCATAGATAATTCTATTATGGATGTGGATGCATGGATGGTAGTGAAACAACATCTAGGCAAGCATTCATAAGGTAGGATTCACCAACCTAATGATTGGATCCATAGTAGTTAGTCATTACAAGTTCTATGAAGTGGTAATTTAACTCACTTGCACATAATAAGTCGATGAGAATGTCTAATTTGGTCCTTTAGCCACTCCCATATTATCCTCTCTTAAGTTCATTCATGTTCCATGTGTAGTCTCAGCCAAAAAATTTGGGTTCATAGACACGTGTCTATTATTCCAAAATACTTAGGGGTATTTTCCAACAAAGTTTCCATTCATTTTATGCTTACATAATAACCTTAATTATTAAAAGAATCAGGGACCCTCATTTTTTCTTTTGTATCCACTCTTGCTTGCACTAACATCTTTTTGGTATCATCACCTTCAATTTTACTTGGTGTTCTATCTAATTTTGTGTGTTGAAATGGGACCTGATACCATCACCATTAGAAACACCACTTTTGTGCTAGAAAACTTTGTATAAGGCACTTAGCGTGAAAGTGGAGTTTTGACCTCCCAATTTGCATTTAAAGTTTGAATTACACATCTTATCCTATTTTAGGAGGTTATCTAAGTTTACATTCCATTATGGCTCTTGAAACCTATCCCATTTTGATGAGCAAGTCCAAATGGTAAAGTTTCATATATAACACTTAGTGTGAAAGCAAAGTCTTGACCTCCTAATTAACAGATGAATTGTGGTTTTCTTAACTCTCTTAAGCAAATTTAGAAGATTAACTTAGTTTATATGCCATTCTAGGATCTAAAACCTACTCCATCATGATGACCACTTTTGAGTGGTACAATTTCTTATAAAACACTTTCCCCCAAAATAGAGTCTAGTTGTACTAATTTGTGCTTGAGAATCTTGATCACTTGCTCTCTCAAATCCTTGTAGACAATTTAGGGGGTCATTTTGGTTTTCATTCCATTCTAACATCTGGAACCTATTTCATCCTATTAAATATGATTGTGTGGATAAGTTTCATGATTTACTCTAAGCAGAAATAGATTTCTGAGACACGTATCCCACTTGTAGGATCTTTAAAAAAGTTGCTCTTTAGCTTGCGAAGGGTTTCTCAGTCTGATCTAGGGGAAAATTTGGATTTAATTTTATTTCAACCTTCAATAATATCTCTATTTCATCAACATGGCCCATATAAGTTAGTTTTATGTTTTTCACTTTGTTTAGAAATGACTTATGTCCCTACTTATTGCACTTGTAAAATCTCATCATCTTAGGGGAAACATTCATCATTCCCACTGGTTAGGTCTACGAGGTCAAAATTCACTTCCTCTAATGTTATTTTCATTTTTTCTTACTCTATCCTTTGAGGTATTAAACATCATTGTTTAGTTATCAAAGAGCTCTTTGTTATTGATTTAACCTATTTCTACTAAGCCCTGTGTTCATCTCATATTTTAGTTAAGTTAGTTTATTTAGGTTTTTATTAAATATCTTAGACCTAATTGGACTTAAAATTTTAAATAGGTCTATGGGGGTATTTTAGTCATTATCTAATACTAATCAAAATGTTTTTTTGGAGATTAGGTCTACAAGATTTCAAAAAAACAATTTAGACCCAATCAGGATAAAAATCTTGAATAGGTCTGTGGGCCACCAAAATTTGAAAAGCTAGTGTTAATCATAAAAAATACTTGATTTGGTCTATATAGCATAACCAAGGTGGTTTTTTTTGTAATTCAGAACAAATTTTTGACTAGGTCATGCATTTTCCATTCATAATAAGCGTTTTCAAACCAAGTTAAATATATTTAATCAGGTTTGAGTTTTTTAAGTTTGTGTGTTGTAATTTTAATCAAATTTTTTCTCATGATTAGTTCTTGCCAAGTGTCTAAGTCCCTTTACTTTGGTAGTCAAATATTATTCTCTGACTAGGTCTAACATTTCATCGAAGGATGTGGTGGTGGTTTTGAGGCTTATTTACTCAATTGAGTAAGTATTATTAAAGATTTTATATTTCCACTATCCATACAGTAGCAATAATATTTTTGGAAGAAAAAATGTAAGGTTTTGAAGATCAACACATTTCAAATCAACTTCTATGATCCTTCATTAATAAAGAAACATATATGGGAATAATAGAACCTCACTCCATAAAAAATGAAAGAAAATAGATATTGCAAAAAAATTGCCAAAAAAGAACAAGCTAGCCATTACATTTAGTTTCTAAAAATTAGAAAACAAAAAATATTAAATAAATAAAGTTGAGATTTTCAAATATTAACATATTTTAATTTTTTTATTATTAAAAATTAAAGCTAATTGGTTAAAATTACTTTAAAGCTTATTAAAGGATTCTCTAAAAAATTGGTAACCTATTAATTCTCTTGTTTATATTTTAATGTTATAGTGATGAGTATGGACCAATTTATCAAGAGCAAATATTACATAATTAACATTTTCTTCTAAAATCAAAGAGAAATAAAAAAATTTAAATAGGAAATTTGATTATGAAAAAACAAATAAATCTATATAAACCAAGCCTAAAACTACCTTCTTACATCAAAGGTGAGCAAAAAAACCAATTTTTTATAAACTACAGGCTTTCATGCATGACTAATCCCTAGCCCCTCATCTCTGTTCAATTTTTTTGGGTGTTTCAAAATTTAACTTATGCTTATAATGGAAGTGATCTTATACTACTATAATTATGACATCCTCAATATTAATAACATGTTTGAACTTGAATGAATGTTCATCAAGGGCTGATTTTTCTTTTCTTTCAAGGCAAATATTATTTGAATGTTCTTTAATTCTAATTTTAACCAACTTTCATGTCCCCCTATGTAATCTATACCACATGAACAATCAACCTTGTAGACACCACTCCTAAGGTTTGTGTCCAATTTTTCTTTATCATACCCTAACATCATGTGCAACTTATTGATAAGAAGGAAAGTGGAGTGAATATTCTAGCATTTGAGAATTTTGACCAATTTATTAGAAATTCCTTCAACATAAAGTAGATATACTATAGATCCTTCTACCAAAAAATCCTTACCTTTAGTTCTATTAATATTTTTTTTAACTTGTTTGATAGCTTTAGGTTAGAACTAGGAACATAAAGACTTTAAAGTGACATTTAATAACTCTTTTCACCTATCAAAGACCTAGGTGGGTATGATTTGATTCCCAGGACACCCTAGTGCCAATTAGGGGTTTATACCTAATTTGCACTGGGGTTTTATAAAATTTATCATTAAGTCAATAAAATGCATTTCTTAATGCAAAATTATAAGTCTAGACTCTGTTTTAACTTGCATAGCCACCTAGACTACCTGTCACTCTAGGGGATATAACTTTCAACCTTGGAATTAATTTTTTAAACCACTTGCACTACCAAAAATCTCATTCTGACCCGATCACATAAATTACCCCAATTTTATCCAATTTTCTTAAGTAAAAATCTACTTTTAACTACATTTTATGCTTTCCTAAAATCAAATAGGTCTTCTAGGTTCCTTTTTAGACCTCCTAGTGGTCATTTAATTGTAACTTGGTCCTCTTAAATCCATTTTTGGAACTATCAATGTCATTGGAAAGATAAATATGATTTAACATCCCGGTGCCTCTATATTCTTTAAATTCCTCCTGTATAATGATATTTTATTTTTTTTAGTTTATAAGTTACCTATGGATATTTTAATTATGAAAAGTAACTTATTTTTTTAATCTTTTAATAGGCTAAAATGGAGCAAAAAGGCAAAGTGATGGGATTGGAAAAGTGAATAATGGATTTGGGTGGGAAATGAAGTGAATGAAGAATTATAAATTCTATAAGTGGCCCAAACATGGTCATTGTAAGGGTTGGCTCTTTTTTGCTCCAAAATGCTTAGAGTTAACTACTTTGGTTTTTATCTCACGCTCTTTTGTAACCCTACTATTATGCTGGTGAGATTTTGATTCATTGATTGTAATAGAATTTGAATGTGATTATCAACACAAATATTATAATTAATAAAAGACTTTGGATTTATTGATTTTAATTTACACATTTGTATAGTGGTTTTAGGTATTTCTTCCATCATATGTTTCCTTTTGGCATATGCACCATCTTTATTTGTGGTTATGTACACCCTGATCAGATGAGATACTAGTTTTTGGAGTTAATCGATCAAGAAATCTAACTTTAACTTCTCTAATGTAGGTTTTATCTCTCTTTCCCCTTTCTATTTTGTTATTTTTTATCAAATCTAGCTAAACTAGGTTTGTTTGATAGTAATATATTTTTACTCATTTATCTCGATTGCTTGCTTTGTTTCATTGTCACTTTGTTGCTACACTGTTGAATGACTAAATGCATGGGAATGAGAAATAAAGTTAGCATTTTAACTATTTTTATCTAAAACCCTAACTTTGTATTTGGTAAAATATATGCATGTGGTTTATCATTTTTAGTTTTTTATTAAAAACCATTTGAACTTCACACTTATTCATGATTGCCATCTAGTTTGTTTATGAATCAGAACATTGTTAATATATATTTTTTAATTTCACACTAGTAGGCCCCTTGATTAGAACTATCATAATGTAAAATTGATTGAATATCAGTACACCATGACCTAGTATATATAGACTTTTGGGAGACCTACCTCGTGAGACTCCTTTCAGGAGAGGCTTAATAGGATTCACCACCTTAAGAGCCTAACATTGAAAAACCATGACAAATGACATGTCAACAAACATCATATTCTATATTTTTATGTGACATGCCTTAATTATACTTCCAATGATAAACTTTGGCTGAATTATTTCTAATGAGATTAAAAGACTATGTTTTATAGTGGTTCTATGATTTAGTAAATCAATCAATAAATTCTTTAAAACCCCTTGTGGATCAGTTTTGGGCACACTTATCTAATAACATTACCAAAATGGTTTATTATGCCCAAATTACAAATATCAAACAAGGAACCAATGAACCTATTAATGAGTATGTCTTGAGATACAAAATAATGTTATCTAAAATGACCAATCTTATGGAAGATAAAGAGCTTAAAGATATTTTCAAGAAAAATTTTCTTGCTCCTTTACATGAGTCCATTGTTCATGATCGTGAAATGAAACTTCTGTCATTGAAAAAATTTAAATATGTATAAAATATACCAACTACATTTACATCTACTACCAAGTTTTCTATCAAACCAAGTTTTAAGGTCAATACCCTTAAGCCTGAAAAAGAAACAACCTCCATGATTAATGTGGTATCACAACAACATAATAGGCTCATATTATATAATTTACCATGAATATAATTTACACATTTACTTAAGTCTCTCACTTTATTACTCCCATGACTTGTAGAGTATCATCTTATATCTATCCCTCATCCTTAGAGGTTGATACGAGTAGACCTATACCAAAATGGTATGATGCAAATTCTTACTATGACTATAACCAAGGCTTTGGGAATTCTATGAATAAATGTTTCACCTTTAATCATAATATCTAGGACCTCATTGATTACTAAAATATTGCATTGATGATCTTCGAAAGGAATCAAATTCACAACCTAGTGATGACCATAAATAGAAAATATTTACAAATACTTTACAAGATCATTCAAAAAAGGATCTATGTGTAAATGGAATATAATGTGCACCCTCATCCATCTCATCATTAACACCTATTGAATTGGATTATTGATACCTATATGTAACATACACATCATATGGTTCAAAGACCCTCCATTAATTTGGATGATAGTGAGATTAGGGATGATGACTCAGATCTTCATTTATTATTCATTGAAGCATACCTTGATAACAAATATATACATAGTGTTACGATTGACAATGGTGCAAATGAAAAAAAATTTACCATGACACTACTTATGCATTTAGGTTATATAAATCATGATTTACATCCTTCAAAAAGATCAGATAGACCATTTGATGGGACCTCACAATAGGTTCTTGGTGAGATTAACTTACCTTTATAGGTGGGTCCCATACATGTGGTTACTACCTTATCAATTATACCTTCCATAAGTGTTTTTTATATGTTATTGGGATGGCCTTGGATACATACACTTTGATTAATTATAGTTTCCAAAATTACATTTGAAAATCCTCTTGATCAAGAGAAATTTATACCTAGACAATTAATTATCAAACCTCCTAAGGTTAATCTTCCACAAAATCATAATCAACAAGCAATTCCAATTACCAAGCAACAAGTAATGGGTTCCAAATAATCCTCATATACTATAAACCATATGTAGATATTTAAAACACCTATACATGTTCCTATTACTCCTATTCTAAACAAACCATAGAACACTCAATGATGGGTCATGTGAAACCCTACTCCTATTATTTATACTTCAAAACCAAAAAATCCCATTTTACATATGCAGATCATCAAATATATTATAATGGTAGATATTACACCTATACATTTTCCTCAGTAGTGTCACCAATGTATTACATTAGGTTTACAATGGTGAGATATCTATGAACATCCTTTGGATGTAATCATAGGATAATCTTTTCCTTTCACATATACAAAAAGTACTTAAAAAATGTCAAAAATATAAAAATATGTTTAACATTTACATATCCTATTAACTCCTTAACATATATGTTTTCGGTTCCATGTTAATAGATGGCATATCAAGATTTCCTATATACACATGTTTCACACGTCCTTTAAGTGTGATTCAAGCATACATAGATACATGACATATGCACTTTTAGATGTTGGGATTTCACTCTACTCACATCACCAAGATGTTGGGGACATCCACCTCTTTGTTCATAATACATCTAGGTTACATGATTATATGGTTACTTTACATTATCATGTTTAAGCTTATATACTACAAATGCCTTTATCCATGCTTATATCTTTCACAATGTAATTTTTGTGCTATGTACTTAACATTTTTTCATAACACATATATACAGGGAATAGTATGATATGTTTATACTAGTTGTTTAGAATTTCATTTATGTACTTCCTTGAGTGGCTTTCCTTGATATTATTTTGCTTGTTTGAACATTTGAATATGCTCAATTATATGTGGACCCCATTCCTTTATTTGACTTTTGACATTTGAATATGGCATTCCTTGTTATATGTTGACATTTCAATGTATCATTTTTTTAATTTTTGGACATTTGACTAAGTCATGTCCCTTCGATTGTGTGGAATTTGAACATGTCCCTTATTTATGGTATCTTTGGACCTTTGTTTCTCGATTTACTTTTTGAGTGATCTTGTGTGTATGCTTGATTTATTTTTGAGATTGTACTACTATTATATAGACATTTTCATGATCTATGTCATGCATATTAGGATTTTATGTGATCACATTATTCATGCTTTAATAATATATCTACCTAGACATGCTCCCTCTATATGCTACATGATACATTCAGAGTTTACATGGTAATCTTATCCTTTTGACATAAGATAAATACTAGTTACTACTTCCCCTCAACTCAAAATGGGAGCATATTAGTTGGGGCATGCCATAGAGGAATGACTTCCACATTACTTCACAAATTCGGATTATAGTGGGGGCATGTTTTGGAATGATGTTATCCACATTTATTCAGTCTGAAACATACCCAAATTATAGTGGGGGCATGTTTTGGAAACATGTCCTCCATGTTGGCATTTACACCAGTTCTCATATTTAGATTGTAGTGGGGGCATGCTTTAGAAACATGTTCTCCACACTTACACTAGTTCTCATATTTTTATTGTAGTGAAGACATGTTTTGAAAACATGATATCCACACTTACATTATTTCTTAGATTCAAATTGTTTTGGGAGCATGTTTTGGAAACATGTTTTCCACATTTACACTAGTTCTTAGATTCAAATTATAGTGGGGGAATGTTATTGAAACATGTTCTCCACATTGGCACTTATATCATTTTTTAGATTTCTCTATATATAGTGGGGGCATGTTTTGGAAGCATGTTATCCACACTTTTAAATTGGCCAAATTACATAGTTATATGATTTAGATACATATTTGAGGAAAAATTATATACATTATCACTATTGTTATATATAGTTTCAACATGAGACATATATAAGGTGCATATGCTATGAAATGTGTACCTAGCATTACAAAATAAAATTAGTTTCAAATTTTAAACACTTTTAGGGACTGACATCACCCACCAAATTAAAATTTTACAAACTATATTGATCTAATCTAATATAATATTTGATTTACTTTTGGTATGGTTGAGGTGATTAGATCACACAATCTTGCCAATTTTATAGATTTGACTTGATTACATCATATATCCTTACCAATTTTATAGTGTGAGTTGACTTGGTTCACTCTCACTCACTAAGTCATAAGTATGATTGGGTTGTACAGTTGAGCTAATCTCAACTACCAGGTGGAAACTCATATTTTCTCTAAGTTTTGGGGCATTTTCCCTCCAATAACTCTCTATATATTTAGATATATGCACTTTACAAAATTATATTTGTCTTAATCTCAGTTTTAGTGATTCATAATGATATATCTTTCAAATAAAATTGTTAAAAGATAAGATAGTTGCATCATATACATGTGTACTCCTAAACCTTACCATCTTTGAATTTAAATTATTTCAATGCTTTCAATTTCAAATTTTATATACTAATTATATATAATATTTTTTTTTGGTTTGAGATCAGTCACCAACAAAGCACTCAAGTTAGACTCAAGTAAAGGCAAGGTGTGTTATACACATTTAGGTACACATTTATTTCTTTTAAACTAATAATTTCATTAATAAATTAAAAGGGTGGGAATATAGACAATATTTATAAATTATATGTCAACTTAGTCTTGTACACTTGTAAAATACATATCATGGATGTACCTTCAGCTTCTATATCTTTTCACTACTAAAAAGCTCACATACACTATCTCTATGTGCCAAATTTCTTATCTCTTAGTCCAACCAATGTTATTAGAATGACTCAAAAAAATTATCTTTCCCATAATGTTATAAACCTACTTATTTTCCATCTATACAAGTTTTGGACTTTCACCTATTTTATATCTACACAAACACTTGCATCTTAGTTAGATACCTATGTCGATGCAAGTGTCATATCCTAAAGTAAGTGTTAAATTCCCTAAAGTCATCCAATTTTCAAATAAAACATATTATTATAAATAGAATAAGAAATTTAATGTGAGATATTATACAAAGGGATTGGTGTAAATACAATATTTACCCTCATTTATTATTCACCAAGAAACACCTAGCAACTCATAAGGTAACTTACTAAGAGCATTATATCAAACACTAAAGTGAGTAAAATCTTCCCTAATTTCTCTTATTTACATATTAGTAATAGGGAAAACATATCTATAGGTATAAAGTATTGAAGGATTAGCCCAAGAGCTATATTTTCCAAGTTATAAGCTAGGTCATTATTATACTTATTTATCACACATTGTATGATTCACAGACAAGCCAACACATAGGGGAAAACTACATAAGTCTGAGGCCCTATTTAGAGTGTGGATATGTAGGTAGAGTTCATTGATATAGGGGTATTTGGGTAAGATCAACATCATGTGCCCACTAACCCATTTTTACATAACCAATATGAAGATGAAGAAGTAGGGATTTGTTATTTGACAAGGAGTGACAGTCCATGACCTAGATTTGAATGCACCAGAGCAAAGGTGTCATAGAACCCATAATAATTTAGTTAGTCACATCAAGTTTCAATAATTATTAAACACTATACACCTAAATCAAAGATAGTATAATTGACATAATTGTCCCAGGTCAACATAAGTATTTGTGATTATAGAGGTTAGATTTATAAAATCAGGCAACTAATCCAGAGTCTAGATCCAATCTACTTTCTTCATGTTCTAGATCCATATATATATATATATATATATATTATCATAAGAACCAACTAAGTATCTTCTGTTCATTATCATTATAACATCTAACATATCTGCACTTTCTCTCTTTAGCATCTCAGCGTAAATAAAATAAAAATATGTTCTATCTGAGTTTTAAAAATAATTGGTCTAATTTATAAGTAGTCTAACATCCTTGTGTCATATGCTATCTATACCCCCTTTAACCGTATATTCATTTTAATCTAAATTTTAGGTTTAAACACGTATCAATTCTTACGTAGTTAGCCTTGTTTACAAGCTTGTATCAAGTAGGGAAAGATCTTATGTTGACCCTAGCTAGCCCAACCATAAAATATTGTATCAATAGGCTCTTATAAAAATAAGGACCTTTACTTGGGTGGTTTACCAAAATTAAATTATCACTTTTGACAACCTTAATGAAGCTTTCAAGGGCTGACCAAATGTGTCATATGCAAAGAAAATTTGAAACCAGTTGATCACCTTCTCATTTTTTTCCATTTACTAGTATAATTTGGTTTTGGCTCCTCTAAATATATTTTTCATTTTCCATTTCTCTAAAATGTCTAAAAATCACCTTAAAACTTTTTATATAAATTATGGGTTGCCTACCTAGATCTAGTTATGTGAAATATTTGATTTGAACATAATTAAAAGATATTAAGAGATGAGGCCATGTCCTAGGATAGATTCATCCAAAAAATTAAAGATGGAATTTTAGAATGGGCTTCAACTCACCTTAAAATTAATAAATGATCCAAAAAACCAATAAAATTATTTCACCTTCAAAATTTTCCTCATATCTCAACTTTCTCTCTCATAATCAAGAGTTCATCACCCTTTAAGAGGCTTGCTCTTCATCAAAATCCCCCAAAGCTTGGATAACTTAAAATCAACTTTGATGGAGCCTCTTGGGACAATATTTGAGTGTTAGGTTTAGGATACATTTTGTAGTCACCATCTGGGAACTTTCTTGTAACATCTTCCTCTAGTCTCTCATTTGAAACAAGAAACACATTGTAAGTACATGATTTGGGTGAAGGCATCCACCTTGACAAGGCTCATAAGGAAATGAACCTTGAGGTGAAATGGGATTCAATGTTGGTGATAAATACACTAAAAATGGCATCACTTTTAATTGGAAACTTAATTACCTTCTTTACCCTATTATAATAGTCAAAAAATTTATCATATTTACTTTTTCTCACTATTATAGAGAAGCAAATCAATTTGTTGATATCTTGGTTAATGTAGGGATGGAACTTGATTTGTTCTCAAAATTTAAAAATCCTCCTAACTTTAGGATAAGATGGTACTAAAAACTCCATGATAAGGATGGTTCTCCTTTGTGGTTAACAAAAAAAAGTCAAAGATAAAAAAATATTTGATTTTAAATTGATATTATAAAAAAAATAAAAAATCAAATACATAAATATTTGAGTATTAAAAACTATCACATCATTAATTTCTATTGAAATTATTTATTTTGGAAACATTACATCAGAATAATTGGTCACTTTCCCACCTATTTGTCATTGAAGGTATGACCGTAATTTAATTTTGTCTTTTGCTTCACTCCTCTTAGACAAGTGCAAGCTCTAATTCTATTATCACATCAATCTATTCTCCCATATTTGTCTTCTTATATGTCATTTCAAACTGTTTCCCCTCATGCCACCTCTCTATAGTTTGATGGCCTCCATGGTGGCACTAATCTCATGTGTGTCATATATCATTACCCCTCCTTTCCATTCCTCATTTAGATGGTGCAATTTTTTATTGATATTTTATAATCTCTTATAAATTTCAGCCTTTCCATACCATTTTTTCCCTTCTACCTCCAATCCCCTTCTAGGCTTACGCTTTCACCTTATTAACTATATATTTATCCTAGATGATGGGTTAGAGGATTTATTTTGGCACATTCTCTATAATTTTGGATATGAGGATTAAAACTAAGTGGAAAAAATACATATGCCATTAGAGATAGTTTCCTTAGGTGTTTAGGTGCAGTCATGCTCAAATTTTATACTTTCCAACTTCTTGTTCAGTGGTTATTTCCATAATGCTCTCCTCATTTTGTAGGATTTAAATGTTGTATAGATAATCCAAAATCCTATAGTATTGATTCTAATTGATGATGAAGACTTGAAATATATCTTTCTGCATGCTCTATAATAACAACTTCTAGATTGGCATTCTATATCAATCTTAAGTGGTCCTACAATCTCAGAAAGGGTGTTATTAGAGTTAAATAAGTATTTCATAAAATGTGAGAACCATTTAGATACTATGGATTGATGTGGTTAGTCTCAAAGTGGTGGGTCTCAAGCCCATAAGCTTCCTTAATGATGTTATTGTCCTCGACTTCATCGACCCTCTTCCCCTAAGTATTATCTTTCTAAGATTGGAAAATGCACATAAAACACTAAGGGTTAGATGGTGAAATAATGTATTAAATATGTAAAGGGCCAAATTATGATTTAAATACTCATTCACAAGGCCTCCCAACTCATTCATAGAGATCTAGGACATCAATATGAGTCCAAAATTTTTCCACCGTATTGCATTCATCTTTGGTCCCTAGGAAAATTAGATGAAAATTTATGCACACAATGATGAATTCTCAGAATTTTTTTTACTAAATAAAATAATCTTGTGGATTTATCTATTTTAAGGTTTTAGCATGCCAAACACTTTGGTCTTACAACTTTTTCCTCTACCTTGCCTTTGTCATTTATCTCCACTATATTTTGCTAAGATTATTTTTTTTATAGTTTTAGCTTTTGGTTAGGCTTTGTTTCTTTATGGATTATTTTATCCATTTTCAGAGTGGTACTAGTTTTTCATCTATAAATGTGTGAGAATTTTTGAATAGGCTTCTCTCTTTGGCCCTTATTTTTCTATTGGTAGTATTATATGTAATAAAAATCTATATATATATATATATATATATATATATATATATATATATATATATATATATATATATATATATATATATATATATATATATATGGATTACGCATGGGTGAGGGCCCCAAACATGACCCCCTCATTTAGCCAAAAAGGGAAAATAATTAACTAATAAAAATATTATTCAAGTGGAAGGACCTAATAATAAATTTAACCGAATCAATGAAATAAAACCCCATGTTCATTAAGAAGGAAGGCATAAAATATTATTTTGAAGATTACAATATTCATAAAAAGAGCATAATAAAGAAGATAATATAAAAGAATAATAATCTTCAAATTTAGAACAATCTGTATAAATTATAGGAGAGATCTCTTCAAATAGAGTGAGGAAGCAAAAAATAATTATAAAAAACTCCATCATAACCTTGGCCAACCGCCTTAGTGTGTGCTTAGTGTCACTAAGCCCCATGAAGTGAGGAGGAAGTGTAAGACAAACATTGAAGGAGTTAAAAATGACATATAAATCCAATATTACATTAAAAAGGGTCATAAAAGTCATGACAACTCACATAATCCCTTAATATATGAATTAAAAAACTACATGGGAGTAAACCTACACACACCTAAATTAAATTAAGATAATAAAATTAACCTAAATAAAGTTAAATCTCCAACACTCCCCTTTAATATTTATTTTGGGGTTACAAAAGAAGATAAAACCCTAAAAATAAAAGGGAGGTGACATTACTTAATACTCCCCCTTGATGAAAACTTTATTTAAGAGGAATAATACAATATAACAATGATATGAGGGAAAAAAGAAGAAGAATATAGATGTCACCAAGAATATTGTAAAGTTAGAGGTCAAATCATTAACAATATCAAAATAATATCTTAATAAATTAAGGTCAATCATTTTTGAAATAAAAACCAAGAAACAAGAGATGATAATAAATGATCACTATAACCTGTTAAACACAAAAACTTACACCAATTTTTAGTTAAGTAAACATAATGAAAAAGATGCCATAAAAATATGATATTCATAAATTTAATGTAATAAAAATATATCTACTAAAACCTAAGGAGCAAGAGACAACTTATATTATAAAATACATAAAATGCTAATTCCATTTAGATAGTGCATAGTCAAAATATGTTAAAAAAAAAAGAATCTATATGCAAATCTTACCTTCAAAAGATTTCATAATCACACCAAAAATCTTACCTTCAAAAAATTTAAGCATAGGCATGGAAAACATGAGGTTTTAAACTTATCAAAAGGCTCCAAATAAATAATAATAGAGGAGAAATGCATCAAAATTTTGTAATTTGATGTGAAAAGCATTTGAAAATATGTTTTTTCTTTTTTTTTTTTTTTAAATTTGGTTTTAAATATGAATATGCATGATTTATGATTGATATTAATTCAAGAAAATCATAAAAAAACAATTAAAGGTTAAGATAAATAATGTAATACACACAAAAAACTTTGAAAGTGTGTGAGCCCTGGAAAAATAATGTGTCAAAAAATATCTTGCTTATCCACCCAAGCACCTAAACATAATCAAAGTTCAACATTAAAAAATTCATATTATGATACCATAAAATAATAAATGACAAGATATTTACAAAAAAAGTTGAAGCAGTAAAACATGAATGCACAAAAATGTAATATATCACCTCTAACGTAATCCAAACCATAAAATGTGAGACATAAAGTGTTAGGTGGGGAAACCAAATCAATAGAATAAAATCCCACATACATTAAGAAGGGAAGCTTACAATAATATTCATGAGGAGAGTATAATAAATAAGAGAATATAAAAGAAGAATAAGCTTCAAGTTGAGAAGATTATATAAAAAGGAGAGGAGAGATATCTTTAAATAGTGTGGAAGCCAAAAGGATTTAAAAATAGAATCCATCATAACCTTGGGAAACCTTTTTAGTGTGTTCCTAGTGTGTCACTAAGCCCCATGAGGTGAGGGGGAAGTGTGTGACAAGTGTTGAAAGAGTTACAAATGATATATAACACCAAGATTCCCTTTAAAAGGGATAAAATAGGTGTGAAAACTCACATGTTTCTTTAATATATGAATTAAAAAATCATATGGGAATAAACCTACACACACCTAAATTAACCTAAGATAATAAAATTATCCCAAATAAATTTTAATCTCCAACATGTTTTAGCTACATGATCCAAAAAAGTGCTTATTTTCAAGAAGATAAAATAACTATTTTAGATAATTGCCATGATAATAATTACATTAATAACAAAGATCATTTGGTTACTATACAACTCATGATTACATTTATGCTACTTTTAAGGGTGCATCTTACATCTTTATGATCATTGAGATATTCAAATATTGATTATGAAGATGTGTGGAAAACTTAAGATTCAACTTTAGACATGATTATCAATTAGCATTGATAGCCTATATCATGTGATATAACATATCAATCTAATGTACATAACTTATTTTTATATTTTTATGCTATTTTGTGTGTATCTCTAGTGCTTACATTATTTCTCTAGCATCATGTATGGATTTTGGGTTTATCATGCTTCCTTCTAGATTTTTAGTGTTATCTTCCCTTGAGTTGTTTATTAATTCATGTTTCTTATAGGTTTGACATTTATGTTTTAAATTAAAATTTTAATTTGCCTTCTTCATTCATGTTTTTATTCACATTGTCATTCTTTTATTCCCTTGGTTTATGTTGATAATATTATTTCTTTAGTTCTTTCCCTTTGAATGTTATTTCCCATTCCAAAATCCTACATGGAATTCCTAATGATGATAACACATATACATTAAGGCCTTTCTCCCCAATGCACACTAAGTTTTGAGGGAAGTTTTGGTTAGTAGAGATCATCTCTGCTTGCTTCTAAAATTTTTATGCTTGGCTAGTGTCATGCTTGATTGATCTTGCCTTTTTATTTCCTCTTATTTTCACCTCTTGGCTTATTTCATTGATTCATTTCATTTCACAACTTTTTCTGATCTCTTGTGTGATTTTATTCTTCAAAAATTGGAGAATACAAAAAATAAATTTTTCCTTTCCTTTATCATTATTGGTCACAGTGGCACATTATTATATATCATGATTATCTACACACACACACACAGTTACACACATGTTTTTCATGTTATTATTTGGGTTAGATGTAGGATATATAAGTTACATATGATTATGGACATAGAGTTACTTCACATCTTCATTATGCCTACACCTAGGGGCATCCTTACATTGGAGTAATGATTATACTAGGGGAATTATTTAGTGGATATCATGTTTTATCCTTCCTAATTTACATTATCTTATATATATTTATACATTTTATTATACATGTCATGTTATGCATTGTATCTAGTGTTCTTGGTTACATGGATATATTGTGTTTCTTTGTAGGCTTATTACATTTAGTTTTAGCTAAATGTGTTTTAGGGATAAATAACCTAATGAAACACATGCTAAAAATGTGGCATAAGGAAGATAATGGAAAATACAGTATAAAAATAATCATTCATACCAAAATGCACTGAAAACATAAAAAAGGGAACAAACAATTAACTAAGACAAGTAATAATAATGAAATGATAAAGAAGATAGGAATTTAACATATTTGGTTGATGAACTAAAAATTTAGAACTAGATCTGAGCTGAGTAGGTGATTGTGTATGTTTATATCATGTTTTTCTATCAAATTTTTAAATTTTGGATATGACGCTTCCCCTGTAAGTGCTAATATATACTAGGTGGATTTGGCATGCCATTGAATCTCTATTGCCTATAACTACTGAATATGTCCTAAGCCGCTAAATATATAATTTAATTTGTTTTGGTTTATATATTTTTTATTTAGGTGTGACATCAAGTGTGATACACTTTTTTTTATTGAAATACAAAAATTCATGGAGGATGTGTTGAACTATATTATTTTTACTCCTTGATGTAACCCATGAAAATAGTATCAAGACAAGTGTTTGAAAAGTTAGATTTTTTGGGTTACACCTTAATGAGTTACAATTAATTATCATGTATACTTAAAATAATATACATTTTATTTATCTTGTGCATGTGAGTGTAATTTTAGTGAGGGATTTATCTCTTCTCCCTAGTGAAGTACAATGCAAATTTTGGGTATATTCCCTATGCACTTATTATATGGTCTATGCCACTTGCACTTACCCTAACACTAATACTCACCATATTGACATATCACACAGGTGAAATTGCTTTCTCATAAGATATTCAAAGAGAGTACTAGGTGTTTTTGGTTTAGTTTAGAATATGATGATTCATATCATTATTAACTCGTGTAATATGGCATAAACTAATAATTTTACATTTCAACAATGAATAAAGAGTATTCAAAGACATAATATATAAATCCAAACATAAATATTATTAAAGTATATAAATATGAAGATAAAAACCATTATAAAAATCTTGAATATATTTTCTTTAATGTTTAGAGTTACATTTACGCACTTAGACAAGACAATTTAAAATAGTAAAAATAATTGAACTAATAGCATTATGAAAATAAATACATCAATAACAACCTAATTATAGATTATAAATTTGGATTTTATATGATAAATTATTATTATATAGTTGGAATATAACACTTATGGCTCAACCCTTCAGTCCATGACCTTTCCACTACTACAAGGCTCGTGTTCACCATCTCACTATGCCTAATGCCTATTTTAGAGTCCAACCTAGATATTATGATGACCTAGATCACATGTAGCCCATAGTTTGATTAAAAATTGATATATATCTTTCAATATTAGCTATATATCTTCATCATTTTCCTATTATCCTAGATACCATCCATATTATGAAACTATCATTGATTTTAGTGTCTTAATTCTAATGCTAGTGTCTGTACCTCACAAACACTCACATTTTAAAAAAAAAATTAGATATGTATGGGTCAGAATATTTATATTAATTAACTCTCTCATGTAATAATCTCAAAATATTTTGTATAAATATAAAACAAAGCTCACTCATTTAAATCATCTAACAACTACCAAGTAATCACCTATCATGCTCACTTATTCATTCACACAACTAAGTTTTGTTGACCTATTCTTCCCTATTTCCATATCAATCATAAGAGTAATATTCTTACAGGTATGAAGCATTCAAATAGAATCCCATGAGAAATATTTTACAAGTTAAAAGATAGATCACTATATGCACTCACATATAACATATTGCATAATTATTGACAAACAAACCCACATAAGTTGATAAATACATTGGTTTTGTTTCCTCTTCGGATCATTTTCTATGTAGGTAGTTCTCGCTAAAAAAGGAGTATTTTAGGCTTGGTAAACTTCACTTTATCCTACTAACCCTTATTTTTCAAGGTGAGATGCACTAATTAGAGGACCCAAGGTTTTGATCTACATACTAATATCTACAACCTGTGTGCATGATCCAAACAAATAATCTGCAAGGCAATAGGGATCCGTAATAGGCATAGGTGTAATTTATAAAAAATGACCTATAATTTACTATGGATAAATTTGTTAATTTTAGGATATAAATATCGATGCTAGTGTCCCTATTTCAATAATAGTGTCTATGCTGATAGTTATCATATTTCTAGAATCTAACAAATCAAAACTAAGCATCCTCCTAACTATTTTTGCACCTGCACTTTTTAGATAATCATGTGCATCATTCAATAAGCTAAATGATATTTGTTATTCATGATTAAGTAATCAAATTACTATTTGGCATTGTAATTTCTATATTTAATATATTTTTATAATTCAACATTATATTAGAATATATTATAAATATAAATTATTTAATTAGAATGCTTATAAAATAGTCTTGTTCTTAGTTGATTAGGCTATTATTCCAACCCTTAATTACAAAAAGGGTTAAAATTTTGGTGAACCTAACCTCTGAGTCTACTTATGTCAATCCTAGCTTGCTCTAAGATTTTCAACCTTCTAAGGTTTTTGCTTACTATAATTATTCAAATTTATGTTATTATTTGTATACAACTTAGGCATAGTGTTAGACTAAGTGGTGTACCTACTAAACATATTAATCTTCCTATTTTACCACATAAAATGTCTCAAGATAATACCCTATCAAATTATGCTAATAATGAGAGTGCCAATAATGATAATGAGTAAAATACTAAAAAAATCACATAAATGATGGATCTGATCATGAAAATAATGAATCACATTGTTTTGAGAGTGCATTAATGAAAATCCCAAAGATATCCAAAATATCCTAAATACTATATTGGAAACTAAAAAGGAAAAAGGCATTAGTGAAAAAAAATTGCTTTCTATTGATACAAATATTAGGACTATTGGATATGCCTATCACACATCACTCTTATATCCCTTCCTTCGAGTACACCATTTATTTCTACATCTAATGTAGGCATGAGATATGTATTCAATCCATTTCTCCCCAAATATTAAATAAATATTACTACATCATCCATGGTAACAAATAATTATTAAACTGAGTCACTAGTTTTAATGCGTACATCAACACAAGCAGTGTTTGCATCCCCTTTGGTGACTTCCTAAATATCAAATATTAATACTAATAGGTCTAATATACAAAATATTCTCAAAGTTATTCAATCATTAGAATTTAAGGTTACAAATATTGAGTAAAATGCTTCAAAATATACTCAAACTATTGATTCATAATAAGTATTTCATGATCCTCTTTCACCTGAGATATGTTTACATCCTTTTGCAATGAGTTTTGTAACACCCAAGTTCATGATTTATGAATATAATGGTGATCCTAAACAACATATTCAATATTTCTATGTATCATGTCTTTAATATGTTTCCAATGATAAAATTTTGACCAAATTATTCCCAAGAAGTCTAAAGGACTATGCTTTAATATGGTTCTATGATTTACCAATATAATCAGTAAAAACTTTCAAACCTGTAGTGGATCATTTTATAGCACATTTTTATATCAATATTACTTAAAATATGTCATATGTGAAAATTTTAAATACCAAGAAAGGAACCAATGAGCCTACTAATGAATATGTTTTGAGGTACAAGACCATGTTGGCAAAAATGACAAATCCAATGGCATATAAAGATATTAAATATATCTTCAAACATAGTTTTCTTTCCCCATTATATGATTATATTGTATTCAAGAATTCTAAATCTTTATATGACTTATAAAATATCATTCAAGATTGAGAAATAAAACTCATTGCATTGAACAAGCTTAAGTCTGTATCCAACACACTGACTACATCAAATACCAAGTTTCACATTAAACCAAGATATGAGTTATAAATGAATTAAAAAAATGGCCACCCCATATATATATATATAGAGGTATATGTCCCAAATCATTTCTCCCTCATACTGAATATTGAATAGTCAACTACCCATACTAAAATAGAGAATATTATATCCCCTATCCATAATGGTTGGGGTTGGGGGCCTTATATGATATGAACCTTTTGTTCCTATGAAATACTTGTCTAGCTATGATATGAAGAATAATTATGCTATGGGGTATGAATATGATGTCTCATCCTATCTCTTAATTTGGGGAGGAAGGATTAGTGATCAAATTTACTCCATCAATACATATGTTTGAGTTGATTGATTGAACATGAATTGAATCATATAACATATTTAAAGTGAGTGATTTTCCACTTATATAGGATCAGGGCCATAGGTTCACATCAAGAATATCAAATATGGAGAGTAGATAATATTCCATTGGTAGTTGAGTGCCTATATATATAGTGTCCATAGGTTCAGATCAAGAATCTCCCATATAGAGAAAAGATAGCCCCCCCTCCCAAGATAGATAAGGCTATGAATATGATATTAAAAAAAACATGATCATATCATCTTATCTAATGCACCTAAGGGATAATTTACATGATTACCTAAGTCTCTACCTTCACTCCTTAATAAGTTAATGGAGTTTCATCTCGTATATCTCTCTCCTCCCTTTAAGGTTGATAAGAGTTGATCTCTACAAAAAATATATGATGTAAATGCTTATTTTGACTATCATCGATGTGTTGGGAATTCCACAAACAAATGTTTCAAATTGAAGAACAAGATATAAGACCTCATCTATAGAAAACAACTTACATATGATGATTCTTTACAATATTTGAGGTCACAACATGGTGACCACCAAAACCAAAAGATATTCAGCAATCCATTACATGATCATTATAAGGAAGAAACATAAGTAAAAATGAAATATAATTCACATCTTCCTCCACCATATTATTATCACCCATTATATGGGACCATTAGATGTGATTATTGGAACACTTACATAAAAAAAAACTCCTATGGTTTAAAGGCCTTTAATAACATTTGATGACAGTGAAATTGTGGATGATGACTCAAATCTTCATCCTTTGTTTATTAGATAATATATTAATCATCAACATATACGTAATGTTATGATTGATAATGGTTTTAGTGATATTTTATGTACCATGACATTACTCATACATTTCAAATATACACATGATTTATTCCCTTATACCAAGATGGTTAAGGCATTCAATAGGAAAGTGTTTCTATACGATTTTCACTTTCACATTCAAGAAAGGAAATGAGAAACTAAGAAGAAATGGTCTAAGGCTTGTATGTACCTAGATGAATTCATGCGCACCGTAATCCAGATGTTTAGATCACTCCTCTTTGGTTGTGGAGGATGACACCTACAAAAAAAAGAGACTAAAACAAAGAAGACGTTAGATGAGGAGATGGTGGGCTGCCAAGCCAAAGCTTGATCCCAGAAGCAAAAGCTTGAGGGATGTTAACCCACTGACTAATAAAAATAATGTCTGATAAAAGGCAAAATCATAAAAAGACTGAAATGATTGAAAACAAAAAGAAGAATAGAAGCAAATGCTTACCTAAATGTTGCTGTCAGCCTGGTCACAGTTGTCGACATCAGTTAGTCTGCCGACGTCAGTTGTCAAGGTCTACTGACATCGGTTAGTCTGCCGATGCCGATGAGGGCAGTGGTCTCTGCGGCCGGTGTCAGTCAGGGCAGTAGTCTTTAGATGAGGTCTAGTTAGGTCTGGACGGGTTTATGGTCTGTGGATGGGTCTAAGAAAGATTTTGGGTCTGGTTGAATGGTCTATGCAGGGTCTAGACAGAGTTGCAGGGATAATGGATAGAGTGTATGTTCAGAAAAGGAGGATAGAGGTGATAAGGATATGGGAAGGCCTCTCAACCTTTTCGAGAGGGAGTCAAGTCTAGTCTAGATAACAGATAGATTAAAAAGAGGATACTGAAATGAAAATAGTAGCAAATACTTACCTCATACCTACTGGAGAAGGGATGTTGCAGACTGGTTGTGCCTGTTGCTAAAGCTACTGGTGTGGAAGTCCTATTTTTGTTGTAGAAGACTGACGCAGAGTCCTTGTTGTTGCTGTAGCTGGTGCAGAAGCCCTGTGAGAGAGAGAGAGGTCTGAAGGTTGGTGGATTGAAGATTGAGGAGTGAAAGGTCAGGTTGAAATATGGGAAAAATGAGATGAAGATTGAAGAGTCAGATCTATATTTTGGATACAGAACACAGTCTTGAATGCTGCCAATGCTGGCAAAACTGCCAACATCAGCCGAAGACTGATCGACGTCATCGGCTGTAGAATGGGGACAGAGGCTAATTTTAGCCCTTTACCCATTCTTACAAGCCACCATGGTCAAGGTTCATGGGAAAATGGTTGAGAGGGGTTTAAATGAGGCATGGGAGAATGAAATGGGGGTCATGAATGGGGTTTAGGTCATTAAGGCATGGGAGGAATGAAGAGAATCCAAGGAAGGGCATCTTAGGGTGGTGAGGTGTCATGGGTGAGATGGTAAGGGGAGAGAAAGAATTATTAATTTAAAATAGATAATTATTTTAAGTTAATAAGACATAGGTTAGGAGTGGTTAAGAGGACCAAGTGGGAGAGAAGGGGAGGATGACCAAGGGAGTAGACACGATTTCGGTGTCTACATTTGCCCCTTTTTGTCTTGTTGGTTGTTCTTGATGAACTGCAAGACAAAAATAGGAGTTGATTGCCTCAGGTATGGGATGAGGTTGATTTTGTCTTGTTGGTTGTTCAAGTGAACTGCAAGACAAAAACAAGAGGGTTGGTTGCCCCAATTATGGATGAGGTATTCCTCCTCAAAGTAGGAGTCGAGGGAAGGGAACCTAGAATTAGGTGCTGATTTGATAGAGAGTGGATGGATAGGGTGAAAGAGTGAGTGTGAATGCTGTAAAGGTTGGGATTGCATCTATACCACTTCACGAGATGGTTAGGTCAAATTGTCACAGGTCAAGGTCGAGGAGTGCCAAAATTGAAATATCTAGGCCCCAGCATTAGTCGTAGCTGATCAAGTTATTCAATCTAAGTTGTAGCTCTAATGGTCATCATGTTCCAGGTATCCCAAGCTCAGGAAGTGCTCTTGGAAACACAAAAATGTCACAAGTAGTGGGGATCAACCGGCTTGCGATCCTATACGTGTGAAGGTCATAAAATAGTCTACGCACAATTTTGTTAACCATTCGTGAGGTAGCATACATGAAAAAACAACCAAGGCAATGTTTGTCTTGGAAGTGGTCATGGTCAGAGGAGATAGGCATGATCTCCATGGTCATTGGTTGAGGATGGGTTGAGATAGATAGTTGGTCGAATGAATGGATGGACAAAAGAATGTGGCCGAGCTAACCTCAGAACACTGAGTGTTGCCTACATAGACCCTGTGGTTAGGGCCTCAGGCCAATGTAGTTCTCCCTAAAAGGGAGGAAGGGTCAAAGTGATGGATTGGTCTTGGATGAGGTCAAGGTCATGGTCAAAGGTCAAAGGATTGGTCAAAGGTCAAAGGATTGGTCAAAGGAAAGAATGGTTTGTTCATCAAGGAGACGAATAAATGAGGGTGGTTGAGCTAACCCCAGAGGACGTCATGTCATCTGAGTGCTACCTACATAGCCCCGGTCTTAGGGCCTCAGACCAATGTAGTTTAGACTGAGAGGAAAAATGGTTGATGATTGGTTTTGGTCATGATGAATGATGAGGGTAAGATGATGTTACAGCCTTTTCCATATTGTGTGATGGTGTATTCTACAACATTGGTCGAGTGGTCTTTCATCCCTTGAAATTTTCCATATTCATGATGGATGTATGCTAAAAATGAATTGAGGTCTATTTATGCTTCAGCAAGTATTGGTTTATGCTTAACATAAATTGTGTCGGGTCGATAGTTTCCATGTGTATTAGTGTCCACAGAAACTATGATAATGTTTTGTCGTCTGAAAAAGGTTTTGGTTGGTTGGGTTGAGTTGGCAAAATGATTTGGTTGGATGTGTGACCAAGATGTGTTAGAAGTGAAAGGTGTGTTTCTCTTTCATTGACAAGGCCTATAATGATGGCACGGATAAGGGTTTTTAGAAACAAAAGCCCCATTCATGCATTACGTCGTTGACCAGTGGTTGTGTTAGAGAAGCAATCGAATCACTTGACGTTAAGTGAGCTCAAAATCCCTTGAGTATGATAGGATTGATGTGATATGGAAGGAAGGGGGAACCCTTTCTGGCAGGAACAACTTTGCCCCTTTTATAGGTGACCCCGAGAATGACTATAGACAAGTCCATGACTTTAAAGTTGTCAGTCAATTTTTTTTTTTGAAGGCAGACTGATCGATGCAGGAAGTCTGCGAGGGGATGATGTCTTGCTTTGTGGTCATGTTTTGAAGCTTATTGATGTGAGAAGCTTCAGAGATAATGCTATTTTTAGCAAGAGTTTAGTTATAGCCATCCTTCGAGGGAGTGGTCTATATTTTTCTTTATATATTTTTGATATGACTTTGGCCTAGCTGTCCTTCAAGGGAGTAGTTTAGTAGATACAACAATGATGATGCAGTTGTCCTTTGAGGGAGCAGTCTACATTTATAGTTTTATGACCTTGGAATATGCATCCCACTTTTATTTTATTTTATTTATTTACTTATTTTTTGTTGACTGGACTTTTGGTCATGGACTTGACTATAGAGGTTTAGAGGGTTTCCCTTTTATTAGGACAAAGCAGTCATGCTTGACAAAAGGGGTGACTAATGTTTACAGAGTTGAGGGTTGAAAATAAATAGGAATGACGGTGATAGGGATTGCTCAAGGGATCGAGCTCAAGTTAAACATCAAGTGAATAATTACTTGACTAACAGTAGACTGGTCGAAGATGCAAGGCACAAAGGGGCTCAGGTTCTGACAAAGTCCTGACCCATGCTTGTGTTAGGATGCAAGGTTTGAATCAATTAAGAGAAAACTTGCCCCATTTGCTTCATTCCAAATTGGTCACATGTTGATTGATGTTGAAGGAGTTGGTTGATGTCATGATTAAAAAGGTTGGTTGACACTTGGTCAATGTTTGGTTGAAGTTTGGGGTCGATGTTGAAGAAGTTGGTTGATATTTGGTCAAGGTTTGGTCGAAGCTTGGTCGAGACTTGGTTGATATGATTAAAAGGTTGGTTGATGTTTAGTCATTATTTGGTTGATGTCTGGGGTCAATGTTTGGTTAAGGTTTGGTCGATGGTCTGGTTGAGGTCAGGTTGAATGTTTGGTCGAGGTCGGGTCGATGCTTGTTTGGTCAAGGCATGGTCGAGGCTTGGTTGAGGCCTAGTCGAGGTTTAGGATTAAAAGAGTGATTGATATTTGGTCGAGACTGGGTTGAAAGGTTGGTTGAGGTGTGGATGAAGGTTGAATTCCCCCAGTGGCTAGGGAGAATGTTTGATAGATTGGTCAAGGTCAGTTGAGGCTTGGTGGTTAGATTAACCGTGTTGATGTCAAATAAGGGGGTCAAAGGCAGCAAAGGGACCATAGTCTGGCGTGGAGATCCCGATTTAGGTGATGAGGTTTGAAAAGCATGGGTTGGTGTTGATGATTTATCGAAGGGGTGGTCAAGAGGATCCTTGATGAGAAGGGTATCCTTTTTTTGGTGTTGACGAATGATAGCTTTAAGAGCGCAGTAGCGCTCAGTGTCATGTCCTGGTTTTTGATGATAGTGAAATAATTTAGAGTTGTCGAACCAAGATGGTCTTGATCTGAGAGTTGATGAGTGGGATGATGAGGAGGTTAAAGGTTTGTTGATAGTATGGTCGAGAAGAAAGGTGTCTTTCTCCAAGCATTGGCGAATGACAACCTTGAGGCCACAACAATGCTCAGTGTCATGCCTAGGCATGCGATGATATGTAAAAATCTGAGTGTCATCGAACCAGGGTGGTTTTGGTCTGAGAGTTTGATATGGTTTAAGAGGTGGGAGATTGATGCGAGAATACTGCAACAATTGCCATAACAGCAGGGCATAAGAACCTGCTAATGGGTCTGTGTGCCTTGTTGTAGTGGGAATTGATGACTTTGGTTTGAGAGGCATAAGAGGCATTAGTTGTACCATCATTTTCATGGGTGGTGTAGCCACATGTGTAGATGGAACTTTGGAGGTGATAGGTGTTAGATTTTTTGGAGGAAATATATTTTTGATGGGTTGAGGGGATAATGGAGGCGACTTGCCTTTGTGAAGTATGGGAGTAGGAAGCACTCCTATTAAAGTGGACGGATGCGGGCCCAAAATTGAAGGTAATGATGAAGGTGGGGGAGGAGTCCTCTGGTGTGGTTTAGTGGCCTTCTTTGGTTTAGTGGTCCCACTGAGCGTGCCAGAATGTTTCTATATGATTTTCGCTTTCACATTCAAGAAAGGAAATGAGAAACTAAGAAGAAATGGTCTAAGGCTTGTATGTACCTGGATGAAGTCATGCGCACCGTAATCCAGATGTTGAGAGCACTCCTCTTTGGTTGTAGAGGATGACACCTATAGAAAAAAGAGACTAAAAAAAAGAAGACGTTAGATGAGGAGATGGTGGGCTGCCAAGCCAAAGCTTGATCCCAGAAGCAAAAGCTTGAGGGATGTCAACCCACTTACTGATAAAAATAATGTTTGATAAAAGGTAGAATGATAAAAAGACTAAAATGATTGAAAATATAAAGAAGAATAGAAGTAAATGCTTACTTGAATGTTGTTGTCGACCTGGTCACAGTCACCGATGTCGGTTAGTCTACCGACGTCAGTTGTCAAGGTCTACCGACGTCGGTTAGTCTGCCGACGTCGGTGAGGGCAGTGGTCTTTGCAGCTGGCGTCGATCGGGGAAGTAGTCTTTGGACAAGGTCTAGTCAGGTCTAGATGGGTTTATGGTCTGTGGATGGGTCTGAGAAATATTTTGGGTCTGGTTGAATGGTCTATGCAGGGTTTGGAAAGAGTTGCAGGGACAATGGATAGAGTGTATGTTCAAAAAAGGAGGATAGAGGTGATAAGGATATGGGAAGGCCTCTCAGCCTTTCCAGGAGGGAGTCAAGTCTAGTCTAGATAACAGATAGATTAAAAAGAGGATACTAAAATGAAAATAGTAGCAAATACTTACCTCATACCTGCTGGAGAAGGGATGTTGTAGACTGGTTGTGCCTGTTGCTGAAGCTGCTAGTGTGGAAGTCCTATTTTTGTTGTAGAAGACTGATGCAAAGTCCCTGCCGTTGTTGTATCTGGTGCAAAAGCCCTATGAGAGAGAGAGAGAGGTCTGAAGGTTGGTGGATTAAAGATTGAGGAGTGAAAGGTCGGGTTGAAAGATGGGGAAAATGGGATGAATATTGAAGAGTCAGATCCACATTTTGGATACAAAATGCAGTCTTGAATGCTGCCGACGCTGGCAAAACCACTGACATCTGCCGAAGACTAACCAATGTCGGTGGATGCAGAATGGGGACAGAGGCTAATTTTAGCCCTCTACCTATTCTTACAAGCTGCCATGGTCAAGGTTCATGGGAAAATGGTTGAGAGGGGTTTAAATGAGGCGTGGGAGAATGAAATGGGGGTCATGAATGGGGTTTAGGTCATTAAGGCATGGGAGGAATGAAGAGAATCCATGGAAGGGCATCCTAGGGTGATGAGGTGTCATGGGTGAGATGGCAAGGGGAGAGAAATAATTATTAATTTAAAATAGATAATTATTTTAAGTTAATAAGACATAGGTTAGGAGTGGTTAAGAGGACCAAGGGGGAGAGAAGGGGAGGACGACCAAGGGAGTAGACACGATTTCGGTGTCTACAGAAAGCATAAGAGGTTTTTGCTGAGATTAATTTACCATTACAAGTTGGTCCAACACATGTGACCATAATATTTTTATTCATACCACACACATGAATCTTTGATATTTTATTGGGATGACCTTGGATTCATAATCTCCATATATCATCCTCCACAATGTATAAAAGTCTCGAGTATATTCATGCCAAAAGGGTAATTATAGTTTTATGGATTTAATATGAGCTTCTACTACAAAAATAGAAGTTTATTATAAGAAAACTAATAATACAACCTATTAAAGTTAATAATGAGTGAAAAGGTAAGCAAAATGCAATCCACTTTCCTAGGAAACTAATACTTGAGATTTTGTTGCATTAGAGATACAAATTAGATTCCAAAATTTCCCCATCTACACATGTGTGCCAGGCCAGTTGTTGAGAGTATATTAACACATTTAATAGAGGTACAAAGACACAAAATTTCATTAAAGAATTCACATAACACTAAATAATGGTTCTATGAAACACTTTAGCTTTTATTACTACTTCAAGACCACAAATTCCTATGAGGCATATATAGCGTATTATGGATTATATAACTCCATATTTGGCACATGTATATGATCCTTATCAATATAATCAGTTTGTGGTAACATATTAATAGTCTAGAGAACCTTATGAAAATCACTTAGATGGGATCATCGGCTAGACCTTTATTTCCTAAAATATTCAAAAAATTTAAAAAAATCAAGAAAATAAAAAAATATTTTGCATTTCCCATGTTTACTATTTTTTGTCTACATTTTGTAATTTATGTTAGTAAATAGCATATAATTTCATTTCTATAGACACATATGTTTCATAAGTAATTGAGTGTGATACAAGAATACACTATATCCATGATAAATGCATGTATAGATGTTGTACCTTTCCTCTAACCACATGACACACTATGCTAGGGGCATATATTTCTATTGATCACAAATTTATATAGGATATATTTTTTTATGATCACTTTACATTATCAAGTTAATCTTATATATTAATGATTACACATTCCTATACTCATGCTTATATCTTATACAATGTATTTGATATGTTATGCTATAGGATGTTTTGATAATACATGTATGCAGGGACTAGTATGATATGCTTATGCTAGTTACCTATATTTCACTTATTCATATTATCATTTGGCTTACTTGATTGTAATTATTATTTTATATTTTGTTTGGAGTGTGTAAAATTTGGACATTTTCCTTACATGTTAGACATAGTGCTTTGAGTTTTTTAATTTCTTTATTGTGTGGACAATTGAACATGCCCCTTATTTATGGTCTCCTTAGATCCATTTTGTGTGACAATAAGTGTTCTTATGTATGTGCTTGATTGTTTGATGATATTGTGCTTGTTACTTATAGTTTTTTTCATGATCTATATCATGCATCTTAGGGCTTGTTATGTTTGTATACTATGAGCTTAATTGATACATCTACTTAGACATGATACCAATATATGATTCTTTATTACATGATTGATATAAATATAACTATCATCATAGCTGAGTATCATTTTGACTATTTCTTCACTTGCATTTCTTAGATCTACGTATGCATCATTCAATAAATTAATTGTTATTTCTTCTTCATGATTGAGAAATCAGATTATATTTTGGCATGGTACTTTCTATATTTCACATATTTATATAATATGACAATGTATTAAAATATATTATAAATCTAAATTATTTAATTGGCCTCTTATCAAATATTTTTCTTAATTTATTATCTTATTCTCCTAACCCTTAATTCCAAAAAGGTTTAAACATTAATCTATGAGGTAAGGTGGAATTTATACACCCAAGCTACCACCCTGTAGTTATAGTTCTCAAATATGTACTCTATAAAAGGTGTAACAACTTTTTATTAATAATAATGTTAACTATTTTACATTGAATGTTTTTAATCAAATACACTCATAGATTCTTACTATACAACACTAGATGTATTAAGACTATTCAATGTAACTGCTTATCTTAATGTCACATGTCTGAAGACTCACTCTACCAACTTATTGAATTGAAAATCCTTCTTTTACACTCTTTGGTTTACATAACAGCCTCCCTATTCACTAAACCATGTTTTTTTCTAGATAAAATACCACCATTGATGTACCAGAGACTTAGTAAGCCATTTATTTTAAACACTCTTTGGTTTCTAGGTATAGCTACCCAATCACTTTCTTATGTTCTACTTATCTTGATGTAACTTTACTATACCAACAATGTTTGGGTTTTACCTATTCTTATTATGAATTATTCACCTTACATTCACACATTATTCTTTCAAAATGTGTGCATATATTTTACACTTCAAGTGTTATAAAAAAATATGTGCATTTTCATACTTGGCCAAAATTGGGAGCCAACATCATCCCACACTAGTTATAATATCCAAAACTTAAAAATTCTTCTATATCCTATTATTTTCTAAAAACATTAAGTTTATCCTTATGAACCTCTTATTAAAAAACACTCCAACTTACTAGCATAACCTGCATTAAATTCACCTTAATTGACAAATATATGAATAAAATTTTATGTGATAATGGTAGATCTTTGTTCTCTTATGCCTTTAGTTTGGTGCCTTTTATTTACAGATATAGCCCATTATATACCTCTTATATAATGATGTACTCATCCATGGACTTACATTAAATGACCTTAACTCTCTTCTCTATTTCTTGTCATTTCTATTTGATCTACTTTCCTAGTTAATATGTGTCCTTAAGGATTTTGATCCTCTTAGCTCTGTAATTTTTTTGGAAGACCTTTAATTATATATCCTTTTATTTGATTGATCACTAAGAATACACACATTTATAACTATTTCTTAACATGTGAAATATGAAATACATGGTCCACTAGGTTTACTTTATCTTTGAGCTTGCTAAATAGTTTCTCATACCTTTGTATCCACTCATCGAATCTTTGCCATGCCTTACCCTTTTATTCATATTATTGTTATCATGAAATCATGTTATTCCTCTTTTAATTTAATACTCAACTGATCATTAATAAAAAAAATTGATGTATTTTATCCCTTCCAAGTTGAATCCATCCATTAAGCTCAGTTCCTCCTTGAGGATTCTTGTACAAGGTTTCAATAACTTCAGCTTCATTATTTCTAGATTTTGCACTAATGTAATAGGATTTTTGTTATATTTTTATAGATAATTATTATTTATTTTATTATAGATATTAAAAATATTTTTATAATAAATTTATATAGCTAATCATACTAGTGCAAACCTTGATCAAACTTTAGTCATCTTTGCATGTTTAGGTGTACATTTTTCAATTCAATATCCACAATGAAAGGCTCCTCCTATATGTAATTTATTAGAACTTAAAATAATGGTCATCAAGGTGAGCATCAACTATTAAGGATATTTTATTTCATGTTTTCTCTAAGGTGATTTCCTCATGTAGTGTGTTCCACAAATATAAGTCCTTAGTAGGCACATTAATCTAAACTTTTCCCCTTAGAATATTATCCTCCTCTCTTTTGTTTTCCTTATCTATAGGTGTGTATTTTCACATGAATTTTAAATTTGAGGATTAATACCCCAAGTCATTTTGTATTTATAAATTTTGTGTACCATGCTTGGTTTTTTGTGCCCTAAAAAAGAAGCGTCGTGCATTTCATATTCCTTACCCTTGTCTATTTTCTCCTTCGATATCTCTTATACTTTTTTATCTTTCCTTTATTCCTCATCATAATTCTATTAATATTCCCCTAGGCCCACATTAATCAACCCATCCAACCCTAATTATTATTATAGCATTGATATCTCCTCAACATATAATACCTCATCATCTTTTATTGTGCTCTCTTCCCCACCCACCATTGGATCATCATCCATTGTAATATCTTCCATAGAGGGCCCCTATGAATATAATGCATTCCCATCATGGCGCGCTATGAAATTTAATGTCAATTTTATCTAATACCTTAGGTACAGGCAGGGCCAAGGTATCTACCTTAGGGGGTGTTCGTGCAATGGTTTCTTTTTCCCATGATGAATCCTTGGGAGGCCTAATTATGTATATTTTTGGCCATTATTGTATAAGATACATTGGTGGTGATAGTAAAATATTTAGTGGTGTGGATGACATGGGGTGATTTGGAGTTTCTTTTTTTAGGTTCATATATGGTTATCTCAATTTTAAATTAACACATCATCCTCGTCATTCTCTTCACTGACCACTCATTAGGATGTCATGTGTTTTAAATCATCGACTTGGTTTTGTACCTTTAATTATTTTGTCATGAATTGATTTACTTAAGTTTATTTTTCCCCTCTGTTAGATGATTTTATATTTTTTATATTGACCATAGATTCAATTTTATATATTTTTGTAATGATGAGGACCCTTAGGTTCTTTACTCTTGCTTCCACTATTATTGGTGTTGGCTAGGTTTGGCCCTCACCCTTATGCTTTCTAGACTTCAAGGTTATATGAACTATATAAAATGTGTGATTCTTTATCTTTTCCCATTTTTTCAATAATAATGTGGTCAATTATTTTATAGTCATCATCTGACTTGATATCATTTATCAATAACACCTTACTATGATACTTATGTAGTTCCTTGAGTAATAAAATATCTTCATAAAATTTCTTAGTGTTTATATATTTTGATACACATTGGGCACCTTAATTGTAATTCAAAAATAGTGCACCAAGAAACCATATGGAAACTTAATCCATGAAAACATATTTCCACTTACTATTTGAATTTTTTTAAGGGAGTGGTGTCACATCATAATGAATTTAACATAATCACTATATGGATCTATAATTCATTATGGAATCAACCAATCATCACCAAAATTTGAAACCATGTTATCAAACCACTTAACCATCTCAACAATATTTGAATTGTTATATGGGCCAGTGCAGATATGATTGTTGTGTCTTTTAGCTTATGATACATCCTACAATGGTAGAATCTTACCTTGTAACCATATCCATCCAAAACACCAATCTCATTGAGCACCATTAAAATTATAATATTACCCCAAATAAATTTATCCATAAATTTTTGGGCTCTTTTAGTGCTCTCAATAATGTCATTTCATATGAATTTAGCAATGTTAATATGTGTATTTTTAGAAGCAATCTAGTGCATGATGTAGATATATTACTTGTTGGTACTATCCCGCTAACATGTTTTACATAATTTGGTGCTCACTAAGCATGCCACCATGTGTGTTTCCTTGTCACATAAGTTTTTTATAATGAAGTTAATATTTTACTTATTATACGTCAATAACTTAGCCACTTTTTTGATAAGATATATTATTGGAGGAATTGTATTTAGATATTTTCTCATGAGAACCAATCAAGAAAGATATATTCATGTTAAATCAATTTAATCTATTGAATGAGGTACATTCAATACATATAGAGTAAACAGGAAGTATATGTCCATTTGTATGGGATTTAACTACCAATCTACATAAATACCAAAACTAATAATCTAATACATAAATAAAATGGTAATTTATAATTACCAATAAACACATAAATAAATTTGGATAAAAAATGACCCAAAAAATTCCCCGTTAAATTAAAGAGGTATAGAAGAATAAAAAAATAGATAAATGACCCTGAAGTCATCAAAGAAACTTTGATGCAACTACAACTGATGCACTGTACCTCTTGATACTGATAAAAACTGATGTTGGTCCATAAAGAAGCTTGCCCTACAAGTTGGGGTATAAATGACCAATTAACACCATCAAAGACTATATATATCCTATGTTCATGCATACCGTATTGTAGTATAACATTATCAAACCCTATCTAACTACATTTATCTATGTAAGGCTCCACATAAAATCCCATCAAAGTGACTGTTGGCCATTTTTGTCCCACATATCAAAATTTTCCTAAGTATGAAAAAGGGAGATTTTAAACAAAAAAATGGCAAGTCTTTGGGAGGACTTCAGATTTTCTAGTAGTGATAAATTTGGGTTTCTGAGGGTATAGTGCAAATCAAGTTTTTAATAGTGCTTAACTTCTAAAGGATTTATAAGTAAAATTAATTAAGGTTTACAAACCCAAATTACTCATATACAGTGTATTTCAAGCTTTCCAAGGAGCACTACTTGATTACTTCATAAGTTGTGAGCAGTCAGAACCCTAAAATAAGTAAAAGGGCTTGACAAACCCAATTTGGTCTTGAAAAATGGTGCTTTTTGGGTTCTTCAAGGGATGAGTCTTTTTCAAAATCTGAAGGGCACTTTCAAAATCAAAAGGGCACTTTCAAAATTTAAAGGGGATTTTTAGGGCAAAAGGGACCACTCAACTTTTTGAAGGTACACTTCAATTTTTCCAAAGGGATTTTTCTTCTTCAAGTAGATAGTTATAATTTTCTTGAAGGGTATGTTACCCTTCAGAGGGACCATTTCAAAATTCTTGAAGGATATCTTTCCCTTCATGAGGATCATTCATGGGAGTACAAATGAACATGAAGAAATCTTGAAGGGTCTCTAACCCTTTGGGAAAGTCCATTATGAAAAGCCCAAAGGTTAGTTTTGAAGACAGACGCGGACAAAAAGTTTGAAGGAATTCCTTTGGACAAATTCTCCCAAGAAATTTCTTTGAGAGATTTGTCCAAAATAAATAAGCCAAAAAAGAAACCCAAGACGAACTGTCCAAAGGAAATGATGGGCCAATAGATGTCAAAATTAAGATAAGTGACTAGCCATTAGAAGTAATCAAGTTTGAAAAGCTTGAAGTCTTAAGGCTTGGGAAACAAAAAATTAAGAAGACTTCAAGATGGACAAGCCTGAAGTAAGTAATCTTGAAGAACCCAAATTAATCTACATAGAGTAAATTGGGTTTCTCTAAGTACTCTATTTAAAAGGTTTTATAAGTGAAGGATCTGATAAATTCCAAAGTTGGGGAGTTCAAAGAACTCAAATTACTTTGCATAGATTAAATTAGGATTATTCAAGGTCTTGACTTAAGCTTGGTCTAACAACATGAGAATCATAATGAAATGAATGGAAGGCTGCCACATGGCATAACTAGAGATGAAATGGCCAATCAATAAAGTACATGTGTCACAAGGATATTAAATAAACATAGGAGAGTTTGAGTGACTAGTAGCTGGAAGTTATGAAGGCTCTCATCTTCCATGGTTCACTACCCATAATCACCATTTGATGCTTAAATACATCATGCCAAGGAGAAAAATTCTAGTTGCTCATTGCATGAATTTTGAGACATGCCAAAGAAATTCTTAAAGATGGGAGGGGCTCAAGAGTATTATCTAGCGATCCTAAGTAGCACAATAAGGGGTAATGAAAAAGTATAATGTCATATTTCCTGCCATCAATAACTTCTTCTTTCTTCCCCTTCTCTCTTCCCCCTTTTTTATATAAATAGAGGCCTTCGTGCCAAGAAAATTATCCCCAAACTGATGATAAAATCACTCTACAAAACTCATTATGTAATAAGACTTTGAAGTAATAAATATTATTTTACCTATCTCTTTGTCTAAAAATTATGTCGAGTTAGCTTGTGTATAATATCATTGTGAAGAAGTGTCCTTCCAACCTCATTGTCCTTCTTTCTTGCTCATTTTTAGGTGTTTTCTAGTTTGTTGTAGGTCTAAACTTGAGATTTTCCACCACTAATGGATGCTTAATGTGGATTTATAAATCCCTCTTTGCTTTCATGTATGGTGTAGTGAGTCTAGTTTATGAAATATTCATGCAAGTTAGCTGGTTAGGAGGTTGTGTAAGTGAACTTATCTTATATTGAATTAGTGTCATTCCCTAGACAAAGTGGATCACTTAATCTTGGTGCATCACCTCCCTTAGTTTATATTTATTTTCAAGTAATCCTCTTATCCCTTTTCCTTAGCTGATAGTAGATTTTAGTGTGAGATCAAGAGTTGAAGTTAAACACTTGAGGAACTAGCCTCATAAAAAAGCCTAGAGGTTCAACCTCACCAATAAGATACCCACATCCTGAGGTTGTCCCCATGTTTATAGATGGAAGTGAGGGAGCCTAAATAAATCTCTCACAAGGGAAAAATTCCAAGCTATAATAGTTCTGGCACGCTCGGTGGGACCACTACCATTTCATTTTCATATTTATGAAAGATTGGTCAAATTTGATGTTGTTTTGATCATTTCGTAGCTATGGTAGCATTCATCTTTTAGCATCTAGTGATTCCAAAGAATACCTAGCTATCTAGTGGCAGAGCAGTAGCTATCTTTCATGCCAAAGGTGACTACAAGATTGACTTATATAGGTATTCCTTTTGAGTTCATTGAATTACCTTTAAACTCAAGAAGAAGGTTAAGATTTTCCCATACTCACCCTTACATAAGAAGCTATCCTCCTAAACCAGTCATAAAGTATACCTACAAAAGAAGATCTTTCTCAACCCCTCTTATTGTTATGATTCCCCAAAGAACTTTTATAGGATTCAACAACAAAAGCCCTTCAAACTTACTATATTATGATCCTATGTCAGTAGTATCTCTCAAAAGTGTCCCTTATTACACATGATACTAATTTGTAACTCCTACTGAGCACATAATCGACATAGCCAACTTTTTCAACATTCATAATATCACAATAGAGAATGTGGATATTAGCGTATTGGCTATATCCTTCAAAGGAAAGGCATTGGAATGGTATAAGGGCCTAGCTCCTAATTCTATCCATTCATGGGATGATATAGGAACAACATTGTGTAAAAGGTTTGTAGATAAGAGTGATCATCTGTCACTTGTAGAGTAGCTGACCACAATCAAGAGAGCTCCTCATGAAGTCATACAGGATTTCAATACAAGATTTTAGAAGGCATGGGATAGATTTATATCAGCTATTAGACCATCTCCAAACTTTTATTTCTTGTATTAATTAAAGTCTCTTAATAGTGATGAAATTGTAATGATTCAGTTTATGGGAGGAGACATACTGCCAGATGCAAAGTGGCCATCAAGGTAGAAAATTTCCTAATTTAGGCTAGAAAGCTTAATCCTAGACCTACAATGGCTCTTTTTATAGAGATTAGACCACCTCCTATAGTCATTCATCCACTTGATGTTATACTTCCAACACCAATAATTATTATCGTGCCTTTACCTAAGCAAGAGAAGACCTTTACTAGTGGACCCAGTGACTCCGAAGAGCAGAAGAATTTCTTGGAATTGAAAATCATGCTCCAATCCTTGGGAAATGATGTGGTCAATGTTAAGAGGTAGCAGTCTCATAGTAAGCCTTATCAAGCTCAATAACAACATTACCAAGCTAATAAGCCACCCTAGAAAGGAGGTTTCCAAAGATAGGGGTAGCCTAACTATGTTAGGTAGCATAATTATAATCCAAATGTTATAGGCCCTTCTAACTCCTTAGTCCTAGTTTAGAACAATGTGGCTCAGGAAGTTGAATGGACAATGCCTTAGAATCATTCTTTTGGACAATCCATTATCCCAACTAATGGCTCTAACCAAGCTTTCAATGATCAGTGGTAGTAGGTTATTACTTATGGATATAACTAGGGTCTTATGGCCTAAAGCATAGAGGTGTCCACACTGACAAAGAAAGAGTAGCCTCGACAAGAATATGGCTCAGATTAGGGGTCAAACCATTTGGAAGCCTCAATGATCATCAATAAACAAGAGGAGTGTTATGCATTTAATCAGTAGGCTACTCCCAATTTGGCCCACACCCAGTCTCAGTGAAACCAAGGTTCAAGAGAAGGAATATGGGTGATAATTAGGAAGCTTTCAAAAAACTTATTATCACCACTCCTTCACTAACAAAGCTATCAGTAGTTACTCCCAAAACCTAGGCAAAGGCTGGGGGTACACTAATCAATATTATGGATCAAATGAAGAAATATAGTATGAGTGTACCAATGTGGGAGATGTTTTCCATGCCCAACCAAGTAGACATTATTCATGAAGGTTTATCTAGGATGAGTGTTTCTATAGATACAAGTAATAAACCAAGCAAGGAAGTTAAAGTCTCCACTAATGCAACCAAGAGTCCTTTGGGAAAAAGATCAAATAGTGTGACTAAGCCCCCATTCTACATCTCATTAATCATCAATGACTCATTGGTGCATAACTACTTGGTGGATAGTGGGGCCAGCACCTCAGTCATGCCAAAGTCTATTATTAATTAGTTAAACCTCAAATATGAGCCACACACTAAGGGAGTCCTATAGCTTGATGGTTCTTCTATAAATCCATCAGGTATCATCAAGAATTTGAGCCTAACCTTGCATGCTTGTCCTAGCATGTTTGTGGTGTAAGATGTGTTGATCCTAGATATCACTCCTTGCTTTGTATTATGCCTTCCTAGAGAGTTCATAGCCAAGATTAGGGGTTACCTTGTAGTAAATTGGTCTTACATGGCATTCAGAACAAGGTATGGGACTAAGGTCTCAATCAAGGCTAAACCCATGGCACAATTCCACATTGAACCCCATCAGCTAGATAATGTAAACCTTAATTGTACTATCCTTAATGAGGATGAGTTTATAATTAGCCAGGAGTTGAACACTCATCTTGAAGAGGTTCCAGGCTTATTCTTGGATGAGCTATGGGGAGATAACCAATTTTCCAACCCTTTGGAAGGTGTTGAGGAAAGAGATAGGGGTGTTTATCTACTACATGAAGAGAATCAACCCATACCTACCCCCTCATTGGACCTAAAGAAGACCAAAATGGTTTATGGAAGTTGTTATTTGATGGCTCAAAGAGAAAAAATGGTGTAGTTGTTGGGGCAATGTTGGTTTCCCCTTCACGTAATAAGCTTTTATCTTCATATAGGTCCCATTTTAGTTGCTCTTCAATGTAATAGAATATTATTGGGTGAATATTTTGTTAGCCAGCTAACTGGTGACCAAAATAGTTCTTATCACCATAGCATAGGGAGATCAATCGACCAGATGTGCAGGTTTACTACATCAGCAGGAGACAAATCTCTCCTCTCATTAAGGGGAGGTTCCCTATAGGTATGCAAGAGATGCAGGAGGCTATATACTCTATATATATATGTATGTATATATATATATATATATATATATATATATATATATATATATATATATATATATATATGCAGAAAGTAAGACATAGGGGGTAGGACAAACCATCCATCTCTCTTCTTTCAGAGATGATGTTGACAAATTGAAGAGAAATACTGGGTGATGGGGAAGCTGCTTCTCTTCTTTCAGAAAAAACTTTCATCCAAGAGCCAGATTCCTTCCTAAATAGTAGAAATCCTTGTGAGGCAACAGAAGGCACTTCTCTTCTTTCAGAAGTGTTTATTCTTGCAAACAACAAGACTCTTTCTGGTATCAAGTAACCAGTAACAGGGTAACTAGCAGCCTAAAGTGTAGTGCAAAGTCTCCACCTCGACTATCCAAAGAGTATATCACAAAGGATAATGGGGGCACAAAGTCACCCCAGAATCATCAACACAAAAAAGGAAAGGAAAAACACCGACTGAAATCAATTATGAAAGCACAAAGTCTTTTTATAGTTGGTTTTAGGATACTTCTTTGTTACCTTTACTAATTCTACGCACCAAATTAAATGAATAAGGACACCTTCAGATGACACAAGTTTGAATAGCACAAAGTCTATAAAAACTTGCTTTCTTATTCAAATAACAAGGAAAATGAAATTACAACTTGAGCTCAAAGTCTCAGTCTTCTTCTTTCAAAATGTGCAAAGTTTCATTCGTGTAAAAATGAGAAGTCTCTCTTGGTTCAAAATGAGAGATTACAATATATAGAGTCCCAAGAAAGACTTGGGTGTTCATTTTTCAAAGAATGGCCCACGTCGTGCATTCAATGCCTTGAATGCATTTTCAGGTTCATCAAAGGACTACATTGAAAAAAGGGTAATTGTCTTAACTATTTTATCCCATATGTCTTCTCCTTAATATGGACTGTCTGGTCTGTCCCACCTGACGTCTGTGAAACTGTTCATTCATCTTTAATTTGTGGAAGAAAATAGGTTGCATCCTTGGTTTGGTGTGCTCAGAAGTTTACTCGATCCACTGTTTCATCTGTTGGAAATAACTCTTTCAAAGATATTTCTAATCCTTTGGTCTCGCTCCTCTCTTCACTGCTTAAGCTCTTCTTTTCTATTTATATCCCTTCTTGCCTAAGTCTTCGGGGGGGGTCCTTTCTGCATCTTTGACAAGTGGCAAGTTCCACTATTATGAAACTCATTAGAAAATCATGGAAAATGGAGTCCATGACACGTTTTGCCCGAGTAACTCAAAAGGGGAACATGGATCCAAACACTTGTCATGTTCATTGCACTTTGTCTTTTTCCATAGGGTGCTTTTCCATGGGCTTTTCTCTTCAGTCGGGCTTCTCCAGCTTTGTTTCTTCCTGTTGCAATTTGAGCTATCAGGCTATCTTTCCAACCAGTCTCTTGGTTCTTCCTTTGAGTTCTATGCTTTATTTGAATTTCAACAGATATTTCCTTACCTTAAATTTGACGTCTATGAGGACGTCATTGGTTGACTGTTGCTTGAACCATGTTGAACTTTGAACCCGTTGAACCACTAAAAGTTCATCGATTCATTGGTTCATTCTAGTCTCTTTGTTTTATCGCTTCCTGGTTCAATCACTTTCATGCTCCTTGGTTGAACCATCCGTTGAACCACCTATTTTCTGCTTTTCCTTTGACTGAGGCCGCTTTTGAGATTTTGAACCAATGTTGAACTAGTGAATCCCCTTTACAAAAAAAGCTTAAAAATGAGGAATTTGAAAGCTCAGAACAAATTTTGAGAAGGGAAGAGAGAAATTTTGGTCTATAGGTTATCCCAAAAATGAGTTGCATTTTTCAAGGACAACAGCTAGCTCCAGTTGGGGAACTACCTTCAGTTGCAAAAATTGATTGAAGGGAGTAGAATCTAGAATCTCCAGTGCCTTAGAAGCGTGCCATTGGGCTACAGAGTCATGCTACCCAAAAAGAAAGGTTCCAAAAAACAAAAACAAAAAGCACAAAATAGAACTAAAGACTACACAAATATACATATGTACATATGATCTTATTTGATGCCTCAAGATTTGAAGTGATTTAGATGCTACCCACTGCGAGATAGTGAAAATGGTGTGCCATCCTGATAAACCAGTAGGAAACCATTTTGTCCCCATAAACGGTGACGGGCAAATGGAACTTTCCACCAAGAAACCAATTTTCTGTGTCTTCCTCTTGGCCTTTTCTTCTTCTTACTCCAAGGTAGGACGTGGTCTTCAAAATAAAAACCATAACTCCTTGCTCTCCCTGTGAAGAGTTCCTCTGCCTAATTTTGGAGCATAGCAGTATGGTCCAGTACCATAATTTGTTGTCCTAATAACTCAACCCAGCACATGTCTTGATTATCCCCCTCAGATATCTCATATTCTTCTTTATTTGGAGGGGAGGGTTCTTTTGCACTTATGCCACACTCCACCAATTCTTTTACTATTTCATCCCTGCCTGAAGATTCAAAAAAAAATTGGGCTGCAGGGGCCGTCATTTGGGTCTTGACACATTTGACATGATAAATTATGTCAAATGGCTAGGTTGGACTAGGCACAGGGGATGGGAGTTCTTATTATTGGTTTATGGGAGGGGTGGGAGGAATGGCTTGCAAAATTGAAGTAGAAGGTGCAGAAATGTTTGGGATCCTTACTTTCTCAGCAATCACTGAGTCCTTCAGCTGGATAGGTAGAGTGGTCCCGCTCTTAGCAATCGAAATTGTAGGCTGAGGTCGCTCCTCTATTTCTCCTTTATCATCTTGTGTTGCTGACTGATTTTGGGACTGGGTGATCACAGCATATGATCCCTCGAATGCTCCACCTTTACTTCTGTGTTCATCTTGGTAATCTAGGAAACTGATGTGGGATTCACCAGATGACTCTTCTTACTCCTTCGTGAAGAGACAAACATCATTTTCTTGATTAAACTCAGGTTGGAAAGAGAAATCATGCTTTGTTTCCAAATACCCAACTGCTAAGTTGGCTGGAGGTGATTCAATGGAAAGGTTCCTCTGAGGGGGAGGAAGATGATTTGGCTGCCCTTAATGTGCCTGATTAGGGAATGTCCTCCTTGGTACATCTCTGTATGAAGGAGCAGATGACATTTATTGTGCCATTTGTCTTCTGAGGGCCAGCACTTCATTTGCTAGCTTCTGCACCATTGGATTAGTGGTGGTTGCAGGTGAATATTAAGAAGATGAAGAGGATTTACCTTTATTTGGATCTTTCCTTATCTTTCTAGCTAATATAAGGTCATCTTCCACCTCAGTGGCCAAATCTTGAGCAGCCTCAAGGTCTATGTGTCTAGCTCGTCTCAACAGAAAACTCACTTCAGGCAGCTGTGAGTTGATGAAGAAACACATGAGATTTTGTGGTGTCAGCTGGGTGATCATGGGAATCCTATGCCTTAGCTTGTTGAACTTGGCAATGAAGTCCTTCATAGGCTCATGGGGCTCTTTCTTCATTTGTGTGAGCTGGGCCAGAAGGGCATGTGCATCTTTTATTGGTTTGAACCTTGCTTCAAACTTGGCTTTGATTGTGTCCCAGCCAGTCACTAATCCAGTCTGCAGATGGTAAAACCAGTCTGTAGTAGCACCTTGTAGCATCTCCACAAATAGCCTAACTACTACATCTTCAAATTTCACCCCTATCACACCATAGCCTATGGTGAAGGCTGTAATGTGTTCATCAGGGTGGACTCTTCCATCACCAAAGAATTTGGGGAAATTCTTCCTTAAACTGAGTGGTAGCTCATGCAGGGGTGGAGTTAGATTAAGTGGGCCAAATGAGTTACCCCAGGGGCCTTAAACTACCATGATTGGATTATGAAAAATAGGGTAACACATCCGAGTGGAGTTGCCAGATTATAGGACAAAAATGGAAAAGAAACTGACCCTGCTTCAGCTTAAAGCTTGAGGCTTCAAACTGCTTGTCTTTCCCAGTGGATCTGGTTTGCAAACCAGATAATGTCATAGATATAGAGGATGGATGGAGATAGTAAGGCTATAATGATAGTGGGTAAGGCCCAGATGGGAGTTTCTAGACTTTATAATGGATAAGGGTAGGGACTCCTTGTTCAAATCCCCAGCGGAGTTGCCAAAAACTGTTGGGTGAATGTTTTGTTGGCCAGCTAACTGGTGACCAAAATAGTTGCTATCACCACAGCATAGGGAGATCAATTGACCAGATGTGTAGGTCTACTACATCATCAAGAGAAAAATCTCTCCTCTCATCAAGGGGAGGTTCCCTATAGGTATGCAGGAGATGTAGGAGGCTATATATATATATATATATATATATATGCAGAAAGAAAGACACAGGGGGTAGGACAAACCATCCATCTCTCTTCTTTCAGAGATGATGCTGACAAATAGAAGAGAAATACTAGGTGATGGGGAAGGTGCTTCTCTTCTTTTAAAAGCAACTTTCAGCCAAGAGCTAGATTCCTTCCTAAATAGTAGAAATCCTGGTGAGGCAACAAAAGGCACTTCTCTTCTTTCAAAAGTGCTTGTTATTGCAAACAACAAGACTCTTTCTGTTATCAAGTAACCTGTAATAGGGTAACTAACAGCCTAAAGTGTAGCACAAAGTCTCCACCTCGACTGCCCAAAGAGTATATCACAAAGGATAATGGGGGCACAAAGTCACCCCAAAATCCTCAACACAAAAAAGGAAAGGAAAAACACTGATTGAAATCAATTGTGAAAGCACAAAGTATTTTTACAGTTGGTTTCAGGACACTTTTTTGTTACCTTTACTAATTCTGTGCACCAAATTAAATGAATAAGGACACCTTTAGATGACACAAGTCAGAACAGCACAAAGTCTAAAAAAACCTACTTTCTTATTCAAATAACAAGGAAAATGAAATTACAACCTGAGCTCAAAGTCTCAGTCTTCTTCTTTCAAAATGTGCAGAGTTTCATTCTTGTAAAAATGAGAAGTCTCTCTTGGTTCAAAATGAGAGATTACAATATATAGAGTCCCAAGAAAGAGTTGGACATTCATTTTTAAAAGAACGACCCACGCCATGCATTCAATGCCTTGAATGCATTTTTAGGTTCGTCAAAGGATTGCATTGAAAATAGGGCAGTTGTATTAACTATTTTATCCCATATGTCTTCTCCTTAATATGGACTATCTGGTCCGTCCCCCCTGATGTCTGTGCAGCTATTCATTTATCTTTAATTCATGGAAGAAAATAGGCCACGTCCTTGGTTTGGTGCACTCAAAAGTTTACTTGATCCACTGTTTCATCTGCTAGAAATAACTCTTTCAAAGATATTTCTGATCCTTTGGTCTCGCTCCTCTCTTCACTACTTAAGCGCTTCTTTGCTCTTTATAGCCCTTCTTACCTAAGTCTTCGAGGGGGGTCCTTTCTACATCTTTGACAAGTGGCAAGTTTTTTTGTTATGAAACTCATTAAAAACTCATGAAAAATGGAGTCCATGACACGTTTTGCCCGAGCAACTCAAAAGGGGAACACAGATCCAAAAACTTGTCACATTCACTGCACTTTGTCTTTTTCCATAGGGCACTTTTTCATGGGCTTTTCTCTTCAGTCGGGCTTCTCCAGCTTTGTCTCTTCCTACTGCAATTTGTGTTATCGGGCTATCTTTCTAGCCAGTCACTTGGTTCTTCCTTTGAGTTTTGCACTTTATTTGAATTTCAACGGATATTCCCTTACCTTAAATTTGATGTCTGCAGGGACGTCATTGGTTGACTATTGCTTGAACCATGTTGAACTTTGAACCCGTTGAACCACTGAAAGTTCATTGATTCATTGGTTCATTCTAGTCTCTTTGTTTTATCACTTCCTGGTTCAATCACATTCATGCTCCTTGGTTGAACCACCTGTTTGCTGCTTTTCCTTTGACTGAGGCCGCTTTTGAGATTTTGAACCAATGTTGAACCAGTGAATCCCCTTTATAGAAAAAGCTTTAAAATGAGGAATTTGAAAGCTCAGAACAAATTTTGAGAAGGGAAGAGAGAAATTTTGGTCTGTAGGTTGTCCCAAAAATGAGTTGCATTTTTTGGGGACAACAAATATGAAGGGCTGATTTGTGGCCTTCAATAGGCCAATAAAAGAGGAATCAAATTGTTGCAAGTTTATGGGGATAATGAATTCATAGTAAACCAAGTCAAAGGCCTAAACATTACAAATAATTCTTTGACGAGGTCCTATAAAAATTGAGTGCAAGAATTAATTGAATATTTTGAGGCCTTTGACATTCAAGCTATCCCAAGAAATTAGAATCAACATGCTAACAGGCTAGCAACCATGGGAGCTCAATTTGACATTCCAAGTGAGCTGAAAGAAGATAAGGTTTAGCCACATGTCAAGGTGGTGGTGAGGCCATCAGTGCCAACTAATGAAGCTCACTAGTAGATTTTTGAGAGTAACAAGTAAATTACTTGCTTCTTATAATAGGAAGTTTAGTTCTCCTTCAACCAAGCTAAATTATAACATAAATATGAGGGTCAGATTGTTTAGCTAAAGTTGAACAAATTTCCTAAGGGGTTGGTTACACTTGAGGGCCTTTTTCATGAAGGATACCATATGAGGAAAGACAAGGTAGTGATGTCAATTGATGAATAAAACTATGAGAGATTCCTCATCTTCAAGGAAAAGCTTCTTAAGCATGGGAAGGTAAAGTAGTAAGGTTGAGAGGCATACTTTCATAACACTTTACCAAGAGTATGTAGACATTTTTACTTGGGATTACAGTGACCTAAAGGGTTTTGATCCTGAGTTAGCTAAAAATACCATAAAATTGGAGGCCAATGTCAAGCATGTGAGGTAAAATCAAAGGGTCATTAACCCAAATATTGAAGAGCTAATAAATGAGTTAACCAAGTTAATCGAGTCCAGGATCATCTTTCCTATCAAGCATTCATCATGGGTAGACAAATTGGTGCCTATAAGAAAAAAAGTGGGGAGATTAGGCTTTGTGTAGACTTGAGAGATTTTAACAAAGTGTCCTTGAAGGATCACTACCCCCTACCATCCATGAAGCAACTTCTCTGAGTAGTTTCAGGATCAGAATGTTTCTCTCTATTGGATGGATTTTTTAGATATAACCAATTTTGGGTGAAAGATGAAGATTGATACAAGACTACCTTCACCACCAAATGGGGCATGTATGTGTACAAAAAATTCCCTTTGGTCTATCAAATGATGGTACAAATTTATAAAGAACCATGGACATGGCTTTCTAAGGGCTGATAAACTAAATGGTATTGGTTTACTTGGATGACATCATGATTTTATCCAAGAATGCCCTCAAGGTATGGATAAAGTAAAAGAAAGGTACTTCAGACTTCAATCCATACCTTATTCTTTAGTTGATGGGATTTTGTTCATAAAAGACCGCAATGGAGGGATCTTAAGGTGCATAGATGATGATCAAATAGCCAAGATTTTGGGGTATTTCCATGATTGGCCTACAGGAGGTCACTTTGCTCCAAGAACTACTATAGTAAAGATCATAAGGGCTATTACTACTGGCCTAAAATCTTCACGAATGCTTATGCATGGGTGAGGAGGTGTCAATAATGTGCTCTTTTCATAGGTAATCAAAGGTTAGCAACTTTCCCTCTCAACCCAATTCAAGTGGAGTAAGCATTCATATAGTGGGGTTTATATTTCATTGGTATGATCAACCCCCCATCAAGTGCAAGGATTAAGTGGGTGCTTACTACAACTGATTACTTCACTAGGTGGGTAGAAGCCATTACATTGAAGGAAGCCAATGAAAGTGTAGTCTTACATTTATATGATAGCATTATGACCAAGTTTGGTGTTCCATCCACTATTATCTATAATAATGCATTGGATTTATTTAGTTTGAAAACAAGTGAATGGGCTCTCAAAATGGGTATCTACCTCAGCACTTATTCAAATTATTATCCTCAAGGAAATGGATTGTTTGGGTCCATAAATAAAAAATTTCTAAGGATTATCAAGAGGACCATGGAGGAGAATCATAGGATGTGGCACACCAATTTTAAGACAACCTTACGGGTTGATCGAGTAACTCTTAAATCTACTATTGGAAATTATCCATATGTTCTAGTATATGGAAGGGAGGCCAAGCTATCTATTTCCCTTGAGCTACCTGCATTAGAGCTAACCCATCAGCTAGAATTGCTAGAAGATGAACCCATGAATGTGAGATTAGTACAACTCATAGAACTTAAGGAGACAAGGGACCTTGCAATGAATATGTTAGAGGCACATCAATCTCAGGTCAAAAAATATTTTGATAAGAGATCTATAACAAGGAATTTTTAGGAAGGATACCTATTCTCAAATGGGACTCAAAAAAGGCCAAACTAGGAAATCATACCAAGTTTGACAACTTGTAGAGTGGCCTTTATTTGATCCATGGATGCAAACAACATAATGTTTTTTAGCTCACCCAACTAGATGAAGAAGTATTACCCATCCTAGTCAATGGGATTCATCTAAATCCATGTTATTAGATTTACAGCCATTGTATGTTGTTGTACATTTTGCATAGCTTTTCATGTTTTTCTCTAAGTGTTTTATGCATATCTATTTTAGTTGTGTTTTTTCCCTTCCCTAAGTACCATGGGCATAGTTTGTTTCATTTTAGTTGTCCTTATTTCTTCAAGGGATATTTCTAGAAAGAGGTAGCTTCATGCAAAAGGAGTGACTCCACACCTAATGGATAAAAAAAAGCAAATGAGTTAGGTTTTCAAGCATAACAAGCATGTTTCCTTGTAAATCACCAAAAATGTTGGCCATCTTTGGTCCACATATCAAAATTTTCCTAAGTATGAAAAAGGGAGATTTTAGACAAGAAAATGGAAAGTCTTTGGGAGGACTTTAGATTTTCCAGTACTGACAACTTCAAGTTTCAGAGGGCATAGTGAAAATCTAGTTTTCAGTAGTGCTTAACTTCTAAAAGTTATATAAGTAGAAGTAATTTAGGTTTACAAACTTTAATTACTCATAAACAATTGATGATTGTGTGCAATGCATTTCCCTAGTTAGGGATATATTGAGGTAGTTTATAATATGAATGTGATGTGCACTAATGAATTAGAGCATTCCAATGATTTGTAGGCTTAATTTTCATTATTTGTAAGAATTCAGTTCAATGTTTGTTTAAACATAGAAGTGGTCAAAAAGGATTTTTTACAGTTTACCCCTATTGAGAAAGAATTACAAGACATAAGAATAGTAACATATTTTTAAAGAATGAAAAATATAGTAGGAAGAAAAAGAAGAAAAATCAATGTAATGTTGAAATAATGCTCCAAACAAATTTTGGGAAGCCTATAATTTCCCCTCAAGGGAGTGGCAAACACATACTATTGATGGATGGTACTTTGAAAAAATCAAGAAGAACAAAAATAACCAATGGGTGAGATTAATCTCATTAAGATATTGCGTACATGCATTGATTTAAAATCACTAATTTCCATAAAGGTGGTTATACTCAGTAACAGAGGTTGAGACATTAATTTTACCAAAGGCAATTATAATCAGTTGCATAGGTATTTGCCCCAATAGGGAATATGGATTGAAATAATGATTTTCCCAAAGGTGGTTATAATCATTAATATGACCTAGATTGAATAATGATTTTACCCCAGTTGGGTAGATTTGATCATGATAAATTAGTTATGCCCCAATAGGGCAAGATGGTAAGCATAACTCAAGGATATAACTAGTTACATAGATTAATGATGAGTGGGAATAAACATATATATGATGGTCTAATGATTAAATAAGCTAAAAACAACTAGGCACATGAGAATGTGCAAATTTGTTGAGTTGTGGAGCTAAAATCTTCACTAATGAGCTAATGTTGAGGTTCCTAGGCTTACACAGTAACCGGCATCGGTCAGAACCAACCGACATTGGTTAGGGGTCGACCGGCATTGGTCATCTTCAGACTGACACCGACTTCTGTGTGTTTCCAAAATTTTTATTTTTAGGAGAACAAATTTGAGCCTTTGATTTAAGAGGTGGATCTAAGGGTGGCCAATGCATGGCTCATGAACCCTAGTGTTGTAGTATTCTATATAATAGGGTTAGATCCTCATAGCATGTAGAATTCAGTAATTGAGTTGATTGTAATTGATTGAGAGAGAGAGAGAGAGAGAGAAAACTCTTGAGGGAGAATTACTGTACATCTGTGAGGTGTGAGGAGAGAGAGATTTTTTCATTGTATTTCCTTCCCAAAGAGTTTAATATAGATTGGTTGTTTCTTGTATCTCTTATTATTTGTTGTTTCTGATTTCTAGTTACTTATTACTTCTCATTTCAATTCTGTGTTTAGTTGCTTATACAAAAGTAATCAATTATACTCTAAGATCCTAACAACTAGTATCAGAGTGTGTTAGTGTTTTTTGATTACAAAATTCACTCACAGGGGTTTCTAATTGAGTGGGAGCAAAGCAATGGTAGAAGAAAGTAAACTAAGAATAGAGAAATTCAATGGCAGCAATTATCAATTATGGAGGATGCAGATTGAAGATTATCTATATCAAAAGGATCTATATTTACCGTTGGGTGGGGTTTCAAGGAAGCCCACAGATATGGAAGATGAAGAATGGAATGTTCTTGATAAAAAGGATCTTGGATCTATAAGGTTGAGCCTGGCAACTTCTATGTTTTCAAACTTATCACAGGCAAAGACAACGATAGAGTTAATGGATACTTTGAAAAATTTATATAAAAAACCCTCAGCTTTGAATAAGGTATATCTTATGAAACAATTATTTAATTTGCAAATGCAGGAAGGTGGATCTGTATCTAGTCATCTTAATGATTTCCATACAATAGTAAATCAGTTAAATTTAGTCAAAATAGTTTTTGATGATGAAATTAAGGCTCTCTTAATCTTATGCTCTTTACCTAAAAGTTGGCATATTTTGGTAATGGCAGTTAGTAATACTGCATCTGCTTCAAATATCTTGAAAGTTGATGATGTTGTTAGTATAATCTTGAATGAATAAATTCGTAGGAAAAGCATAAGGAAACATCAGGTAATGCTTTAAGTGTTGAAAGTAGGGGAAGGCAAAGAGAGAAGGTCAAGAAAGGGAAATCAAGGTCAAAGATGGGAAGTAGATCCAAATCCAAAAATGGAAGAATAACCTACTAGAATTGTGGAAAGAAAGGGCATGCAAAGAAAGATTGTTGGTTGAAGGATAACAAAGAAAATCAACATGAAGGTAATAAAGAAGCAAAAGTTATAGGTATTGTTGCACAAGATGCTCTTATATTTTATTTGGATAATAAAGTAGAATCATGGGTTTTATATTCTGGTGCCTCTTTCCATGTAACCCCAAATAGAGAATTTTTCAATGATTATGTCCATGGAGATTTTGGAAAAGTTTATTTAGGGGATAATGAGCCTTATAAAATTGTTGGCAAAGGAAAAGTGTAGCTGAAATTGCAGAATGCCAACACATGGGTGTTGAAGGATGTCATGCATGTACCCATCCTAAAGAGGAATCTGATTTCTATAGGAAAGTTGGGTGATGAAGGTTGCACATTAACTCTCACAACTGAATCTTGGAAAGTTTCCAAGGGTGCACTTGTATTAGCAAAAGGTAAGAGAATAGGTACACTTTATCTATCTACTTGTATTACTGATTATTCTCCTTCTATTTTATCTACTTCAAATATAGATGCAAAGTTGTGGCACTCTAGGCTTGGTCACATGAGTGAGAAGGGAATGAATGTTCGTAAGTCAAAAGGTAAGCTTTTATATTTGAAAAGCATAGATCTAGATTTCTGTGAGCATTGTATTTTTGGGAAACAGAAGAAAGTGAGGTTTCTCAAAACTGGGTCAACAAAGAAGAAGCACAAGTTAGAGCTTGTTCACATAGATGTGTGCGGACCAGCTTAGGTAGCTTCTATTAGAGGATCACAGTATTATGTTTCTTTCATTGATGATGCTACAAGAAATGTATGGGTTTATTGCATAAAGAGGAAATCTAATGTTTTTGACACATTTAAGAAATGGAAAGCTTTGGTTGAGAATGAAACAGGTTTGAGATTGAAGTGCCTTAGATCTGACAATGGTGGTGAGTACTACAATAATAAATTCAATAGTTACTGTTCTATGAGTGAAATACGTAGGGAAAGGATGGTTCCAAGGACACCTCAGCAAAATGGAGTTGCTGAAAGGATGAATAGAATAATAATGGAGCATGCACAGAGTATGAGGTTGTATGTTGGTTTGCCCTTATAATTTTGGGCAAAAGCTATAGATACTACGGTTTACCTGATTAACAAAGGACCTTCTACTGCACTGGATGGTGGAATTCCAGAAGAGGCTTGGATAGGTAAAAAGGTAGATCTTTCATTTCTTAGAGTTTTTGGTTTTAAAGCTTTTGTGCACATTGATAAAGAAAATAGAAAGAAGCTGGATGCTAAATCTATGCAGTGCACTTTCATTGGTTATGGTTTTGGAGATTTCAGATTCCAGTTTTAGAATTTAGAAACTAACAAAATTATTAGAAGCTGTGATGTAGTTTTCAATGAGAAGGTGATGTACAATGATCAGCTCAAGAGGCTGAATAATTTTGAGCAGGGCAATCTTGATTTGAAAGAGGTTATGATCCAAAATGAGCTCACGAGTAAAAATCATCACTCACAAAAAAAATAGAGGCTGACATTGGTCAGGTGGAAATTAGTGTCGATTAGGAAGAATCAACATCGGTCAGGTTCAGATTGGCATCGATCAGAGATGATCAGTATCAGTCACTATCAGAAGAAAATTTGGGCAGACAGCAAGCTGTAAATGACTCTCAAATGCCCATAAGGAGGTCTAAAAGGGTAAGTAAACCTCTAATTCATTATTCCCCTTCTTTATACTACTTGTTGCTCACTGATGGTGGAGAACTAGAAATTTTTGATGAGGCAATACAGGTAGAATCCAGGAAATAGTGGGAGCATGGCATGAATGAGGAAATTGAATCCCTTGAAGAGAACCATATGTGGAATTTGGTTGAGTTGCCAGCCGGAAAGAAAGCACTAAAAAACAAATGGGTATATAGGTTAAAGGAAGGAGAGAATGGACAAATGAGACATAAGGCCAGGTTGGTAGTAGAGGGATTTGCACAAAAACCAGGTATTGATTTTGGTGAAATTTTTTCTCCTGTAGTAAAGATGACTTCTATTCTGACTTTATTGTCTTTAGTTTCTATTAAGGATTTGCATCTTGAGCATCTTGATGTTAAGACAACATTTCTTCATGGAGATTTGGAGGAAGAGATATATATAGATCAGCTGGAAGGTTTTGAGGTCAAAGGTAAGGAGAAACTTGTGTGCAGATTGAAGAAAAGCTTATATGGTCTTAAGCAAGCTCCAAGACAATGGTATTTGAGGTTTGGTAGGTTTATGATAGAGCATGGCTTTAGTAAATGTCAATCTGACCATTATGTTTATTTTAATATATTAGATAATGGTAGTTATATTATCCTATTACTGTATGTAGATTATATGCTTGTTGCAGGTTCACACATGCAAAAAATTATTGAGCTTAAGGTAAAATTAGCTCACACATTTTCCATGAAGGATTTAGGAGCACCAAATAAAATCCTTGGCATGAGTATTAAAAGAGATAGGAAAAATCACAATTTGATTTTGTCTCAAGAGGATTATGTGAATAAGGTGTTGGAGAGGTTCAATATGCAGGATGCAAAACCGGTAAGCACACCTATGGCTGGACAATTCAAGTTGAGCAAAGAATAGTGTCCTAAATCACATGATGAGGTTGAGTACATGAGTAGAGTTCCATATGCTTTAGAATTTGGGAGCTTGATGTATGCAATGGTATGTACTAGACCAGATATTGCCCAAGTAGTGGGAGTTGTCAACAAGTTTATGGCCAATCCAGGAAAGGAACACTGGAAAGTAGTTCAATGGATTCTCAGATATCTAAGAAGGGCCAGTAGTAGGCATTTATGATATGGAGGGTCAAACACTTCTCTACATGGGTATGTAGATTCGAATATGGTAGGTGACTTGGATGGTAGGAGAAGGACCACAGGATATGTGTTCACTATTGGTGGAATGGCGGTTAGCTGGATTTCAAAGTTGCAAAAGGTTGTTGCCTTGTCTACTACAGAGGCAGAATACATTACAGTCACAGAGGCTAGCAAGGAAATGATTTGGATGACTCAGTTCATGGAAGAGTTGGGAAAGGAGCAAGAGAGTTACAGATCGTACAGTGATAGTCAAAGTGCAATTCATTTGGCAAAGAATTCAGTCTTTCATTCAAGAACCAAACATATACAGCTTGGGTACCACTTCATTAGATAGGTATTGGAGGATGGACAGTTGAAGATAGAAAAGATCCATACAAATAAAAACCCTACTGATATGTTAACAAAGCTGGTAACAAAGTAGAAGTTGAATCTTCATTCAACTTTTGTTGGTCTTCAAGATTAAACTTGAAGAGGGAGAAACAAGCCAGAGATGTTGAGAGGATGTTGCTATATAGGTACAGGTGCAACTGTTTATCTCCAAGTGGGAGATTGTTGAGTTGTGGAGCTAAAAGATTCACTAATAAGCTAATGTTGAGGTTGTTTGGCTTACAAAGTAACCAGCATCAGTTAGAACCAACTGACATCAGTCAAGGGTCGACTGGCATCGGTCATCTTCAGATCGACATCGACTTCTGTGCGTTTCTAGAATTGTTATTTTTAGGAGAAAAAATTTGAGCCTTTGATTTAAGAGGTGGGTCTAAGGGTGTTGAATGCATGGCTCATGAACCCTAGTGTTATATTATTCTATATAGTAGGGTTAGATCCTCATAGCATGTACAATTTAGTAATTGAGTTGATTGTAATAGATTGAGAGACAGAGAGAGAACTCTTGAGGGAGAATTATTATACATCTGTGAGGTGTGAGGAGAGAGAGAGATTTATTCATTTTATTTCCTTCCCAAAGAGTTTAATACAGATTGGTTGTTTCTTGTATCTCCTATTATTTGTTGTTTCTAATTTCTAGTTACTTATTACTTCTGGTTTCAATTTCATGTTTAGTTGCTTATAAAAAAGTAATCAATTGTACTCTAAGATCCTAACAAAAGTGATAAAAGAGATGATTGAAAGAAAAAAGGTGGTTGAGATGACCCAAGATACATCATGTATCTAAGTGTTGCCTACATAGTACAAATAAACCTTAGGCCAATGTAGTTCACCCAAAAGTGGGATAAAATAGAATGAGGAATAGAATATAATAATAATAATTATTCAATGTTGATTCAATTTTACCTACCAATGTAGAGATGTTCATCCTTATTATCATTGATATAACTAGAATGGTCAATAGGTTGATGTGATTGAGGGTGGGAGGATTTGCGAAAGTAAACAAGGAGATGTTTTTGCAACACCATTGTTTGTAAGCTCCACTGAACTAATTTTTATTGTGGCATATAATGGTATCCATCATGATTTAAATCACCATGATGACCTAGTCATAACGTGCATAAGGACTAATTCCCCATCAAATAAATAATTGAAAACAATGTACCAATGATAAAAACCATGATGACAATGTGTACACATGAATACGGTTAGAATTAAGTACAATTTACAAGGAATCACCTAGTGAATTTATATAGACTAAGTCAAGGCACAATAATGAAAGCAAATAAACAAAAAACTAAGCAAACAAAAACACAAAAATCTTGAAATTAAAAGTAACACAAAGCATCCTATCATTAACCAAGTTAATATCTACATGTGAAAGCTCAATGGAATGATAAATAGATGGTGCCCCCAAGCAAAGGTTCATGCAAGAGAATGACATGGTATAACATATCCCTATATAAGTTGAACACCTTGGTGTTACCCCAATAGGGCAAAACTATGAGCTTGGCTTGAAAGTATGAATTGGATGGTGACCCTAAGAAAGGTTACATGCAAAGGGAAGGTTATACCCCCAATGGTAGTGGATTGTATTAGAACTAACAATGAATTTTTCCCTAGTAGGGAAGATAGAGGATGGCTGACTAGGTTTAAATAGGATAAATATTTTTAGATTTTGGGGCTTTATATTTCTTTAGGAGATTACAAGCCAATTTTTTAATTTTTAAGTTTTTGAAATTTTTTGAATATTTTTAGAGTTTTTAGGGTATTTTAACTCATTAGAGATTGAAAATATGCCACTCTCAAAATGGTGAGAGCATAATCTTAGGTTCCGTGAAAAATGGTGAGAGTGATGGATAAGGGGTGAATGTAATGCATTGATTTCAAATGTATAATGCACACAATGGTGACTCATAAAATGGCAAGAGTGTTGGAAAAGGGTGTTCAAAAAATAGCAAGAGCATTTACTAAAATTACTTGTAAAATGGCAAGAGCATTGGAAAGGGGTGATTGAGTTGACCTCAATGTAAATTAAGCGCTACCTACATATTCCAAATGAACCTCAATTAACTGTAGTTCAAGCATATGATAAATTATAAAAGGATGGTAAGTTAAGGTAAAGGGCAAGGCAAGGCACATGGAAAGTTATATAATAATGGAAAGGCAAATGGTAAGGTAAATGGAAAGTAAATGATTCTATGTTTCCTACTAACATGGAGATGCACGTCCTAATCAACATATAATATAACCAAAATAGTCAATTATGTAAATTGCTAGCCCACACCCCTTATGAATAGTTGTTATTTCAATAACCTATTATTGATTTTTACTTTGATAATGTTCTTGTTATATTCATTTGTATTTAACTCTATTTCCTCCAAACTTTGAGACAAGATGTCTTCATAGCCTTTGTAAAGGAAACTGTGACCAAGGATGGTAAATATAGATAAATATTGGTTTACAGATTTGATTTGGAAATGGATAAATGGATCATAATAGAATGTATAATGGTTGGAAACAAATTAATATCAATATTTTTAGGTACATAAAATGTTGTTGATTCTAGATTCAACATAATTTGGGTTTTGACAGGGTCGAAGACTTCTGAATATGCTCTTGATAAGACCACTAGATTTTTTTATTATTTAGTCTTGAGAGATGCTACCATCTGATTATGTTGTAGAATGGAAGTTGTACTGATGTTAGTTTTGATAATTTCTTCATCAAGTAGTGAATAACTATTGTTCTCATCTATTTTCACCTTTAAAAGGTTTTCACCAATAAAGTTATCTTGATTATCCCATATAACCTCCAAGAGGGTTTCACTAAGGAACATTGACTTTTGACTTTGATTTTCGTTTATCACCTCAAACAAGGTTTAACTAGGATATGTTAAGTTTGGAATTTGATTTCCCCTAGCACCTTTGAAAAGTTTTCGCTAGGATATTATTCTTCTTTGTCATGAATATGGTCTTGGTCCCCTTGATATTCTATAACTAGTATGTTACCATCGATGTAGTTCAATAATGTGTGATTCTATTGGTCCCAATCAGCACTTATGGGAGGTGGAATGTCAATATAATGGTTATGTTGAATAGTGTTAATGAAATGTGAAATGACAATGGAATGAGAAGAGGCAACACAATCCTCATAGAAGATACTAGGAGAACTTGTTTTGATGTTGAATTAATCATCATTAAAAATTGTGGAAGGATCAAAAATGTATTTAAATTGATCTAAAAGGCATATGTAACCAATGTCATAATAACCATGAAAGCATTTTGATTATAAAGTTGAGTCTAACTCAAGGGACTCTAAATCCAATGTTGAGATTGGTGTTGATTCTTCTTTTATTGCTAAAATTGATATTAGTTAAAAATACAACCTAACTTCAATGTTGATTCTTCATTTGGTGTTATGGTAAATATTCTATGTTAAATTATTGTTATTGGATGAGTAATGTCATGAGGTTGAATAATGGGCTCTTCATAAATAGTCTTAGCTAAGAATGATAAATACTAGTTCATCAAAGTGAGGCTTTTCAATAAAAGGGAAATGGTCAACAGGCAACTCCATAGAGATTGGCTTGTTAAAGTGAGGCTCCTTAAAAATAGGGAAATGTTAGAGATAATGATTTGACCAAAGGTAGTAATAATCATTATGGGGTGACATAATAAATACTATATTATCAAAGTGAGACTCTTCAACCAAAGGGAAAGGGTCAATAGGCAACTCCATAGAGACTAGCTCATCAAAATGAGGCTCCTTAAAAATAAGGCAATGGTAAAAGGGTGATTTAACATAGGTTAACTCATCACAAATAGGTGTTTCAACAAAAACATCATGGATTGGTTGGTTATCTTGGCCTTGGTTTACACTTGGCTGCAAAATACTAGTTTTGAACACATTTTGGTCCGTAAATAATGGCTTTTGGAGAGGTAATGATTGGCTATGTTATGGTTTAAAGACCATCTTAAATTTTATAAAGTGGGGGAAGGATATAAATGGATGAAGTGTGACCTGTGGTTTAATAATGAGCTCTTTATAAATAAGATCATCTAATATAGGAACAACAAAAGACTAGTTATGGGTTTAGGATGGTAATTGTGATCTATCTATTCATAATTGTGCAACCTTATTGGGATAATGAGCTACCAAATTTTTAAGGGTCTAAAATGGTAATGAATGGGTATCATGAATATTGATTGCTAATGCAAGCTAAAGGCAGAGGTCCTAAAATGGTAATGAATGGGCACTGTGAAGCTTGGTTGCTAATGCAAGCTGAAAGATAAGGGTCAAGAATGGTAATGAATTGGCACTATGAAGCTTGTTTTATAACATAGGCTGAAGGATGAGGGCTTATAATGGTAATCCTTGGGCATTGTGGAGATTGGTTGCTCCTACAACCCAAAGGAGGATTACTGCCATATGTAGGGGATCATAAACTATTATCATTGAAAGGGTGAAATTGATGCTTTAGTTGGCCCAAAGAAGGGTGATATTGGAATATGATAATCATCATGGTTGGTTTTGGCAATTAGCTAAAATAGGGTGGTCTTGGTCTACGAAAATGGTATTGGTCAAGATCTAGGTTTGAAAGCAGCATTGGTCTAGGAATAGGTCTTAGTTTGAAACATAATGAGACTTGGAATAGGTACTTGGTCTATTATTTTAAATGGTTTAAAATTTTCCTAAAATGGTTCTCTTTCTCCAAAATCATCAATGGTAAGCACTTGGTCTCAAATATCTCCAAGTTTTAATGTCATGAACATAAATGGTCAAATGAATGAAAAATTTAAATCTTGGTTTTTGGTAAAGTGTTTCAAACAAATCTAATTTAGGTCTAAAATTAAAATGGTGATAGGTCTTAGGAAATAAGGTACAAAGATAGACTCTAAATACATGAACTAAATCTAAATACTAAGTCAAATTCTAGGTCTTTGGAAACAAGGCAAAAATCTAGACTTTAAAACACATTAGATCTAAGGTAAAAACTTTACAAGGCAATTTATTTAACTCTAAAACAATTCAAAACACTTTGACTCAATCTAAGCACATGTATTCAAAAATAAACTTGACCTTGGTATAAGACATTCACCCTAGGCACACGCCTAAAACTAATTAATAAAATCAATCTCAAGTAATCAAAAATAAGAGCGATGAGTACAGCATTCAATCCTAAGTGATAAGTAAGGATCCAATGTAAACTAACCATGCTTAAGTTTGTACCTTAAAAGAGATTTTATACCTTACTTTAAGATGAAAAATAAATTTGAGGCACATGGAAAAGAGAGCACTTTTGAGATCTAGGTAAAGGAGTCTTTAAAGCAAGCAAGGAATTAGTCTAAGTTGCACAATTCAAAAGCAAGAGGTATACACCCAAGCTAAAATTAAGCAAGGCATAAGTATAAACCACATAATTTTGAATTTGAAATTTGTAAGACAAATTTAAAACTTGGTTTAAATTACTTGGATTCTTCAAAGACCCAAATTGATAGCATAATGACATTAATTATATACCAAAGGCATATATGGTTTTGAACTCAGTTTAACATAAGGTAATGGTTTTTAAAATAAAATGAGCAGTATAATGATTTTATCTTTCTCAAAAGGTATGACAATGGTTTTTGTTTCAAAAATCCAAGTTAAATACTTGGGATAAAATGGGCAATGTAACAATGTCCCATTTAAACAAGTGACACACACACTTAAATTTTTTGACAAAGTTTAAGGTAAAGTATAGTATCAAATGAATAGATTAACACCTCTTAGAATAAAGTGGTGTACAAACATGTGATTGGTTTATGAATTATTTTAATGAAATAATACAAACAAATAGTTTTAGTCTAAAAACATGCATGTAAATTAAATAAAAATATAAGTAGCACAAATGGCTCATCCTATTCCCTATAATTGACATAGGTGTGTGTAGCTTCAGCCAAAGTTTCCACTGATATACTAATGCTTGTGGGGAATTAAGTGTTAATGGAAAAATTAAAGTATATGTTTAGGTAGAGTTTTTACGCCCCCTTCTATCTCTCAAGAATTGGTACATGGCATGAACTTAGAGTGAGGAGCAATCAACATTTGGCATGAAATTTTTTGGTAAGTGGGGTTTGACTAAAAATATATAAGTTTTATGCATTATATATTGTCTCAAGTATGGCTACCAAAAGGGTGAAAACATATCAATTGAATCCAAACTACCTATCTTACTATTTAAGGGTCTATTCCTTTGCATAGAGACTCCAACCATGGACTACTTACTGGAGTTCAATGTCTAGTTACCACATGGCCCACCCATTGGGATGATTAGGATAATCACTCACCACTATCCTATTCAAAGGTTTTCCCAATTTATATACCCCATCATGGAGTTAGGTTTGTATGATGTTGGACGATGAAACCCTAGGTCAATGCACCCCTAAAAAAAATTTGTGGATATTATAAACTCCTGCACACAATCCAAGTGCATAAAATGAAATAAATAAAAAGGGAAAGAATTTATAGGTCACTTTTGAATCACCCAACACACTTGGATCTTGGGGAGAGAATACACAAAATTATTTTTAACACACATTTTTTATAAACAAGGGCAATAAACTAAGCACTTTTAGTCACCTGAGCTCCCTAAAGGGGACGTGGGAGAGCATACATGTTAAAGTTTGTGTTTTGACAAAATCAAAAGAATATAATCTAAGTAATTTGAAACAAGTCTAAATAATAAATAATAATTAAAAAAATCTCTTAGTAACTCTAACTAAAGATGTAAGTTCTTTTTACTAACACCAAATTGAATGTGTTTAAAATTTTTGGCCCCTTAGCTGTGTTTGCACTTGTAAAAACTTTGTAAAATGTTAAAAATATGAATTGTTAAGTGAATTTTAAAACACCTTAACCAAATGTGAATGATTTTTTAACCTTTTTAAAATTATAACTTTATAAAAATGAAAATTTGATTAAGAACCACCCAAAATTTTACTTTCTTGGCTTAATTCCTTGCAAACAAGTTAGTGGATTCATTTGTGTTGAAGCCAATATTATATTACTACAAGTTATCTAAAAAAAACAAAAATTTTAACTCTTGAGTTTATTAAAAATAACAACATAATTTTTTTTTGATGATCTACAATGATCTTGGTCAATTCATATAATAGTGGTCGATTCTATTTGTGGTCATTATTGATTCTAACAATCATGGCTGATTTTGGTGATCAATGTCAATTCTATAACCACACCAAAAACAAACATGTTTTTATAGAAAAAATCTATAAAAATAATGTTTTAAACCCAAAAATTATCGTTACCCTATAAAAATAATGTTAGATTGGCAATAAACAGACTGTTAGGTACCAAGAAAAGCAAAAAAACATGATTTTTACTATGTTTTTAGCTTCTAATTTGACTATGTTTTTGATGCAGAGATCATTACCGATTCTTTCAATTGATGTTGATTCCAATGATCGACCCCAATTATTTACAATCTTCATTGATCCTTGTGGCTCAATTGAGAGTTCAAACTTCTTCACTTTTTTGGTGACCAAATCAAAAACATGACATAAAAATGATTAGTAAAATGTCTTAAAAAGTAGGTATAAGAGCTTTGTGGGGTGCGTGTCCACTGGGCATAACATTATGTGATCAATATGAATCTAAGAGGTTATATTAGTATCATGTTAGTGTGATCAAAACTAAACAAAAACACACTAATAAAACTAACACCTCTAGCCTAGAAACTCAAAGATCAAGAGAACAATACAAGTAACTATCAATAGACAATAAAACAACCATCATTTACCTTCCTTGAGAGGTTGGCCATGGATGTATGTACTTAGTTGTGTGATCAAAGAATATTTTGTAATGGTGTTCCTTTCATCATCTCTCCTTGTCATCTTGGTAATGTTGGGCTTGGCTTTGGCTTTGGTTTGGCTCTCTCTGAACAAATGAACATTATAACACTACAAAGATGGTCTTTGAAGGTATTTTTGCATCATAACATTACACCAAAATATATTTTTTAAGGTATTTTAGCATATTAACCGTACACAAAAAAAATCTTCTTGAAGGTATTTTTGCATAATAACATTACACAAAGAGAGCTTGTTGAACAATGGATGAAGCCTGGTATTTATAGGCTTCCAAACTAACCCTAACCCAAGTGTGTTTAGGTTTAGTTTAACCATTGTTAGGTTTAGGAGGGGAAAATCCATTAATATTTTCAATTAATAGGCATGGCTCACAAATCTACATATTTGTTTGATATTTTATGAGTTGTTGACAACTCATAAAAGATGATGTCATAATGGTGACATCACTTTAGATATTTATGTGATTTTATGATGATGTCATCAATACAAATTTATGAATTTATAAAAATATAAATTCAATAATTAATTATCTATGGGATTTTTACCTATGCATTTAATTGGGTTTAACTAATTAAGTAATCCTGCTCAAGTTAATTGCCATTTCTAAATTTTGACAAGTTTTCCCTCACACATGATCAAAAAAGTCAATTTAGTAGGTCATAACTTGACCAGAGATAAATTAGAGGAAGATGATAATTGCATGAAATTCATTTCCCTAGTTAGGGATACATTAACATGGTTTATAAGATGCACATGATGTGCACTAATGAATTGGAGCATTCTAATAATTTTTTAGCTTAACTTGTATTATTTGTAAGAATAAATTCTAATGTCCATTTAGACACAGAAGTGACAAAAAGGAGTGTCTACAAAAATCACTAAAAATACATAGCCTATACCAAATATAGGCATATACAATACTATAATAAATAATGAATCATGTACCAAAATTAGATGTCTACAAATGATGGTATTGCTAACATAGGGGTGAGAGCATGAGATAGGACATAGAACACATAGTAGTTTTTGGTCTTGATATAAATTCAATTTGAAACACAAAAACACACACATATTATACTTATAGGTCAATAAAACACTTATTAATACACACTATAGAATAAAACCAATACAAGAAAAAATAATTAATTCATATAGGGATATGTTGAGAACTCCTCAAGAAAGAGAGAAAGTAGAGTTTTTCATCAAGGCAAGTGCGAAAATTTAGGATCTTTGATGGAATAAAAGGTTTTAGTACATATTAAAAGGACTAGAGATTCCTATATTTATATTCAGTTACTTGAATATGTATCAAAGCTGAGAGGGAAATTGGAAGCTCTAAACAAGACTAAGAGGCTAATAGAGACCTAAAGCCAAAATAGAAAACCCTGACCAAACTATTTTCCCAGTTTAATCTCATTAGTCTTGACCATTGCACCATTTTTGGGATTCTCATATCCTTACTCACTCCTTTTTGTTTTATTTATACATATGTTGTGTGGAATAATGATGGCCTAAAATACATGAAAAGGGATTCTTTGCCTTTTAAATATTTTATTAAAAGAATGCTCTCTGAAATCTTTGATGATGGATTTTAGAGTCTAGTGAATAAATTTACCTCCAAGAATTTTCCCCCCATTTTTTCCAAGGGTGGATGCATTAAAAAAATGTTGTTCAAAATAAAATAAAAATATAACCTCAAGTAGTTAATAATGTTATATGTGCCCTTGTTAGTAATGCCCTTATTTTAAATTCTATGTGTATCCCTATATTAGCTCCTAACAATCTTGAGTCTTGGATATCTAAACAATGGAAGGTTTAAAAAATTATGACCTAATTTTATATATTGAAGGCTATTTTATTATAGTGTTTGAATTCCAAGTAGTTAGGGATAATATTTTTATGGTGAAACTTAGTTCATGGGTTTGGCTGGACTCTTCATGAAATAGTGTAACTTAGACTTTGATGCTTCTTCGAAGAACCATCAAAGGTTCATATTTTAATATGACTTCCATTTTTCCCACTTGAGTTCTGGTGTGAGTAAATCCTATCCCAAGCTGAGAACTCCATAAGGACTTATATTATAATGTCAAACATAAAAAAAATAGAGTAGAATGGATTCTTATGCAATAATTTGTGTTGAGATTAACCTCAATGATAAATATCTACTAGAGGTAGTGAATTTAAAAATCATAGAACATACCTAAGAATAATAGATATACTATGAAATTATTTTGTTTAAATTTAAAATTTAACATAAACATGGTCACTTGGCCAAGGAATTCCCTCATAAATTAATATAAAAAAAAGTAAGGTGATCATGATGGCTTTACCAAAGTTCCATAGAAGAGAGGAATATCATCAAAGATAGGAAGATACAGTAACAATTGCCCAAGATAGTTTCACCAAAGCTAGAAACCAAAGGTAAGAAATAGATTGAAGCCATTTAATTTATTGAAGTGGAAAAGGAAGATAACCTAAAAATAAAAGTTTATAAATAATCCCCAAATCAAATGGTAAATTAATTTAAAAAGATTTTGGCCCTTGTAAATGACAATATTTGCAAAAATAAATAGCCATAAAGGGATTTTATCTTTCTCAAAAATCAATTCATGCTCAATCCAAGGGAGTAGTCAATAAATAAGTTGTTGGGGATTCTGTACCAAGTAGTGTAAGCTCCAAAGACTGAGATAAATATTTCAATTTAGAATAAACCTTCTAGAGAATAAACCCCAAAGAATAGTGTCTCGAATGAGGTAAAATTTGCTCTAGTAAGGGATAAAATAATAGTCATATAAGTCATGAAATGTCCCAATATTACATCTTCATGGGAAAGCAATAAATTATTAAGGACTTCAAATATATGGGAGGGGGAGAACCATATCAAAATTATAATTATTTCATTAAACTTATGAGGCATTGGGTAAGCCAAAAAATAATATTTTTAAGAAGGAAAATTAAAATGGAGAATCCCAATATAGTCATGATTTAAGAGACCAAATGCTTAGAAAAGATATGAATAATAGAATAGAGGTATGAAATAACATTGATTACATGGCATGTTCTTCCTTGGGGAATTTTGTTATTATAGCTACCTTTTGGAACAAAAAATAATTTGTATTGAAGGACCATCACAAGTCCTCTAATTGGATCCAAACAAATGTTATGGTAAATAAATCTATCCGTAACATGTGATTTACCAATTTTTATAGTCACATCCCCTTTAGTTCAAAATATAATGTGGATTGATATTTTAATAAGTGTAATATCCATTAATTATGAAAATTATGTGGTTAGAGCTGACTTTAACACAACTCTTCACCCTAGTGAGAAGAAAAAAAAGATAGAATAATTGTATTTTTAACTTATTTTAGACCTAATGATCTAAACAAGATAAAACTAGAGACTATTCAAATTGCATAAGATATAATTGAACTACGTATATCTGAATGTAAATATAATATTCATATTAAGATTATTATTATATAAATGACAAAAATATAAGTATTTAGCCTATTCACTGGTTTATTTTTATGTTTGTTTGTGCACATTATCTTAACATAATCTGAAATGGATCTATAGTCACTTGGCTCAAGAGATTAACTATCAAAATATTTTAGTATGTTATTGATAAGGATAAAACACTTGTGATATTTGTATGTTTCCATTATCTTCCAAAACTATCCTTTGTTCTTTTAGTATGTTTCACCATAGTCATTATGTTTTCCTATCAAGATGATTTATCTATAATTCCGATTGCTCAATCTTATACTAGATTCAAGTTTAGTCATTGTTCACCTTGAAATCCTAGCTCCACTTTCAAAACTTACTTGGCCTATAATTTTTTTTTATAAATGATAGGTTGGATAGCCGCAACCACACCCCATTTGTGTGGCTTAACATTTCTTACATTTATATACTCTAAATATGTCTCAAACCGTATGTAGTTCTTTCACCTAAGTGAATGTGTGCTCAATATGGATCCACTATATGTAATGTAACATTTTGGATTTTGATACTTGATAATATGAAACCTTCACCTTGATTTAAGTGTCTAGAGTTGGTTTATAGACTACTTATTTAAGTGGTTTTTATATTTATATGCTTAGGGTAGTTCCTTAAGGATGTGTAGATGTATTTCTCAATGTGTAAATAATTATTGAGTGAGCTCTAGAAAGGTGCTAGATAGGAATAACCTTAGTCTTGATGTACATATATAGAAGACTTTTTGGATAATTTCCCTCCATTATTGACATTAAAAATTTGGGCTGACCCAAGGAAGGGATCTGAATTTGAAAAATAGTCATTTGGATAAATTTGGACACTATTAGCAAAGGAAGACACTACTAGTAACTAATAGTGCTCGAATGTTTCTAGCACTATCCAAGAAGCAAGAAAAAATGATCTAGAATATGGTGACAATCTACTAGGATAATAATGAAATGAGACACATACTAAGGAGAACCTATATATAAATGATGATAGATTTAGAAGACCAAGTCCATATATAGATGAATGGTTAGGAAATAATGTGAGCAAGAGTTAACTATGCATGCATAAATCATATATGTCTAAAGTATATCAAAATTGATACTTTCAAGTGTTTAAAACAAAATTTATGTGTCTCAAAATTTATCCCTTTTAGTCTAGTATTGAAAATATTAGATTAAAAAGATAAATTAAGAAGTTTGGTACTTGATTATAACCATATTTGGTGTCTTTATGTATTCCCTGAATATCTAACTTGATTTATCCAAACCTGTAATGAAACATATAGAAATTAATGTCCACTCAAGATAGAAAATATGAAACAATTTAGATATTTGAAATTGAAAAATCAAGGAATGAATACACCTATGAGTATAGTAACCAAGCATCCTTTTGAAGTTGTTATAGAATAGTGTGATCATGCCCCAAGGAGATGTCACTTGTTAAAACTATGGGTTACAAAGAATATGTTCTAACCCTCCTTAGATATTGAGAAGTTATAGTAGTTAAACATCATATAATCTCAATTTCACCCCTCAAAATTATCATCATAATTATATTGGTGGAACCCCAAACCAGGTTTGTATGTAAAAAGTTGGAGACTCAAACTAGGCTCATATGAAAATCTGAAAACTTTGAATCAACCACTATAAAAGGAATTTATATTCAAAGTGCTTGAGTATTTACCTTTATTTTTTATACCATCATATAATATATAAAAAGTGTATCCATGAGAAATTTCCATGCCCCCAATATAATCCATGTGCATCTAAATGTGATATAGAATGACATAAATTTATATGTCACTTTGGCTCCAATATGATAAATTTAATAGCCTTATCAATTTTATCCATGTAACTTGATAAATATGCTCAATCTTATCAACATAATACATGTCATCATGTCTTATAATCTATCACTAGTTTCCCAAGATCCTATAAAATGGGCCACATATGTCCTATATATATTTAAACTTGTCAATATGTTCCAATCTAAGTCATAATCTATCCCATTTTATCTCATAATTTATCCCAATATGATTCACAACCTATCCCAATATGTCTCATATGAATCATGTAATTTGTCCCAATCTAAATTGTCTCATAATATATCCTAATATGAGTTGTTTGTATGTCAAATCTTTGATATGTATGATAAATTTACTAGTATGCCCCCTTTTGAGGTAAGGAATGTAACCTAAAAATCACTCATCTCAAAATAAAAGAGTCATACACATAATGTTATATAGAAAATATATAAGCATGTAAAGTATGTTTTAACATGGTTATATATGTCATCATAGAAAGATTTGTTCATTAATGCACATATGAAACATGTATATAAATTCATACAAGTGTGATGTATAGTATATATTTTAGAGAGACATGCATGAGTAATCATTGCATATATAATCACCTAATAGTAATCCACACATAGGATGCATGATAGAAATAATGGCATCACACACAAGAGAATAATGTGTGATATGAATCATGGCACCACAAGCTCATCAAGAATGTAATTATGTACACACCTATGCATATAATTTTATAATCATGATGTGCATGTGCACACAAGATCACACACATTAATCAACATTCAATGTGACACAACCAATAATCATACATTGTCAATGGTTATATAATGTAATAGTTATCAATAGTCATTAATGGAACACACAATGGTCACACAATGTCATGCAATAGTCACTCAATATTCACACATGTTATACACAATCAAAAATCACACCATGTAACAAAAAATAGCATCAAGATGCATAAAAAAGTAATGTTAGTCTACATAATAAATATATGTCATCATCACACGTAAAAAAGTACAATATCCATAGAATATATCACCCTATAAAAAAGTATATACAAGATAAATCCATGTCTAAGAATAATATGTAGTCTAATATGGTCAATGGAATGGTCATAAAAATATATAACCAAATAATGTGTACCAAGAAGCCCCAAATTTAGGTATACACCCAATGCATAAAATAAACCCTTGGATGGGAGGAATGCCCTGTATCTATAAATCCATGTATAAGATTTATATGTATGGCTTGCATCCCACTCGTGTAATGTGAAGTGCATGTGCTTTGGAAAATGGATATATAAGATACCATATGATGTTAAATAACATATATTGATCATTTAAATAGAAATAAAAGTTATATACAAGTCCTAATTTTTTATCATTTGAATATTTAAATATTTTTATATTTATTGATTTTTTTATTTTTTTTATATATCCCTACTCATCAATGACCCCATTAATGGGATGCGCATATGTAGGACCTAGATCAATTGACGAAAATGTCACTCAATGTTGACATACATTGTATATGAATTTCATAAGTGACCACATGTTTCACCATATCCATTATTATCTTTGTAGCCCATATGATATTGTGTATGTTGAATAGATCTAGAAACCATAGTAATGTGTGGACTATGTTGTAACTAATGTATATAATATGGTTTTCACTTTAAAACACATGAAGTATATTTTATAACGAATTTAGGACCTGGTGTAGTAGGTATTATGTGTTTTATAACTCAAGTAGACCTCTTATGTGATGGATGTTGTAGCACTAGTCTTCAAGGAAAATTAATTACCTGTATCGGAATCCCCTACGTAGAATGAACCTGCATGTTATCTTTAAATGTCATGCCCAAAATTTAAAAACTTAATAGTCACTTAAATATCTTAAAAAATTAGTATATTATTTTTTAATTTTAACATTTTGTTTATAAATTCTAGAACCTCAATCCCACACAAGGTTGTGGGGTGGCTTAGAATCAAGTCACCTAGTTGTATTCAATGTTTACTTATAACTAAGGAATATATTTTTAATTTCATTTCATTATTATTATGTAGGTCACAAAAGTTCATATACATGATGTACTATTCTTTAATTTAAATTATCCATAAAGTTCAAGTTAAGGTCTAATAGGAAGAGCCCACTAAAGTTTGGTTAGATATCTAAAATAAATTTTATATTAAAAAATCATTCCTAATCTACAAAGGGTACACACATAAAGTGATTAAATCAAATCAATAATTAAGTGTAAACTCAACTTAAGTTTGAAATTTTTATTCCCTCTAAGAGTGAGAAGTACTTTCCACCCTCAGATCTAATTAATCTAGGCCTTTAGATTAAAGAAACCCTATAAATCCCTAATCATCCTTATAGATGAGTACAACAACATTTTTCATCTTCTATTTCTAATTTTTTATCTTTTATTTTTGTAGGTTTGAAGGATGATTTAGAGAATAATCATAAGGATAATTATCATATCTCATTCTCATGTTCTTATTTGTCCCAAATGGATATACACATTAAATATACTCATATATATATACACACACACACGCACACACTATTTTATTAATTTATTTATATATCCAAATATCATTCCTAAAATATATTACACCCACATATATATTATTCAATATATGTGTGAATATTTATAATTGTGTGTGTGTGTGTATAATTTAGTATTCATTTATTTATTTATGTTTTCCCCCAACTAAAGGTTGTATACCACCATGTAAGTTGAGAGATTAAGGGAAACTAAGACTTGGCCCCTACCCATAGCTCTAAATTTAAAATAATAGGTTGGGATTTGGGGGACTAGGTTGTCCCAACTACTCCCCCTTCTTACATTAAGAGGGCGAGGAGGTTGATGCATCTTGTATATAGTAAAAAAACTATGCGGTGAAATAATATTTATTTCTCTCTATATTAGGGTGAGGAGGAGTCTATATATTTTTATTAGATTTTTATTTACAAGGCATATATGATGAAATATTATTTATTTAAATGTTTATATATTTATATTTAATTTTTTATTTATTTATTTATTTATTTTTAAACAAGTATTACTCATAAAAGATAATATGTAATTGATTATCCTCCTATCATTTCATATGTAAACATTGTATAATATACGTCTCAAATGATGGTAATATTCAAACCTAATTATAATAGATACCTAAATATGTTCACGTGTACTTGACAATGTTAATTCTTGACATGTATTAAACCAATTGACTTGCACAACTCTTATTTATCATTCCTCTGGTCATTTATCTATATGTGGGCTATTAGATTAGGACATAATCAAGGATCAATGTCTAATTAAACATGAATCACAAATATTTGTATTATGAAAAAAATAATTATGTATAAGAGATACATATTATAGAAGTGAACTCAAACATGAGCCAAAAGAAGTAAATCTTCAATAATTGAAATATTAAATTATTATCATTAACAACGTTAGCCAAAATAGATTTAGGAAAGGTACATTTATATCTTGAAGATAAACATGATCACACATCCTCATGAATGTGGGATTATCTTCCCCAATGACCTATAATAATACCTAAGCAAGTTAAATAACATGTGAAGGAAAAACCATTAAATGGAATAAAAACTTACACTAACACCCCCCCCAAGCATAGCTTAGGTGGGTGGAAGAATTGGGTCCCATGAATAAGGCTTGATGAGATACACATGTACATATAAAATCCCCCTAGAAGATGAAGATAGAGCTATCTAAACCCAAAGAAGAGCCCAAAAATGAAGATACTTGCTCTTAGCGAAGGGTTTGGTGAAAATATCAACAATTTTCTCCATTGTCTGGATGTATCATAGCTCAATGACTTTCTCATGAATAAGCCTATGAATGAAATGCATATGAATCTCAATAAGTTTGGTCCATTCATTGAGGACCAGATTCGTATAAATCTAGATTGTGCTTTGGTTATCACAAAAGATGATTATTGGTCATTGAAACTAGATGCCAAACTCAGTGAGAATCCCTTGAAGCCAAATATCCTTAGTGGTAACATTAACAACTTATTTATATTCTAATTATGTAGAATATAAATGAATACTATTCTACTTCTTGCTTGACCAACTAATTGGTCCTAAACCAAGGGAGAAACTATAGCCTAAAGTAGACTTGTAATTTTGAATATTGCCAACCCAATCTAAATATGTATACCCAATCAAGTCAACATCAATTCCTATTCCATAGTGAATCCAAAACTACGAGTACCTTAAATGTAGTGTATAATCTGCTTCGTTGATTTCTATTCTAGCTCATATGGTTCCTGCATAAATCTAGAGACCATGCCCACTGCATATGAAATTTCAAGTTTAGTATGCATAAAATAGATGAGACTACCAATAAGTTGTCTATATGTGGTAACATCAACCAAAAGATAAGGAAAATCATCCTCAAGCTTCACACTAGATAGAAAGGGAATTGGAGCTAGCTTATAGTCAACCATGTTAAGCCGTGAAATAAAATTAAGAGCATGCTTGGATTATGTAATATTGATCTTAGAGTCAAACTAAGAAATTTTAGCCTTGAAGAAGTAATGTAATAAGTGTTGTCCCTAAAAAATGATTCCTCATTTTTCAAACAACATATGACTATTTTGGTCCTGTATGGCCAAAATTGTCCCACACCTTTCCAAAAATTTGTTCAGAAACATTCAATTTCATCATTTTCTCAACTTTTGGGTAAAAGGATTAGTGGGTTCAATGGGTTCAAGGGTTCAACGACCATCAACAAGAGTTATGCGCATATGTCAAAGGTTCAAAATTCAATCGTTTAAAGGATCTATAGCCCTGAGCACTTAACGAGCCTCAAAAACTTGAACTATTGAACCGTTGAACCTTGAACCATTTTGGTTCATCGGTTCAATGGGTTCGACGTTCAATTGATTCAATACATGGGTTCAAGAGTTCAAAGGTTGCCTTAGTTAAGGAAGGATGTGTGCAAAAGAAATATTTAGGCGGATGCTGCCAAGTGTCATCAGTCAAGCCCCTTTATGCTTTGTTTCAGAGAAGTGGTAGAAGGTGTCATGTGTCCCTTTTGAAAACTTGTCAGAAGCCACCACGTGTCTGCATCCACGTGACTACTAAAAATATTTGGACCACATCACATTTCGACATTATAACCCAGTGAAATGCAACATGTGTCGGTGTTCACTTCTCAAAATTCCTTATAAGCTGTAGGGTTACTTTCGACAAAGCATCTTCTAGAGTTCCACAAAGGGTGACAAATGGCAATCATGGAAAGCTTCACTTTGTGTTCCTAAGAGTAGTGGACCATGCCACGTGTCCCATACAGAGAGTGGTAGAGGCTAACAAGTGTCATCGTTTGAAAGAGCCTAACTGAGCCCCAAGAATTTCTATGGTTTTGCAAAGGCTCAAAGAGGTAGATGCTGCCAAGTGTGAATAACGAAATCCACCACGTGTCATAGAAGAGGGTAGACGCCTTTGTGGAGGGACACTTGACATTTAGAAGTAGACCTTTTTCAAGACCCCAAAGGGCAAGTTACCTTTGGGAAAGGTTTGAGCCTCAAAGTGTAGTAGAAGCTACCAAGTGTCACAAGCTGAGACATAGTTGCAAATGAAGCTTCATAGAGCAGAACCCACTGCGTGTCCCAACCAAATGCCACAAAATCTACCACGTGTCTACATCCGCGCCCCCCTCATCCACTAACAAGTTTCAAATCTTACTTTGATAAGCCTATTTCAAAGCTATGGATGCCACCACGTGCCCTCACCTGTGTCACAGTAGAAAGTGACCATGGCAAGTGAGAAAGACATAAAGGAGTTGCTTAGAAGCATGACGGGCCCACAAACATCAAATTTGTCATAATAAAGTGTCTATTGATTCCATCAGACTCAAGGTGTAGACCCAAATTCATTCAAAAATCCTAAGGCTAGACCAAGAGAGCGAAGAGACAAAGAGGGAAACTTAGTAGGAGTTAATTCCAGTAGGTGAAGCAGTTCACTGGGTAGATATTTGGGGCCTACAAACATTAAAAGCGCCATCTATTTGTCCCCTATGAAATAAAGATAGAATAGATAGTTACACAGCTAAGCAGGTGATGGAATGAGATATTCAAGCTCGAGAGGAGGAACTAGAGATGAATCGACATGCCATAGTTAAGGCAATTGCCTTGCTCCAGCATGGCCCTTCCTGACAAGACCAAAATGTATCCAAGGCATTGAATGCACTGATTGGGTCACTCCATGGGACAAAGTGCCAAGCCTCCCTTAGGCCTCTATATAATGTAATATCTTATATCATTTGAAAGGAGATCTTCCCCTTACTAGAAGCAAAACTCTACCCAAATTGAAAGGCATTACTGAGACTTTGAGCTCAGATTGTAATTCATATTTATTTGATTGAATGAGAAAGCAAGTTACTTGTAGACTTTGTGTTGTGATAGACTATGCTACTTTAGGAGATTGTTCTTATGTCTATCTTTTGAAAGCATTCTTGTTTATTTGATTTAACAAGCATAACTAGTGGAGGCGATAAGGAAGGTGTCTTAAAGCCAACTACTTTCAGACTTTGTGTTGTCATAGTTGTCTTCAGTGTGTGCTTTTATTTTCCATTTTTGTGTAAAGGACCTTGGGATGACTTTATGCCCCCATTTTTCTTCGTATCTCACTCTTCAGTCAACTGAGGTGGAAACTTTGCATTCTATTTCATCATACTATTATTGTGCCCTTTTGTTACTAGTTTCTTATCTTACCTAAAAGAACTCTTGTTGTTTCCTGCAAGAACACTTCTGAAAGAAGAGAAGTGCCTTCAATGTTTCCACCAAGATTTTCTCCTCTATTTTTTAGCATCATATTTGAAAGAAGAGAGATGGATGGTTTATCCCACCCCTGTGTCTTACTTTCAGCTTATTTATATAGTATATAGCCTCCGCATATTTAATAGGGAACCTCCCCTTGATGAGAGGAGATATTTGTCCCCTATTGATGTAGTAAACTTGCACACCAGGATGACCCATCTCCCTATGCTATGGTGATAGGAACTATTTTGGTCACCAATTAGCTGGCTGACAAAATATTCACCCAATAGTTTTTGGTGACTCTACTAGGGACATAGTAATTTTGTGCAATTTGGAACCTCAAGTTTCATATTGAAACATCACTTGTGTCTTACCCATTATCATTATAACCTTATCTGCTATAGATTCTAGTGACTCCCATCTAGGTCTTACCCATTATCCATTTATAGCCTCTCCATTTTCATCCATCTCCATTATATTATCTAGTCTGCAAGACCAGAGCTACTGGGAAAGAAAGCACAGTTTGAAGCCTCAAGCTTTAAGCTAAAGCAGGGCCAATTTCTTTTCCATTTTTGTCTTATAATCTAGTAACTCTACTCATATGTGTTATCCCTATTTTTCATAATCTGATCATGGCAGTTTGAGGCCCCTGGGGTAACTCATTTGGCCCACTTAATCTAACTCCACCCCTGCATGAGCTACCACTCAGTTCAAGGAAGAATTTCCCCAAATTCTTTGGTGATGAAAGAGTCCACCCTGATGAACACATTGCAGCCTTCACCATAGCCTATGGTGTAATAGGGGTGGAATTTGAAGACGTGGCAGTTAGGATTTTCATGGAAACACTACAAGGTGCTACTGCAGACTAGTTCTACCATCTGCAGACTGGATCAATGACTGGCTGGGACACTATTAAAGCCAAGTTTGAAGCAAGGTTCAAACCTATAGAAGATGCTCATGCTTTGCTAGCCCAACTTACGTAGATGAAGAAGGAACCTCATGAGCCCATAAGGGATTGTATTGCAAAATTTGACAAGCTAAGAAACAGGATTCCCATAGTTGCTCAGCCCACACCCAAGAACCTCAAATGCTTCTTCATAAACTCACAGCTACCTAAAGTGAGTTTTCTACTAAGACATTCTGGCCACATAGATCTTGAAGCTGCTCAAGACTTAGCCACTGAGTTAGAATATGACCTTATCTTGGCTAGAAAGATAAGAAGGGATTCAAACAAAGATGCATCTTCCTCATCTTTTGATAACTCACCTGTAGCCACCACTAATCCAATGGTGCAGAAGTTAGAAAATGAAGTGTTGGCCCTCAGAAGACAAATGGCATAAGGGATGTCATCTGCTCCTTCATACAGAGATGTACCAAAGAGGACATTCCCTAATTAGGAACATCAAGGGCAACCCAATCATCTTCCTCCCCCATAGAGGAACCTTGCCATTGAAGCACCTCCAACCAACTCAGTAGTTGGGTATTTAGAAATAGAGCATGATTTCTCTTTCCAACCTGAGTTTAATCAAGAAAATGATGTTGGTCTCTTCACAGAGGATCAAGAAGAGTCAACTGGTGACTCCCACATTAGTTTCCTAGATTACCAGGATGAACCCAGAAGTAAAGGTGAAGCATCCAAGGGATCATATGTTGTGGTCACCCAGTCCCAAAATCAGTCAGTTCAACAATCTGATAAAGGAGAAATAGAGGAGTGACCTCAACCTACAATTTTGATTGCTAAGCATGGGGCCACTCTACCTATCCAACTAAAGGACCCAGTGATTGCTGAGAAAGTAAGTATCCCCAACATCTCTATACCTTCTACTTCAAATTCACAAATTAGTCCTCCCACCCCACCCATAAACCAAAAGGAAGAACTCCCATCCCCTGTGCCTAGTCTAATCTAGCCATTTGACATAATTGATCATGTCAAATGTGTCGAGACCCAAATGGCAGCCCCTGCAGCCCAAATTTTGTTTGAGTCTTCGAGTAGGGATTAAATAGCAAAAGAATTTCTGGAGTGCAGCATAAGTGTAAAAGAAATATCCCTTTCAAATGAAGAAGAATCTGAGATATCTGAGGGGGAAAATCAAGACATGTGCTGGGCTGAGCTATTAGAATAGCAAATTATGGTACTAGACCATGTTGCTGCCCATAAAAATCAAAAAAAGGAACTCTTTACTAGGAGAGCAAAGATTTGTGGTTTTCAGACCAAAACTCAAGTCTTGCTGTGAGGGAAGAGAAGAAAACTAAGGGTAAGGCACAAAAAATGTGATTCCTAGTGGAGAGTTCCATTCACCCGTCACTGATTCTGGGGACAAAATGGTTTCCTACTAGTTTATCAAGACAGGATGCCATTATCATTGTCTCACAATGGGTGGCATTTGAAGCACTTCAAATCTTGAGGCATCAGATAAGTTCATTTGTACATATGTATATTTGTATAGTCTTTAGTTCTATTTTGTGCTTTTCATTTTTGTTTTTGTTGCCTTTCTTTTTGGGTAGCATGACTCCGTAGCCCAATGGCACACTTCAAGGCACTAGAGATTTTGGTTTCTACTCCCCTCAGCTATTCTGAGTTGTCATCTGAAGGAAGTTCCCCAATAGAAGCCATTTTTTGTCCCTAAAAAATGATTCCTCATTTTTCAAACAACATATGACTATTTTGGTCCTGCATGGCCAAAATTGTCCCACCCCTTTCCAAAAATTTGTTTTGAAACATTCAATTTCATCATTTTCTCAACTTTTGGGTAAAAGGATTAGCGGGTTTAATGGGTTCAAGGGTTCAAATACCATCAAAAAGAGTTATGTGCATATGTCAAAGGTTCAAAGTTCAACTGTTTAAAGGATCCGCAGCCCCGAGCACTTAACGAGCCTCAAAAACTTGAACCATTGAACCAATGAACCTTGAACCATTTTGGTTCATCGGTTCAATGGGTTCAATGTTCAATCGATTCAATGCATGAGTTCAAGATTTCAAAGGTTGCCTTAGTTAAGGAAGGATGCATGTAAAATAAAGAGTTAGGTCGATGCTACCAAGTGTCGTCAGTCGAGCCCCTTCATGCTTTATTTCAGAGAAGTGATGGAAGGTGCCATGTGTCCCTTTTGAAAACTCATCGAAAGCCACCATGTGTCTGCATCTGTATGACTGCTAAAAATATTTAGACCATGTCACATTTTTACATTGTAACCCAGTGGAATGCAACACGTGTCAGCATTCACTTCTCAAAATTCCTTATAAGCTGCAAGGTTCCTTTCGATAAAGCATCTTCTAGAGTTCTATAGAGGGTGACAAGTGGCAATCATGTAAGGTTTCACTTTGTGTTCCTAAGAGTAGTGGACCGTGCCATGTGTCCCATGTAGAGAGTGGTGGAGGCTAACAAGTGTCATCATTTGCAAGAGCCTGACTGAGCCCCAAGCATTTCTATGGTTTTTCAAAGGCCCAAGGAGGTGGATGCTACCAAGTGTCAATAGTGGAAGCTGCCATGTGTCATAAAAGAGGGTAGACACATTTGTGGAGGGACACTCGACATTTAGAAGTAGACCTTTTTCAAGACCCCAAAGGGCAAGTTCCCTTTGAGAAAGGTTTGAGCCTCAAAGTGTAGCGAAAGCTGCCAAGTGTCACAAGCTGAGACATAGTTTTGAATGAAGCTTCATAGAGCAGAACCCACTATGTGTCCTGACCCAATGCCATAGAAGATGCCACATGTCTGCATCTGTGCCCCCCTCAGTCGCTAACAAGTTTCAAATCTTATTTTGATAAGCCTATTTCAAATCTGTGGATGCCGCCATGTGTCCTCACCCATGTCATAGTAGAAAGCAACCATGGCAAGTGAGAAAGACACAAAGGAGTTACTAGGAAGCATGATGGGCCCACAAACATCAAATTTGTCACAATAAAGTGTCTATTGATTCTAGTAGACTTAAGGCACAAACCCAAATGCATTCAAAAATCCTAAGGCCAAACCAAGAGAGGGAAGAGATAAAGAGGGGAAATTAATAGGAGTTAATTCCAGTAGGTGAAGCAGTTCACTAGGTAGATATTTGGGGCATGCAAACATTGAAAGTGCCATCTATTTGTCCCCTATGAGATAAAGATAGAATAGATAGTTACACAACTAAGCAGGTGATAGAATGAGATATTCAGGCTCGAGAGGAGGCATTAGAGATGAATCGACATGCCATAGTCAAGGCAGTCACCCTACTCTAGCATGGCCCTTCCTGACAAGACCAAAATGCATCCAAGGCATTGAATGCACTGATTGGGTCACTCCATGGGACAAAGTACCAAGCCTCCCTTAGGCCTCTATATAATGTAATATCTTGTATCATTTGAAAGGATATCTTCCCCTTACCAGAAGCAAAACTCTACCCAAATTGAAAGGCATTACTGAGACTTTGAGCTCAGATTGTAGTTCATATTTCTTTAATTGAATGAGAAAGCAAGTTACTTGTAGAATTTGTGCTGTGATAGCCTGTGCTACTTTAGGAGATTGTTCTTATGTCTATCTTTTGAAATCATTCTTGTTTATTTGATTTAACAAGCAGAACTAGTGGAGGCGATAAGGAAGGTGTCCTAAAGCCAACTACTTTCAGACTTTGTGTTGTCATAGTTGTCTTCAGTGTGTGCTTTTCTTTTCCATTTCTGTGTGAAGGACCTTAGGACAACTTTGTGCCCCCATTGTTCTTCGTATCTCACTCTTTAGGTAGTTGAGGTGGAAACTTTGCATTTTGTTTCATCATGTTGTTACTGCACCCTTTTGTTACTGGTTTCTTATCTTACCTGAAAGAACTCCTGCTATTTCCTGCAAGAACACTTCTAAAAGAAGAGAAGTGCCTTCAATTTTTCCACCAAGATTTTCTCCTCTATTTGTTAGCCTCATCTCTGAAAGAAGAGAGATGGATGGTTTATCCCACCCCTGTGTCTTACTTTCAGCTTATTTATATAGTATACAACATCTGCATATTTAATAGGGAACCTCCCCTTGATGAGAGGAGAGATTTGTCCCCTATTGATGTAGTAAACTTGCACACCAGGATGACCCATCTCCCTATGTTGTGGTGATAGGAACTATTTTGTTCACCAATTAGCTGGCCGATAAAATATTCACCCAATAATAAGTATAAGTTAGTCATTGAGATCCTATTAGATAAATTAGCTTTCACTACTATAATGGTGGATGAAGAAATCCATTTGATAAATAAGTCATCAACATAGAGAATAGAATCAATAGTGAATCATCATACCATAAAATGTAGACATTTAGATTATAATGGTGTCTAGTGAACCCAACTAAAAGAATAAAGGAGTCTATCTTGGCATATCAATCTTGAGGAGCTTGTTTAAGGCCATAAATAGATTTCCAAAGTTTGAAAACTAAGGAATAACTTTCCATAAATATTTTTAGGTGTTCCATGTATATTTAATATTTGAGATCATCATGAATAAATGTATTCTTAACATCCATTTGATGAATATACTATCAATGTGTTGTATAAATAAAAAGAGTGAGTTAGATTGAGTTCATTTTGGAAACTAATCTAAATGTCAAGTAGTATAGTCAATGTTAGGTACTTAAGAAATTTTGTTTACTACCAAACATTATTTTAACTTGTTTGTATACCCATCTGCTATAAATTTTATTCAATATAGACTAAATTACAATTGTCATTCCTAAGAAAAGAACCATAGTCCTCTTCCATAGTATTATCCAACTCAAGATTTCTTGATTACTCACTAAATGACTATAGATCATAATAAGATACAATGAATACATATGGGTTATTCTAAAATTTTGAATACATTTGCCTAATGATGATGGACCTCCAACCCAATGGCCAAGACTTTGAAGTGTGTGCCTAGCCCAAATATGACCAGATGTCAAAGAGTCAATAGGAGATTCCTCATATTTTAAAATTAAAAGAGAAGGAGGAGGTGATTCCCTATCACTAATCTCATCATCATAACTATAAGAAAAATCTGGATCATTAGGAAGTCAATTAGGTAGATCTAAATCATCAAAACTTTCATCAAATCCTAGTGCATCCAAGGAAGAGGGAGAAGTGTCAAGCTTGGATTCTAAAGGACCCTCTTGAAAATGAATAATTATTTCAATGAATAACTCATGAGTGGTGGGATGGATAATCATGTATCTATTAACACTCTTAGGATATCCTAAAAAGATGCAAGGTTGAGTCTGAGGTTCCATTGGCTTATGTTTCTTTTTAGGAATGTAGTCCATAGTAGGAGATACAAACACTCAGAAGTGTTTAATTGTGGGTTTCTGACTGCTCCAAACTTTAAAAGGAGTGATTCCTTTCAATGCTTAATGAGGAACTTAGTTTTAGATATAATAAGCATAGTTGATATCCTTGGCCCAATATTGAGGTACAAGAGACTTGGAGTGTAGCATAAAGTTGGTTGTTTCCTTCAAGGACCTATTCTTATGTTCTGTAATGCCATTATTCTAAGGACTATATGTAGCTATACATTCCATTTCAATCCCATCTTAAATGTAAAATTATTCAAAATAATTACTTACATACTCACCACCATTATTTATATACAAAATATTGATGGATTTACCTTACTATTTTTATACAAGTGCCTTGAAGTCTTAAAATTATCAAAGACCTTAGATTTCTTCTTAATAAAGTACACCTAAGTATACCTCATAAATGCATTGATGAACATAAGCATGTATTTAGTCTCATTAAATGAAGCAGTTAGAAATGGACCTCTAATGTCACTATGAAATATATCCATTATATGTGTATCTCTCCATGATTTGCCTTTGTCATAATTATCTTCAATATGCTTACCAATTATGCAACCTTAAAAAACTCCTTTAGAAAAATGAACATGTGGTAACCCTAAAGCCATGTCATTATGGGTAATTTTCTCTAGGTAGAGATAGTTGAGATGGTTGAATTACTCATGCCATAATTAACTCACCCCATGTGTATGACTAATCAGTGTAGTAAAGGTTTGATCATGAGAAAAATGTGAGAAATTATATGATTGTGACTAGTGATATTCTCTCTCGAATGCAACCATGGATTTAGTGTAATATTCCTTAATAACCAGATAACTAGGTGTGAACTCAACTCTCTTACCCAAATTGATGTGAGTGATTTGATAAATAGATAGGAGATTGATAGATAATGAGGGAACACTTATAACATCTTAAAATTCCCCATCATTCACTTCAATAGATCCACTCCTACTAACTTATGTGGAAGTATCATCACCCAATAAAATGGAAGGCATATAACAATGTTTCAAGGATGAAAAACATCTTGTGATGAATCCATGTGTTGCAAGGCACCAGAATCACTTACCTATGTTGAAGGTTGGGATGAAAATACAAGTTTTTTTCCTTTAAATTTATCCTTACTATTGTCTTTAGCCTTATAATACTCTTGTACTAATGAAATATGATTGGGAAAATAAAGGACACTGGCATTGTGCTTCTCAAGTGTCTTGGTTAATTGGTCAATATGCTTATTCATACATTTATTATCATCATGCCCAGATTTATTAAAGTAAGAACATGTGAGTATCTCTTTCTTGGGTTTTCCACTTGAAGAGGAGGACTCAGATGATGCTTTGGACTTAGCATCAGATTTTTTATCCTTTCTTTTCTTTCAGTACTTCTTATTTTATTTCTTCTCCTTACTACTAGAAGTTTTCTATTTTTCATGACTCATAATTAAGGAATTAAATTTGGAGGACTTTAATGTACCCATTTGAATAATCTTATCTTACTCTTGAGTCAATTTGGCAAAAAAATTATATAAGGATGGAATGTTCCATATAGCTCCAAGGGCACACTTGGTGGTGTGGAAGGTAGAAAAAGAAGATAAAATAGGTACAACCTAATTTGGAAAGGATAGAAATAATAAATTGATCATCCTTTTTATCTATGTTTCACATTTTAAATTATAACTTGAGTGATTTAAATTTTGTGAAGAAGTCATGTACACTATCAAAGTTTCCTTTGTGAACTAGGAATTTGACTAAGAAGAGGAGATTAGTATTGTGTTAGTACATGAAACCAAATCAAAAACACACTAAACTAACATCTTCGTGCCTAGTTACTAGGGTGAGTTTAGTGAAGAGAAAAAAATGAAAAAATCATAACTAAAATGTAAGAAGCACACATTCCTTGCCTTCTTTGATGCTCCAAGAGTGTTTTTCGATTGGCTTGCTCGGTTTGTGCTCATGAAGTCCTTGTCAATGGAAGCTTGGATACGTCCATCTCTCCTTAGCACCTTTGGCTTTTGCTTTGGCTTGGCTTGGATTGGAATCAATTTGGCATGGTAATAATAGTTTTCATGAAGATTTTGGAACCAATCTTGCATTATAACTTTGCACAAATTAAGCTTAGAAATGATGTTCATGGCCTCTCTATTTATAGATTTTTGAGATTGATCAAAATCAACCTAAATTATCCATCCTAAGATGAAGATGTGTGGTTGAAGATTAATTCAATTTTTGTAATTAAAATTGATAAATAGGCTCATCAATATTTGGGATAGAGGAGCAATTAAGAGGCATGGAGGGAATTTATGAGGTATAGGAGGCATGAATCTAGATATTTGTGGCATTAATGGCCTAGGGATGTCTTCCTAAAAAATGAGGTCACCTGATGATGTAGATATTTAATATTCATTTCCAAAACAAATTATTCAACAAGTTTCCATGGAATTATTGATTAGGATCTAATTTGGTTATAAGTATATCTTAAGCATGTTTAAGCACTTTGTGCATAAATTACTCAAATTGATTAGAATGCCTTATTATTGGTCAAAAATTCAACTGGATTAGAATTAGAAGGTGATGTCAAATGAATTGGATCTATTATACCATTTAGGATATTATCAATATAAAATAACAAAGGCATGTGTCTTATGCAAGAGATTTGATAGGAAAGAGCAATGTAGAGCACCTAGGTGCAAAATTGGCATTTTGACTCAGAATGATTTGATCAAAGTTAGCTAGCTGATAAATTTGACCACCCTATTTAATGATACTTTAGCCAAAATAAGCACTTGAATATGTCAATTTCACATCTTTTATCGTGTTTTAGTGTTTTTAAGCCAAATTATGCATTTTAGGTGGAAATTGGTCAAAAGCCTGATTGGAGGTTATTGGTGGCTAGATTTAGGTGTCTACAGTTTACCCCTATTTGGGAAGGTATTTCAAGCTATAAGCATAGTAACATCTTCTCAAAGAATGAAAATGTCATGTATGCTTACAGCTATAATAATGATAAGCTAATTACATGATGCCCACTTGAGGGAATGGTTGGCATAAGATGATCAAAAAATGGTCCCTTGAAAAGAAAAAAATGAAATGAGGGGACCAAAGAAAGGAAAAATGATGGGGTGAAAAAATAATGATATTGAAAAAGTAGTCAAAATCATTGAGAATTCAAGTGAGATGGTGTACAATGGCTTTCCCAAAGGCAATTATAATCATTGAGAATATGGAGCTACCCTAGTTAGGATAGACAAACAAGATAATAGCATGCTCCTGTATGGGCAAAAAAAGGGAAGTGGTGACAACACACTGATTTATCCAAAGGTAGTTATAATCATTGAGAAATACAAGTGGAATGGTATACAATGATTTACCCATAGGTGTTTATACTCATTGGACCTTGATTATGGAAAATATGATAAACTTAGTCAAGGATGACGATAACTTAACAAAGAGGCTAATGATGAATTGAAACAACCTACTAGTAGAGAGATTCTCGTTCAAACTGATAAAGGTTGAAATTCTTTCATGTTTAATTACTTTATTTGGGACATGATTGGGAGTGAATTAGGATGTCAGTGTCAAAGATATGTTGATGTCATTATTTCTAAATAGACTTCTTGAAGCTGAGGTTTGTTGTAGCATGTGTCAGTAGGCATCATGATATAAAATCATGAGGACTTGGATAAAATATGCATAAGGACTAACTCCCATCATCTAATACTCAATATAAAACAATGCACTAATGATAGAAACCATGATGACAATGTAAACATATGAATATGGATAGATTAAAGTGTAAGTGTGGGTAAGGAATCACCCAATGAAAACACATAAATTAAATCAAGGCAATAGTGTTGAAAGCAAAAAAATAGGCACATAAACAAAACAACAAAGAAACACTCAATAGAAACCATATGAACATTGCCCCTAGAAAATAGGTGACAACTTAAAAAATGAACAAAATGGGTGAATAAAATAAAAAGAAGGGGGTGGCTGAACTATCTCCATATGCACTAGGCAAGTGGATGCTACCTACATAGTTTCATAGATGTAATATCCAACAAAAACTTTAGGCCAAATGCAGTTCTCCCAAGGAATGGGAAAGAAAATGATAACTGGTGAAAACAAATAGAATGGGTTCAATAGAAGAATAGGAATAGACTTACAAAATGGCAAGTGTATGGTAGAAAAGGCTAAAGAGGATGGGGAAACTAAGTGACAAGTCGTGGCTTGAAACGTAGTAAGGGTTCCCATAATCCTTAAAGAAAAGAAGTGGTCCGTGTTTTTGTTGTTCTTTTCTAGCATTTTTATAAATGTTTTTGGAATTTTTTAAAGTATTTCAACTTGATCAATAATGATGAGACATTAAATGATTCAAGTTCACAAAATGGTGAGAGCGTTAAAATTTAAGTTTCTCACAAAATGGAGAGAGCATTCAAACTTAGGTTGATCATAAAATAGTGATAGCATTCAAACTTAGGTTACTCACAAAATGGTGAGAGCGTTCAAAATTAGGTTTCTCACAAAATGATGAGAGCATTCAAACTTTGATTACTCATAAAATGGTGAGAGCATGGTAAGGGGGTGACTAAGCTAACCTCAAGAAGTATCGAGTGCTACCTACATAGTCCCAGAGTAGGACCTGAAGTCACTGTAGTTCTACCCTTACAGTGGAGGAATTCAACTAGTGTAGTAGTCAATTCAAACAAAACAAGCATAGTTAGTAAAAAGGCACAGTGTGTCATAGGAAGTGCCAACTTGGTATGTCAAGGCTTAATAAAAAAATGTTTCCCTTAGTTTACCCATAGGTGGTTATAACTAGGACACAACTTCATAAATCAATGGTATTAATTTGCCCAAAGGTGGTTATAATTAGTAGCAAGACTGGTGATAAGAAAGGAATAACAAATGAAAGATACAACTATCGAAACTTCTATCACACTACTCCAAAATATGATCTCTATCTAAAGTATTTGACCAACTAATGAAACTAATCAGATTCCTTGATGTTAAAAATGCATAATGAATGGTAAAAACCAAGGTCAAATAGGCTAGGCTTTAGAACACATTAGGTCGATAGGTCAAAAATGTAAAGTGGATATGGCTAAGAGGATAGATAAGAATGATATTTGTACAAAGAAGAATATTGATAAAATGGCATAATTGAAATGGTCTTTACAGATAATACACCTTAGTGCTCAAGCATAGTACTGCTTAAGGTGAATAATATTCATTGGCTTAGGAAGTTTGTCTTGTTCTGGTGTGGTAAGCTTGTATGCTCTTGATCCATAATCTACAGTAATGATGAAAGGCCCTTTTCAGTTTGGTTTGAATTTACCTTTATGCTTCTTCTTAGCCATGGTATTCTTTTGGTTTTCTTTAAGAATAAGATCACCAAGTTCAAATGTTTTATACTTGACATGCTGATTTTAGTGGTGTTTGAGTTAGTTGTGATATGCCTGAAGATTTTTTAGCATAGTTGTCTATTTTTCATCAAGTAGGTCTAGCTCTTGTAGGTTAGTTACTCGATAGTCATGATCATCCAAGACATGCTTGAAAGAGATGCATAGTGAAGGTAATTTGACCTTAATAGGAAGGATGGCTTTAGTACCATAAATAAGTGAGTACATAGTGGTTCTTGTGGGGGTATGATGATTGGTATAGTATGACCAAAGGGAAAGTAATATCTACAAGTGAAAATCATGACCAGTATCATTGATAATTTTTTTGAGAATATTGACAAAGGTTTTATTCGATACTTCAGCCTAGCCATTACCTTGAGGGTAATATGTTGTAGAAAAATGTTGTGTGATGTTATATTTGATACATAGTTGGTCTACATCCGTTTTCTTAAATGATCCTCTATTATCAAATAGAATGTCAAAGGGGATACCATAGTGGAAAATGAGATAGTTGAAGATGAATTTGGAAATTTGCTTTCCAATCATGTAAGTGAGGGGTATAGATTGAACCCACTTAGTGAAATACTCAGTGGTGGTAAGGATATGTTTATGGCTATTAGATGAAGTGGCATTGATCTTCCCAATGAGGTTAAGTCCCCATGTAGTAAATGGTCATGGTGTCAACATTAGTTTCAAAGTTTGGGTTGGGGCATGAATCAAATTAGCATGTTGTTGACATTTATTGCACTTATTTACATATGTAGTTACATTTGCATCTATCATGGGCCAATAATAACTAGTATGCAAGATCTTTTTGGATATTACTACCCCACTAGAATGAGCTCCACATACTCCATGAACTTTTTTTAACACTAGTGTAGACTTTGTTGAAGTTAAAAAATGAAGTAGAGTTCCATCAAAACTATGGTGGTATAGGGTAGATCCAAGTAGAGTATAATGAGTGGAATGATGAATAAAGGCTTTACTTTGTTTTCAAGATAGGTTAGGTGGTAGAACTTGGTCATGAAGATAGTTGTAAAGGTCTAAGTACTAGATAGAATTAGGACCAATAATATCATAAATCATTGCAATATTTGAAGGTTCATGAGATGGTGTTGAAAAATTCTTGATGAGGAACTGATACTCTCTAGCTTTATCTATTTGTCGAATGAGAGAGCCAATATTAGCCATGGCATCTGCAATTCTATTACTAGCCCTTGGTATGTGCTTAAATTGAATGTTGGAAATTTGTTGCTTAAGAGTGTCAACCATGGCTTTATATGGAATTAGATTGTCATCTTTGGTCTAAAAATGATCTATGACTTGATTGATGATTAACTAAGAATCACCATAAACTTGGAGATGATATATGTTTCAATACACTATCTGCCAAAGTCTTGTAATAAGTACTTCATACTTGGTCATGTTATTTGTATAAAGAAAGTTGATTCTCAATGATTTAGGGATTAGATCCACTTGTTGTGTAATAAATAAGAGGCTTACCCCTGATCCATGTCTAGTAAATGAATCATCAAAATATAGCTTCCAATGCTACTCTTCAAGAGGTGTGTCAATGATAGTCATTATGGATTCATCAGGAAAATTAAATGTGAGTGGATTTGTGTTGACAAGGGGTGCTTTAACAAGTTGATCTATAAGGACCTATCCTTTGATTGCATTTTTATTGACATACTCTATGTCAAAATCACTAAGAAGCATGATCCATTTGGCCATTCTACATTGTAAGGCTATTTTAGATAGTAGATACTTGAGTGGATCTACTTTTGAAATGACCATGGTCTTATTGTTCAACATGTAATGGCATAGTTTATGAGCTATGAAGACCATGTTAAGCATGAAATATATTGAGGGGGGGTGAATTAGTATATTATACATATTTTTACTTAATCAAATTCCTTTTCTTTAACCACTTAACCACACATTCAAGATATGCAATAAAACTAAAATAATAATATTCACCACATGAGAGAGAGAGAGAGAGAGAGAGAGAGAGAGAGAGAGAGAGAGAGAGAGAGAGAGAGAGAGAGACTAGATTTTAATGTGGAAACCCAAAGTGGGAAAAACCATGGAGAATAATCTCAAGTATATGAATGAGCACCAACTCAAATTACAAATTTTCCAAGCACCAACTTGCAGGATCACCAACCCCTTTTCCATTCATCAACACAACAAATATTTGTGAGCACCAACTCATAGGAGCACTAAGCCCTTGAAAATATTTGTGAGCACCAACCCACAGGAGCACGAACCCCTCCTATGTATAAAACAAAACTATCTCTCAATGTTTCTTACTCAACAAATGATAGAACTCTAAAATATCTCCTACTTTTCTCTCTTTGAAAACAAATAAAAACCATGCACTCTCTTGCATATTACAAATGGCTTCTCAAGCATTTATTTATAGCTTTCCAAATGACCTTTGGCATTCACCCTTTATAACCCTTCAATCCTCATGTAAAATGTCATCAAACTTGTATGGCCCTTTGTATCTTTGCATTTGAAAAGTCATATGGTGACCCTTTATAAGCAAATGCATCTTTTCCTCTTTTATCTTTATCTTAGTGACTTTTTATATTCCTCAAAGTGTCCCTTCATGGAAAAATGCACCATACCCTCTTTTGTCTTCACATGGTGACTCTTTTAATTCCTCAAGATGACTCTTTATGAGAAAATGTGTCCCATTCCTCTTTTGTCTTTATCCCATGACTCTTTGACTTCTCCATGAACCCTTTGTTGACTTATATGCAACCAAAAATATATTTATTAAAATTAAATAAATATTAACACACATCAGCCAAGATATGAATATTAAAAACACCATTAAATGCTATGGGGCCTTTATCACCAATAATGCAAGAACTTTGACATCAATGATAATATTTCCAATAGACCATGGCTAGACAAGCTTTTCCAATAGGTGCATAGTTGTATTCATATGTGACCAAGGTACAGCTTAAGTAGTATGTTGCATGATCTTTTCCATTATTATCATGTTGAGCCAAAAGTGCCCCCAAGGCATTTTTGGTAGTTGATAGATACAACAAAAATGGCCTTCCTGGTATAGGAGGTAACAAAATAGGTGGATTAACTAGATAGTCCTTGAGTTGTTGAAAATTTGCTTGGTAGTGGTCATCCTAGTGAAATTTAACTCCCTTATTTAGAATATGTGTAAATGAATGACACTTGTTTGCTAATTGAGAGATGAAGCATTGGATTGATTGGATCTTACCCTGCAAACTATAGAGTTGCTTCAAATTGGTTGGTGGTGATATCTTGATTATAGCATGGACTTTAGCCAGATCAACTTTAATACCTCTATGAGACATAATAAAGCCAATTAATTTACTTGAGGTTACACTAAACACACATTTATTTAGGTTGAGTCTAACTTTGTACTCTCACAATCTTTCAAATATCTTATGTAGCACTATTAGATAGTCAGCCCTAGTTTTAAATTTTTTGAATATGTCATCGACGTAATCTTTAATAATATCATGCATCATATCATAGAATATGATAGTCATGGCCCTTTGATATGTAGCTCTAGTATTCTTAAGACTAAATGGCATTACCTGATAAGAAAATGTTCCCTGTGGAGTGGTGAATATTATTTTATGTTGGTCTTCTAGTGTTATTCTGATTTGGTTGTATCCTAAAAATCCATCCATAAGTGAAAGCATTTCATAACCTATCATAGAGTCGATGATCATGTCAATATTAGGCAATGAAAAGTCATCCTTAGGACAAGCTTTATTGATGTCTCAAAAATCAATACATATTCTAATTCCTTTAGGATTTTTTCTAATAAGTACTACATTAGATATCCATTTTGAGTAATAAATGGATCAAATACATCATGCTTTTAAGAGTTTTCCAATTCTTTCTTTACCAAGATATCAATGTGAGGATGCATCTTACGTAGATTTTGTTTTATCAGTTTGGCATCAAGATTGACCATAAGGTGGTGCAGAACCAAGTTGGGGTCAAAACCTAGCATGTTAGAATAAGCCCATGCAAAGATATCTACAAATTATCTCAACAAATATATAAATACATCATGTTCCTCCTCAGTGAGAGATGCACCTAATTTTATCCATTTCAGGTTTGATGGAGTCCTAATGTTTACCTCTATTGTATCTTCAACTACAAGGGTCAAACCATATTCTAGGATAGTAGACAAAAACCTGAACTATTGGACTATATCAAGGTCCTTTGTTAGGACTTGATCTTCAACATCTCCTAGGCATGATGAATCTGAGTCCCCCAATGGGAGATCTGGCCATGTGACAAAAATAGTCAAAAAATATTGAATAATTTGATCAAATATTTGTTCTTTCATAAAACTAAACTCAGATCCATAGGAAAGTTCATCATTGGTGGTCTCCTGGTCTAAATTCAAAGAAGAATCAACACCCCTATCTAACGGTGCCTGATACAAGTTTTCACCACTAGGCTGGCCTTTATCTTTACTTTTTTCCTAGTCAAAAATTTCCTTAAAGAGGTTTTCACTTTGGGACCTCAATGTTTTATTTATTTATTTTTGGCTAAGGGTGTTCACCCCCTCTCCAAAATTGGCTTCAAGATCTAATGTAATTGAGAATCATGATTTATGATCTCCTAACAGAACATTGTCTCTAAGGCCTAAAAAGTCACAAAATGCCTCATCATTTTGAAACTTATAAATTGGTAATTGGATTCTTGTTGGTCCCAATCTATCATTTGGGGATAGTATAATAGTAACGGGTTATGATGAATGATTGGGGTAAGGGTAAAAATGACATTATTATCAAATAGGTTAGTCTTAGTTAGGTCATCAAAGGTGAGGCTATGATCAAACTCTACTTTATTGTCGGCATCATCATCACTAGGTAATGGTGATGGAATTTGAATAAGATATGTGGGGTCACCCCCAGGTAGTTTAAATCCAAGTCCATAGGGTCTTTTGTACTTAGTCATGGAAATTATCTCAATGGTTCTTTGTTGATTCAGTCTGAGGCCTCTTCCTTTATAATCTTGATGCTCTATGATCCTATTGGTAATAGGATACTTTGCACTTTTATAACAATTAGCTTGGTTGTCATTGTACAACCATGATTCTTCCCCTTCAAAAGGATATGGTTCTAGGCCAGAAGTTGGTACAAATATGAGAGGTCCCTTATCTTTGTTCTTTTGTTTCCAATGCATGTGTGGGGTGACTTTAGGTCACCCAAAGGTCTTCTTATTATAAGAAAGATTGGTAATATGGAAGGTATCATGGGTCACATACTCTCTCAATCTATTACCTAAAATGGTGAAATGATTAGAAGCTTCAGGAGGAGGCATGTAGGAAAGGGACAAAGTATTAGGATTTATGTAATTATCCTGTGGTGGATCAATAAGTATGGCCTTTCCTTTATCTTAATTGGAAATCATATTCATGCCATATTGGTAATTTTAGCTTTAAAACTCAACCTCAATATGTTTGCAGTGTTCATATGGGTGTAAATCTCCTGGAATATTCACTTCCAACCCTGAGTGGGAGAACTTGATACATTGGTGCAACATTGATAGGACTACATGAATCTCATGTAACCAAGGCTTACCTATAAGAATATTATATGACAACTCAAGATTAAGCACATGGTACAGTGTATCATGGGTCAAAGGCCCAATGGTAACTAGTAAGCTAATGGTGCCTTGTGATTCTCTTTCATGATTATCATAGGCTTTGATAGTTATCATTTCTAGCTAGAGATCTACCAATGTATACCCAAAAATATTGATGAGCTTTAAAGACACTATGTTGAATCCTAATCCATTGTCTATAAGGACACGTTTCACTTTATGCCACTTTATATAAACTAATATGTATAATGGATTCTTATGAAGTGGGCTAAGGGAAGACATATCACTTTGGTTGAATGTGACTTGTTGGGCTGGAGCTAGGTGTCCAACCAAAGCATGAAATTTATCAGGGGATATGTTGTTATAAATATTGGATTGGATCAATCACTCATTTAAGATGTTCTTATGGATTTTTGACATTCACAACAAATATAAAATATAAATTTATGTTGGTATCTTCTATAGTTATTCCATAATATCAAAATTCTTATCTTGGTCAATAGTGAATGGTTTATTCTGAGGCTATATGGTTGGTTGGATAATAGGCAAAGTTGTAGATGGTTATGGGCCTAGGATAGTAATCTTTGAAATTTGAGTTATGATTACATAATCAAGATTAGATACTGGACCATTATTGTTGACAAATGTTGGGAATGGTGTGGGACTAGATAAGACAAGTCTCAGTTACCAGTGCACTTGTCTATGGTCACGTGGCAAGGGAGAGTTGTTGGTGTAAGGTCTAAAAGTGGAAGTCCCAATTTGTTTGTGTGCCCATATGATATCCCAAGTCAAATAAGGATTTCCCATGTAATGTGGTTGAGTATTATTATTTAACAATGGTCTAGATTGATTAACGCTCGGTCTAGGATTAATGGAGATGCTATTAATGCTACCCCCTACAATATGACCTACAATCTTGTTGTAGTCATGTGCAACTACATGGTAGGTTTGTTGGTTATCACAATTTTGACCTTGATTTAGTCCATTATTCTGATGTTGTGGGTTCTATTGTTGATTTTGTTTATTCTACTAGTTTGGCCTTTGTTTTTGATACTATTGATTTTATTGTTACACTAGTCAGTGTTATTGTTATTGCTGATTATTTTATTGTTACTAATTGTTATATTGAGGAAAAGGGTTTTGATAAATCCCAAGAGTTTGATTAGAAGTGGAAGCACCATTATCTAATTTTATCTATCCATTCTCTAACATATTCTTGATTAAATGCTTGATTTACACACATCTTCATAGATTATGCCTATTGACTCGATGATATTCATAGAATTCATTTTCATGGTACCAATCAAGATAAGGAATGCCTTATAGATAATGATTTAGTACAGGCTAACCAATCAGATTAATAGTAAAAAGTTTGTAAAATATAAACTTAATAGGCTCTCCTAGGTCACTAAAGACATGACACATATGCACAGTTCTCCTTGGAGGAGGGGTTTACAATGGTAAAGGTTGTTGTATTTGTTGTATGGATCTTATTTACTATGTTTGTGGCATTGATGAGAGAGTTTTTTGGGTAAAATTAAGCTAAAAATGTGGTGCAAATGGTGTTTACATCATTTGGACATGATGTGAATCAGTTACTCTATTACCCATAACATTCTTATTATGGTTAAATTGCTTTGGTCTTTCTTGATTATTGGCCTATGCTGGTTGTGATGTTTTTTCTTGAATTAGATGTTGGTTTTGGACACTTCCCTAATTAGTACCTTGATTATGATTAGTCAATGTAATCTTGATGATCCATTTATTAATAAGATCGCACTCAATCAACAAGCCTTTGTCAATGATCTCCTTAAACATATGTGCACATTGTAGTTTCAGATGATAAGTTATCTCACTATGAAAAATTTTAGTAAACATAGAGACTAATTGTTTATTTGGTAAACTATGGGTGAATTGGCTTGCAAGAGCTCTCCATCACTATAGATAACTTGCAAAACACTCACCATTTTTTTTTACTTATGTTAAGTCAACCAATGAAATATCATGTTCAAGATTATAAGAAAAGTGCTTCACAAACTTATCTGAAAGATCATCATAATATGTTGCTAAATTCTTGGCCAACTTTAAGAACCACTCCAAGGCTTGTCTAGCCAAGCTCCTTGGAAACAATAATAAAAGGTATATATCATTATATGCCACTGGTTGACATGTGACAAAGAAATCTATTAAATGAGCTTTAGGGTCACCTTTCCCTTTATATTTATCAAATTTTGATGGTTCATATCCTAGAGGAAATAATATTTTCAAGTAATCCATGTTGAATAGATAAGAACACATGTCATCCAAATTAAAAAATTTAGTCTATTTCTCAGCCTAAATGGTGGCAATTGCATCCTTCATCTGTTGTAATTCTTGGGATAAGAAATTGGAAGGAACATTGATTTGAGGGAGGATATTGGTTTGGGTAGATGGTTAGGAGGTTATAAGTGGGACACTTTGACAAGAGTATGATGGAGATACCTATTAGGGTATATTGGTTTGGTTGGGAAATGGACTAGGAATATACATACGTGGATTAGGATATACTTGGAATTATACATTTGGTTGTGCAATATTCTAGTTTGGGTTGGTGATAAAGGTTTGACTTGGGTTATTTTGTGGTTGGGATGGAGGGATATAACTATAATATGCCTATTGTGGTTGAAAAGGGACATGCTGCCAACTAATCAAACCTTTTTATTGAGTGGGAACTTGTGGACCAAGACCCTGTCTCTAAACTTGTGTCACATTTTGAACCAATTGTTGTCTAGTAGGTACTTGAGAAACATGGAAACCTCTTTATTTCATGAACCCATATGGGGAAGTGAAATTATGTTGAAGATTTATCATCTATCATTGATCAATATTTACATGTTGTTGACTAGTCATCACTTGGTTTTAGATTGGTACACTAGTCTGTGACTGAAGAGGTATGTTTGTCATTACCTAGTGAGGTAGAACATTAGTTGCCCCTTGCTGAGGTGGTAATACATTTGAATTTTGTTGCATTGGGACCTTAGATTATGCTTGATGTTGTGGAATACTACTCATCACTTGTTGAGGAGGAGTAGGATTTGTTACATTTTATTGTTAAGGCATGACACTGATTGTTGGTTGACTACCTAATCTTATAGGTTGTACACTTGAGGAAGCAGTTGGTTAAGGTTGGGAAATAGGTGGTGAAGGTTGGGTTATTGAGGTTCCTATTCCTTGGTATGATGATCCACTCATGGTATTAACTATAGGCCTATTTTGTTGACTAGTTGTTTGTGTGTTAGTACCACTTTATTTGGGATTGGATGTTACTTACACATTGTCCACTATATTTTGCTCATTATTCTGTATAGAAGAAGAAGACACTTCTTCAATAATGGGAATATGTAATAATTTGTCTATCAAAGTGTTTTGTACAAATGGTTTTTAACTCTGATTCTCTTGACTAGTTAATCCTATCAAAACTCCTATTGAAGAAACTAAGTCAATAAGAGGTTTGATCACCATGTTCATTTGATTAAAATTATGTGCTAGATTCAGGTAGGTTTGATATGCTATCTGTATTTGACTAAAGTGGTCTTCCATGATGTTTTTGCCTATATTAAGTAGATTAAGGTTCATATATGTTGTTTGTACTAGATCCAAAGGATTGATAGAAGAATTTTGTTGATCGTAAATTATGTTGTGTGGCATTTTTATTAGGCTTGGTAAATTCTCATGATTGAAGTATACTAGAAAATTGGCCCCTACCTCTATGAATCTAACCAAAATCTCATCTTTGTTCTCCAATAAATGATTCTAAAAAAATGGATCATATGTGGAAGTTGTATTAGTAGAATATGATTGTTGAATAACTAGTTCATCAGTTATGGGTATTATAACTAGGTATTATGTGGTTTGTTCATGGTCTTGTTCTGAATAAGGTGGTGTATTAACCAAATAATTAGCCAATAGATCTTGGTTTTGTGCCCCTAATTGAGTAATATAAGAGGGATAAGAATCCATCTCATAGGTAATATTATCTATGTAGGGGTCTTGGACCATTTCTTCTTACGTAACCATATTAATAATCCCCAGATTGTACATGAATCCACTACGAGTGTAAGAATACATGTTGGGATCCATATTCAATGTTTTGTGATAAAAGGTCAAAGATTTATTCAAACTCTAAAAATACAATGTCTAAAATAGATGATGTTCAAACTTGGTCTAGATTCATCAAAAGGATCAAAAAGGTTTATGCAAAGATTGATGAATAAACAATCTAGCGTTAAGTATATAATGCATCACTATTCACACAAAAATGAGTAAGTAAATAGACCAAAAATTGAAATGCCAAACTCTAAGGTCAAAGTGTTTCAAATAATCTTAATCTATGAAATTAAAAGTTGATAGGTCTTTTGACCAAACATGGCATCAAAAGCTAGGCATAAACAAGGCATGTGCCAGGACTCTTGGCCAAACGGCATCAAAAGCTAGACTTTGAAAATAGATTAAAATTTTAATCTAACAAATTTAAAACACTTCTAAAAAACATTAGGCATTTTATTATTGGATATGGACTCAATAAAATAGGTATAATGTATGAAACACAAGGCACTTTAAAGATAGTTTATTTTTTCACAAATAATGGTATAAAACTTGGTTCTTTTGACAAATAAGCTAGACAAAAGTGAATGGCATAATTATGCCAGACAAAAGTTCATAAAAATATACTCAAATTAGTTTGAAAATGTAGGAACAAATTTTAACTCTATATAAGAGGGTCTATAAAACAATATCTTAAATGTTTTGGGTAGTGTAACAATGCTAGACTACCCAAAAGATGCAAAAAAATGTTTGTTTTAAAAACTCTCTAAGGTAAAAATAGTTTCCCACAAATTTGATAGCATAACACTATATTTCTTGACTCAAAATATTGTGGTGCATAGACTCAAAGTGCAAGTGGTTAACACAAAATCACTTAAGTCTAACAAGTGGTGATAATGATCATGAGTCTTAAATGGCCTTCAACCTAAATTGGAAATTGAACCTAAGTTCCCTCAAGTTTAGTACAAATGGTGAACCCACTTAACACATCAACCCTATGAAATTATAAATGTGTAATTTCAAATTTAGATTATAAATTAAGGACTTAAACAACTTTGGCAAAGGGCTAAACTCAATTGGGTAGCATAATTGTGCCAAAGTGGATGATATGACTCCAAGTTTTGATGAACTTTGAATAAGGAAAATTGATGATTTTACATGGGCAGCATAACAACTCTTTATTCAAATGAAAATAAGGACCATATGTTTTGGTTTGTATCATTTTTTTACACCAAATTTTGACTTTAAACAAGACTTTAATCTAGGACAAAACTCAACTGATTAATCACTCTTAGACTCTAAAGTGACAAGGTTACTTAGTATTGTTGAAATCCATCAATATATGTCATTTGAGAGGATTTTAAGTGTTCATCCAAAAGTAAATGCACATTATATAGTAGGGGTTTTACACCCCCCTTATCTCAAATGATAGTACTATGACATGGACCTTGAGATGCACCTTGCACCAATAATACTTCTATGGTAAGTGGGGTTCTATCTAAGATCTATAAGTTTCTAAACATTATATGGGAATAAATTACATAATGACTTTCCTACCAAATAATGAAAAATAAAATCATGGATTTTGGGTCCATATCACTCATCTTGTTACAAAATGGTCTAGTCCCTTTTGTAACCACTATATCTCGTTGTTCACTCAGTGTAGTGTGATGTCCAAAGTGCCACTACATCCTGTGTGTAACTTCAATTAGGATCCAAATGAAGTCAATTTTAGGAGGTGAAACCCTGAGTCAAAGCTTCCCTAAATAACTTGTGGGAGGTGATGAAGTCCCCCTCTCAAGCCAAGTTTGCATTAAAATAAAAAAACATAAAATAGAAAGACTTTAGGGTCATTTTCAAGGTCACCCAAACTTTGATTATTTTTTGGGGAGTGCTTTAGATGAATTTATTTTTAAGCCTTAGACTAGGCTATTTGCAATAATAATGGCACTTTTGATTCCAAGGGTTCCATAAAGGGGACAAAAGGAAGAGCATACACGTAACACCCCTCTTTTTTACAAACAAAAATCTAATTTAACCAACTAAGTGAATACAAAAAGCTTGGAAAGGTGAGTTCATTTTTTAAGCCCAAATGGAAAGGTGTGATGGTGTTCTTTTGACCCCTTGGTCTTAATTTCAAACTTTGAAAACATTCACCATAAACATTTAATTTTTTTTTAAACACCAAAATAAGGTTCCTAATCCATTTTAAAGCATGCACAAGGTGATCTAAACATGTTTTTAGAAAATTTCAAGCTTGGTCCTACAATAAAAAATGTTAGTATGTCCTTTATCCTTGAAGCTACTTTGAGTTTGAAACAATGAACTTGGAAAAAAGAGCTCTTGGGTTTTTTTACACAGTATAATCTTGTTACTACATAGATTAATCCCTCTACTTACAGGACAAGACTATGATTGTAAGAGTTATGGTATTGTAACTTAATCGTAGGTATTTTAGTCACAATACCATGACTTGGTTTTACAATACCGCTAATAGAAAAATAATCCCACTACTTAGCATGTCACGGTATTGTCACTAACCGTTAATGGTTAGACAATACTGTGACTTAGTTAAGCAACCCCACTAATAGTAAGAAAATCTCATGGTTGAGTCAGTAGCGATATTGTTGACCCTATATGAAAACATAGTTAGTCTAAAAATCAAAATGATTAAACACAATACTATTAGTCCAAATAACAATCTTGCTACTTGTAGGATAATACTATTATTAGGTCAAAACAAACCCGTGATTTCCAAAAAAATGTTTTTTATTTAAATTTTTCACTTTTTAAGCCTCTCACTCCAAGATTATATAAGGAAAATATTAGTGAGTTGCTTGAGGGAGCTTTGTGACTATTTTTGTGAGGCTAGGAAGGTCCCACCAAACATGTCATTATGTAAATTAGGAATTTGACTAAGAAGAGGAGATTAGTATTGTGTTAGTGAATGAAACCAAATAAAAAACACACTAAACCAATATCTCCATGCCTAGTTACGAGGGTAAACTTAGTAAAGAGAAAGAAATGAACAAATCACAACTAAAATGCAAGAATCACACATTCATTGCCTTCCTTGATGCTCCAAGAGTGTTCTTTGATTGGCTTGCTCAGTTTGTGCTCATGAAGTCCTTGTTAATGGAAGCTTGGCTACCTCCATCTCTCCTTGGCACCTTTGGATTTAGATTGGTTTAGCTTGGAATCAATTTAGCATGGTAACACTAGTTTACATGAAGCTTTTTGAACCAATCTTGAATTATAAATTTTCACAAATTAAGCTTGGAAATGATGTTCATGGCCTCTCTATTTATAGATTTTTGAGATTGATCAAAATCAACTTGAACCATCCATCCTGAGATGAAGATGTGTGGTTAAGGATTAATTTAATTTTTTTAATTAAAATTGATAAATAGGCTCATCAATATGTGGGATAGAGGAGCAATTAAGAGGCATGTAGGGCATTGATGAGGCATGGGAGGCATGAATCCTGATATTTGTGGCATTTATGGCTTAGAGATGTCTTCTCAAGAAATGAGGTCACCTAATGATGCAGATATTTAATATTCATTTCCAAAAAAAATTATTCAAAAAGTTTCCATGGAATTATTGATTAGGCTCTAATTTGGTTCAATTAGCTCTTAAACATGTTTAAGCACTTTGTACATAAATTACTCAAACTGATTAGAATGCCTTGTTATTGGTCTAAAATTTCACTAAATTAGAATTGGAAGGCAATGTCAGATGCATTAGATCCATTATCCCATAATGATATTATCAATAGCAAATAACAAAGGCACGTGTCTTGTGCAAGAGATTTGATAGGAAAGAGAAATCCAAAGCACATAGGTGCAAAATTGGCATTTTGACTCAGAATAATCTGATCAAAATTAGATAGCCCATAAATTTCACTACCCCATTTAATGATACTCTAGCCAAAATTAGCACTTGAATATGTCAGTTTCACATCTTTTAATGTGTTTTAGTTTTTTTAGGCCAAATTGTGTGCTTTAAGTGGAAATTGGTCAAAAGCCTGATTGGAGGTTATTGGTGGCCAAATTTAGGTGTCTACATCCTCAACTCAATATAATGAGTTCATTCTCAAATTCATGACCTAATTATGTCCTACTTCCCAAATATTTTTTCAATGTGGTCCAAACATCATTAGGAGTAGTTGTAGATTCAATGTGAAAGAGCAAGTTGGGAGACATAAACAGACACAATAGACCATAGGATTCATCACTTTTGTTAAACTACTTCACCTTATCTACATCAGGTGTTGGGTCTATTTATGAACCCATAGTGATCTGTTGTAAACCTTTATTCCTCAATATTATTTACATGTTGACTTTCCACTCGAGATAGTTGATTGGTGTAAGAAGTAGAACTTGATTATGATCCATGGTAAAAAAAAAAGGTGTCTACTAAATTGATATTTCTAGAAAGATAAGGATATGAAAGCCCATGAATCTATATAGGTTTAATTTTACAAGGTTTGAAAATAACAAAATATGTAAATCTCAAAAATACTTCACTAACTTATGTGGAAGTATCATCACCCAACAAAATGAAAGGCATATAACAAGGTTTCAAGGATAAAAAATATTATATGATAAAGCCATGTGTTACAAGGCACCAGAATCAATTACCCATGTGGAAGGTTGGGATGCAAATGCAACAAGTGTTTTTCCTTTACATTTTCCCTTACTATTTTCTTTAGCCTTAGAATACTCTTGTACTGATGAAATATGATTGGAAAAATAAAGGACACTGATATTGTGCTTCTCAAGTGTCTTAGTTAACTGGTCAATTTATTTCTTCATACATTTAGTATCATCATGCCTAATTTTCTTAAATTAGGCACATGTGAGTGTCTCTTTCTTGGGTTTTCCACTTAGAGAGGAGGACTTAGATATTGATTTGGACTTAGCATTAGATTTATGACCCTTTCTTTTCTTTGGATCCTTCTTATTTTATTTCTTCTCCTAACTACTAGAAGTTTTCTATTTGTCATGACTCATAATTAGGGCATGTGATTTGGAGGACTTTAGTGTACCCATTTGAATAAGCTTGTATTTCTCTTGAGTTAAGCTAGCAGAAAAATCATCCAAGGATGGAATGTTCCATGTAGATCCAAGGGCACACTTGGTGGCATGGAAGGTATAAAATGAAGATATAATAGGTAGAACCTAATTTGGTAAGGATATAAATAATCAATTGATAATCTTTTTTATCTATATTACACATTTTCAATTACAACCTGGGTGATTTGAATTTCGTTAAGAAGTCATGTATAGTATAAAAGTTTCCTTGACTCAAGATAATGAGCTCATTCTCCAACTCATGACCCTTCATTATGTCTTAATTCAAACGATTTTTTTAAGGTGGTCCAAACATCATTAGGATTAGTTGTAGATTCAATGTGAAATAGCAAGGTAGGAGACCTAGACAGGAATAATAAACCATAGGCTTTGTCACTTTTGTTAAACCATTTCACCTTCTCTACATCAGGTGTTGGGTTTATTTATGAACCCATGGTGATTTGGTATAAGCCTTTGCTCTTCAAGATTATTTACATTTTTACTTTCCACTCGAGATAGTTGAATGGTGTAAGAAGCAGAAGTTGATTATGATCCATGGTGTAAAAAAGAAGTATCTACTAAATTGATAGTGCTAGAAAGACAAGGATATGAAACCCCATGAATCTATATAGGTTAAATTTTATAAGGCTTGAGAATAAGACCAATATTTATATCTTGAAAATACTCTCACTTTCCAAAAAAACACCTAAAAAGGAGCTATAGGCTTAAAATTATGAGTTTGAAGTTATTGCTTGTAAAATAAATCTCCACTTTGCATAAAATTTTGGGTGTGAAAAACTTGACTCATGTTTTCATAGAAAATTTAAGACCCCTTGGTTTGGTTGTGACCAAGGTCTAAAATCCCATATGACCAAGGTCTAAGCCCTAGGATGAGTGTGATGTCACCATGAAAGACCCCAAATCCAAGTGAATAGTGTTTCAAAATACTTGATTAAATTTTGCAACCTCATGAGCTCATAAACCCCTTGATTAAATTTGACCATCTCATGGATGTCATGTCATAATTTGGAGGGTGTAATGTAGTTAGGCTAAAACATGAGGTCTTTATATCGTCATTGGTAATATGGACCCCTTTTTTAGTCGTTAGAGTTGTGAGACTCTTTTGTAGTTGTCAAAACTATGGACCCCTTCTTTAATTATTAGATTTGTTTGAACCTTTTGAAACTATAGTAGTAGGTGACATCAGGAATAGGATTCCCTTGCATAGTTTTGGGATATGTTTAAAGTTTCATCAGTGATAAAGATGTTTGAAGTTTTGGTAATGTTAGGAAGATAGAAAACTTTATTAAGTTTTGAGAGAACCCAAAACTTTGGTACATCAAGATCAAATCCATCAAATATAAGTAACCAGTTTGAAGTCTACAAAATACCAAGGGTCTTCAAACATTTTTATAATGGATAATTTTTTTGGTAGGTGCTAGGATAATCCAAAGACTTGACAAGTATCAAGATGAACCAAAGTTATAATAGGTGCATGCAAGTCTAAAAAAGATAACCAGTGAGAAAAACTTGATTCTTGAAAAATCCACAAATAACCCACTATATTCCCCAATAATATAAAATAAACTAGAGATGGATTTTTCCTTGAGGACCCCAATGGTACAAATTTCAATGAAATCCAAGAAAATTCCTTCAAACCCCTCCACAATGGTAAAAATTGACTATCACAAAAATATGTTGTGTTTATAGATGATCCTAGGGTTTTGGCACCTTATGAATCTAATGGTCTAAGTTTTTTTACATGAAAACATATATGATGATAGATGACCAATAAGATATGTCTTTCCCTTATTTTTTGAATCTAGATCAGTAGAAGACCCTATAAGAAGAGCAAAATCTAATAAATGGTGAATATTCAATATGTTAGGTCAATGAATAATAGATATGTGACATAAAACCTAAAACTCAAGATTTCACAATAGTGATTTTGGAATTTAGTTACCAGAAACCATACTCTGATACCATGTCAAATTAAGCCACAATCAAGGATCAAGGTCTAAGTAAACATAATTCAAAAATATCTATAATATGAAAAAATAGATTATGTAGAAGATATATCTATTGTATAAGTGAAATTAAACATGATCCAAAAGAATAAAGTCTTAAATAATTAAAATATTTAATTTTTGGTAATGTGGGGGAATAATGAAAAATAACTCTGAATGACCTTTCTTTTTGTAAGGCTTGAGCTAGTAACCCTCTCAAAACACCTTTTATGATTGTGTGACAATTTAAAATAGTTTACAAAAAAAATAATTAAGGATTCTAGTACCCTTTATCCTCTTTGAGAAACATACAAAATTTCAAACTCAAAATCTAAATGGAAGTCCTCTATTTTCAATATCTTTCTCTATTTTAGGTTATTTTTAGTAGCCCTCTTAAGACACTTTTCTTGATGGTTTTTTAATCATATAGGGTTCCATCACAAAAAAATACCTTTTTAGATAACCATTAATGTTTTACAAATATTTATCATGTTTTAGGATCTAATTCACTAAATAAGTGTACTAACTCAAACTTTCACTCTGTCAATTAGGGCTCTAATTAAGTCTCTCAGACCTCAAATTAAGTTAGAGCTATTATAAGATCCACACATTATAATACTAAAAATAAGTGTTTTATTAACCTTTAGGACCTAACCCCTAACTCCCATGTCAAAATTTAAGGTTTAGAACACTGTCTAGATACCCAAACCATGAAATTGCTAAAACCCTTCAGTAGGTTTTTGACACAGGCTAAGAAAGAGTAAAAGAAGGGTTTAAATTAAAAAATGAGGTTTCCAAAAATTAATTTATTTTAATAGGTATGTTTAATTTAAATATAAAATCAAGGATGTAAAACACTATTATTCATTAACAAAAAGATTTAAAAACTTTCAAAACTCACCTGGGCAAGGCTCCCAAAAGGCAATATACAAGCCTATGTGGGCAGAATTGAAGGTTTTGATCAAGATTGAACCTTTATTTGAAATTTTATTCTTATAAAAATTTATATTCAATTAATATCCTCTATTCACAACTTTTATATCATAAATATCATGAAAAGAATACAAGAACCTCCAATATTCCTTTGAAACTTAATGATGGTAATACTAGACTGTGTATAGACTGAGTTCCTTTTGTATCTACTTATAGATGATCAATATTATTTCAATGTGTCAGTAAATTCAATGGAAAATTTTCATTACAATCATATATACTACATTTATAAATAAAACACATTCCCAAAAGCTAAACTTTTGAGTTGACATTCATGTCTTACATAGACATGCACATAATTATGATAATTGTCTTCTTCTTTGAACTGTATTCTATTTCTCTCTCATTATTGGATATTTAAAACCTACTTATCATATATAATTATGATACTTTTCATAATTCTAAAGATATTATATCTTCCTTAAAATACTCTAACTATTTTAAGAGTGCTCCAACATAGGTCTTTGAATGAACCAAAATGTCTTTAAAACTAGACCATGGATCAAACATAAAAAATGAAATGATCCAACGTGATCAAAAAACTATAAATCACATTAATACCATATATACACCTAAACAAACCAAAATACATATTTATCTTATACCAATATTTTTTAAGATACACCAAAACTAAAGAAAACTATTCAAAAATTTGAATTGGTCACTTTGGCAGGAAAATGCCAAATGAAGCCAAATTCAAATTAAAGACAAAATTAACACCTAGATATGAGTAAAATATGTATTTTAAGACATATATAACCACTAGTAATAACTAGGTAAACCAAAAGTGATCAAAATAATCCAAAAATTAAATTAGGAGTGATGTTCCTACATCAATTAGCATTAGTAAAAATATCTTTAAGAAAGGTATATATATATTTGTAAGATAGACATGATCACACATCCTCATGAATGTGGGATTATCTTATTAAAAGACATAAAATAACACTTAATAAAGATAAGTAACATGTGTAGGTAAAAACCATTAAATGGAATAAAAACTTGTAGTAACATGGGCTTGACCCCTCTGTTCACCATCATTGTTACATAAGAATTTTTAAGTCGATGATCAAACTATTTTATATCTCTTTCAAACTACTTCCAACCTCAGCATAGTTTTCACCAATTTTTTGGGACAAATATATGCTATGAAAATAGGTATGTTATTACAAACCTATCCCCACAACATTTAATGGTTAACTTCTAAATTTTGAAACATTTATTTGAGTCATCTTGGATGTTTCATAAATTGAGTAAAGTAAATTATTCAACATTTTCACTATATAAAAAAATCAAGGGCTCAATTCAAATAGAATTGATCTCTATATAAAATCTATCTATTACACTATTGTAAATTGATAAAATCTTCCCTATTCTTCACAAATTTAATATAAATCACTGGGAGTAGTCACAATACAGTTCTAAAATATTTCAAATCAAGTCAAGAGCTAAAATTATCGTGTATCAAAAAAAAATTACAAGCTAAATACATATAATCAAGGAGCACAATTTCACAATCATACTAGGTGGGAGAACTATGTGTGGCTTGATTTCCTCCTCATAGTATCCAAATACATAGAAAATGGTCAATCATCAATAGGGGTGATTGGGGTTAGCTTAACCCATTATAATTCCCCCATTTTTTGTATGTTTTTAGCTCACACAAGTACATGTAGGGTTTTCAAGGCAAGGATAAGGAAAATAGATGTTTTTATGTGACACTAAAATTTAAAAATATTTTATCCCTCTTAGTAGACACCTACATAGGTGGTATAATAGTTACAGTTTCATCATGGTCAAAGTAGACAAGTCTGTAGTCAACAGACAAGACTAATTGTATTGTCCAGTGAGTACAAACCTATCCAAACAAAGACACATGCTCTATTCTTAAACCTAAGTTGGCATAGTCTTATTTTATTTTATTTATCAGTGTTATACACCTACTACAATCAATTAGAAATAAAAAATGTTAAGTGTCTTACTTTTGGTTACACTTACTATTTTTAGCATATGCCACTTGTCAATTATTTTCAATCATTTTTGTTGACATTCAGATTTATGCTTAAATGTCATATATCACAATATTAGTAATATTTCAATTTTTTATACATATTAAACACTATTAAATCAAAAATAGGTTAAAACATATTGGTGAACCCATTTGTTTCTTGAACATTATTATTATTATTATTTTCAAGGGTTTCATTTGAATTCATGATTCCCATACAATAAAGAGAAATATGATAATCATTGTAGAATTTAATTAAACACTACTCTAGGATTTATCTTTTACCTAGAGGTTTTAGATTAAATTATTGATTTCTATGCATAAAAATATTTTCTTTTGTTGGCTTTCCATTTCTTTTTCTTTATAGACCTATGTTATAAAAATTGTAAAACTCATATGAGTTGTCATTCTGGGCAAGGTGATCATCATTTTTTCTTGAGCCATGGTATGAGTATTTTTCTCTAATACTCAATCTATTAGACAACACTATATATGGACTTTAGGTTACATATACTTGAAAATTATATCAAAAGTGCTTAGGTTTTTATCTTTGCAACCATATGAAGCCTTTGGGCCATTTATTTTTATAATGCACCGATAAGTGGTTAGCCCCATAAAGTTACTCTTAACATTCATCAAAGATAACATAGTACAAATATGAGATGATGGAATCCTCTTTATCTAGTGCTCCTTTGGATCTTTTTCACTATTTACGGCTAGGATCAGTATATATGAGTTCCTAAAAATCAAATACACTTTGCCTAGTTACACCCTTAATGGCATTTACAAATTCAAAGTTTCAAAATCAAATCATGGCTATAATGAATTAATTTTTCTTATATAAAAATAATAAAATTAATAATACATAACCTTGAACCTTATTCAATTCAAAGTTTTGTAATATCTAATCTGAGTTGCTACTTATCACCTCTAGGTATCAAATGGTGTGCATGACTCCCTTTATTCCTCCCACTCTCTCTATAGGTTATATAATGAGTATTATGCACCCTATTGATAGTATTATCATAATTTTTGAGATTGATAAAGGTGATATAGATCAATCATATGATATTAATGACAAATAATTCATTAAATATCTTGATTCCAATCCACATAAAATTGATGGATTACTATACATTGCAAGAGAGGAATAAAATAAATTGGATCAAGATTCTTCATCAAGAGACCAATATGATCCCATTCATGATATTAATCAATCCAATACTACCACTTCATGTGTTTTAATTTCTACTACTAATTAATTCTTATATCAACACCTTTAATTATATATGTCATATCATCCCTAGGTGTGGTGGCATCACAAGGTTTATAATAAACTAATGTGTCTATTTCCAAACATGTATCATACTCACCTATTTTTATTAATATGCATGGTCCACCTCAAGCATGTGCATTCCCTTGATCATATTATTACAACCTTGCATGCTAAAGTATTACATTTAAATCAAGGTGTCTCTAGAGCTAGACATTTAATATATTCCCATACCTTACTTCATAATCCTTTGGCACCTAAGATAGCATCTTACCCATTACTAGGAGGATTCTTAGATATTAAGCTTCCACTCCATGAAGGTAAAGGTTATCCCAAATAGCATATTCAATCATTTCATGTAGCATGCTTGTATTATGCATACAATGACAAATTATTAACCAAGATATTTCCATGAAAACTCAAAAAATATGTTTTGCGATGGTTATATGATCTTCCACTCTAATAAATTAAAGCATTAAATCCTTTTGTAAATTATTTTCTAGCACACTTTTCTATTAACATAGGTGAAAATTTATCTTACCCACAAATTAATAAACTCTAGTAGGGGTTCAATGAACTAATTAGTGAATATGTTTACCAATACAAAACTATACAAGATAAAATGACCAATTATATGGAAAACAGTGAGATACAAGACATATTCACATAATTTTTATGCTTAACCCTTTTTATGTTTTGTTAAGGGTAGGGGAGAATAGCCTAATCAAATAAATGGCTGAGTTATTCTAAAATTAGGCCAATTAATTATTCAGATTCATAATAATTTAATACAGTGTTGAATTATGAAAGTATGTTAAATATAAAATATACAATGCCAATAGTAATTTGAATGTAGAAACATGAAAAAAAAACAACACTTGGCTCATTTACTAATTCACAGGTAGACCTATCAGATGTAGGTATAGGAGAATATAAGATGATGCTCCATAGCAACTTATCAAATTCTAAATATTTTTTCTCTATCAGTCTAGACACTACCATCAAATTATGGACACTATTTTCAATGCATCTATCATAAACCTAACACTTATATCTACTATAAAATACATGTCCTTTTTTTAAATGACTAACTACATCAATTAGGGTTCACTATCACCTTGACAATTGGTAACACAAATTGTGTGCATAGGTTATGGATACCAATATTCTACTCAAAACCCTAGGTCATCCAACTTGGGTATGTCACCTTAAAAAATGGTGGTTAGTGGGTTCAATTGAAGTTTATCTAACCTCAAATACCCTTTATTAGTGAACACTACTTACATATCTATATACTCCAAAGAGGGCCTCAAACCGATGTAGTTCTCACCTTATATGGGCTTGTGTGTGAATAATTATGTGATATGCTATATATAATTGCATGTAATGATATATATTGTAACTTGATAAATATTTATCTTTGGGATTCTCTTTAAATTCTTCAAACCAATAAGAATATGAATCTTATGACTAATTTATAAATAGGAAATAATAGGGTAGTATAGCTTAGTTGTGCAATTGATTAAATGTGAGCTTGATAGGGTGTTTGCTTGGTAATTATTAGATGATAATGAATGACATTTTATTTTGTATTTATACCACACATTTTTAAATGATCCTATAGGGTTAAAATAGTGCCATATGTTAACCCATAAATGTTTAAATATTTAAAATTTTGATCATTTGTAAAGCTTAAACACTAGTGTCCTAGTTTGGATGATAGTATCCAAGAGAATAGAAAGTTGTTGAAGATATGTAACTAATAGAGTAGGATATAAATCAGGTTTTATGTAAACTTTGGAATACAAGTGATTTGGGTAATCATACTATCAGTATCAGATGATAGGATCATCATTTAGGTACAATGAGATGGTGAATGTAAGCCTTGTGGTAGCAAGAAAGTTGTGAACTTAAGGGTGAGCCATGAATGATATTTATCAAGTGTAAAAGATTATTTTATCATATACAATAAGATTTTAGTATCCACATTTTGTCCCCTTTAATGTATTAATGAATAAGGATGAAATTAATAGTTTAAAGAAAAGAAATGCATATCATGGTGTGTATAACACACCTTATATTTGCTTGATCCTTGTTTGAATTTTTTGTTTGTGTATTACTTAAAACCAAGAACATAATATATTGTAATTAGTGTATATAATCTAAAAATTGAATAATTAAAATAATTGAAGAAAATATATCAAAGTACACTTGTATGTCGATGCAACCATGTTTCCCTTTGGTAGTTTACTTTAATAATGATGATTCTTTATGGAATCATTGGAGAGAGAGGTTCACAACTAAATTTTGGATATGTGAAGAGAATTATAGGGTGATCATGTCCCTAATCCTGTTCAAGGGTGAGTTTTACCAAGGCCATCAAGATCATTGAATCTCAAGCACACAACTAAAATGTATACATAATATATCTAATTTATCAAATTTCACCTAGGTCAAATGGGGTAAAAGGGAAGTAGTGCCAAGGCCATCAAGGCCATTGAGTTTTAACTACACTACTTAAGGGAGCTAACTATTTTAGATAAATAATGCTTAATCAGTGCATCTCAATAAGGTTAGTGCATAAATGTTTATATAATCTAAATATGTACTTGTGATTTGGTGAATTTTCATGGCATATACACCTCTAATGTGTCTCAAGCTGAAGTATCTATCAAAATGTAACCTCTACTTTATAAGTTATGTATAATATTTGTCATAAATATGAAAAGCTTTGTCTCAAATCTATAAAATTAGTGCCAAATGCATAAGATTATGACCCAAGTGTATACCTCAATCATGTAAATTATATCAAATTGTGCCAAATTTAAGTGTGTGAACTCGTGTCTCTATGACATGCCCCCACTAACATGTCCTCCCTTTTGAGGTGAGGGGAATGCAATGTGATAGTCACCTTGTCTCAAAAGGATAATATAACCATGTTATATATGTATCAATAATGTAGTAATCAATCATATATAGGTATCTTGTATAAGTAGATATATCAATGAATCTTGTAGTATCTAATCACAAGAAGCCCTAAGATGTATGATATGGATCATGGTAGCATCTAGAAGTAACAATCATAAGCTCAACAAATAATCAAAAACACACACAAGAGTAATCAATGTCAAGGAAAAAGGGTCTAAGGAGATATAAAACAAGGGGTATGTTTAAATGTCACACACTCAAGGGGAGAACATGTTCAAATATCTGCACCAAATAAATGACACTCAATGGCATTGTGGCCAAGAAACAAAGAACATGTTCAAATGTTCCAAAATCGAGATAGGGTAGAAAATAAGAAGTACACTCAAGTAAGTCATATGATAATATGAATAGGTTAAATATAATCAATTAGAATAAGTATATCATACTCATTTGTACATGCATGTGTTAGCAAAAAGCCCTACAAAATAGCATATCTAGCACATTGTGTAAGATGTAAGCATGAGTATAGACATGTGTAAGTGTTAGTATATAAGCTCAACATGATAATTTTAAGTGATCATAAAATTATGTAACATGTATCAATTGTGATCAATGAAGTAGATGACCCAATGTAGTGTGTCACACAGGTGGAGGAAAGGTCTAACATTTATGTGTTCATGTATCATGTATCTAATGTATGATTGTATCACACTCAAGTACTATGAAATATATGTATGTATAGAAATGAAATGATATATTATTTACTAACATAAAGTAAAAAAACATAAATGTAAAATCTAGTAAATATGTGTATGTTGAATATTTTTGTATTTTTACTTATTTGAATGTTTTTTTATGTTTTATTGTTTTTTTTACATTTTGAATTTTTGACATATTAGTAGGATTAACAAAGAAGCTAAAAATAAGGGCAAGGTGATTTTATAATCCAAAGAACTCATCAAGGGGATTCCTCTGTGAAGGCATTGTATCATTTGTGTCATAATCATCAATTATATTTCCATACTCATCCTACATATTAGTTGTGTTATTCCAATCATATTTTGTATAACCATAATTATCATAGGAAAGAACTCACTTCTTAAGTTGTTATTGAACTTGTGATATTTCATTTTGAGCATTGATGTATGAAAAACCAATTGCACCATAAATTGGATTTTCCTTTTTGAAAGTTAGTTTTTTCTTGAGTATGTTCATCGTTGTCAAAATTTCGCATCTCATTATGAACTAAATAAGAGTCATGTATCTTTGATTGAAAACTATGAAAAAAATAATTTGTACTTTCACTTCTTAATATTTTTGTAACATTGCTTTCTCTAATTTTTGCATTTAAATCTTTTCTTGCTCTAATTTTTCTTTTTGAATATTTTATTTCTCTAATTGTGTGTTTTAAATCTTTTATTTCTCTATTTTTTTCATTTTTAACTATTTTTGCTTAGAATTATATTTTTGTACCCATATTTGTTGTCTTTGTTATTTTTGCTCTTGTTCCATCTGCACTTGCTCCTTAGGAGATGCATTGTGAGTTGATTGTTTTATTAATTTATTTGTTATAGGATCACCACTATCAATGAAATTTTGTATTTTATTTTTCCATATAAAACAATAATTTTTATGATGCACATGAATTCTATGATATCTACAATAGTATTTTGATCTTCTAAAAGGATGTATAGGAGGTAATTTTATCACTTTATTTTGAAATAATTCCCATAGAATGTCACTTGAGCTTTTAATAGCCTTTTGTTCAATTTTTAAGGCACTAATTTTAGATGTATTTTATCTTGGCTTCTAATATTGAGATTAAGTCTTGTTAGGCATAAAAAATTTCTAGGTGAGGATGTAAACACATGATTAACACTAGCATATTTTATATTATTTATATGTGTTCTATTTGTTTCACATGATGTGATATTTGAAAGCAAACAACCATTTTATTTTATAACTCTTCTATTAACCTTTTCATAGTGATGATTTGATCCTTGAGGACTTCATAAGCATAAACCCTAGGTGTTTTAGATTGAATATGCATACACACACCGTCTAGAGGAGATGTGGATGGTGGAAGGGGTTTAGGAAGGATATGTTGGTTACCTTCATTTGGTATTATAGGATGGGCTACCTTACCCCTTGAAGTAGTGATAGCATGGAGACATAATCCAAGATAAGTTATTGTGACTAATGTGAGTGAGATGGGAGCTATCACCCTCCTTAGGTTTAGGATAAAGAAGAGGTTCCTTTTTATCCATTTTAAATTTTTAAAATAATAATATGAGAAAAGGAAAAGAGATACATATGAATGCTAGTAAATACTTCAACATGATAAGGAAATCAGAATTAAATTTGAAACTCTAGAAGGCTGAAAATCTTAGGGTAAGTGAAGGTTTTCACAAGAAGACTCAGAAGTCAGGTTCACCAAAATTTTAAACTTTTTAATGTTTTATTAAGGGTTATGAGGAGAATGGCCTAATAAAATAAATGACTAATTTATTTTAAAAGTAGTCCAATTTAATAATTTGGATTCACAATATTTTAATATAGTATTGAATTATGAAAGTATGTTACATATATAAAGTATAATGCTAATTGTAATTTTAGAATATAGACATGAAGAATAAATACTACTTAGTTCATTTATTAATGTCTAAGAAGATCTGATAGATGTAAATACAAAAGAAGATAGAATTATGTTCCATAGTGATTAGTCATATTTTGAATATTTACTTTTTTTTAGTCTAGAAACTATCATTGAATTATGGACACTAGCATCGATGATTTTATCATGAATCTAAAACTTATGTTAGGTATGTAATACATGTCCTTTTCTATAATTACCAACAACACCTATTAGGTTTTACTATCTCCTTGTAGATTGATAACTCAAATCATGCACATTAGTTCCAGATATTAGTTTTTTGCTCAAAACCCTAGGCCCTCCAACTTAGACATATCACCTTGTAAAATTAGGTTTAGTGCACTAAATTGAATTTAATTTTACCTAAAATACCCCTCTATCAATTATCACTACTTACATATCCATATACACTGAAGAGGGCCTCAGATCGATATAGTTTTCTCCCTTATGTGGGCTTCTATGTGAATAATTGTGAAATATGCTATATGCAAGTGAATTTAGTGATCTAACTTTTAAATATACATATATATCTCATGGGGTTATCTTTTATTTCTTTTATATATAATAATATTATTCCTATGACTAATTTAAAAATAGGAAAAAATGAGGTAGTAAAACTTGGTTAAGCAAATAATTAAATGTGAGATTGATAGGTGTTTGATTGGTAATTGCTAAATGACAATGAATGACATTTTATTTTATACTTATAACACACCTTTTGAAATTATCTCATGAGAGGGTTAAAATATTACCATAGGTAGACCCATATATGTCAAAATATTTGTAAATTTGACTATTTGTATGGCTCAGACATTGGCATCAAATTTGGGACATTAATGTTTATGTGTTAGTGTCCTAATCTAGATGGTAATGGAGAATAGAAAGCTAATAAAAACATATAACTACCAAATTAAGATAAAAATCAGGTTTTAATTATAATGTGAGCTACATGTGACTAGGTAATCAAAATATCAAATTAAAACTATAGGATAAGTATTTAGGTACAATGAGATGGTGAATGGGATCCTTTTGGCAGTAGAAATGTCATGAACTAAAAGTTTAAGCTATGATTGATATTTTTCAAGTAAACAATAATAACTTATCATATATAATCATATTTTAGTATCTACTATTTTATACAACTGTTTCATGAGTCTATCATATTTGACAAATTCAAATCTTTTGATGGGTTATGCCATATAGTCAAAAAAAAAGAATTTAAATTCATAGCTTTTAAAAAATTTAAGTATACACCAAATGTTATAAATACTAAAAATACTAAGTGTAAAATAAAACTAAGATACAAGGTCAAATATAATGAAATAAAGAAAGATGCAAATATAATAATAAATGCAATATCACAAGCATCAAATATGCTTCAATTGGCATCTCCATCGAGGAGGCAATTTTCATGATCACCATCACTCCTCATATATTGTTACCAAATTTAATTGAATGTAATCTCATATATCTCCCTCTACCATTAGAGATTGATATGACTAAGATTCAACATAAAGGATTCTTTAATAACACATATTGTGACTATTACAGATGTATTTGACATTCTAAAAACAAGTGTTATGAACTAAGACATAAGTTACAAAATATTATTGATGAAAATACTTTGAATTAATCACACCCATAGAGGAGGCTAGATCATAGTGAAATTAAAATTAAAAGTTGAAAATCTTTGGTAATCTATTTCTAAACCATGGCACAATATAAACTATAGGAATTGAAGTCCTAAGAAAACTTTATGATGAATGTCCATCCACACAACAATGCTCAGATCAAAGAAAGAGATTCACCAACAACATAACACATTGTATTAAAATAATATAGTATAAAATTTACATGTGTGTGAAACCAGTAATGCTTGCACCAAAATAAAACTCTCTAACATACTACATCTCCATCAGCTCTAGAAATGACTCAAATCTAAGTTTCACTAGGATAAAAAGGGTCCTTATATATTAAAACCAAGAGGTGAGTGAGATGTTATTATTTTTTGAGTGAAATGTGTGTTAAAATCATTACCCAAGTTAAAAACCACCCTTCTTGTATATGTGAGGATAACTACCATTTAAATAATGTTGTGTACATAAAAAATGCACATAATAATTCACACATTGGTAATGCATCACCTAAGGTGGCCTTCACATAAATTATGATTATTAAACACACCAAAACCCCCATAAATATCATCTTAGGTGAAGTGGTAAAATAGAAAAATTATTATGCTTGTAAGTATGGGTCCTAGCAACTAGGCCTAATGAGGTAGCCATGTATAATGAAAGATCAATGAAGTTGTTGATGTATATGAATGTTGAATTTGATGAAGTCTCCAATGGGATGAATAAGGAAACAAAAGTATCTCATTTTAATATGTATATGTTAATAAGAGTGACTATTGATATGTATTTCATCTAAGTTGTATGAATGGTGAAAACCAAAGAGGATTGGCTTAGAAATTCATTAGAGGATTGGGAAGAAGCATGGGAATAATAGTATTGATGAATATGTATAAACACATAAATTAAAATTATTCCAAAATAAATTTTAGATCCACAAAAAATACTCAAAAAATAAAAAATTTATAAATGTCTTCATACATTGTATTCTTTGTTTAGATCTACAATCAATGATGTCGATAACTCTGAAGGAAAAACTAGATCTGAGATTATTTTAAGATGGAGATTAAAAATTTGGCTATGATACCATATATAAATTGACAAGGACCTAAGAAAACTTTGTAATTAACATCCATCCATATAAAAATAATTATATCATATAAAAACATTCATCATCAATAGAACACATTGTACATGTGTGTGTGTGAACTAAATATAGAAGTGCTAAGAAATGAATTAATCTTAATCTAAGATAAATTCAACCTAAGATAGAGAAAAAAACAAATTAAAAATGAAACACAAACTTTATGTTTCAAATGTGCAAGCTTTATCCATTGCAATGTAAACTTGATTTGTTCTTCGAAAATGTGGTGCTCACTCTTCCAATGCAAAGGAGAATGGGCAGTGTTTTGGTACAAAATAAATTTTTGTATCATTTGATTCTCTTGGATTTTCTTGTGAATATAAATATTTTTTAGCATAAGTTAGTATTATTTAGGATTCAACTTTAGGACTCTTGAAAATGAATGTTTGCAAGTTTATTTATAGATTTGTGGAGGAAGATCAAATGGTGGAGGATTATTTGGATTTATTAAAAGATCCAAATAATCAATGGTGGATAAATATTCCTCACCTATGAGGATGAAGACCATTTAAAATGGTTGAGATAATTCAAACTTCTCAACAACCCATGGGATGAGTCATAGGAGGTTGAGAAAGTTGTGGGTTTGGTTGGGATGAGGGAGAAAAAGGTGGAAGATGTTTGGATGAGGTGTAAAAACTAGATTTTATATTTAAAATAAGGATTTAAAGTGTGCATAATTGAATAATTTGACTTATTAAATTATTTGAATGTGTAGGGAGATTTTATGAATTATTTTAAGAATAATTATTAAATGGATTTAGGTGAATTTTGATACTAAATGAAATTTAGGTGTCTACATTTGCCCCTCTTTGAAATAGTGTTGTGAAGCAATATTATTTTTAAGAATAATAGAAGAAGTAGAGTGTTGATTATTAAGAAGGATAAAGTTTACCTAAATAAATAAAAAATGAGTGTGATGATGCCCCCTTGAGGGTGCCTGTGAAAAAATATAAAAACACTCAAAATTAATGAAAAGAGGAAATGGATAAAGTGATGTTCACAAATGATAAATCAACTTATTTCAAAATTGATGTCAAACTTAAAAGATGTTGGTTGTGTAAAAAGTTTTCCCCTAGTTAATTAAAACTAGAGTATGGATTTGAAAACAATAGTTTGATCCTTTGTAGATTGCATGCTTAATGTTTTGCTAATGATGCAGGGGTCAATTGAGCAATTATGAGAATGATATATCCTAGTGATAATAAGTTACGGATCTAAAAATAGAAAAAAGATATTGAATTGTAAATTATTAGATTTATTTATAAGTAAATAGATTGTTGCAATATTTTGAAAACAAATTAATAATAAATTGATTTAATGTATCCTAAAAATTTAAAAAATGGATGAAGAATGAGTAGGATGAAGGGATGGGGGGAATATTTTTGATAGGGGAGAAAGATATAAGTAGAATAAATGGGCTATATAAATTCATTTGTACAAATTTTATTTTTAAATTTATTTGCTAAGAAAATTAATTTGAGAGATTTGATCTGAGACCTTGAAGGAAACATGGATCGTATTCCACACCATGAGCACCGAGTAGAGCGAGTGAGGAGATTCTAGAGACTTAAGAGGATCAAGCCTCTGGTAAGTGAGTTTAAATTAAAAATTTTATACATTTATTATCATTAATTAGGGTGGAAAGTTAGAAGAAATGAATTTTCTATTGCCAAAATGGTTATTTTAGAATTAAAAATAGTGATTTTATTGTAGGTAATAGTGATTTTGTAAAATAGGGTAGTGTTTTTTGTAAAACATAGAAGTAAAATCAAATTAGATAAAAAGGATGATTTTTGTTGTTTAGAAGTAGTGAAATAGTGAAATAGGGTAACAAAATCATTGGTCATAGAAGTGATTTCATTCAAGGTAGTAGTGAATTCATTGGAAAAGGTCAAAGGCAAATTTGAAAGGATCAATAGTGGATTTGAAAAATGCAGGAGCGAAATTGTGTTATAAAGAATGAAAGAAAAATGATAAAAGTGAATAAAAATATGTTTGTTTGATTTTTTTTGAGTAATTGGAATGTAGTGATAATTTTAAATTTTATGTTGAGTAAAATTAATTAAATGCTAATGTATGTGACTTGTAAGAGGTGTTACCAATGCTTGTGACTCAAGGGTGGATATCTACAGTGATGGCATGAATAGAAATATTAACATACTATGATTTTGGTATGTTAGAGGAAAGTAGTTTATAATATATTGCACATATACATGAGGTTCAAGTAGATAGATCACTATTGATAGCCCTTGCTGAGAGATGGCATAGTGAGATGAGCACATTTCACTTTCTGACATGGGAGATGACTATCACATTAGAGGATGTTCATTAGGTTATGGGTATTCTGATATGAGGGAGACATGTGTACTAGGGATGGGGTCCATAGGATATTACAATAATTAGGATTTTTGGTGATGGGTTGATTCATGTTATCAAAGGTGGTATTGATGTAGACTATTATACCAGTTTAGAGATGGATTCTTTGATTATGGTACTCATGGCCATTGTTAGTGGCATTTTACTACCTGAAAAGAACAAGATACTATGTCATATTGGTCTTCTAGATGTGATTAGAGACATGGTGGATATGGGTGATATATTTGTATAGGGTCTATGAATGTTAGTACATTTATACCAGGATTTACATCATTTAGCATATTTAGATTAGAGAAAGATTGACCCATCCACATTACTATAAGTTTGGTGTGGAGAGTACATTTATATAGAGAGGCCAGTTGGACATATGATCACTTGATCTGATGATGACCCATTGGCATATGGATGAAACATTATTATTTGGACATACATACCACACTTAGGAGACTTAGAGTTTTATAGGAGGGCTATTGATGAGTTAGGTGATGATCAGATCACCTAGAGACCTTACAAGAAGATTATGTTTTAGTGGCCACATGATGATATTCACATGGACTACATGATGACCACATGTTATATTATCAGTAGACATGATTACATCATATAGATATATCACCCAAATAGGGTGATGAGATAATTTTGTGTGAAATAGCATATACAAGTTGGGCCACATGTATTTTCATGATCAATGAGAGAGAGATCATAGTGGGGACTGTTGATCTAGCCATAACCAATAATATTTTGACACAATTATAGACTATTAGGTGGATTGATCAAAGAGATGTTATTGATATAGGAATTATTGATATGTATTCAGATTGGTGGGTGAGGCAGATGCCAATGAGATTGACTATTCCATACACACCACTATGGACATGGAGGTAGAGGTTGGTGGCTAGCTTGAGTAGAAATCTATGAGGTACAGATTTGGAGTCCCAAATCATGAGGGTTATGAAAAGAGATAGAGGATGAACATGAGCATGAGGTAGAGGATGTGTCGTGGAGGGTATCCAACTACATGATGTGTAGATTATAGACATGGATGATATAGATATTTTGTGTGAGGCAAGGGTTGATATTGATGTTGACATATGGATGGACTTGGATATAGAGAAGAGGGATGGAGGGGAAATCCATTTATAGAGGTAGATAGTGAGGAGGATAGTGAGAGTGATGATGGAGTAGGATAGGATGTGACCATGAGAGAAACACATGACATCCAAATAGATAGTGGGAATGTTGTTAGTTTTTCATGTGCTCTAATATCTATGGAGGAGCATGCACTTATTGATGGAATTAAAGAGGATATTATAGATTTGGAAAAATATATTTATGGATTGCACCCAAAGGTTACCAGATTACAAGGTGTAGTGAATAGTAGAGGGGACTAGACTATTAAGATCAGATGATCACAATCTGAGGTAGATAGATTACAGGTAGTTGTAGATGGGATAGATGGGGATGACATGACTATATAATTGGTTAAACATGATGTAGAGACCTAGAAACCAAGCTATAAAGTGTTGACATAGTGTTATAGATAGGAGAGAGATACAACTCAAAATGAGATAGCAGAGTTGAGGGTGCTACTAGCTAGATAGGGGTAAATTACTACTTTGGACATATTGATGAGGGCCATGGATTAGGACACATATTATAGGAGTTTATATGATGAGGTCATACCATGTGCTCAAAGAGCACCATATTTTAGGGAGTACTCTATGAGACATTTGGCATTTACTACATTAGTTCATTCAGTGGAGTTAGAGAGGTTAGTGGGATAGGTACAACATGTGATGGGTCTTCTATGAGGCACACAATGATGTGAGGAGCTATTCATAATAATGGACACTCTTTTAGAGGGATAGGATGAGATATAGGGGATTTTTGATAGATTGGCTCATCGATGTATACACATTTTGAGAAGTATCTTTTATATAGACACATTATATATATATATATATATATATATATATATATATATATATATATATATATATATATATATATATATATATATATATATTCATGATGATTTATGTGTCTTTGTACTATGTATATTGGACATGGCCTATTTATTAGTTTACATGTAATTTATACATGATTGATAGATGTATGGATATATTATAACACTGATTTTATTTTCTACATTTTTATTTACATTAGCATGTTTTAATTGTTTCAGCATATTTATTATAGATGTATGACTTATGTGTGAGTGTATGGTTTGTATGGATTTATAATGTGACATATCTACATTACTTTTGTTTATGTTCTTTGCATTGGATTTACAACATTATTTTAGCTTTGAGCAACCTAATTTTTAATATATCATAAAACACATTACCACCAGTGATATTAAATAATCATGATGAATGTTTATGTTTTAAGCATATGAACAAAAAGAAAGAAAGAATTGTGTAAAATCAAAGTGCATCATGATATAGTAAAACCATAACCATACTATTATGCATTTCAAAAAATAATCTTTTTAAACACACAAAAACCAATAAGTAAAAATAAGATGTGAAAACAAAAAATAATTGAAATGATTGTAACACACACAAAATGATAATGTAATAATACTAAACAATAATGACAAACAAACAAATAAATAAAGAGTAACTCAAATAAAATAAAAATGATCACAATTGACAAAGTAAAGGAAATAACCAAAGGAATGGCTAGAGATAAAATGAAGTGAAATAACCAAGCTAATGGCTAAGGATAAAGAAATGGATAAAAATAACCAAGTGAATGGTTAGAGATAAAAGATAAATAATATAATAAAAATAAACAAAGAGTGTAAAAATTTGAAAATATGTAAACAAAAATTAATCCAAGAAAGGATTATACAATTGTAGCCACGATCAATGCTAGGTACTGAATAATTAAGGGAGAAGCATAAGGATAATTTAATCCATGTTTGAAGAAATGGATGATGGGAAAGATGATGGTCGAGATAACCCTAGAGACCTTATGTCTCTAATAATTGCCTACATAATCCACCTTAGACAAAGTCCTATGTGAGGATATCAGGCCAAATGTAGTTTTCCCAATATGGGAAGTGATGAGAAAGTAAAAGATTGATGAAGCATTTTGATGAAAAATATGCATGAGTGACCCACCCAAGAATGAGTGAATGACATAGAATATAGTTTAGAATGGTAGATGTGTTGAGTTGATGTTTTGGAATATTTTTCCGTTAGTTTTAATTTTTTTTTTTTTTTTTTTTGTATTTTTAGATTTTGGGATTTTTGAAATAAGCGATATAAAATATATTTTTCCATTATCATGAGTAAGAATGCAGGTTCACATATATGAATAACAACCTTGAACTTTAACATGTTATAGGATAATCGACTAATAACTAACAAAATGATTAACTTTGGAATATACAATGGATTACGAAAATGTAATGCCCCCAAATAACAAGGGTGAGTATAGACAATTGTTTACACATGGTTTTATAATCTTGGTTTTCACATTGGTACTTATCCAAAGTGCCAATAAAGTGGTTTTCACATCTCAATGATCTATGTACACATTTTTATTTTTGACTTTATTATTATTATTATTATTATTATTATTATTATTATTATTATTATTATTATTATTATTATTATTATTATTATTATTTTATTTTATTTTATTTATTTATTTTATCTTTTATATTGATTTTTGACCTTTTATATACCAATAACATCATATAAAACAAGTTTAGGCATAGAACCTTTTAAGGTGTATGATTTTCATGGGTTCAACAAGCTCTTCTCAATCTTTTGTGGCTAGTTTGTAAGCTTCCGATCCATATTTGGCAATAACAACATATGAACCTAGCTAGTTAGGTTCATATTTTCCCTTCTTCTCTCTCTCAGCATTTGTGTTTTATTGGTTCTCCTTGAGAATAATATCTTTTATTATAAATTCCTTAGATTTAATCTGCTTATTATAGCTCTATAAAAGTGATTATGGTAAAATTGCAGATGGTTTAAAGTATTGAGTCATTTCTCATCTAAGATATTGAGTTCTCTTAGGCATGAATTTTGATATGATTCTTCATCTATGATTTATTATAATGATACTCACAAAGATGGAATCTTGACCCCTATGGGAAGAATGGAATCATTGCCCTAAATAAGGGAATAAGGTATTGCCCCTGTGGGTGTGTGGATATTAGTGTGTATGCCCAAAAGGTGGGATATAACTAAGTATGCCAGTCATAACCAAATTCATTGAAAAGTCTCTTAAGGATGCACAAAATATTTATGTTTGTTTCCTCAACTTGGTCATTACCTTATGGGTAGTAAGGAGTGGACCATGTGTGTTTGATATGATAGGTTTGGAAAAGAGTTTCAACATCTTTATTTTTGAAGGATTTACCATTATCAGAAATGAGAGTGGAATGAATACCAAAGTGGCAAATAATGTGGTTGAGGATAAACTTGGAAATTTTCTTTCCAATGACATAGGTGAGTGGCATTGCCTCAACCCATTTAGTAAAATACTTGGTTGTTGTTATAATATGATTATGTCCATTAGAATAGCTAGGATTTATTTTCCCAATGAGTTCTAACCCCCATGTGGAAAATAGCCAAGGTGTTGTGATAAGTTACAAAGATTGTGAGGTACTATGGATAATATCTCCATGTAACTGACAAGGTATACACTTTTTAACATAGGTACATGAATCAGATTCCATTTTAGGCCAATAATAACCTACTTGGATAAGCTTTTTCATAATGCCCATACCACTTGGATGTGCTCCAAAAATTACCTCATGAACTTCTCTCACTGTCAAAGTGGATTCTTCAAAACTTAAACAATGTAGAAGGGTTCCATAATATCCTCAATAATACAAGGTGTTACCAAGGATGGTATATCAAGATGTGTGTTGAATAAAGGATTTGTGTTGGTTAGAGGATCAGTTAGATGGTAGGGTATGACTATGAAGGTATGTATAAATATCATATTACCACAAAAAAGTAGTACCAACCACCTCACAAACCATTTCTACATTGGGTGTATTATAAGTTGATATCCTCAAGTACTCAACCAAAAATTTGTTGTGTTTTGTGCTCAAATCTAGTAGGGATATAATTGTTGCCATAGCATCTACTACTCGGTTGTTTATTATTGACACTTGTTCAAATTGGATGTTCTCAAAACATGATTTCAAGATATCCACCATCCTCTTGTAAGGGAGTAGGTTATCATCATAGGATTATAATTCATTATTAACTTTATTGATGATAAGCTTAGAATCACCAAAAATAAAGAGATTTGGATTCCCCACTGAATTATCATCTTCAGGCCTACTATGAGGCCTTCATATTCTTCTATGTTGTTTATAAAGGGGAATTCAATCTAGAATGATTTATTAATGAAATCCCCATTAGGTGTTACCAACAAGATACCTATCCCCATGCCATGGTTTGAAAAGGAACCCTCAAATAACATCTTCCACACTAGGGATTTGTCTATAGACATGATTATGTCATCTGGGAATTTTGTAATGAGAGGTACTTTGCCATTGAGTGGTACTTCTACCATTAAATCCTCTAGAAATTGTCCTTTGATTACTTTTTGGTTAACATACTCTAAATCAAACTCACTAAGAAGCATAACCCACTTAGCCATCCTACCTATTAGAGTGGTTCTGGATAGAATATATTTGAGAGGGTCAATCTTAGCAATAATATTGGTCTGATTGTTAAGCATGTAATGTTGTAGTTTTGGGGAAGCAAAAACAACTAAAATAAAATATTCTTCTATTTGAGAGTAATTTAGCTCATAGGATATCAATGTTTTGCTTAAGTATTATACTTCTCATTATTTTCCAGTATCATCATGTTATGCTAATAATACTCCAAGTGCAAATTAAGTAGTTTAAATGTATAACAAATAAGGTTTACCTACCACGGGTGGCATTAACACTGGTGGATTCAAAAGTTATTGCTTGATGTTGTTAAATGTTTTTTCACAATATTCATTCCATGTAAAAAGAGTATCATTTTTCATCAAAAAGGTGAATGGGTGATAGATGTTTACAAGTTGAGATATGAATCTCATAACAATCTAAATTTTCCCTTGTAGACTTTTAAGTTGTTTAATATTTTTAGGCGGAAGCATATCTATGATGGTTGAAACCTTTGAAGGATCAAATTTAATGCCACATTGTGAAATAATTAATCCTAAAAAAATTTATGATGTTACACCAAACATGAATTTCTTTATATTCAATCTCATGTTGTATTCTCTCATGCACTCAAAAATATGGAAAAGCACCCGAGAGTGATCTTTCCTAGAATTAGACGTAGCTAGAATATCATCTACATAGTCTTGCATAATATCATTAAGCATGTCATAAAAAATGAATATCATTGCCCACTAATATGTAGCCCTAGTTTTTTTAAACCAAAAAGCATCACCTGATAATAGAATGTCCCCTATGGAGTTGTAAATATTTTTTTGTGTTGATCTTTGATAACATTTTTTATTTGATTATAACCTAAAAAACATCCATCAAAGATAGAATTTTAGCCTGCAATTAAATTGACAATCATATCTATGTTAGGAAATGAAAAATCATCCTTCAAGCATGATTTATTTATAACATGGAAGTCCATGCACACTCTAATCCCTTTAAGTTTCTTCAAAACTAGTATAATTTTTGATATCTAGTCTGAGTAGTCAATAAGATGTATAAAACCGATGGCCAACTATTTTTTCAATTCTTCCTTTACCAGTAGTACAATCTTGGGATGCATCTTACAGAGTTTTTATTTATTTGGTTTTGCATTTGGATGCACCACAATTTGGTGAACTACTAAATAAGGATCTAAACCTGGCATATCCACATAAGACCATGTGAACATGTCAAAGAACTCATGAAGCAGTAGCGTAAATATATCCCTTTCTTCTTGATTGAGTTATATAGTAAGTTTTACAATTTTTGGATCTTCTTCGGTGCTAATGTTTACAAGAATTATTTATTTAACAAGTATATTTGATTCATCTTTATAATCTAGGGGTGGTGTAATAAGATGGAAATATTCCTCAATTTATTATATTTTGGATGTGGATGAAGAATTGATATAGTGATGTAATTTATGTTCCCCAAAATATGCTAAATTTGCTAGTTATATTAGAAATCTTTTCTTGTGGTCACCTACTGAAATTTGATCTATTATTCTCAAGAATTTGGCTATAGCTTCATCATTCTAAAAATGATCAAGTTGAGGTGTGGATAGTTGGTCCCATTATATGAGATATGGATATGCAAGGTCAAGTGTAATGATGAGATTTTCATGAAAGAGGTTAGTACGGGCTAGATCTTCAAAACAGCTAATTATGGAACCCATCTCATTATCTTAAGAATCATCTTCTAACTCACTACAAGAGTCACTTTGGGAGAGTGTAAGATGAACATTAAGTGGGTTAAATCCTAGACCATGTTTCACCTCATTTGATTTTAGTGTTATAGGTTCAATAGAATCTTTTTCATAGAGGCCAAGACCCTTGCCTTTATTGTTCATTATTTTTCACATGATGTATTTTGTAATAGGATATTTATTGGTGGAAAATCAAGTAGTTAATTCATTAAGCCAAGAATAATTTGAAACATCAATATGTTCATCAAAAAGAAGGCCTCCCTCTATAAATTTCATGTGACCAAGCTTCTTAACCATTCTTTTATCCATTAGATGGTGTGGTATGTCATAGTAATTTGGATTGGTGTGTATTATGATTGTGTAAAAATCCTAGATGACGTACTTATTCATGCCTCAATAAATGATCTTAAAATGAGAAGAAGGGGATGAGGATGATTTATTAGCAAATGGTGGATTGGAAATTTGCTCAATGGAAGGACTATTAGAAGCTTGCTCAATGGATGGTTGATTTAAATCTTGCTTAAATAATGTATTTGAAGCTTCTTCAGGTGGTTGGTTAGATATTTCATTGGTTAATTCCTTTTCAATAGATACGGAGGGAGTTGGTGTATTAATCCAACCATTAAGGGGAGGTGTTTAAAATAAGCTTTTAAGATTGACATAGTTTTCAAGTGAAGTATAATACTCAACAGGGGTAAAATTATCATCTATGACCAATGGATAGTTTGATTTTTGAAATTTTACTTCTAATAGCTTACAATATTGGAAGGGATGAGGATCACCTTGTATAGTTACTTCCATTCCTAGATGGGATAATTTCAAACATTGATGAAGAGTGGATGGAATGGCATTCATAGAATTAATCCATGGAAAGAATCTTGGTATATCCCTAATTTTTTATTATTAGATTACTTAGATGATGGATTTTTAACCACTATATCTCCTCTATCAATGAGGTTTTAAGCATAGTGTTTTAGGTGCATACATTGATTTGTTTAATGTCCTTTAATCTAATGGTATTCATGGTATTCATCTTATTTGTACCAATCAGGTTTGGGAACATTTTCTTCAAAGGGTTTAGTGTTTATCCATATATTCATGTTCGTATGAGCCAAATTTAGGGAAATAGTCTCATAAGTGTCACCCAATTGAGTGAACTTACATTTAGGTCTCCCTTATTTTAGTTGCCCACCAAGAATTATATGTTTATGAGTTGATTAATTTTATGTTTGTGTTTATGGGTTTCAAATCTATTTTACATCAATTACACCATATCCAACAAGATTTTTATTTTTAACAAAGAATTTTGGTTTGTCATTGGTTTTGAGGAATTATTAGTATCTAGTTTAAAAAAATTTATTGCACCTCTATTAGTCAAATTTATTTCCACTTGAATTCCCTTTTCAATAATATCATTAAAAGATCTTGGGAAAATAAGTAACAAGTGAAGTCCCAAATCTAAGTTTAAGTTGTTCATAAAAATGTCCATAAGTTCTATTTTAGGAAATGACGATGTAAAATGACTTGCCACTGCTCGCCATCTCTGGAGGAAGGAAGTAAAAGTTTTTCCATTTCGTTTTTTGTTGTTGTGCAAATATAAAGTGGTCAAACCCTTTTCAATATTATAGTAAAAATTTTAGATAATTTTTTTAGATAAGTCTTCAAAAGTGAAGTTATATCCTTTTAGAAGTCATGAGAACCATTCAAGGGCTTAGCCCCCGAGACTTTATGGAAATAAATGTAACATAAATTTGTTACTATAAGAAACATATGCACATGTGTGATAGAATCCATTTAGATGTTCCTTGGGATATCCTTTACCTTTATTCTTACTAAATTTTGGGAGCTCAAAGTATTTGGGAAAATTTGGTCATTTTACTCAAATCATATGGATATGAGTAAATTTCCTCAAATTTAATTTTTTTTTCCTATTATAAATGTTATTTTGAAAGCCTTGAACTCTCTCCTTTATGCTTTTAAATTATTGCATGACATATGGGGATAGATGGTCCATTTAACTTAATGAATTAGTGGTTAACTTGTGGATTTGTTTATGTTTTGGGGAGTGTGTTGATTATAATTGTTTGGAGTTTGATTTTTGAGGTTAATGTTTTGAGGATGTGAAAAGGTATTAGAGGTATGACCAAATTTTTTATTTATATTGGAACCAAAATTCATTTGATTTGAATTTGGGTTTAAACCAAAATTGGTTTGATTTAGGTTTGGGTTCAAACCAAGTTTGGGATTTTGTGTAAAGTTTGAATTTGTCTGATCTATATTTGGGTTGAAACTTGATTTTTTTGGTATATTGGAATTAAAGTATATGGAACCAATATTTGTATTATGACTAAAACCTATTTGGTTAAACAAACTTGAATTATTTTGTTTTGGAAATATGTTGGGGTTTATATTAAATTGATTAAAACCTAGGTTTGAATTAGTTTGGTTTTGATTTTGGATTGGGTAATTTTGGTTTTGGTTAAAGTTTGAGTTAGAATTTGTGTTTGGATTGTTGAAGTTAAGTTTGGAAGTAGATTCTGTTTTGGTTTGGTTTTAGATGATGTTGGGGTTTGGAGTAGAACTAAATGAAAGATTTGGATTAGAGTTAAATTTATTTGGAGTTGGATGGAACTACTCCAAGTAATAATTGATTTGGTAGACTATGATTTAAATTTAGATTATTGAATGTGCATAAAGCATCATTCAAAATAGGATTGGATGATTGATTGGGAAATCTAGAATAGGTATTCAAGATTATATTTTGATTGGATATGATTGGAGATCTTTAGAATTTCTTATTAGGATTGATTGGTGAGTTTGAATGAAGATTCTAACTTAGATTAATTTGATTATAAACTTGTGAATTTGGTTGAATACTCAAATTTGGTGTAATCAAATGTTGATTGATTAAACTTGAATTATATGGGAGACTTGTATTCAATTTTGGATTATTCTATTACATGATGGGTAAACTTGAAATAGGATTCAAGTTTTGATTGATGGGGTACATGACTGATGAATTTTAAGGTATGTTCAGACTCAGATTATTGGGATGGTGTTGTGAAGGTATATTTGTATTTACATTCATATTGTGATTACCAAATGTATTGATAGATTGATGAGATTAAAATTTCATAATCTCTTGATTTCCTTGAGTTGCATGAATTTTTATGGAAAAACCATGGCTAGTTTGAGATGATTCCTCACATGAAATAGTTTTCCCTTAGTCTTGAGAAATTTGAGGATAAGGTTGTGAGGAAGGAATGAGAGAATTTATACCCTCTAAATAACCTTGTGAGATTTGTGGATTGAGATTGGAGTATGAATAATCTTTGCTTGTAATTAGATATTAAAAATAATGTACATCAAAGTCAAATGGGAACTTTGTTCCAAATCCCAAAGCTCAAATCAATACTTCATTTTTGTTGGACATGATAAACTTGTCAAAGGAAGGTGCAACTTAGATAGCTTTGGGGCTACCCTCATCTTGTTAAGCCCCTCATTTATCTTCTTCTTACTCAGTTATTACATGTATCTCTACATGATGCTCTTGACTAGGGAATTGAAAGGGGTCATTGCCAAAAGGTTATTTCCTTGCATTAAGAGGATTTAATAAGTAATAGGTATGGTTTAAAAAAGGAAAAAATGACTCAAAGATAAATTATGTTTTAAATTAACAGTACTAACCAAAAATCTAACCAAAAAAATTAAACTCTTAAACTAATTATTTTAAGTTTTTGATATAAAGGCTTGATTTTAGGATATGATTTGAACTTAACAGAACTAGTTTTCAAATAAAGATCTTTTAGCATGTGGTGGACATGAGGAAAAAACAAACAAAATTTTTATTCTAAATAGTTAATAAATTGCACATAAAAGGTGAAAAACTAGGATGAGGGTCATGAATAAATATTAGGCCTTATGATGTCACTAACTCATCTTTACTCTCAGCTTCACCCTAATATTTCAAGGCACTAAGCATGGAGGATCCATCCAATCTCATGGCCCACTGAGTTTGGTTTTAAGGGTGTGTGGAAAATAGTTTCTCAATGTTAACCACTAATCGATGTTCTAAAGTCGAATGGCAAAAGAGGTTATCCAAGGTTTAAGGCTTTAAACAAGATTATCTAAGGGAGAAAAACCATGGAAGAAATAAACAAAGTAGATGCACACTATTGGGTCTTTCCTAAACTTCCCAACATAGCCATAGGGGTCTTAGTTTTTTGATAATCGATGATATCATATTTTGAGGCATCTATTGAAACCCTAGGTATTGGATCATAAAATACCTTCACATATGATGAGCTTAAAACACATGAATACTTAGGAAATTAAAACAACTAGATCTCAATTTATATACCCCTCTGATTAATGGGATTAAACTTACTATGTGGTGGTGAAATACATGGTCAATAGAACCCCTAAAAAAGAAAATAAAAAGTAAGTATCTATTTCTAATTTTTGAGTATCATCACAATGTGACACCAAGAAAAGAGCATACATGGACACTACTTGGGTGACAAAAAATTGTGGAAATGTTTTTGATTCTTGAGTATTGTCACCAATGTGACGTTAAGGGAAGAGCATATGTAATTTCCATGATTACAAATAAAATGCTAAAATGAAATGTGATGTAATTACTAAAAACTTTGAAAACAATATTGAAAGCATTAGTAAAATAAATTGACTTTTGTTTATCCTTTTTAATGATTATATTTGACAAGTGTTCTATAAATAAATAATTAGAATGTTTACTTATGCTTGGATCAAGATAACCTACAACAAAACAAGAAAAAACCACTTCTTTGTAACAAATTCATAATTATGCAAAAATATAGAAAAGCAAAATTATGATAAAACAAACATAGGAAAAAGATAGAATATAGAAAGTAAGAACAAATAAATTCATACTTACAAAATTATTTCATTGCAATGTATCATAAATTTTCTACACAAAATGATGAATTTGCTGCATAAAATGATGAATTCACTACCAGAAAGGATAATTTCATTATTAGGAAGGAAAAATTTACTACATAAAAAGATGAATTCAGTACATAGAAAAATGAATTCACTGTTGAAGATGACAAATTTGCTATTGAACCTATAGACACAAAATAGAAAACAAAGAGGATTCGCAAAACAATTTTACTACTCAGTTGAATATTTTCCTACTAAGAATGACAATTTTGTTATTGATGTTTTTGAATTCATTGTTATGTTATGAGTGTACATAGCTAAAAAAATGCGTGATAGCAATCTATAACTTATACCAGCACTCAAAATGGAAATATTAAATGCATATGCAAATATGAATTACAAAAATCAAATAAAAAATTATTTCTAAATGCAAATATGATGATTAAAGATAAAAAAGATGAGGGAAAGTTCCATCAGGCATGCCATAAATGTGTGAACTAAATTTAGAAGTGCTAAAAAATGAAATAATCCTAAACTAAGCTAAATTCAACTTAAGATAGAGAAATAAATAAATAAAATAGAAAATACAAACTTAATGCTTCAAATGTGCAAGCTTTCTCCATTGTGATGTAAACTTGATTTGCTCTTCAAAAATGTGGTACTCACTCTTCCAATGCAAAGGAGAGTAGGTAGCATTCTAGTGCAAAAATAATTTTTGTATGCTTTGATTTGCTTTGATTTATTTGGATTTGCTTGTGAATAGAACTTTGTTTTATCATAAATCAGGATTCTTTAGGATTCTTGAAAATGAAGGCTTTCAAGTTTATTTATTGATTTGTGGAGGAAGATTCAATGGTGGAGGATTATTTGGATTTATTAAATGATATAAATAATCAATTGTGGCTAAATATTCCTCACCCATGAGGATTAATACCATTTTAAATGGTTGAGAGAAGCATGGTATTAGTTAGTTGAGTTAGCAGGAATAAGTCAAACTTCTTGACAACTCAGGGGATGAGTCATAGGAGGTTGAGAAAGTTTTGGGTTTGGTTGGGATGAGGGAAAAAAGGGTGGAAGATGTTTGGATGAGGTTTAAAATATAAATTTTATATTTAAAATAAATATTTAAAGTGTGCATAATTGACTAATTTGACTTATACAATTATTTTAATGTAGAGGGAGATGTGATGAATTATTTTAAGAATTATTAAATGGATTAAGGTGTATTTTGACACTTAATAAAATTTAGGTGTCTAAAATGTGCAACTAACAACCAAATATCTAACAAACTACATCTCCACTAACTCTAGAGATGACTATAATCTCCAATCTAACTTTCCACAAGGATATGAGGGGTCCTTATATATGAAAATTAAGAGGTGAATGAGAGATTTTTATTGGTTGAGTGAAATGTGGGTAGGATCATTCCCCAAATTACAACTCACCCTTATCACATATGAGGATAAATACCACAAAAATAATGTTGTGCACATAAATAGTGCACATATAAATCATAACTTGGTAACACATCACCTAAGGTGGACTTCACATCAAATGTAAATATGATGCACACTAATATAAACTATAGATAATTAAAAGGCATACCATGAATATAATATGAATCATCCTCCTTCAACATATGGGCACCTAATATATGGTATTATTAGTACAATTATAATTGCTTCAACACCACATCTTATGATCACAATTGATGACAATGAAATTGTTGATGATGATTCAGATAAACATGCACTTTTTATTCAAGATTATATAAATTAAAAAACCATACAATTGTTATGATTGACAATGGGTCAAGTAAAAGTTCATATAGAATGACACTTCTTCGTACTCTTGGTACACATAGTAGGGTTTATAAGATACATAAAAAATAGTTAAATCACTCAATGAACACATATAAAATAATGTTGGGAACATAGTCTTACCTCTTTAGGCTATTTAAATGATAATCTATATCATGAATATATATCATGCACCCAATATTATGTGAATCTATAATTTGAACCTATAATGTGAGTGCAAATGTGTGGCATATGCCCTCATACTCTATGTCAATAATTGAATATTTGAGACTTTTTTCATTATTTAAAATTGTATTATGTACCCAAAATTGATTTTACTTATGAAGGCTTATCTCATGTATGAAAATCCCACTAAAATTTCCCCCCCCTTTGAGTTGATGGAATTATTTGACCTGAAAGTCACTCATCTCAAAAGCAAAGTTAATTGTATCATGCGTGTTAAGATGTAATCATTGAATATTATAACATATGTGGAAATTATGTCAACATGGTAAGACATGTACCATTTGAATCATGTATGTAGCATATGATGAAAGTCCTATAGAAATATATCATTGAAGCTTGTAGTAGTTAAATGTAGTAGAAGCATACATAATAGGTAGTGCATGATATGGATCATGGCACTCATCACACTTAAAAAGCTTGACAAGCACACAAATATAATAAGCACAATGTTGAATAATAAGAGCAAGGACCACATACAAGAGACATGTCAAAATTTCACATAATCAATTATTTCACATACAAGGCCAAGGGCCATAATCAAATGACTAATAATGTTGCAAACAAGGACATATTCAAATGCCATTCATACCAAACAAGATCTCATAGAGATGTTTAATTAATTTTCACACAAGGATCATGGGTCATACATAATATACAATCAAGGTTTAATATATTATGTAAAATTAATAGCATAAATAGTAAATGAACTATAAATATAGTCGATAACATGTATATGTAATGTGATCATATCTTAGCAAATAGCATATCCATGTGCATAATGTAAGATAGAAATGTTAGCGAGAAATTTGTAAAAAGTATATAGCTCAATAGTATAGGAATTTTAGAATGGTAACATCAATAAATAATGTAACCTTTGGATAATATGCCCCTAATCTAGCATGGATACTTGGTAGAGGCAAGTCTAACATCTTAGTCTACTAACGTTTGTATGTCTTGCATAACACTTGTGAATACTAGTGAAATACATGTGTAATATAAAAAGAGTGTGTTACCTACCAATAATGAGATAAATAACATATGATAATGATGTAAAATAGATGTCTAATCATGCTCAAGTCTTAAATTTGGATTTATAGAATATTTTGAATGTTTTACATTTTTAATATATTTGTATTTTTTTATTTTAGTTTTTTTCATTTTGAAACTAGAACCAAACAAACTAGCAATTAAACCATGGGTTCTAAATCATAATAAGGGAGAGGGATATAAATAATTTATAGCATGTGTTGATGTAAAATATGTACTAAATATGATGTCATGGTGATGTATGAGCAAGATTCTCCCACTGTATATACGATTTTGTTACTTTGAAAAGCATGTAGGAGGTTGAATAAGTATGTGGAAAAATGATTGTGCATCCTCATCTCATCTAATGTACATTTTTCAAGGTATGTAATATACATTTATGAAAAAAATAGCAAATAAAATAAATATTTTGCATGGATAAGTATTTTTGTGTGAACTAAAATTGAGTGAAATATCAAAAAATTGGAAATATTAAGGCTTTGTATGTTTTATTTCTGATTTAGTTGTGAAAAATAGTATAGGGTAGGATCAACCAACATAGGTCAGTATTGGCAGTCAGTTCGAACCCATACTAGTCAATACTACCTTCTATGAAAAAAACATTTTACTTAGTTCAGAGTGTGAAAACAAGGTAAATGGAAAAATATGGTAGTATGGAATATTGTCTTGAAATGTTAAGATTTGAAAAGTGAAAAAGATGAGCCAAGAGGCCAAGAATTAAGTAAGATGCAAGGGCATAGAATAATTAATCAAATCAATCACATGTAATAAATAGAATAATGGCATGATGAAATAATCGAGAAGCTATGTACAATAATTTTTTTTATTTTTTATTATTTGAACATTTTTGAAGTTTTATAAAATTTGAAATGCAACATGCTAACCATTGATCCCATAAATATGAGAGTCATAAGAATATATAATATGTGTATAAGGATCAAATTTTATGAATGAAATGTGTTAGATGTCCATAAATCAGAATCAGATAATGCATCATGTGTTGTAATAAAACCATTTAGATTACTACTTGTGTAATCCTATTTGGAATGAGTATCTCTAAGATATGTAGAATGATTTGATATCTGATGAGTAATAATAAATAATTGTTTACAAGTGATGTGTTCTTTTTAACACATGTTCATCTATATGTATCACCAAGTAAGAATGTGTTACATGTGATGGTACTTTATGTGAAGTTGAGAGAGTTTTTTGGTATGCTTGCTTTTTCATTGCTCGATTTTGATATTTTTGTACTTTTTTTTGAGTTGATTGAAAATAAATATTTTACATAGGTACAACAATTGTAAATGTGTTTTTTGGAAATTTGGCCTACCAAGTCTAAATACCAATTCCTATAACTAAAAAATTTTCATGGAACCTATCTAGGCCTCTACATGGTGTTATCATGAGTCATGATGTCTCTTATTGCTTCTTAAAGTCATTTAACACTTCTAGAGGTGTCATTGAGTTTGTTTGTGATCACCATATCTCCTAGATGTCTTGAGTCCTTAGGTGATGTGTTTGATCTTCATAATGTCTTTGAATGTCAAGTGAAGGGAGTTGGTATCAATGACATATCATTGTCATGTCTATGTTTCAATGTCTTTGTTAAGTGTCCTCATAGTTATTGAGTAGGTTTGGATGCCTTTGATAATGGATTGCAATGATATTATGACCTAAAATTTCTTAATGAAGATAGTTGAAGATGGTAGCTAAAGATTCAATATGGTTTCTTTGGTGTATTCGATATATTCAATTATGAAGCTGACTATAATCTTTGAAATAGTAATGAATATATAGATAAAAGCCTCATTAAAACATTTTGAGAAGGCTAAAATGTATTCTTTATGATACTCATTAATAAATCTCCTTTGTGAAGCTATGTATATTGTCTAAAATGAATGTTTTGGTCCTAAAATAGCAATTTTTTGACCTCAAAAGGCCATTAAAACATCACTAACATCTTTAAATCACCTCATGGTCATTATATTGTTTAGTCAAATGGGTTCATACTTTGAAAATGTCTCCTCTATGAGCCTAGGATGTTTTGCCTTCAAAAGAGCTCCCATGTGTGAAATATGTTCTCTTTTGATCTCAATAAACTTATTACTTGTTTGAATATGCCTTTTGACTTGTAATCTTCCTCATGTTTCCCTAAAATGGAAGTTTCAAGCTTGAAATGTGGAAATAATACAAGAAAATAGAGTTTTCAACCATCTTCTACAAGATGTATGAACTTATATTGAATTTTACATATAGTAAAGGTCAGGAGTTTAAAGGTGGATTCATAATAGGTGTTTTAGTGAATTTTCATGGTAATAAGGTTCCATACAGGCTCAAAAATGATCCTCAAACACCACCAAGCTTCTTTGCAACTTGGGAGAGCCCTTTAGGTTTTCAAATGGTACAGCCATGAGAGAAAATATCAAGATCTAGAATTTTAGATAGAGGAAGGTACCTTAGATAGATTCCATCTTTGGGAATTTGTTCTCAATTTGGTTTTCTCTTTTATGAACCATTTTTAACAAGGTAAGGTAGTCATAATGCACTCTTCATTCAGGTAGGCTACCAGTTTTCTAAGTTTTCTCCTCTCCTAAGCATAGTGAAAAAAATATGAAAGTTTAGAAAGCTTTCTAGAAGTCTACTCCACATTCCCATATCATTATAGAATCTCATCTCACATGTGTGAATTATATAGATCTAAAGAAGACATACACTACCAAATCTATAGTTTTTAGGCATTTTGATGCTTTTACGGTTCATGGTGGTTTCAGGATGTCAAAACATATTAATTGATTGTATAAGAGGTCTCATTTGTGTATATTTTTCCTTTATTCAAGTTCCTAAAACTTCATCAAGGTATTATATCTTGTCAAACATCAATAGGTCTTCAACATATTCATAGTCCCAGTTTATCATATGTTAAGGAAACTTAGCATTTGTTAAGGTAGTTTAGAGATTCCTAGGTTTCTCCTTTGATAGTGTATGCTAGTTTAAGATCCTCCAAAATTATATATATTATTAATGTATATGTTAGAGTTTAAACTATGATCCTTTGATGACTTTATATATGTTGGATTTATGTTTTATTTCACTCCCTATGTCTCATTTCATCTCCACAATCTTTCACACTACCATTTAGCCATTGGACAAGCTTATCACTCCATCTCCATTCTCATTTTCCATATTCCATTATCATCATATCACTATTTATATATACCTCCACATAATGAATCCAATGTTTGATTCATTTTAAGGTTATTTAGTAATGACATGGCCATGGAGATATGTTATAAAACCTTAAACCTTGTTAAATCTTCATCTACAGTCATGGTCAAAACTCAATTAGCCTATATACATAATCAACCAACTTAGGAGAGTCTATGTCATGGAGACCTAACCTAATTGAAGTTATATATTTATAAAAGCCTTGAATTAGAATGTTATGCCACTTGAGTAGTCAAGATAATCTTAGAAATTAAGTGACAGTCCCCTCAGTATGTACAAAGTACTAAAATTCCACCTACAATCGTGTCTTGGAGGTGTAGGTTGAAATAGGCTTCATGAAGGAGAAGTTAGGCTATATGAAAACTTTGAAACTTAAGTGGAGATTTAATAAAATTTTTTTTAGAAGATCATTGGTGTGTTTTTGAGGTTTAAAACCCACCTACAATTAGGATTCAAGGGTTAATAATAGTCATGCAATCAAGATGCAAGTGAGGTCTACCGCAGAGGTCATGAAGATAATGAAGATATTAAAGTGTTTAAAGAGTGTTTAGGACCTAATTTACCTCTAAAATAAGTTAAAATATATTTAGGTAACATAAAAACATGAATAGAGGTTCTAAGCACACCTAAGAATAGTCAAGCAGACCATATAGTTCCCTAGGCACCTACAGGCTGCCAAAAGTGACATGGTAGTTCTATCCTAAGAAGGGAACAAAGTATGTTGAAAGGGGATCTAGGGTCTACATTAGGCCAACTAAAAGATCATAGAGTAATGATGAAGACCAAATGGATTTTAAATTTTTTAAGCAATCTAAAATTAAACTCAATGCATAGTCAAATAACCTCACAAAGCACAAACAGGCCTATTTGAAGAGTAACTCACTCTCTAAGCCTGAGCAAGAATTAGCAGAGGTATGGAAGGTTATTTTAAACCAAATTTAATGTCTTAATATTCATGGATATTTATAAAATTGATCATAATTTCATGTATTTTTCAAGGAAAAGGGTCTCCTTTGGATGTTACATCCACCCTATATACACATATAGTCATACACATAGTCAATGCATATGGATAGTATTGGGAAAGTTTGCAGTCTTGAGGCCTCTAAAAAGGTGATCACACTTTAAAAATTTGTATATATGGTAATTTTAATTGTTTCAATAATATATTTTTATCCTCAAGGTTGTATTAACAGTATAAATAATCATTGTTTTATCGTAGAGCTTCCCAAGTCCATTAACAATCATTAAGGAGACTAAGTGAATAAGTTATAGGTTTGAGGAGAAAATAGGAGGTTTTGGACTTCATAAAAGGATTTTTAAGATAATAATAAGTGAGGATATTGTCTCTATATATTATGTGAGATTTATGACACTTATTTTTGAAATCAAAAGGCCTTGGGGACTAATTAGGAGGACAGGCTTGTACATTAGTAATTGATGATATCTATGTGTTTTGAATTTTGTTTGATTATATAAAAGTCACTAATAGGAAGGTAAGATAAGTGATATATTTAGATAAACATTTCATGATAATGGTAAACTTAGGTTAGATGGCTAGATCACCAAATTCAGTCACTAATGGCTATACAAGCTTAATTACTAAGAAACCTTGGGCAAGGGAGATGAGGGTATGCAGGAAAAAAATATGAAATAAGGTTTAAGGTAAGATAATTTTTATCTATAAATCCATAAAAATATTCAAAAATTATAAAATAAACCTTTTAGACCTCTGTCTTCCCCAAACGCTCAACTAGCAGAGTAACGTACAGGTATAGTCCTATGAGATAATTGAGACACAAGGGGTTTTGAATTGTTATAAAAACTAAAAGAGGTTGAAACAGGTTGTATTAGGTAAAAATGATTTATATCATGATTTTTTTAACCCCCAAATCATCTATAGGTCACTCAAACCTCTAAATCTTAGTTAAGGCTAATCAGTCCTAAAAGTCTATTTTAGGCTTAGAAGGCCAACATCATGATTAAGCATACCCTAACCTTTTCCAAGAATAAATATTAATTTTATGAGGTGTTATAGGTTCTTTAGGTCTTATTAATGTGATTTTAAGTAGGAAAAACAAGTATGAGGTTCAATTTGGATATTAAGAGCTAACTCAAACCACATAGTCCCTAGACAATCATTCAAACTGCCTATTTTAATGCTTATATCTTTCACCACAAGAGGAATTAGACCAAATTATATTATAAATATTTTATGACCCCTATGTACTTAATATTAATGTATAAATATTTTTATTTAGGGGCACAATTTTATGAATCATCGCTAAGACTATTAGCATGTCCAGAATGCTTGTAGAGAGCTCATAGTTCACTCCCTTATGTACATATCCTAACACACATTTTGTATGGGAATCCAATATTATAAATAAATTTTAAGGGGTTTATAGACTAAATATCCATGGCAAGAAGTTCTATTTTGGATGTCCATACTTTATGAACCATCATTAAGATGGTGGACCTCCAAAACCCTCCCTAAACTCTACTATAGACCAATCTTGAGAAAAGTGAAGATTATTACACCAAAACACCCATTAATCACACTATAAACACTTTAATCATAAATTACACTCATATAAAGTCCTAACCATGTTACTGTGTTTTATAAAGTTGTACAAACCTATCAAAAAATAGTGGTTTTTGGGGGAAAAGAACAAAAAGATATGTATAATGTAGTTTAAGAAGATGTCAATCATTGGAAAATGAATTTTGACACTTGTTTTACCTTATAAATGAATTAAATTTCTTATTATATATCTATAAATACCTCTATGAGTCTCTTCTAATTAGCCAGTCTATATAATTGAAAGACAAGGTGACCTAGTCACCTGGTGTGGCAAGTTTGCATGTGTTTCTTGCTCAATAAGGCTTATGGCATGATGTATAATGTTGATTTATACATAATACTCACTTAATAATATGTTCCTAAGATCTTATCTATTATTCCATGGAAACCAAGCACTAGAAGTTAGGCTACTTGGCCTAATTGGCCTAGTAGACCTACTTGGTCAATCAAGAAGAATGAAGAATGGCATAAAAGACTGATTGGAAAGTTCAATACAAGAAATTAAACCATGTGATTTAATACATTTAATTATGTAAGTTTAATTTCAATATACATTATGGAATAAGAATTTAGTTTCATGACTTATTCAAATTACTCAAAAGGAGGATGGTCATTATATCATCTATAATGGCTTAATTACACCTCATTCAATTTATAATTGCCAAAAGGAGAATGTGTTTAACCCAAAAAGGATCATATCATTCCTTTAATTAGGTTTAATTAGTCAACCACATACTCCATTACTCCACCTTAATGCTTAAGGATACCATCAAGGGCATCAATGCATGGAGAGTTATTTAGGAGGCTATTATAACTATTTATAACTATTTAAAACTATAGTAATAAATGTGTTATGATGATGGAAGACATTTTCCTCATACCTCCATGCCACTCTCCTTATTTATCTCTTGATTTATATATATATATATATATATATATATATATATATATATTCATTCAAAAAGGCCTTTTTTTGGATCCCTCACCTAGGTATGAGGAGACTCTACCAGGTTTTATACTTGACAGACCTCTTGAACTAATGAATAAACTATTAAAACTACTCCATTATTTATTTATAGTGTGTTTATGCTTTTTCAAGTGTGTATAAGTTGTATAAATATTCCCTTAGCATTTCCTTATCACACATATATGTTGATTAGTTGTCTTACGTAGGTTGTGTGAAGTGTCAAATTTTGGTGGTCATGTTTGGAGTGTAATCTAGTTGAAAGCACCTCAAGATAGGCCTCTCTCCCTTCACTTCCAAATTATAATCATTAATCAAGACCTTCATATGAAATATTGTTTCTTAATATTTTTGGAGATAATTCTTTAGTCCATTTATGGTTAATTAGTGTTATTATGAGTATAATATTGAGTGGATGAATCATTTAGGTGCATCACCACCCATTAGAGTATTTTTATTTTATGCACTTCTTAACCCTTTTCGCCCTAATAGTAGTAGGTTTAGTGAATTGAGCCATAAATGATGTACCAGGGGAGTTAGCCCCATAATCTAGAGGTCTAGTCTTGTTATAAGGTCACCCATAACCTTTAGACTATTCCAATATTAGTCCAAGTTTGAAGAAGAAATGAACACTCTCCTTCAATAGGGTACAACTTGGGTTACTAACAGTTCTGGCAAACCCATTGGGATGAGAATTAATTAGTAGAGCACTCACTTGCAGCCTTGCAATCATCTTGAGTATCTTAAAGCATATTTTGAAAGGATTTAGAGTTAGGTTTCAATCTCAGAGACACCATAAATTCATTGTTATAGAGGTAAAGAAGGTTATTTTTCATGATTCATGTTGTTGTGCATATTTTATATGAGAATTTATGTTAGCCTATGGGGAAAAATTATGTCTTCCACCTCCCTATCAGGCCTACTATAACCCTTATGAGCCTTATGCTGACCCTTATCAACCTTAAAATGGGCCTCCTTACTACCAAGACTATCAACCTTATTGTGAACCTCCTCCACATCCTTGGCAACCCTCTTATTATCCTAACCAATCATGGTAAATTGTCATTCCTTATAGTTAGCCTGCACCAAGAAAATATCATCTAAACTTAGAGATTAAGAAGGTGAGGGAGGAAATAAATAGGTCGTAAGAATGTCTTAGGCAACAAAAAGAGATTGAATGCCAATACCTTATCCATCAGCAAATCATCCTTGAAAACTAAGAGTATCTATCTAGAGTAGCCACTCCATCTTCTTTTATTACCTCTCTAATCATTGGAGACTTATTAGTTCACAATTTCTTGTTTGGTGACAAGGTTATCAATTTAGTTATCCCTAAGCTAGTGGTAGATAATTTGAACTTGGTGCATGACCCTATTTCCAACTTTGAATTGCAATGGGATGGCTCGCCTAGAATAATATTTGGCCTTATCAAAAACCTACAACTCACCCTTCATGCCTACCCCAAAATTTCAAATACATAATATATCATTGTTTTGGACTTTTTACCTCATTTTACCCTATGTTTGTCTAGTGATTTTATGGCCAAGATTATGGGATGCTTATTTAGTGACTTATCTTATTTGGTATTCAAGCTTGGGTATGGTGTAGGGGTCAAAATCAATTCTAAATCACTCTCCAAGTTTCATATCCAGCCATACACACCAACCACCTCAAGTATTGATTATTCTCATCATCATGATCCAAAATAAACATACTTTTGTTTAAGATCCCCTTCAAGATACCATCCTTCTCAAGATCATATAGTAACTTCAACTTGGAAGCCTTCATGGGCTAGAACATCAAAATACGTCATACCTTCCCTTGAAAGAGAGAGTCAAGAAGAGGAGGGAAGTGTGAAGTCTAGTCCAAAATATGTCTCGAGTTATCCAAGTTTTCCATCATCCCTCCATGCTACATCCATTCTTGAGCATCAAACCATATCATAATCACAGAAGGCAATTGAATATTTCAAAAAGAATAGTGTCGTCTCCAAGCTTGATGCTCATAAAGCTCCAAATTGGAAGAGTTTCTTATCAATTTTCAAGAAGGATAATGAGGTACATTTCCCACCCACCCCCTTCTCTTTTGAAGAGTAAGTAAGTGCATTAAGATCATAACTTGAACATCTAAATGTGGGAAACAGTATGTCAAGGTCAACTAGTGAAGTGGTAGTCCTTTAAGATTCCAATCATATTACAGCTACTAATGAATTTAAAGAAAACCTTGATGACACCTCAAGTACATATGAATAATAAATCATGATTGGGACCCCATTTAATCCTAGTATATTAGAAGTGGAACATGAAGTGAAGTTGGATGATGTAGGGCAGCCACAATGGCAAGGTACTAAAGTTGATTAAAATGATATACGAGCAAATTTTGTAGGAGGCAGCCATGAAGACAACTCACATGGAACCATTGTTGAAGATGAGAACATTCCTAAATTTGATGACCCTTGGCAACACTTGTATCATGAGTTATTGAGTGAGATTTAAGAACTTAGTATGGCATATTTGGATGTTGGAGTAAGATAATAGATTGAAGCTTCACATGAATATACCACCAATATTTTGGATATTGAAGAAGATAATGTGATCTTGGAAACACCAAGGCAAGATGAGTTATAACTTGAGTGTGTTGAATAACTACCATTCTCCAAAAAATATGAGGATGACCAAGTTGTAGCAGAATGTGAGTTTGATTAGCATAGTGTTTCACAAGTGAATGATAAGGATGAAAATAATCTCCATGTCTTTCCAACAGATCATGAAGAGATGGCCTTTTGGGAAGACTTAGATAATGTTTGTTTGAGCTTAGACAATCCACCTCTAGACCATGAGAAGCTTTATAAGGGACTTGAAAGGACACTATGGCATCTGACTATTCTGAGTCTCATAGGCAAAACCAATAACATCCCATGATTGAGGTAGAATTAGCATTGTTCTTAAAAAGTAAATGGATATGGGAGGAGTATTATTGGGTATTGGACTCACATGTACAACCCATACACATAGATATGGAACTAGAATGCTTAGTTTCCTCCCCAAGAGGCCATGAACATGTTAATGATCATAACTACAATTTAGAGCTATCAAGATGTGGAAATCAGACTTCATGGTACCATAGTGGTCAATAAATTTTTCCCATAGACCCTAGAGTAAAGGTTTTATTCTTAGGTTATTTATTATAGTTTATTTTGTCTTGTTTCAATAAATGGCCAGCACTAGTTTAGTTTGTTACTTTATTCTCTTGTCGTGTTGTTTTCCTTATGTTAAGTGTGTTTAATTCTTAGTTTAGTTGTCTTTATTTTATTTTTTATATTGGTATTAATTTTTATTAAAGTCTTAGAGGTGTCATAAGTGTTTTTTGTTTGTTAGTCCAAGAGGGTAGTCACCAAAACCTTGTTGTCATGTTCAAAGACTATCATTGTAATGAAAATTTAGAGGGTTATCTTAACCAATAGGCTGGTCAACCCCTGTGAGTCACCAAAAGTATTAGAAATTTGGCCTCCTAAGACAAAATTCCAACCCCTATAACTAAAAAAAATTCATGTCACCTATCTAGGCCTCTTATTACTTCTTGAAGTCATTCAACACTCCTAGAGGTGTCATTGAGTCTATTTGTGATTACCATATCTCCTAAGTGTCTTGGGTCCTTAGGTGATGTGTTTGATCATCATGATGTATTTTAATGTCAAGATAAAGGATTTGGTTTCAATATCTCATCATTTTTATGTCTATATTTGGATGTCTTTGTTAAGTGTCCTCATGGTGATTGAGTAGGTTTGGATGCCTTTGACAATGGATTGAAGTGATCTTATGACCTAAAGTTCCTTAATGAAGATGTTTGAAGATGGTATATAAGGATTCATTATGTTTTATTTAGTTTATTAAGTATATTCAAGTATGAATTTGACAATAATATTTGAAGGAGTGATGAATATATATAAAATCCTCATTGAAACCTTTTAATAAGGCTACAAGGTATTCTTCATGATACTCATTGATGAAACTCCTTTGTGAAGCTACATATGTTGTCTAAAAGGAAGGTTTGGTTCCTAAAATGGAAATTTTTTGACCTTAAAAGGCCATTAAAACATCACTAACATATTTAAACCACCTCATGGTCATTATATTGTTTAGTCAAATAGGTTCATACTTTGAAAATGTCTTCTCTATGAGCCTAAGATGTTGTTTTGCCTTTAAAAGAGATCTAACATGTGAAATGTGTTCCATTTTTCTATAAAAAAACTTATTACTTGTTTTAATATGCCTTTTTACTTGTATTCTTCTTCATGTTACCTTAAAATTTCAGTTCTAAACTTGAAATGTGGAAAGAATACATGAAAAATAGAGTTTTCAACCATCTTTTGCAAGACGTATAGACTTTTATCTATAGTAGAGGTTAGGAGTTTGAATGTGGATTCATCATAGGTGTTTTAATTAAGTTTCATGTAAATAAGGTTCCATACAAACTCAAACTTATTCCTCAAACACCACCGAGCTTCTTTGCAACTTGGGAGAGCCTTTCAAGTTTTCAGAGGGTGCGGTCATGAGAGAGAATATCAAGATATAGAATTTTAGGCAGAGAAAGTGACCTTAGAGTGATTCCATATTTGGTAATTTATTATTATTTTTTTCTCTCTCATTTATTAACCATCCTAAAAAAGGTAAGGCACTCATAATGCATTCTTCATTTAGGCAAGCTACCAGTTTTTTATGTTTTTTCCTCTCCTAAGCATAGTGATAGAAAGATGAAAGTTTAGAGAGATTTTCAAAAGTATAATCCACATTCCCATATCATTATATAATCTCATCTCATACATTTTAATTATATATATATATATATATATATATATATATATATATATATATATATATATATATATATCTAAATAATACATACACTGCTAAATTTGCAGTCTACATGCAGTTTGATGGTTGTACAGTTCGTGGTGGTTTCAGGATGTCAAAACATAGTAAGTGACTATATGAGATGTCTTATTCATGTCTATTTTTACTTTGTTAAAGTTAATAAAACTTAATAAATTTATTATATACTATCAATAATAAATATGTCTTCAACATATTTAGAGTCCTATTTTATCAGATGTTAAGGAAACTTAGCATTTGTTAACGTAGTTTGGAGATTCCTAGGTTTCTCCTTTGACTACGTATGCTAGTTCAAGAGCCTCCAAAATGGTATACCCTATTAATTTATATGTTAAATTACCACCTAGGATCATTCATGACTTTATATATGTTTCATTAATGTTTCATTTCACTCCCTATGTATCATTTCATCTCCACAATCTTTCACACCGCCATTCAACCATAGGAAAAGCTTGTCACTCCATCTCCATTCTCATTTTCCATATTCCATTATCATCATATCAATATTTATCTATACATACACATCATTAATCCAATGTTTGATAAATTTAAAGGTTATTTAGGAACACCATGGCCATGGATATGTGTTATATAACCTTAAAATTTGATAAATCTTCATCTATAGCCATGGTCAAAACTCAATCAGCCTATATAAACAATCAACTAACTCAGGAGAGTCTCTATCATGGAGACATAACTTAATTGCATTAGTATAATGATACAATCCTTTAAATATCATACTAGGCCACTTGAGTAGTCAAGAGAGTCTTATAAATTGACTAATATTCCCCGTAGTCTGTACAAAGCATTAAAAGTCCACCTACAACCATGTCTTGAAGGTGTAGGTTGAAATAGGTTTCATGAAGGAGCATTTGGGTTGTTTGAAAACCTTGAAACTTAAATGGAGATTCAATAAATTCAATGATTTTTTAATAAGATAATTGGTATGTTTTCAATTTATCAAACCCACCTATAGTTAGGATTTGAGGGTTATTAGCAATCACACAATCAAGATGCAATGTGAGGTCTACCTCAGAGGTCATGAAGACAATGAAGATATTGAAGTGTTTGAAGAGTTTTTAGGACCTAATTTTCCTCTCAACTAAGTTAAAATCTATTTATGAAACATATAAACATGAATAAAGGTTTAAATCACACCTAATAATAGTCAAACATACCATATAATCCCTTAGGCACCTATAGGCTGCCAAAACTGACATGGTGGTTCTATCATATGGAGGGAACAAAGTATTATAAAAAGGGATCTAAGGTATACCTCAGACAAACTCAGAGATAATATATTCATGATAAATACCAAATGGAATTTTAAAGGTTTGAGCAATCTAAACTTAAACTCAATGCATAATGAGAAAACCTCTCAAAGCACAATCAAGCCTATTTGAAGGGTAACTCGATCTCTAAGCCTCAGTAAGAATTAGTAGAGGTATTGAAGGTTGTTTTAAACCTAATTAAATGTCTTAATATTCATGTATATTTCTATAAGTGATAATGATTTCATGGAATTTTCAACGAAAAGGATCTCCTTGAGATGTTATAACCACCCTATATACACACACAATCATACACATAGTCAATGCATATGGACAGTCTTGGGAAATTTTATAGTCTTGAGACCTTTAAAAGGGTGATAAAACTTTATAAATTGGTACATATGGTAATTTCAAGTGGTTAAATATTCTCATGTTATCCTAAAGGTTGTATTAATAGTGGAAATAGTCATTATTCTGTCACAAAGCTTCCCTAGTCTATTGATAATCATTAAGGAGACCATGTGAACAAGTTAGAGGTTTAAGGAAAAACATGAAGTTTTGGACTTCATAGAATGATTTTTAAGACAATAATAATTTATTATAGTGTCTTCATATAATTTTTGAGATTGATGACACTCACTTTTGAAATTGAAAGGCCTTGAGGACTAGTTAGGAGGATAGGCCTATGCATTAGTGATTGATGGCATCCATGTGTTTTCAATGTTGTTTGAAGATATAAAAGTAACTAAAAACAATTAAGATAATTTATATAGGTATATCAACATTTCATGATATTGGGAAACTCATGTTAGATGGCTAGATCACCAAATTCAGTCACTAAGGGATATACAAGCTTAATTGCTAAGAAACATTAGGCAAGGGAGATGAGGGTATGCAGGAAACATATATGTAATAAGGTTTTAGGTAAGAGAAGGTGGAGCTATAACTCCATAAACAAAATAACAAAATGATAAAATATACCTTTCAAACCTTTATATATTTCAAATGTTTAACTGGAAAAGTAACCTATAGGCAAAGTCTTATGAGATAATGGAGACACAAGGGGTTTTGATTTGTTAGAATAATTACATGAGGTTAAAATAGGTTGTATAATTTAATAATTATGTATATAATGATATTTTTAAAACTAAAACTCATATACAAGTCACTTAGACCTCCAAATCTCAGTTAAGGCTAATCAGGCCTAAAAGCCTACTTTAAGGCCTAGAAGGCCAACATCATGATTAAGCATACCCTAACATTATAAAAGATTAACTAGGACTTTTATGAGATGTGATAGGTTTTTTTTGGTCTTATAAAGGTGGTTTTAAGCAGGATCAAAAATTATGAGGGTCAATTTGGATCTCAAGAGCTGACTTGAACCATATATTCCCTATACAGTCATTCAAGCTGCCTATTTCAATGCTTATATGTTTCACCACAAGAGGACTTGGAATAAGTAATTTTATAAAGATTTTAGTAACCATATTTACTTAATATTCATGGATAAAATATTTTTATTGAGGGGCCTAAGTTTATGAATAATCTCTAAGACTATTGGCGTATCTAGAATGCTTGTAGAGAGAGCTCATAGTTCACTTCCTTATGTACATTTATTGACACACATTTTTCATGGGAATATAATATTATAAGTAAATTTTAAGGTTTTTATGTAATAAATGTCCATGTAAATAATTTCTATTTTTGAGGTTCATTATTCATGAACCATCGTTAAGATGGTGGACCTCCAAAACCTTCCTTAAAGCCTAATACAAACTAGTCTTGAGAAAAGTGAAGATTTTTTCACCTAAACACCCATAAATCACCTTATAAACACTTTAATCATAAATTAAAATCATATAGGATCTTGACCATCATATAGTGTTGTAATAAACTATGCATACCTATCATAAAATAGTGTTTTTTGGGGGAAAAGAGGAGAAAAAGAGGTACAAGGTAGTTTAAGAAGATTCCAATAATTAGAGAATGAATTTTGAAACTTTTTTTACATTATAAATGAATTTTATTTCCAAGGATATTCCTAAAAATACCTTTTTGAGTCTCTTCTAATCAGCCAATCTGCAAAAGTGAAAGACAAGGTGACCTAGTCACCTAGTGTGGCAAGTTTGCATGTGTTTATTGCTCAATAAGGATTATGGAATGATGTATTATGTTTATTTATACATAATAATTAATTATTCATGGGTTCATAAGATCTTATTTAGGCTTTTATGGGAACCAAGTGCTAGCAGTTAGGCTACTAAGCCTAATTATCCTAGTAGACCTACTTGGTCAATCAAGAAGAATGAAGAATGACATAGAAGACTGATTGGAAAGGTCAATACAAGAAATTACACCATGTAAATAAATATATTTAATGAGGTAATTATAATTTCAATATCCATTATGTAATAATAATTCAATTTCATAACTTGTTCAAATTTCTAAAAAGGAGGACAGTTGTATCATTTATAATGGCTTAATTTCACCTTATTCAAGTTATAACTACCAAAAGGAAAAGGTGTTTGACCCAAAAATGGGTGCATCATGCCTTGAATTAGGTTTAATCATTCAACCACATACTCCAATACTCCACCTTAATGCTTAAGGAGACCATCAAGGGCATCAATACATGGAGAGTTATCTGTGAGCTTGTTATAACTATTTACAATTATTTGAAACTATAGTAATGAATTTGATATGATGATGGAAGACATTTTCCTCATACCTAAACACCACTCTCCTTATTTATCTCTTGATTTAGTTCTATATATTCAATCAAAACCTCACCTAGGTATGAGGAAACTCTGTCAGGTTTTATACTTGATAGACCTCTTGAACTAATGAATAAACTATTGCAGCTACTCCATTATTGGAATATAGTGTGTTTATAATTGTTCGAGTGTGTATAAGTGGTATAAATATTATGTTATCATGTCATTATCACACCTATATTTTGATTATTTATCTTATGTAAATTGTGTGAAGTCTCAAAGTTTGGAGATCATGTTTGGAGTGTAATCTAGTTGAAAGTGCCTCAAGATAGGGTTTTCTCCCTTTACTCCCAAATTATAATCATTCATCAATACCTTCATATGAAAAATTATTGCTTAATATTTTTGTGTATAATTATTTAGTCTATTTTTGGTTCATTAGTGTTATTATGAGTACAAGATTAAGTGGATGAATCATTTAGGTGCATCACCACCCCTTACAGTATGTTTATTTTATGCACTTCTTAACCCTTTTCACCTTAATAGTAGTAGGTTTAGTGAATTGAGCCATAAGTTATTTACTATGGGATATATCCCTATAATATATAAGTATGGTCTAGTTATAAGATCACCCATAGCCTTTAAACAATTCCAATGTTACTCCAGGTTTTAAGAAGAAATGAACACTCTCTTTCAATAGGGTGTAACTTGGGTTGCTAATAGTGCTTTGATCTTAAATACATGTATCAATGCACTATGGTGGTGGATGGGGAGCATCAAGTACCATTTATTTTATAGGGTACTCATATCTTATTCCTAAAAATGTGACCACTTAATTTTAATGAATATACTTTAGGCATTTATGTACTTTAGAAGGTATAACATTGAGCTTATATAACCAAACGTGTCCTAATATCATGTCAAAAATCCCATTTTGTGGTATAATTATAAAAGGAGTGTATAATATATCAAAACATCCCTAAATAGGCAAAATAATGTGTCTCAAATTAGGTTTTTGTTTCCCATTGAATGTATTGACACCTTTAAATGTTTCTTGTATGTCATATTGTGTGTAACCTAATGAATGGAATAATGTCATTGTTCATGCATTCTCATTTGATCCATTATTAGCTAATATAATTTTAATGGTTTTTTGATCAATATATACTCATATACATAATAAATAAAAATAATAATCATCATCCATTATCCCACTATCATCAAAGGTAAGCATAGGATTTGATTGTGAAGTTTGAACAATTTCACCAATAATTACATCTAATGGATGATCATATGACTTAGGAGGTGGATATGCATTATAAGTATTATTCACTATTTAAATGTCCTTATTTGTTTCATGATTTGTAAAGGACTCAATAAAAAATTCAATTTAGTATTTTTGTTATGTTGAGGTTTAGTTTATTCTATGGGAGTGCCTAGTTCAATGGCATTTTTTTAATAAGATCTTGAATAAGGTGATTAAGTTTGAAACATATATTAATAGAATAAAAATTGCATCTATGGTACTTAAAATATGCATTTTTATCGAAATATTTACTTTGAGGTCTACTCATGTCAATCTCAAATGGTGGAGGTAGAGTAGTGATATTTCTCTCAAGTAACTTTTACAGTAATTTATAAGGTAGTTATGGTAATATATAAAATTTCCTCCTTAGTTGTTCTAATAAAAAAAGTTTGTTGGAATGTTTTGAAATAACATTAACTATGATATTTGCATCAGATTTAATATTTACTAAATCAACTTTGTAAGATGGTTGTCTTTGAAACTTCATTGTGGAATTTGAAGTGGATGTAGGTGCATATTTGATCTTTTTCAAATAAATATGTTTGACTTATATTTTTATTGTTGTATGAAAAATTTCCTCAAATGATCTAAATTTATCAAAAATAATTGACTCACACAATGATGCAAGTAATCTTTTTTTTTAAATATCTTAGAATTCATTATCTTCTAAGGTATTCATCATTTTTTAAGAATGGTCTTGTAATGAAATACATAATCATTGATAGGATCATTAGTCTATCTTAGGAGTCTGAAGAGTACTCAAATGTTTATTAGTTAATTATTAGTTAATCAATTAAAAATATAAATATAATAATGCAATGAAACTAAACACTCTTGCCTAGGTACTAGGGGGAGCATAACATAATGGATAAAACCATTAATAAGAGATAAAAACACACAACAATTTTACCTCCCTTGTAAAAATTAGTGTCCACTTATTGTCATAGAAGATGTTATTGCTTAGTTTATGGTATTAGAGACTTTGATCAATGTTTTTATCCATCTTGGTAGCACTTCTCTAATGGCTACATGTGGCTTGGCTTGGGTTGGCTTGGTGTGAAGTTTGGTATCAATTTGGCATTATAACATTACTTTGATGTCTTATTAAAGTCATTCTTGTAGAATAACCTTACACACAAAAGCTTGTTTGGGTAGAGTGAGGGCACTTGTATTTATAAGTCATAAAAATAAAACTAACCCTAGGGAAATTAGGTTTAGTTCTAACTTTGGTTGCATCTAAAATAACCTAGGTTGAGTCAAGGCTAACCTTGGGTTGGGTCAAAGCAATCATGAAGGCTTGACAACTCATTTTTAGATATTTATGAACCATGACAACTCATAGAAGATATTTATGAGGTTATTAGGAAATAATAAAACACTTTATTAGCTCATTTAACTTTGAGCTTAAATTTGTTGAAATTTTCCTTTTTAGATAAATGTAATTCACTAATTCAACTTGGAATTTTTACTTACAAGGTAATTGAGATTTTTTTTTAATTGATCTTGATTAGTGTTTTTTGGATTTTATGAATTGCTTTAAATGTTTTGCATTAATAACTTGATAGGCCAAGAATGTTATATTACTAGGTCATAATTTGACTAGGGTTGAATCCAAGCTAGGTTATTGGTGAATACAAGGTAATACCCTAAATAAGCAAGCCTTGACGTGTTTCTGAGCAATTAAATCCCTTATGGGGTGAATTTGGGCAATTTAAGTGATTTCTAGGCTTTAATTGTGTCATTTGCTAAAAATTAATCTGAATCCTTGTTTAGACATGAAAGTGGCCAAGAATGAGTGTCTACAGTTTTCCCATGTTTGAGAATGCATTGTAAGACATAGGCACATTTATGTCTTTTCAAAGAATATAAAAGTTATTACAACAAGAAATTCATGCTCCAAAGGGTGGTCAATTAGCCTTGGATTCCCCTTTGAGGAAGCAGGAAACAAAATAGAGTCATCAAACATTCCCTAAAAATGAATAAAATAACATGATCTAGTGGAAATGGGGGTGAAATTATTGATTTTCCCAAAGGCAGTTATAGTCGGTAATGGTGACTGAGTCACTAATTTGCCCAAAGGTAGTTATAATTAGGAATAAAGGGTGGGATACTATTTTTCCCAAAGGTAGTTATAATTAGGAGCAGAAGATGGAGACACTAATTTTTCCAAAGGTGGTTATAATTAGTGGCATAGATACTTGCTCTGGTAGGGAAGATAGAATGGGAAAATAATGATTTTCCCAAAGGCAATTATAATCATTAAATTGGATGAAAAAGAATGATTTGTCCAAAGTTGGTTATAATCATTCGCATGTGTAATCACATTATTTAAAATTATTTTTCCCTAAAAAGGCAATATATATCATTTGATCAATCAAAAATGAATTTTTCACACCTAGGAAAATTGGCAAGGGGAGCTTATGTGAAAAATTAATAAAACAAGTTTATGACGAGTTGGAAAAGAACAATAACACATTTCTATCTTTAATGTGAGTAAGAAGTTGCACATTTGAAAAAACATATTAGGTAGGTAGAAAAATAATTTTGTTAAATGGATCTTGGAGAAGGACCAATAAAATGGTCTATTTACAAAATGGCTAAGAAATAAGGCACACAAGATCAAACGATGCAAAAAATGGACCATGAAGGAAAAAAATACACTTCTTGGAGCACGTAGAAAGAACCTTAGGCACTAGGGGTAAAATTCAAATTTTTGGGCTATATATTCACCTCTAGGATGAAAAATAATTCATTTTCACCCTATCCTATTTGTGATTTAATCTTTGGTTTTGCATGTGAGTTCACTAAGAGAAATGGCACGTAGAAGAGCATGATGGCATGTCAGTGACTAGGTGAGAGAGCACATGCAACTACCACATGATGCACCACTATTATGTATTATCAATTCATCGTTAATGTCATTTATGTTGTATTTATTGGTAGAATTAGATCAAAAATTAGTGAAGACACCATTTGTGTTTCAAAAAAAATGGTGGTTTCACTAAGGAAATCGATAACTTCTTACGAAGTCATCATTCCTCAAAATGATGATTTCACCTTAAAAGTGTATAAATCACAAAAATCATGATATTTCCTAGTTTTGGGTGAATTCACCATGTTCATTAAAAATGAAAACAGGGATTTCACCCAAAATAGTGCAAAAATGCCAAAATGGTGACTTCACCATTTGGGAAAATAGTGATTTTGCCCTAGAAGGCAAAACACTTGACTTAGGGGACCCAACAGGGGTCCAACCTCTTAGGAGAGAGGGATAAATAGGATTATATAATAGGCATAGGCTTAGATATAAATATATATAGTATGACACTAATTTATCTGTGTTTATAAGAGTGGCTAGCAGTTTTGATGGCATGGGAACAATGTTCCCACTATCTACACACACCATAAATATGGATAGTAGAGATGACTATCTTTCTACAAGTTTTATAATTGTATTATGGGGTGTGTATTCTATCGATTCATGTATATTGTGCATATCTAAGCACACTAGAAGAGTGGTAGCATAGTGAGACATCAACTTTTCACTTACAAGAGATGCAACTGTCACTCCTAAGGATACCTGACATATCCTCAAGCTATCAATGAGAGGAAATAGGCTCTTCTAAACTTATCCAACATAGTAGTAAGATAATCTATATGATCTATTTATCTATCAGGGCATTCCCATAGATCATGGGAAGTTTTATATATATTTACTTAAGGAATACACAAATATATGACCTAATGACCTAGCCCCTAAATATCCTTCACCATAAGCACTCATTGATAAGGAGGTCATGGTTTTGATGGATATTATCATCAAAAACTTATTTCCTAATAAGAGAAACAAGTATTTCCATATGGGCCTCAGAGGTGTCCTTCACAACATGATAGATGAGGCCACATTATTTACATGGGGGGTAGTTATGTTGGCACAGCTATATATGAATCTTCACATGATGGCCTATAGAGAAGGATGTAGCATTGGATCATCCATAGTATTTATGGTCTATTTTTAGAAACATATATCCATCAAGAAACTAATGGGTCATAGATAGTTCTAGGACACAGAGGAGCCACTAGCATATTGGTGGGCACAAACTAGGGCAAGACAATGAGGACATAAGGGAGATATTTACTTATACCACTGTATATTTGATGAGATCACCCCACATTAATTCATTTGGATACCATACCTTCTATATCAATTTCAATGGTTTAGGGATGGTTGGTATACTACATATATTACATCCAAGTGTTTTCTCATAGGCAATCAATCACACATCATAGAGGAGTACCAATTTGATTGGGTATGTCAATAGTTTGGCATGACATAGGATGTATCAGAGTGGCCTAGGTGGTTTTCTCATGTTACAAGAGAGATAAGTTGAGACACCCTATTTATTCATAGGAGTGTATCCATTACCAATTATTTGAGTGTTCCATGGATAGTTTAGGATTATGAAGGGGGATAACAGATGCAGGGGATATACCTTAGTATATTTACTATTGGGTATAGGTATTCCATTTGAGGATTATTATACCAAGTTAATTACGTGTTTAAATGCCTATGGATATTGATTATGTTAAGGTCGAGACATCTAGTAGGGTCAGTGATAGTAGTAATACCTAGAAAAGTAGTGGAGGTGAGGAAGGTGGTGATGATGATGGGTTTGATAGTGGGGATGGTAGGGATGATGGTTTAGATGGTGGAAGGGATGATGGTAGAGATAATGGCTGAGCCATGATGGTTTTGTATCTTATCACAATAGTTATAGCATGCACTCATGTTGATCTAGACTAGGCAATGACTTTGGGTATAGCTAAGGTAGGTAGGGATGTTGGTATGCTTAAGGAGGAGATCACCACTAGGGTGGGGGAGATCATAAGGTTGAAGCATTGGGTGATATATTTTTAGACTACACTAGACATATGTGATGAGGATATGACTCACCTTTAGTTAGAGATTACCCAGTTAAAGGTAGAGGTGGATAGGATGGTCTAGATATAGGCCTAGATTATAGTAGATAGAGATCAAGCCATCACTAATAGGGACTAGGCATTACTATATGTTTAAAGGATCTAACACAAGTATGATGAGGCTCAAAGATCTAGTACATAGGTAGGTTTTTTTCTAGATGATACTTGAGATCCTTTGGGATAAGGATGAGGCCTTGTATAATTGTAAATCATATAAAACTACTATTCCTAAGGGTTAATAGGTTTACACATTTTAGGTATGGGATGCTTAGAGAGCAGTCAGTGGATTAGGTTAATTGAGGTACAAGATACATGTTTTAAGGGATTCAAGGCAGTTGGTTCATCATGAAAAACCACCTACACCACTAGGACCCCTATAGGGCCATCAGGACCACCTCTAGCTATAGGTCCCATGGACACTTAGAGCTAGATTTAATCATTGGAATATTGACATTTTGGCATTTTTTCAATTTTTTTTACTTTTATACATTGAAACACCATGATGATATGTATATATTATCGATGTATATGATATTTTTTAGATACATTAACATTAACATTGGGTCCTTCAAGTAGTTTGTACATATACAAGGATTTATTTGATATATATGATGGCTATGTTTATGTTCATGATGATCTCATTATTTATCTCATGTGTTAGCTATTGACAATTTTGACCCTATAGATCAAAATTTCAACCTTTACCATTTGAAACTTTGTAATTCATCTTGTGAATCAGTTTTGGGTCCTAAATGGTCTAAATAATTGTTCAAGTCTGGTCTCTTTCTTTTAGGAAAATTGTCTAGATATAAATCCCAAGGGGCATCTTTAAAATCAAGGGCAAGTTATCTTAAGCATAGTCAAGAGCATGAGGATGAAAGTTTTATCTCCATGGTGTTTTGGTTTTGGAGAAATGGAATTCTATTTTATATACATGGATTTTTGTGAGAAATGAATATAATAACCAAATTTCATCTTGATCCTAATGCACATGTCCACCTACAGCTATGTATTCCTAAAGACACCTACAATAGGTCCAGAGCTTGAACCCAATCATATAAATTTCAAGACACAAGCATAAGTCACAGTCAAGAAATTTTGATTTTTGCCAAGGTAATGAGGTTTTGAAGTTTCAAAAGGACATTGAGGTGGATTAATTTTTATGAAAAATAAGCAAGTTGAGTGGGGAGCTTGATTAAGCAAGAGTACAAGTTTATTTTTCTTTCACTTCTTTTCACCAAGTGTTTTTTCTTTCTCAAATTTTTTTTGGGCTAAGTGATTGGAATAATTTCCTTGGAATTTTTGTCCAATGGAAAAAATTTTGAAGGACTTTGCATTTTATCTAAAGGAAGGGACATTATAAAAGCTGAAGGGTATGTTCCCTTTAGGAAAGTTCTTTTACAAAAACCCAAAGGTCACTTGGAAAAGGCCGAAGGGAAGGGCACTTGGAAAAGTCCAAAAGGCAACTTGAAAATGGAAAGAAAGGTTCATATCCTTCAGACATTTTATCCAAATGAAAGGAAATGGTCCATTTAGGAATATTTAAGGGGATGTGCCCTCTGAGAAGGTTCATTACAGGAATCTCAAAGGGAATGTTCCCTTCAAGAAAGTTTTTTTACAAAAACAGGAGGTCACTTGGAAAAGGCTAAAGGGACATTACAAGAATCTCAAAGGTATGTGCCCTCCAAGAAATTTTTTTAACAAAAACTTGAAGGTTACTTGGAAAAAATTGAAGGGCAAAAGATGAAAACCTAAGGACATGGAATTCCTTTGAACTTTTCATCCAAAGGAATAAACAAGGAGATGGTCCTGAAATAATTATGGATAAAAATTTCAAAGGAATTCCTTCAAAAGTTTTACCAAGGGAAAAGTCAAGTAATGAAGGAGAGAGACAAATATTGTGAACAATTTGTTCATGGGAAAATCACTAAGCAAAAATCCAAAGAACAAATGCCTAACTCAATAATAGAAAGGAAATTAATAGGAAAGGTACATTTCAAAAGGCACATTTTGGAACAAATGCCTGAACCAAAAATAGATAGGTGGTTCATTCCCTAAAGGGTGGTTGATTAGCCCTAGATGTCCCCTTGAGGGAACAGGTGATAAAATAGAGTCATCGAACATTCCCTTGAATTGAAGAAAATGACATGATCTAGTGGCAATGGAGGTGAAATTATTAATTTACCCAAAGGTTGTTATAATCACTAATGGCGACTGAGTCACTGATTTGCCTAAACATGGTTATAATCAAGAATAAAGGGTGGGACACTAATTTGTCTAAAGGTAGTTATAATCATTAAATTAGAAAAAAAAAACATGATTTTCCCAAAGGTGGTTATAATCATTCACACATATAGTCATGTGATTTAAAATGAGTTTTACCCAAAAAGGAAAAATATATCATTTGATCCATCAAAAAATAATTTTCTATACCTGGGCAAATTGGAAAGGGAAGCTTATGTGAAAAACCCATAAAATAGATTTACAATGAGCTAAAAAGGAGTAACAACATCTTTCTATCCTCAATGTGAGTACAAAGATGCATATTTGAATAAACGCAATGGTTAGTTATAAAATTAATGTTGTTAAATGGGTCTCGTAGAGGCCCAATAAAATAGCTGAGAAATAAGGCACGTAAGATCAAAAAGCATGTAAAATAAACCTTATAGGTAAAAAATACATTTCCTAGAGCATGCAAAAGTAGCATTAAGTACTAGGGGTAAATTCAAACTTCCAGGCTATATATTCACCCCTGGGGTGAAAAACACTCATTTTCAACCTGGCCTCTTTATGATTTGAGATTTAGTTTTGCATGTGAGCTAGCGGAGAGAAATGACACATAGAGGAGCATGATGGCACATGAGTGATCAAGTGAGAGAGAAAATACAACCATTGTATGAAGATCCACCTATATATATTCTCACTTTTATCATTTATGTTACATTTATTACTAGATTTAGGGTAAAAATCAATGAAGTCGTCATTTGCATTTTAGATAAAATGTTGGCTTTGCTAAGGAAATTGATGATTACATATGAATTCATCATTTCTAAAAATGGTGATTTCACCTTAAAACCTTAGAAATCACTAAAATGGATATTTCACCTATTTTTAGATGAAGTCACTATTTTCATGAAAAATGAAAATGGTGATTTCACCTAAAAAGGTGCAAAAATGCCAAAATAGTGACTTCATTATTTGGTAAAATAACAAAGTTGTGATGGAAGGAAAAAAACTTGGCTTAGGGGACATAATAGGGGTCCAACCTGTAAGATAGAGGGGTAAATAGGCTTGGTAGGATAGGCATAGGCTTAGATAATAGCATAGACATAGGTTGACACTAATATATATGTGATTGCAAGAGTGGTTGGTAGTTTTGACAACACATTAATGACACTCCCACTATTTATGCACACCACAGATATGGATGGTGGATATGAATAGATTTATAAAAACTTTATATTTATATGATATGGTAAAAATGTTGCTGATTTGCATGGATCATGTGTATATAATCATGTTGGCAGAGTGGTGGCATAGTGATACATCAACTTTTCACATACCCATTGAAGAGGTGACTATCACTCTTGAGGATACCTAGCATATCCTAAAGCTACTAATGAGAGTACACATGCACTTCTAAACTAATCCAACATAGTAGTAGGCTATTATGGATAATTTGGTTAGCTATTAGGGCATTCTCATGGATCATGGGAAGGTTGATATAGATTTTCTTAAGGCATACATATATATATAACCTGATGACTTGGCCCTTGGGGATCTTTCATGATCAACACTCATTGATAGGGAGGTGATGGTTTTGATGGCTATTGTTAGTAGCATCTTGTTGCCTAATAAGATCAATAGGTATTTCCATATGGGCCTCATACGTTTCATTCATAGCATGATGGATGAGGCCACATGATTTTTATGGGGGCCAAAAGTGTTGGTATAGCTATACAGAGATATTCACATAGTGGCATATAGAGAAAGACACAACATTAGAGCATCCACATTATTGATGATCTAGGGTTGGGATCATATATCCATTGAGTGACCATTAGGTTAGAGATAGGTTTGGGACCTAGAGGAGTCATTGGCATATGATTTTGCATAGATTGGGGTAGGATGATGAGGATACAAGGGATAAATTTACCTCTATCATTGTATGTTTGATGAGATCAACCCATAGTTATTCATCTAAAGACCATATATTTTATATTAGTTCTAGTGGTTTAGGGATGGTTAGTATACTACATATATGGCATCCAAGATTTTTCTCATAGGTAGGCAATCACATATCATAGAGGAGTACCACCCTGATCAGGTACATTAATAGTTTGGCATGACAAAATATGTGCTAGAGGGGACTAAGTGGTTCACTCATGTTATGAGAGACATTAGCTGAGACACCCTAACTATTCATAAGAGTGTATCCATTATCAGTTATTTGAGCATTCCATAAATAGCTTGGGATTTTGCAGGGGAGTTGGTAGATGCATGGGTTACACCTTAGTACATTCATTAGTGGGTATAGGTGTGCCCTTTGAGGCTTACTATACCAAGCTAGGTAGGTGCTCAGATGCTTATGGATATTAATGATGTTGAGGCTGAGACATCCATTGGGTCTAGTGATAGTGGTAGTACCTGGAAGACTAGTGGAGGTGAGGAGGGTGATGATGATGATGGGTTTGATGGTGGGGATTGTGAGGATGATGACTTATATGGTAGAGGGGTTGATGGCAGAGACTAAGCATGTAAAATGGGTGACTGAGATGACCTCAATGTAAATTAAGTGTTACCTACATAGTCCTAAAGGACCTCAAGCCAGTGTAGTTCTACCTATAGTGGTGAAAGTTGGAAAAGCTTCCAATGTTTTGGGTTTTTTGGTATCTCCACTCGATATATAATTACAAGATACAAAATTTCCTAACTCATAAAATAGAGAGAGTGTGGATTAAAATGCTTGTAAAATGGTGACAGCATGGAAAAGGAGTAATTGAGTTAACCTCAATATAAATTAAGCATTGCCAACATAGTCTTGAAGGAACTCAAGCCATTGTAGTTTTGCCTAAAGCAATGAAAGTTGGAAATGTTTCTAATGTTTTGATTTTTTTGGTATCTCCACTTGATAGAGAATTACAAGATAAAAAATGGCTTGACTCACAAAATGGTGAGAGTGTGGCTTGAAAATGCTCATAAAATGGTGAGATCATGGCAAAGGGGTGACAAATCTTACCTCAATGTAGATTTAACACTACATATATAGTCATGAAAGACCTTAAACCATTGTAGTTCTACCTACATAAAGGCATCCAATTAAGTACCAACAAGTTTAGGTATAATCAAATGTTAAGGTATGGTACAGTAATGAAAAGGTGATGTAATAATGCATTGTAAATGGGTTGTTCCTAATTTGCCCATAGATGGTTATAATTAGGAAATAGTGGCAAGGGTTGGTGATACTAATTTTCCCAAAGGTGCTTATAATTAGTAGCACAGTGACAATATAGAATTTAATAAAAAATGAAGGATGTAATTACCAGGACCATTATCATATTTATTTCATGTACTGCCATTCAAAAGTTTGAATCTAAATTTACTAAACCTACATCTATCATCAACCATTAAGCATACCTGAAGTAAAAATGAATTAGAACTAAGGCCAAAAGTGATGGGGTTAGGTAAAAGGAATTGGCTAGTAATAGGTTAAGGTATTGTGGGAATGGTATATTATATGGTATAAAGAATAGGTATATTAAGTCATAACTTAAACTATCCTTGTAGATAATAATTTAATTCCCTCAAGCATAAAAAATTTTGAGGTACATTGTGTTCATTGTTTCATCAAGTTCATCTCCTTCTAGCGTGGTGAGTTTGTATACTCCAAAACCATAGTTAGTAATAACTACATAAGGCCCTAACCAATTAGGTTGAAACTTTCCTTTCTTTTTTGTCTCGGAATTGACATTTTTTTTATTCTCTTTTAATACAAGGTCACTAATCTTAAATTCTTGATGCTTAACATGGCGATTATATTTACCTCATAATCTATTATGGTGAGCCTAAAGGTTGATAAAAGTGGCCATGTGTTTTCCATCAAGTAATTCTAGCTCTTTTAAGTGAGCTAATTTTTATTCTTCATCATCAATTATGTATTGAAGTGAAATCCAGAAAGAAGGTAACTTGACCTCAATAGGAAGAATGGCCTTAATGTTGTAAACAAAGGAATATGGGGTAGTTCCTATTAGAGTAAAAAATGTGGTACGATATGCCCAAAGGGCCTTAAATAGATACAAATCCTAATTATGACCAACATCATTGATAATCTTATTTAGAATATTGATAATATTTTTATTAGATGCCTCATCTTGGTCATTACCTTGTGAGTAATAGGTAGTATAGAAATATTATTTAATATAGTATTGGCATAAAGATATTTCACATATATTTTTTTAAATGATCTATCATTATTAGATATAATATCAAAGGGGATATCATAGTGGTAAATGAGATAGTTAAATATGAATTTGGATATCTGCTTACCAGTTATGTAAGTGAGAGGAATGGATTCAACCCACTTAGTGAAATATTTGATAGCAGTAATGACATGTTTATGGCCATCTGAGGGTGTTGGATTTATCTTGTCTATGAGGTCAAGTCCCCACATTAAGAATGGCCATGGTATTGTCAATGGTTTGAGAATTTTATCTAGAGCATGAATCAAATTAGCATGCTTCTAATATGTCACACAATTTTTCACATATGCAACTACATCTATTTCCCTAGTCAATCAATAATAACCAACACATAGTAATTTATTGTCAAGGATTGCCTCATTTTTATGGGTTCCACACACTCCTTTATGAACTTTCCTCCATGATAATCTATATTCTAGAAAATATAAAAAATGAAGTATAGTTCCATCATAGCTTCTACTATACATGGTAGGTTCAAGCAAGGTATAATAAGAGGTTTTATAGATGAAGGATTTTTATTTCTTGCATTAAAGGTCAAGATGAATGATTTGGTCTTAGAGGTAAGCATATATGTTATAATACCAAAGATATGTGGGTCTAATAATATCACAAACCATCTCGATGGTTGATAGTTTGTGTGCCAGTGATAAGAGATATTCCATAATAAATTGACAATCCCTTGATCTATCTATAATTTGAATCATGGAGCTGATTATGGCCATGGAATAAATTAATTTGTTATTTTCTCTAGGTATAAATTTAAACTAAATGTTGGAAATTTATTATTTAAGAGTATCAACCATATTTTTAAATAGCACCAACTTGTCATCCTTCATTTATTACTAGTTTATGACTTGATTAATGATAAGTTATGAATCACCATGTACTAGTAAATATTGGATATTCCATTGTACTACTTGGTGAAGCCCTAAAATGAGTGATTTGTATTTGGAAATTTTATTAGTATAGGTAAAACCAATGCAAAAGTACTTAAGAATAAGATCCCCTTGTAGTGTGATAAATAATATGTCAGCACCTAATCTATGAGCTATGAAGGAACTGTCAAAGTATATTTTACACTATTTTACCTTAGGAGGTACTTCTACTTCTATTGTGGTCATAATGGATTCATCTATAAATCCAAATGAAATAGGTTGAGTATCAGGAAGAGGAGCTTATGTAAGCTGATTTGCAAGTACCTATCCCTTAATGGAATTTTGATTGGCACATTCTATCTCAAACTTACTCAAAATCATGATCCACTTTGTCATGTGGCATTATAAATCTATTTTGGAAAGTATATACTTGAGAAAATCTAATTTGTAAATTACAATGGTCTTTTTGTTCAACATGTAGTGGTGTAACTTTTGGGATACAAAAACCATAGTTAAATAGCATTTTTTGATTGGAATATAATTGGGTTCATACATAACCAGTGTTTATCTTAGATAATAAATGACATGCTCTTTACCCTATTCATCATGTTATGCTAAAAGTGCATCGAAGACATTTTTAGTCACTGACAGGTAAAGTAATAATGGCTTATTCAGCATAGGTGGTAATAAAATAGGTAGATTGGTCAAATATTCCTTGAGGTAGTTAAATAATTTTTGGCAATCTTCATTCCATAAGAAAGTAATTCCATTCTTTAGAAATTATGTAAATGGATGGTATTTGTTATCTAATTGTGATATGAAGCATCAGATTGGTTGTATCTTTCCCTACAAACTATGGAACTGCTTCAAGGTAAAAGGTGATGACATTTTGGTAATGCCTCAAACTTTGGCTAGATCAACTTCAATGCCCCTGAAATAGATAATAAAGCCTAAAATTTTTTTAGAATTTACACCAAATACACGCTTTTTAGGGTGGAGCTTAACTTTTTACTCTTGAAGTCTCTCAAATATTCTCCTCAATATGGTTGGATGCTCATCAAAGGTCTTAGATTTACCCAGGATATTATTGACATAGTCCTCAATGATTTCATGTATCATATCATATAAAATTACTTTTATAGCTCATTGTTATGTGGCTCCTACATTATTGAGTCCAAATGGCATCACTTAATAATAAAATTCTCCCTATAGAGTGGTGAACATTATCTTGTGTTAGTCTTTTGGTGCTATCCTAATTTGGTTATATCTTGAAAATCCATTTATAAGAGAAAGCATTTCATATCTATTCATTGAGTCAAAAATCATATTAATTTTTGGTAGAGGAAAGTCATCTTTTAGGTAGGCTTTGTTAATATCTGGGAAATCAATGCACAATTTAATGCCTTCTAATTTCTTGCTTACTAACACAATGTTCTAAATCCATTCTGAATAATTAATCAATCAAATGAATCTTGCATCTAAGCTTTTCTCTAACTCTTTATTGAATAGCACAAAAATTTAAGGATGCATTTTTCATATCTTTTATTTATCTAGTTTGGCATTAGGATGTTCAACAAGATGATGTACAATAAAGATGGGGTCCAAACCTATCATATTTGAATAGTCACATGCAAATATGTCAATAAACTCCCTCAGAAGGGTTGTAAAGAATTCACATTCCTCCCTAATGAAGGATCCACCTAATTTTATCCATTTTGGGTCCTCTAGAGTCCCAATATTAACCTCAGCAGTGTCCTCCATAATAAGTATAGAACCATCTTCTAATAGTGATGGCAAGGAGGTAAACTAGTTGGTAGTGGTAAAATCTTATGGCTGAACTGGTTCTTTTAATTCTCCCAAACAAGATTAATTAGAATCTCTTAATGTTGGTAAAGGCCACATAAAAAATACTTATAGGCACTCTTCAACAATCTATGAAATTTTTTTGATCATTAATATTAATTTTAGATCCATAAATAATCCTCAGACTCATGGTCTCCTACACTTCATGTCAAGAAGGGTGAACATCCATGTCTATAGGTGCTTAAAATAGGTTTTCACTACAAGACTTGTATTTCTATTTACTTTTACCTTGGCCTAAAATCACCTTAAAGAGGTTTTAAATTTTTGACCTCAATGTTTAATTCTTTTTGCTTTTATCCAAATAATTTCACCTGATATCTACAATAAATGGCAATATCTAATCTGATAGAAAAGCCCTACTTGTGATCTCCTAGAAGAATATGATCCCTCAAACCCAGAAATTCATAAATGGCCTCATCATTTTCAAACTCATCTAATGGCATTATCAACTCTTATTGGTCCCTATCTATTAATTGTGGGTTATAAAGGGTAAGTGGTGAAGGGTAATAAATAGGGTTAATGGTACAAATAGCATAGGAGTTAAACAAATTTATGTTGGCAAGGTCATCACAGATGCTATAATCAGACCCTACATCACTGTCAACATCATCTTCACTATTCAATGGTGTAGGAAATTGAATAAGGTATTATTGGTTTGAAAATTTGTCAGAAGGACAAATCGATGACTTCATGTCAAAAGCATGGGGAATAAAATCCATCTCCTATTAACAAGTGGAGCTACCTTTATTGAAATACAAAATAGGAAATCAAGAAATATTTACAAATAAATGAATGTAAATCATGGGCTAGTAATTTTGACCTAAAATTTTGAAAATAATATTTTATAAAAGAATATGTAGAGAATGAGAGAGAGAGAGAGAGAAGGAAGAATTTTAGACAATAAACTTGTGAACTTAGAAACTGAGAGTAGATGAAAGTGTAGAGAGAAAATTTGACTTTCATAAGGAGAAAATATCTCTCATTCAATGGGTTAAAAAGACATAATCATATCCTTAGGGATATGAAACATACACCAAAAAAAATTTTAACTCTAATAATATAAAATAATAGTCCTTTGTATTTTCTAACATAAATGAAAAATAAATTATCTTTATTCGCACCGAGATTTTTACATTCATTGGAAATGTAAATTACAACTCTATATATAAACTTTGTAATATAATTTATTATTCTCAATAGTTTGAAAATTGTAACAATGGTAATGAAAATTAGATACATTGAATTAAGAAAAAGGCATAATTCAAAAGATATTACTAACACAAAGTTTAGGAACACCTCTTTGTATTAATTCTAAAGAGTAGAATGTATGATCTCCCTTTACAATGATTTGCCAAAATTATTTTTTTTGAACATTTATTATGAATCTCTAACTTGTATTTATAGGATAAAAAGGGTGCTTATGGTGCAAAACCACCTATTTTGCCTTTTTACATAATGGAAAAAATACCAATGAGAAATTACAACTTGAAATGGTGCAAAAACAGTTTTAGCATTTAGCACCACTTAAGAAAAATATTTGGGATTTTATCACTGCTTGCAAAAGCACATTATCAATTTACACAACTTGAAAAATCAAGTTGGCAAAATTAAAAAGGAAAATTTTAGAATTACAGTGCACATTTACAAGGGGAAAAAGAGTGTAACAATACAAATTAGGTGCAAAGAAACAAGAGAAGAGAATGCAAAAACATTGAAAATAATTCTTCATTCTTCTTGCTATTGTATTGATAATTCTTTCCTCAAGATATCATCAAATATTTAGATAAATACCCTGATCAAGTCTTCATCTACTCCATATGTGTACCTGTATGCAATGTTTGTTGAGTAGTCTAAATCTTTCATTTCCTGAAGCTTGCCTTAGAGACTATTTATTTTCATATTCAAATTATCCACATTCACTTGACATTTGGATAACCGGTAAAGTTATTCATGGCCAAAGATAGATGTGGGGTGAAAAATGTCCTAAATTCACTCTTTGAATTCTTCAATTATGATCTCAATTGAAATCAAATTCCCCTCTTGATCCTTGTCATTGACAAAATGATAATTTAATTTCCTAACCTCAATGTCAATTTTTATCATTGTGTCACTTCCAAGTGACCTTGCATTGTTAAATTTTTGAAGACACTTTGAAGAGACTAGATTCTAAATTTAGTGGCCCAAAAAAATTCAATCTAATAGACAATTTCATATTTATTGATCACTCATTTTTCAATAAGATAAATATAAGGAAACTTTGATAATTCAACCAACCTAGGAATGAGTTCCTTTGAATTTTATTTTTCCTAAGCATATCCATTTTCCTTTATTTCTAGTTATCCATATTATGATTAGATTTCAGATAGCATTTTAATTATATTGAGAATTACTAAGGCCCCTTGATTAGTAACCTTTTTAATCTAGTCTTTCACTGTATGACCCATTTGGCCTACATCTATTACTTTTTCAAGTGTCTTAGTGTGAAGACTCAATGAAGCAATAGATGGTTGAATCGGCCTGATCAATCTTTGTATTACCAACTTAATTTTTCCACCTTCTCTTTTAGTTCATATTTGATTGCCTTATATTTATCCATTTTTTCAAAGATAGTATCGATTGCCAAATGTATATCCCCTTTCATCCCTTCTCTATTTGATTTCCCTAAATGAACCTTGGATACCTGATGGCCAATTTTTTGGCCCAAATATAAAGCTTGAGCAAATTATTCAAGGGGTCAGCAGAGATGTTATAAAGCAAGCCAAAGGACTAAGCCTTGTGTAAAGTTATTTTATTTAGATTCCCCTTTTGGGCTAAGTCATTGATCATCTTTTGGGCCTTGTAGGAGAAAGTATTTCTTTCCCTCTAGTTCTTTTCTTTTAGCCAAGTCTTTTTTGGTTTTTTTGGTTTGAATGAAAGGTTCTGACAAATTTTTTGAAAGAAAGGTTCTAAAGGGCACTTAAAAAACTCTAAGAGGACCATTTCAAGTTTTGGGAGGACCATTTCAAGTTTGTTGAAGGGTCTCTTGCCCTTCAGGAAGGACCTTTTCAAAAATTCCAAAGGACTATTTTCAAGCGCTGAAGGGCACTTTCTTGACAAAAGGGCACTTGACAAAAGTTTTCAGGTTTTGTTCCTTTTAGAAGGGTCATTTTCAAACTTTTTGTAGGGTAATTCAAAAAAGGAATGACCATTTGCAGAAAGCCTGAAGGGGATCTTATGCTTCGGTAAAATTCTTTGACGAAATCTGAAGGGCATTTTAGAAATGAAAGAGGGAGCCCAAAAAAGTAGTGCAAGAAAAGCTTAAGGAATTCCTTAGAGATAGTTGTTTGAGAGAAACCAAGCAGAAGGAGGCCCAAAAATAATTCTAAAGACTTCAGAGTAGAAAAGTCCAAAGACTTCAGGGAGAAGAAGTCTGAAGACTTCAAGTTCAAAAGACCTGAAAACTTGGAGAGAGAGAAGCCTGAAGACTTCAAGATGGACAAGTCTGAAGTTGAGGAGCTTGGAAAATATGAATTACTCTACATAGAGTAAATTGGGTTTCTCTAAGTAATTTACTTTAAAATATTGATAAGTAAAGGATATGGAAAGTCTGAAGTTGAAGAGATCAAAGAACCTAAATTACTTTGCATAGAGTAAATCAAGATTATTCGAGTGCTTGACTTAAGTTTGGTCCAGAAACATGAGAGTCATGATTAGGTGAATGAAATGCTACCATATAACATAAGCTAGAGCAAAGGGTAAATCAACAAAGGACAAGTGGCACAAGGATGACCAATGAGCATGGGAGAGTCCAAGTGACTGTTAGCTAGAAATTTATGAAGGATCTCATCCTTCAATATGGTTTGCTCTCAAAAAATAGCCATCCAAACACAAGAATAGCATGGGTCAGTTTGAACTCCCAAGCATAGAGACCCATGTCCTTCTTCAGATAAGACATGAAAAAGTGAAAGATGCCATACTGTATAAATGCAAAGATAAATGTAGTCATGCCAAGAAGAGACATCTAGCTTCCCACAAACTGACTTCTCCCAACTCCACCAAAAGAGACTTGAATGCAAGATTGGATCAAGGAGGTTGTATGGTGATCCTAGGTGACATGTTTCATGGCAAAGGAGGATGATAGCAGTAGACATCAGTGACTTCTCTCTTTCCATGTAGCTCTCTCTCTTCCCATTCTCTATATATATCATGTGACTTGCCTTTGTAGGACCCCCCTAATTTTTTAGAATTTTGTCATCTTGTTGGGATATGGATGCCCATTAAGACATTTTAAAAAGTGTGATCCTTCGACCAGGATCAACCCTACCAAAGTATTGTAAGAAATACATCTTGAATGTAATGAGACTTGATTTCCTTGTCTATTTCCTATCTTTAATTAGTGATTTAGTATGCTTGTTTCTTGGTGGGTTTGTGAATGCATTTATTCCTAGTCCATTATCATATTGCTTACCTTTTTGAAGTATTTTCAAGTTTTGGACTAGATTATTGTTCTAACTGAACCTCTTCCAGTGTGTGTTAGCTTGACCTTGAGATCATGCAAGCCCAAGTCACCTCATGACTGATCTAGTGTGGGTTCAAGCGTAGATGAGTGTCCATTTATTTTTGGTGCATCGCGTGGTTATCCCTCTTAGGATCCCTTATCTCCCTTCTAACCCTTTTCCCCATAAAGTTTCATTTTAGCATTAGTTTTAGGTGATCCACCAAGAGGAACTAGCCTCTTTAAAAATCATAGAGGCTCAACCTCACCATAGTACACCCATATCTTAAGGTTATTCCCATCCTTATAGTTGAAAGTGGGAGAGCCTAAAAAACTCTCCCACTAGGTGCAATTTTATGCTATAACAATACCTAGTAGTCTTCAATCCTAATTTTTGACTTATCCATTAACTACATAAAGTGCCACTTCTGCATATTTTTATCCCTTTTCATTTGTCACCATTCATGAAAATGTTCTCACTTTCTTTATACTCTTTGAGAAAAGAACTATCAAAGTTCCAAAATCTATCTCCTTAAGTTCAACATTTTTTCTTGTTTTCTTCACTACTATGGATAACCAATCTAAAGTTGTCATGCTTGAGGAAGGCAATGGGATAGAAGTTGAGACTAGTGGAACAATCCTAACTAGAGTTACAATAGGTGTTTTATTAGTTGGGGCACCTTGGAAAGATGTTTCAATTTGCTCTTGTGTATTAATTGTATAAAATGGAATTCTTAGAGAGGGGATGAGAAGAAATTTAGGATTTGAGGGAGAAGATTAAGAGATATGATTAACCTCTTGTAATGTAAAAGTAAGCAATATAGGGAACATTGTATCATCTGAAGCCAAAAATTGTTGAGTTGTGTTCTTTATTAGTTATTGATAAAATGGAAAACTATCAACTGGAACCTCTTAAGGAATTGAAATTTTAGGAGAAGAAGCATTTGTACCTAACCTTTTTATTTTTAACTTGATAGTCTTTTGTGGTTGAATGTCTTATTGAGTATCTTCAATTTCATGTGCCTCCTCTATTATTAGGGCCTATTTCATCTATCTTTTCTGGTTCATCCTATTACTTATGGAAGCTACCAAATTTATCTTCCCCAAGAAGTGTGGGGAAATCAACATTCTCAACATCCTCATTTGCTTTTCAACCACCTAAGAGTTATATCAAGTACAACTCTTGTTCTACTCATGAGAGAAGTAGATTCCATTTTATCCTAATGTATTACAAGAAATGGCTTTGTCGTAATGCTTTATTTTTCAAATATGGGATCCAATGTGACATCATACACCAACTATTTTGGCACTTTCATTATGCCAAATTTATTTATTTGGCTCATAGTAAATAGTGAATAGTCCTTGATGCTCATTTATTTCTCATCATCACAATCCATCCAATAATCATCAAAATGTGGAAGATGATGAAATAAAGATCGAAGAGAGTAAGATTTATTCTATGGAGAAATGCAAATCCAAACCATTGATCTGATAAGATTTCATCTACTAGTCAATGTCTATAGATTAAAGTTATATAAAAATCCACTCATTGAGGAGGAGTTTACCAAACACATACACACACAATTACAAAATGGTTAAAATGATGTACTAGATTAGCATGATGTCTCACCAAATAAAGAGAAAACCAACCAACATAGCTTCTTGATGAAAAAAATAAATGTGTGTGTATATAAACTATGCTAGCCTCTGTGACTGCAATGTATTATGCCTCTATAGTAGATAAGGCAACAACCTTCTGTAACTTTGAAATCTAGCTAATCATCATTCCACCAATAGTGAACACATATCCTGTGGTGCTTCTCTTGCCATCCAAGTCACCTGCCATATCTGAATCTACATACCCATGTGGAGAAGTGTTTGACCCTCCATAGCATAAATGCCTACTGTTGGTCCCTCTCAGATATTTGAGAATCCACTAAACTACTTTCAGTGTTTCTTTCCTAGATTGGCCATAAACTTGCTGACAACTCCCACTACTTGGGCAATATCAGGTCTAGTACATACCATTGCATACATCAAGCTCCCAACTGTTGAAGCATATGGAACTCTACTCATGTAGTCAACCTCATCATGTGATTTAGGACACTGTTCTTTGCTCAACTTGAAGTGTCCAGCCATAGGTGTGCTTAACAGTTTTGCATTCTGCATATTGAACCTCTCCAACACCTTGTTCACATAATTCTCTTGAGACAATATCAAACTGTGATTTTTCCTGTCTCTCTTAATACTCATACACCAACTATTTTGGCACTTTCATTATGCCAAATTTATCTATTTGGCTCATAGTAAATAGTGAATAGTCCTTGATGCTCATTTATTTCTCATCATCACAATCCATCCAATAATCATCAAAATGTGCTTTCCCAAAGTACAAACCTACATTAGGCCATCTTCTATGAAATCCATGCTTCCCCCTCAGCAGGGCACTCAGGATTTATCAAAACCTATGAGTGGGCACATCAACACTTCTTTTAGAAACGCATGAAAGCCAAAATTAAATAGATGGTGGCCGAATTTGATACCTGCCAATGAAACAAAGGTGTGATTTCAAATTTATTGAAGTTATAGCGAGTCATATATTTTTTAACTATCTTGGATTTCACTAGTGAAGGGAAAGTATACCTGCCAATTGAGAATATAAATTTGAACCCTATTTTATATCATCTTATCAAGAACTTGTGTGTTTCAACAAGTTGTCTCACCAATTCCATCAATACCCACTTATTTCTAACATATCTTGGGATCATATAAGGATAAACATCACAACCATTGATTCTCAAATAACTAAAGGTTGAGAGCTATATGAACCAAGTTACCTATCTTTTTATCTCTGTAATGGTTAAAATTGATATTCTCATGTTGAATAATTCCTTTTCAAATAATTGAATGATGAAATGAACAAATTTGTCATTTACTCTTCTAAAATGATGAGTGTTCTCCTTCAATGCCAACTAGGGATAGAAGTCATACACCATTGCTTTCTTGAATCATCCACTATATGCAATCCATCAAAATATTTTTAACTCATTACATTGTAAATGACATAGAAAGTCATATAGAATTTTGACATGACTTATATTTTCATGAGATGCATGTGAATGGCATAGCTGATTAACTACCCCCAATTAATATAATATTTTTTTTAGGATGATCCAAATGAATTTTTACATCCATATCTAAAATTTCTTTACCATTTGATTTCCCGTTATCCTATGCAATAATGTAATCATTTCACTTATCTCATTTTTAAATTAGATCTTGTGATATTTTTTGGAAGTCAAGTAGATGAATGTTTTGGATTAATCAACCATGTTTTGTTGAATTATTTAGAACACACCATACTATTGTCATTATAAAAGCTTTGAGAGGACTCAAGGGTTAGATGCACAAAGGATTCATGATATTGAAGTTGAAAACATTATCAATTTGTTCAAGAACAAAACTCACTACCAACTCCCCCTATGGATCTCTTACTTCTCCTATCTCTGAGTTATAATTATTTTTTGTGATCAAAACTAACTTAGGATACTTTAATGACATTGGAAATGATGTCACCTATGTCAATCCATTGTCACAAATACTTTAACCAAAATTTGTCTTATGTATTATGTTCATTCTTTCCCAAAACTCATCTAAGTTGATGTGACCTAGATCGGTGTCAGTGATATTTCCAACATTGGACTCTAATAGTGAAGGAAGTGTCATGCCATAAATTTGATACTTCATGATTTCTTTGCCTTTACTTGGAATCTCTTTTTCTAGAGTAGGAGACAAAGACATCAATTTGACAAGAAAACTGATAATTTTGAAAAATTATGGAAAAGCTTCTTATTTGTGAAAAATGATGAAATTACAAATGGAAGTTTGTACCTCACAAGTTGATCATGAAAATTAATCTTCAAAGTTTTTAATGCTCTTTGTATGAATTTAAATTTTTCTTTAACCAATTTTCCTGCTTGCAATGGCACCTATAAAATTCCTTTGTATTGCTTATTTAGCAAACCTTTCTCACGAATGGAAATGAATTGAAGAAATTATAAAAATTTCATTTCCAATTTTTAAAATATTTCCCCTTGTGATTTTTTAAATTTTTTCAATTTAAAAATCCCTCAAAAAATATTTTTATCAACGCTCATCTTTTTTTAAGGGAGTCTCATGACCATGCAATATTCAATTCATGAATGGAAAGGATTAGAAATTCACTTTTGCCAATTTTATCTCCTATTTTTCCCAGTTCAATGAAATCAAATTTTTACTATAAAAACCCCATCAAATTTTTTAACATCTTCCTCCAAGCTAAAATTGTACCATTTAATTCATGTAAATGAAAAAAATTAATATTGGTAATTAAAAAATATTAAACACAATAGATTTTTACTCATTTATTTTTACCTTTTTATTTTATTAACCCTTCTTCTTTGGGCATACAATATATAGTTGTAGGACTCAGTGCTTTGAGCAAGAAAGACCAAAAAAGTTTAAAATTTACTAAAAGACAATCATTTATCAGGCCATACAATTCATGTATGGCTAAAGGAGATTGAAAAAAAAATTAAAAAAATTGACTTTATTACAGGTCATAGAGCCTTGGTAGATGGAAAAAAGAATTAAATTTGTCAATTTTTGCACTCAAAACTACTCTTTCTTGGGGGTCGCATGGCCCATGCTTGGAATAAATCAAAAAAATTGATGAATTTTGCATATTTTGCCAAAAATTTATTCATTAGGGGGTGTATGGCCTGCCATTCATGCCTCTTTGAGAGAAATTAAAGTTTAAAAAATACTCTTTAAATTGCCATAAAAACCTTGCATGGTGTGGCTGTGAGAAAAAAAGAAGAAAGAATTGAATTTTTTTGGCAGACCTCTCACCTTCTTCCATGAGTAAGGCATCTACTTTTCATCTAGAAAATACTTTTTTGAAAACCTCTATGAATTTGTACGACCAAAAATCACTTCTTTTCATCAATTCACTTCCCTTCCGTGATCTTAAAAAAAAAATCTTCTCGGCAGATGTTGGCTAAAACATGAATGAAAATTTAATTTTTAAAACGTTAAAATTGCTAAAATGATCATGCAAATTGAAAAGATATTTTTGAATGAAAGACAAACTTCTTTTAACACTCCCTGAGAAAGCAAAGATATTTGCATGATTAACGGAAAAAATTAATGAGTTTGCATGTAGGCTTGAAAAATAAACTTTAATTTTCAATAGTAATTTGCACCTTGAAAAATGTAATTTACAATGTATAAGTTTGCATTTACATGGATTTTAGAAACGTAATTTGTATTTGCATGATTTGGGGAAGTGTGATTTGCATTTACATGACTCACAAAAATATAATTTTGAGTTGCACAAAAAAAGGAAACTTAAAAAAAAATTGTAATTTACATGAAGATTTAAAACATTTTTACAATTTGCACGGGAACTTAAAACATTTTTGCAATTTACATGAAAACCAAAAACAAAATTGCAATTTACACAAAAACCCAAAACATTTTTACAAATTGCATGAAGGCTAAAAAATATTTTTCAAATTGCACAAAGACCAAAAATAAAATTATTTTTTTACAATATACATAATTTATGAAAAAGTAATGTGTGTTTGCACAACTCATGAAAAGCTAAATGATTTTTGTAAATTATGGGGAATGCTAACTACTTTTTACATGGGAGGTTCAAATATACTTTTAAATAATTCAGGGTAAAAATCACATTGGCCATAAATTTTAATTATTCAATTTTTAATTAATTAATTAAAAACTTTAAGTTTTTTCAAAATTTTGATGGTTTCAAGTGAAATTCAAAAAAATTATCTGTTTATTAAAATTTGATTTTTCCACCAGTTTTTCATCATTTTCAAAAAATACAACAAGAGTTGGCTCCAACTGAGATGTTAAACTACAAGGAATGAAAAGAACTTGAATTATATGGTTTCATAAGTTGACACTTTATCCATTAGGTAATGAAGTCTTCAGTAGTAACTTTAATGAATTTGAAAAATCTTTGAATCTTTGATTTTTAGTAAAGGGATGGGTCCTCAATCCATCAAAAAGCTTTCACATGTCAAAAGATTATATACAAGGGTTAGGTACTCAGCCTAACAGGTGATTTCAAATATCCAAAAAGGATAGTGTATGTGAGGAAATTTTTAGTTATGTATTTTTAAATAAACTAAAATGCAAAGAGAGGTGTTTTTCTTACACTTATATATCCTGATCTGACTAATTAACAATTAGTTCACCCATCTCAATCATATGAGAAATAAACACATGTTTTTGGTTCAAATATTCTAATCTGAAGATTTGCATGTCTTTATCTAACCAAATAATAGCCAGTTCACCCATTTCAATCATATGAGAAATAAATGCGCATTGTCAGGCTAGATCACCTATTCACTTGAAGAGATCCATGAAAAGCCTGTCTAATCTCACTCTTAAAAATCATGTGATTGCCCATGAGATTCCCAAATAGAGATCATGGCTATAAAAATGTACAAGCAAGAAAACCAAAACATAGAGGAGGGGAAATAGATATACTATTGCATTTATTGAAAAATAATGTACATGCTAAAACAAAGACATGGAAAGAAACACATCCAAAATTACACTCACATATGTACAAAAGAGGGCCACCTTGTTCTTACTAGAAATAGTGTGTCAAATATTTCTTGCTAAAGGGAAATGGTAGATGAGTTCCATCATGATATGCTAGGTAGAAAGTGTTATTGTATTAAAAGTGTCTGATCTTGAATGGTCCCATCCAAAGTGAATCAAAATTCTCATGACATCCTTTCGATTCTCTATGACTATCCCAAAGTAGAACCAAATCTCCTACTTGGGATTCTCTATTATTTGACTTTTTTTAAAGAGAAATTTGACATGAACCTGATGGTCTATGATCCTGTCAACCACCTGTATCTTTTTTTCTTCTAGTTTTTATAGGTAGAATATTATTTTATCTAATGAGTTTTTAAAATTTAGATTCTCAGCTACTCTAGATAATTACAAGGAAGGTAACTCAAGAGTTATGGGAATCATAGCATCTATTCCATATAAAAACTATAATGGAGACATACCAATAGACTTTTTTAGAGTTATATGGTCTACCTAAATAACATCATATACCTTTTTATGATAATTTTTTTATTCTCATCTACTACCTTGTGTATGATTATGAATAGATTTTTGTTTGTCGCTTCAGCTTGACTATTACCTTATGGATGATAGTTTGACAAATGAGATAGATAAATATCATATTTAAAACAAAATGAAATCATCTTTGAAGAATAAAATTTAGAGGCATTATCTATAACAATTTTCTATGGGATTTTATATCATACCAAGATATTTTCCTTGATGAAGTTGCAATTGACTTTTAAAGTTGTCTGTTTAGCAAGAATTGATTCTACCCACTTAGTGAAGTAATTTATTACTATGATAATGTGAGTATGACATGTGCTCAAATGAGGGTTCAATGTCCCAATGAAATCTAGTCCCCATTACTGAAAACGTTACTCAGCTATCACTAGTTGAAGAGGAAGTGCTACTAACCTAGGTTTATCTACAAATTTTTGACTTGCCTCACACTTTCTCACCCATTCATATGAATCCTTGAATATATTTGGCCAATAATAATGATCTCTATGAATTTTATATGTTGTTACCTTGCAAAAAATTATACTCCACAGGCTTGATCATGAAAATCTTGCAATAATTTCTTATATTGTTCCTTATTAATGTACCTTAATAAAAATTCATTAATGTTTTTTTTTTAAAAAGAGTGTCATCCTATATGATTTACTTATTATCCTATAGTTTTACCATTCTATGTTAATTAGCATCTAAGTGTGAATGACATTCTCCATATGTCAGGTAAAAATCAAAGGCAAAAAACCATTCATCATTAGAATCAACAAACAATACCAAAGGAGGCTCTTGACCATCTTATTTTTCTAAAAATGTTGAAGACTCTGATTGAATATCTCCTTGTTCTATCATAAGTTGACATAGTCTTTTTCCTCAACTAATTTTATAGGTTTTATTTCTAGATCATATTCTTGTACTTTAGTTATCTAATTCCCTCATTTAAAACTAGGTTCTTGTTGAGTTAAAATCAATTTAATTATTGTACTTGGTACCATTACCACATAATGTGAATGTAATATGTAATATATGAATTGCTTGACTACTTTTACCACTACATAAGCATGTTTTTCCTCAAGAGAATATTTTAATTTATAATCCTTGAGATTATAACTCATGAAGGCAATTGGGGATTTGATACCCTCATTATTTTTCTAAATTAATATCATTGAGAGTGTATTATTTTAAGCATAACAATAAATAATGAACTTCTCAAAATCAAGACAAATCAATGTCAGTGCATGAGAAATAGTAGCCTTTATCTTTTCAAATACTTCTTTACCTTTATTTTTCCACTTGAAAGAAGGAATTCCTTTAGTGATGTCTACAATATGTTTGGTGAGCTTAGAAAAATTAGTAATGAATCTTCTCAAAAAGTTCACTTTCCCAAAGAAGGAATGCACTCCTAATTTACTAGTAGGTAAAGAAAGTTTTTGAATCACTTTAACCCTTTATGGATCAATCCTTATTCCTTATTTTGAAACAATATGACCTAGGAGTTTACCTTCAGTCACTTTAAAAATAGATTTTTTAGGGTTAAGAGAAATTCCATGTAAATGAGACTTTTTAAAGACTCTCTTTAAATACGTATAGTTATCTTCTCTCTTTTTTGATAAAACTATTATTCCAATGAGATATACTATAATAATTTCATTCTTCAATTCTTTGAATGTCAAATCCATTGCCCTCTAAAAATTAGCTCCTACATTAATCAATTTAAATGGAATTCACCTGTATTCAAAATTTCCCTAAGGTGTTGTGAAATCCATTTTATGTTGATCTTCCTTATTAACCTCAATGTGGTTGTATCCTTGAAAACTCTCAAGCATTGAAAGCATATTAGCACCTGTTACCACTTCAAGAACTTGATCCATGACTGGCAATGTATAATTATCTTTGAGCGATGTTTGGTTGAGGTTTCTAAAATCAACACAGATGCTGATTTCACCATTATTCTTACAAACTGGTACTATGTTAGATACCCAAGTTGAATGGTGGATAATAAAAATAATGTGAGCATCAAGTATATTTTTCACTTCGACAAGAATCATTCCTATGATTTTAGGATTATATTGTCTCTTTTTTTGTCTAAAAGGTTTTGTATTAGAATTTAGAGGAACCTTATGTTTCATCTATTTTGGATGAAAAGACTTAAGTTTAGTGTATGAATACATTAGTATATCAATATACTTATGGAGAAGGCTAATAAACTTTCATTTTTCTTCAAGTGAGAAACATTTTCCAATATTGACAAACCTAGGATGTTCCTCTAAACCAATGTTTTCTTTTTCATAGTCAGTAGAATCAATATTTATTTTTGCATTTTAATTTTTTCAAATCTATTGTGTTTATCAAATAATTCATCTAAAGATACTACGCCTTTAAGAATTTTGTTTCCTTACAACTTGATAACACCTTCTTCATCATGTTCATCTGTGATTCCCTCTGTTGACATATTAACTAAAGATTCTTTGTATAAGTAATCATTACCTTCAAAGTAAATTTTTTTAAAAATGTCTACTTTCTCAAGGAAAGAGATAATCTAATGATCATCATTTAAAACTTGCCAATTATCTGCATTGTCTAGGATACTTAGTCTATATATTAGTTTAATTGTGTATTTTCTTGTACCAATATCTATATGGGGAATCATCAAAGAAGTTGATACTACCAAGGCATGAGCTTTAGATTTATGTTCTCAAGGAATTGTATTAATATATAAAGTATCAAAAAAGTTGATACTACCAAGGCATCAACTTTAGAGTTATATTCTCAAAGAATTATATTGATAGAGAAAGCATAAAAGATCTCAATATTATCCCAGGCTTTATTTCTATAATGCCTTAAACAATGATTTTTTAATTAGTATTGACCTTTTACTTGTTTCAAAATGATTTAAACATCACCCAAAACTTTAAAATTCTTGATTCCCATTTCTTCTACTGCCTACAAACCCTACAAAAGTGCTTCATATTTAGTTGTATTATTGGTATAGTCAAACTACAACTTATAGGAATAAAGAAAATTTTCCTTAGATGGAGATATCAAGATTAATCCTACCCATAAACTTGTTGATGAACAACTACCATCAAACTCCATCATCCAAATGTCATTTATATTTGATTGCATGATTTTTAATAACTCAATATCTTTCTTTATCATTAGAATATAGTTGCAAATTCTTGAATCTTCATACAAAATATCTGCTCTAGGATCATCAACCTTTTACACTGTGTACTTTGTTTTCAATTCACATTCCATACATTATTTAACTCCTTTGACCAAAATCATAACATGTGATAAATTCAATTGGATTTTGCCTCCCAATTCTTTGCAAAAATTTCTATCCAAAAGAAAGCCATAAGCTACTAGAATATCTACAACCAAATTATCGATTTTAATTTGCTTTTGGGGAAAAGACACCAAATCTACTTGTGCATCCTTAATATATCCAATGAGAGGAAATTTATTTTCCTCCATAGAATAACAATGCCCAAAGGTCTTATTATAGGTTAGGCCAAGAGCATGAGAAAATTTGGTAGGCATGACATTGTCTGAGGCTCCTATGTCAATAATACAATTACTGACTTTGCATCCCTTAAGTAATAAGTAAATGTAGAAAGGGTCAAATTTATTACATTTGGAAGTGGTTACAACCATTGATTTGACTTGATTGGAAGTAACAGGGTTAGTTAGGATTTGCTTAAAATTGGCCTTTTTAGTATTCAAATTTTTGCCTTTGATAAAATCAACTAACCTATCCAACTTCTCTAGATATGTTCTCAAGTACTCCATCTTGTGACATTTGAATCTTAGTTTTGTTGACATGATCAATTATTTCAAAATCAGGTAAATTTCTAGAAGGGATCTCAATAGGTTGATAATCATTGGCATTATATGAACTACCTATTAGTGGTTGATTTATTTTTATTTTCACTAGTGGGGTAGTTCATTTTGGGAGGATAACCTTTGGAGTTTCCTCCAATGAATCACTAGACTAATTTTTATTATTCTAAGTTCTATTAAAAACTACAAAGGATTGACTATTCATATCCCAACACTTTTCAGAATCATCTTCATCTGAATTATATTCCAGGATTGTGTTTATAGAGTCTCCACTAGGTTCTTTAATTTCACATTCTTGAAGTTATAGATTTTTTGATTCATTTTCTTCTTTAACTTCTTTGTATCAAAATATCTCCTTAGTTTCTAAGGCCACATTCATAGGTGCATTAATGTTTTGTTGAGGGGTCTAAAGTGTGAGTTTTAGTTGAGAGGCTTGCAATCTAGGATGATCTCTTTGAAAAAAAACATAGTTCTTCCTTAGAATATCTTGGTACAGAGTTGTAATGGTCTTTTGAGGTATTTTATTTTTAAGGGCCATTATATCATTAGCCATTTTCTACAAGAGTTGTTTTGTTGAATATTGTCCTAAAATTTGAGCCTTATTCTTTGAAGGTTATTTTTTAATTTTTCCAAATATTATCATGTCATCTTCGATGTTAATAACTAATTCTTGAGTTGCTTTTAAATCTACTACCCTAGCCCTTCTCAATTGATAACTTAATTTAACAAATTTAATATTGATAAATAATCATTTTTTATTTTCATTTGTAGGTCGTGCAGTAACTGGTATCTTATTTAGCAACCTATTGAATTTAGAAACAAACTATCTCATAGGTTCACAAACCTCATTTTTCATTTGTTTAAGCTAAACAAACAAAGCATGGGAAAATTTTGAAGATTTAAATGTGTTTTCAAATTTAGTATTTATGGTATCCCAATTAGTAACATATCCTAGAGTGAGGTGGTAAAACCAATATGCATCCCCATCATGTAGCATTTTTATGAATAGCCTAAATACAATATATTCATGCTTGATGCCTAAAATACCATACATAACATTTAAATATTGAAGGTGTTCATCTAGATATTTTTTTCATCTCCATGAAATTTTAGAAAGTTATTTTTTATCCTTTTAGAAGGTCATGTAGTTGTCCTAGAGCCAATGGACCAATCACATTTCCCCATGGTAATGCCATAGTTTGAAAAACTACTTGTAGCGAAATGATAATTCTTAAAAAGACAAGAGCTTGAATTTTTAAAGTTCCCCCTTCAGGTTCTTTTTTTTAGAGGTCGAGGGAAGGTAAGTTGTTATTTTGACCTTTCTCTAATGTTTAAGACTCAACTTGAAGATAAAATGTTGGTATAACTAGGGTTCACTTTAAGAGGCCATAACAAAAACCCCCTAGGTTTGTTTAGGCAAATTAGATACATTTCGTTGGTAAATCAAAGTGCACAAAGCATGTGTAAAATTATCATTTGTTTTTCATTGGTGTCATAACACTTAAGTGGCCAAGGTAGTATTCCACTCTCAAGCATCATTATATTGTTAGGCATCATTATACTATCAAGCATCAAATTAGTGTCATGCAATATTATGATGTCGTGAGATACCATGTTGTCACATGACACCATGTTATCACATAGTGCCATGTTGTCACACAATACCATGCTATCACATGACACTAATGCTACCACTTGATGGTATGGTACCACATGGCACCATGTTGTTGTGTGACATGCTTCTATTGTGTGGCATGATGATGTCACACAAAATCATATTCCCCCATATTTCCTTACTCCCACATGGTGCCATGATGCCATGAGATACGATACTATCATGTGGCACTCTATTGTTATATAGTTCCATACCACCATGTGGTAACATGTTCTTATATGTTTGTGCGCTATGCCATATTGCTAGTCCTCAATAATGCCAACCAATTTCTCTATTTCCTCACCTTGCTTATAAATAATACTACAACAATCTCATTTTAACATTTTTTTTAAACCTTTTCTCATCCTACTAGCTTCCACCTCAACCTTATGCTTCCAAATCAACTTACCTACTTCCACTTACCTGCTTCTAATGACTTCCACATCCACAGAAACTCAAAATCAATCAGGGGGTACAAAACTATGTTTTCAAAAATATATTGTGTCTAAATTTCCTCTACATGTTGGGTGAGCCCAAATCATTTGTTGATTGGATCGGTCAATCCCAGCTTAGAGACCTAGTGTAGATACCTCAATATAATATGGCTATCAACAATAGCCTACTAGGATCTCTAGTTAGGTTTTTTAACTATAACGAGTCATTTCTACATCTGGTTTAACAATAAAACCATATCCTTTGGCACCTCTCCATTAGATATCCATAATTTACTAGATATTCCACATTTTAATGCAACTCCTATTAGTATCAAGGTTGTGTTATCTGATGATGATAAAAATTACTTGGAGTCGATCTACAAAGTGTCCATTGAACCTACTAGTAAGTGTTGAATTTATTAATGAAATTGACATTTCTTAATTATACGTAAATCATTTATTATAAATAGTTTGGTATCTTAATTCAATTTCATGCTTTACTTTTCTATTTTCATTATAGTTAGTTGAAATCGAAGGGGGATCCCCATTGAAAATGTCACCAATCTATTTCTCAAATCTGTTGTCTATTTCTTTCAAGCAAGAATTATTTTTTAGGGAAGACCATCAGACATTCCCTTTTGGGTTGTTTACTATATTCTTCATTCTCTCTCAGGTGTTATTTGTGACTAGTGCACATTATTTCCAGTAGGATTGGGGTGGAATTGAGTTTCGCTTTCTCAAAGGACACTTGCACCATTTCTTCTTCTAACTACATTTTGGCCTTGTATTTTGAGGCCTTATATGAAATCTAGAATACTGCTATTCCCATTTCCCTTCATCCAAAAATGAAAGCTAATGCTTTGTCTCTCAAGGAACAAAAGGTAAGTTTAGTTTTCCCAGGTCTCATTTTTTTACTTTATATATATTTCAAATTTTAACATTTTTTTATCCTAGTATTTGTTATAGGTGAGAGTGTGTATCTATGAAACAAGAGAATAGGCTACAATTAGATGTCGGCATGCTCTAAAGGGCTATGGTGATCCCCAATCCATAGAGTCATCATTTAATTCCTTTCAAATTATAAAATGTCCAAGAACTGATTCTATTTCGTCTCCACTTCTAGGTTCCCCCAAATTTCCTTTAATGTCTTTTTATTGTTTTATTCAATGGAAAAAATATATTCATATTGGTTTTTATTTTTTTTTGCAGTTGACTCTTGTATCATTGCCATTGAGGATTCTTCCACACAACACCATCAATGTTTTCCATTACAACTTTCTTTTTAATTTAAAGTTTGTTAGAATTTTCTAGTTAATTAACTACATAAATTACTCATTTTGTAGCCACTCCTGAAAGTGCCAATGTCTCTCCCACAAGTACATTGAGATAGCAAGAGCTAACTCCCATAAGGATGCCAAGAGGGGAAGAGATAACTATGACAAGCACAATTATAATGGATGATACAGTCACCCCAACAGGTAATAACATTAATATATTAAATTTGAATTTGCTTTGATTTTATGTTTTTGAATTTACCATTTTTTAATAAATATTTTTTGCAGTCCACCCAACATCTATCAAGAGACCTCAGAGTATGCCACCACCCACACCACCTATCTAGATTCAAAGAAGAGGAAAGAATATCTCCCTCCCTGCACAAAGTTGAGGAATGATGTAAATTTTTGATTTCCCAAATTTCTTTGTTAATGGCCTTTCAAATGTAAAGGGTCTTACATGTTTACAGTAAATTGATCTGGATGAAGAGTTTCATGGAATTGAAAGTGGAACCTTAGTTATTTATGGATTCAATCCACATTAATTTATTCAATTTCCTAATGTTCCTTCACAAGTTCTTCCTATGGCTCCCTCTTCCCTAGCTAGCTATTCCCCACCCCACACTGATAATGTAAATATCTCTAAGGATTCCCTTACTATTTTTTCATTGGACAATCTAGTTTTAAAAACTTTGCTTGCAAATTTGAAGGATGGTGTTATTGGTAAATATAATGATTTAAAACAATGGGAGATAAGGGAAAAAGCACTTATTAAATAAATCAATGCCCATTATCATAACCACTCCTAAAGAGTGAATTTGTTTTCTCTTATTCAAAATGAACCCTTAAATATTGACGCTTTATTCCAGCAAGCTCAATCTAGATTGATCTCTATGGAAAATGTTTATAATGATAGGAGTTTAGATATTATGATAAATAGATTAGAAAATTTAAATGGAGAAGCCCAAGCATATTTCAATAAATGGGCTAAAGATATCAACCTTGTTACCATTACAAAAGTAGAGAAGGATAAAGCGGTGGTAAATTTTCTTTATCTATAACGTGTATTTTGATTATTATAATACCTTTGTATGTGTTTAACACATTTATTATTTATTTTTCATAGGTAAAATATGAAAATTTGAATCAAGAAGCACATCTTATTAATGTGCATTTGAAAAACACCCGAAAAAGTATCTCCTCAGCAATTGCATTGAAATACAAGTTGTTTTTGTTAAATAAATACAACAACACTTTGAAGAAAATAATCAAAGAGAATGGTATGGATCCAAGCATTTTATTGAAGCAAAAAATAGATGTGTATCCTACAATTCTTTCAACAGGAAATGTAATGAATGAGGAGATGGTAATTCTTGCACAAATGAATTCTATTGCAGAGGATCTTTAGAAGGAAGGAGTGATAATGGAAGATTCACAAGCAGGTTTAGACAAAGGAGTTTCGATGGGTGGGGATGGCAAGTAGCTATGGGGTGGAGAGTCTCAACCACAAAAATAGTGATTTGTCTAAGTTTATATTGTTGACAATGATAGTTTCTATTATTTAAAATAGTTTATATCATGTTTATTTGAAAAACACTGGCTTTATTAAATGATATTTTACAGCTATTCTAAATACTCTTAGCTATATAATTTTAATATTATATATATATATTTATATTTATATATATATATATATATATATATATATATATATATATAATTTAGTGGTCAAGTTTATATATTCTATGAAGAAAAAGCGGCGTAAATATTCTATGGATGGTTTTAATGTTCTAGTAGTTGAAATATACTAGTGGTCAAGTTTAATGTTTTATGGATGTTATGGTTTTATGGTTTGAATGCATGGCTATAATGTTCAAGTAGTTGTAGCCTTGAATGCATATATATATATATATATATAATTTTGTGGTCAAGTTTATATATTCTATGAAGAAAAAGCGGAGTAAATATTCTATGGATGGTTTTAATGTTCTAGTAGTTGAAATATACTAGTGGTCAAATTTAATGTTTTATGGATGTTATGGTTTTATGGTTTGAATGCATGGCTATAATGTTCACGTAGTTGTATCCTTGAATGCATTGTTAAACTATTCTAGTAGTTGTAGCATTGAATGCATTAATTGTGGTGCAATTTGAAAATATGTGAATCCAACCATAGGAAAAATATTTATAGTAGTTGTAATATTTGAATATTTTAGTAGTTGTAGTAGTAGGAAAAATAGCCTATGGTATAATAAATATTATATGGATTTATATTGTTCTACTAGTTGTAGTATTGAATGCATTGGTAGGAGAAAAAGTAGAGTAAATATTATATGGATGGCTTTAATGTTCTAGTGTTTAAAATATACTAGTTATAGCATTTGAATGCATGGCTATAATGTTCTAGTTATTGTAGCCTTGAATATATTATTAAACTATTCTAGTAGTTGTAGCATTGAATGCATTGTTATTGTTATAGTGTTCTAGTAGTTGTAGCATTGAATACATTGTTAAATTGTTCTAATAATTATAGCCTGAAATGCATTAATTGATTGATTGATTATTAAATATGTAAACTATAGTTAAAATATTTTTATTAGTTGTAGTCTCTGAATATTTTAGTTGTAGTAGTTGTAGAAAACATAGCCTATTGTAGAGTAAATATTCTATGGAATTATATTTTTCTATTAGTTGTACTATTGAATGCATCATTAGTGTTATCTTATTCTAGTAGTTGTATATTTGAATGCATTGTTACACTGTTAGTGTTCTAGTAGTTGTAGCATTGAATTGATTGATTGTGGTGGAATTTAAAAATAAGCAACCACAAGTTCCAACTATAGAAAAAATATTTTCTATATATTTATGTAATGGTACAAATGTAAACATGTAATAGAATAATTATAGTTACACTATTATGTATGTATAACAATAAATCTTAATAATTGGATTTTTAATGGCAAGAGAACCGGTGTCTTATGGTGCACCATGTATGTCTAGACATAAGACTCATATGTTTAATGACTTCTATAAGGAAAATTGAAATTCTTTGTATGATGTTCATGAGAATTATGATTTCTACTCGATGAATGACATGGATTGCAAAGTTAAAGTACTATTTGAAATACACCATATTTTAATAGGATAAAAAATATTAAATTTGATGTATTGAATAAAATCCATGATTGTAACATCCAGGTAATAGATTATAGAATTTAATATATTTGAATAATATTGAATAAGAAATATTTCATAAAATAGTAATTGTTTTACTTATCAAACTAAAATCTAGGCAGTGAAAATAATCCTTGAGAAGCTTGCTCATTGTAAGATTGATTTGTAGCTACCATGATAGTGCCATATTCAGTCTCAGTATTCTCATGCTCTGTAGAATGTTAATTAAAATTATGATTTTTAATGAATGACATGCATTTCAAAGATAAAGTACTATTTGAAATACATAATTTTAAAAGGGCAAAAAATATTAATTCCAATGTATTGAATAAGATTCATAAATGTAACATCCAGGAAATAGATTACATAATTTAATGTATTTGAAGATGAAAGAACAAGAAATATTTTAGAAAATAGTAATTTCCATACTTATCAAACTAAAAGTCAAGCAGTTGAAACAATCTTCAAGAAACTTGCTCATCATAAGTGTGATTTGCATCTACCATGTCAGTGTCATATTCAATCTTGGTATTCTCTTCCTCTATATTGGTAAATATATTAGTCACACCTCTTCTTTCTACTAGAGAACTTCATGTTGCCACTACTCTATCATATGATAAAAAAATTATATAATAATGTGAAACATATATTCTCAAGCAAGTCTTTAGATTTTTATCCGATCTATTTATAAGTTTTGACTTCATGAAGGATAATGCACTAAACACTCACTCATCTTCCATAGAACCCAAAATCATTGTTTGATCAAGTTCATATAATCTAAAATATTCACTAATACTTTTAGAATGTTACTTGGATAAAAAAATTTCCATAGATGAGTAATGGCACCATTTTATGTTGGGTCACTTAAACACTAAAATTGATCCATCATTGTAATCTCAAATTGTGTTGATTTAGATGAAAGTAATTGTTTATTTAAAATACTATTAATCTAAACTTTATTCACATATAAAGATTTACAAAAATTCATAACAATTGTACCCATGTATTTTTGAAATAACATGTTGATTTGTTCTTGACTGTTAACACTATTCTAGAAAATGGGATTCATAACTCCCATGCCCTCTAACAACTCATCCCTTTGAAAACATTCTCTAATCTCAATGGCTAAACTTTATGATATTTTTATCAATTTAATTCATGTTTTAGACAAAATAGTATCATATATAAAATGTGTCATAGGTACATCTTCAAGCTTACCTCCCATAGCTTTGAGTCTTCTAGAACATGTGTGCATTAGGATCTCAATGCCATTTACCATGACACAAAGATGATCATATATATTGAATTTTAAATAACTCTCTGGATTCTAAAAATTAGTCAAAATTTGTCAAGTTTTAAAAATAGGTCTGTGAAAGCTTTCATTCAATGTGTATAATATATCTAAACATTGACATACATGTTTTCTCAAATGTATGAAGTCAACAATATAGATAGATTTCTCTTGGGCATGTTTCATTAAATAGTTGATTTCCTTCAACATTGGAAAAATACCACATAATGTGAGTGAAGTTTCTAAATTTGTTAAATGACATAGCAAATATTTTACTTTGTCAACTTCCCTATGATATTTATATATAAACCCTATCAAAGATGGATATTCCTCAAAAATTATATAGGTAGGTTCATACATGGAAATCCATCTAGTTTTCACATCTTTCAATAGTTTTTTACCATCTATCACCCCAATTGATAATTTTTGGAACTCTGTGAAAATTTTTAGGCTACTTGACATGTATGCATGCAAGTCAAAAATAAGTTCTTCCACTTTTATGACATTATTGAATGTGCTAACAATTGTGTAAGCAAGATTCATCCTAAGTTCCGTGCAATGGATTGGATTCATAAACAGAAAAAAAATTAGGTAAAGGCAAACACAAAGACCCTTTCTATGTCCTTTCATCACTAATGCACCATCAATTCCAACACACACTAGCTTCATATTTATGGCATAATCATCCATCCTAGCTCTCTCTCTTAAATTGGATACAACCAATTTATGGAGGTTTTTTACATTGCAATTTTCTACCATTTTATGGACAATTAAAAGATGAGATTGCCTTGAATAGTTTTCAAAGGTATACACATGCATGTAAACCCATGTTGTGTTGTTGACTACAATGACCTCATCAATGGACATAGAGATAAATAGTGATCTCTTAGCACTTTCTTTCAAATCTTCCTTCTCAATAATGGCTAGACATTTTCTCATTTCCCAAGCACTACTATCTGACCAATGTGACTGTGGAATATCTAGAAACCCATTATGTTGAAATAAAGTTTTATAATCTATAAAATTAGAAATAGGTCTTCCCTTTTTTTAAATGTGGAAAATAGTAGAGAATTGTACATAGTTTGTCTTAAGATTGGACTGCATAACTTTTCCAAATTGTGCTTTTATGGTTCCCCCTTTCTCAATAAGATGTTTTTGTCATTTCTAATCATTTTCATATTCCTGTGCATATTTGACATGCATGCATTCTTATCCATTTTTCCACCTGTGTGTTCTTGTTATTTATCTATTTGGGTGCTTCATTGATATGTACATGGATAATAAGAAGGTCTTTTCAAGTTGACTAGGCTACAAAATATCCATTTATGGAACCTGTAGACCCAAAAAATGGTAATGAGATTCCAATAAAATGTAGATGTACATTTTGTAGTTGGAAAATTGAAAAAGAACACAAAATGTAACTTACATTGGACATAATTGAGAAACATTATGGGAAAGAGAGAACAGTTGTAGTAGAACTAATTTATGACCATGTCCCTCTTCCTCTATCAACATTTTTGAGTGGAATTTTTAACAAAATTTTGTGTCTAAAAAGAACTTCATTTTTCTTATGGAGTGCCTAGAGGAGTATGTTCTAGTGAAATGTCTAGAGGTGTGTCTTCTAGGGGTGGTATTTCATCAATAAAATCTTTAGGTGGTGAGAATTTATTGGGATTAATTCTTTCTAATGAAATAGTGTCAATATCCATGTTGATTTATGCATTGAAATGATTTTTCTATTATTATATTATGAAAAAAATTAACTGATATTTTTTTAAAAAGATTCAGAATTATATGTATTTGAAGTGTCTATAGTTTGCATAGTTATTTTTCCTAGATTTCTAAAATAAGACATGATGTTGGATTTTTTTGGTATTTTTTGTGTTGTTTTAGCCTTTTTGGTACCTCCTAATGCTCAATCTTTGTTTTTAGGTAGTTTACTACTTTTGGCTTCCTATTCGCTACAAGTTGATAGGTTATGATCATACAACACATATCTACCAGGTAGCAAGCCACCACCATGTGACACAGTGTGATAGGGTGTCAATCCCCATCTACATGACACACCAATACTAGATGTTATGTTACTATCATGTGGGATATGGTATTTGGGTGACTGATTTCCATTGTGCAACACATCACTTCTAGGTGACATATTACTATCATGTGGTGTATTTCCATTATGCAATAGATTGTCATTGTGTGATAGGTTATCATCATGTGTTAAACTACCACTGCATGACATCATGCTATTAGGCATTTAATTTGCATCACATGACATAATTCTAGTGAAGGTTAGGTTTATGAAAGTAGTCTAGTAGTAGAGTGTGGCCTCAAGTCTGTATCTTCATAATTTGGTAAAAAAAGATACTTCAATGGTAATTTCATGACCTAAGACCTCTAAGAACATATGTACTATATATAGATGGTTAATTACATGGATAAACCCATAATTATTGTAAATCATTGGTGATTTGACCCCTCAAAAAAAAGGACATCATAAAATTGTAGGCAAAAGGGTCATATGTTGCACCCTAAAAAATCACCAAATTCAAAATCCTTAATATAAAATATTCATGAATTAACAAATATTCACCACTAAAATTTGCCCTAGTTATAACTAATAAAAAATTTCAAATTCACCTTTTGACTTACTAACTCTAATGCATCTCTTTTATGCTAGTTTGGAATAAAGTTACTAGCATTAAGGCATAGGTTGAAGTTGAAGAGCTCTCTGAGTTGGCCTTCCTTATTGTATTTTGCATACATCTAATGCTTCTACTCTCTATGATAGAACTACTTGATCAACTTTTTCTTCTAAAGTCCAACTACTCTATGAAATGTGACAAACTCATCTTATTATCTGAAGCAAAAGTTCTCAAATATGATGAAATAACTTCTTGATTTTGCATTATCCAATCGGGTTAGGTTGAAGAATTGGAGCTTAAGGTGCTTGAATTGTCATGAGAATAAACTGTGATTGCAAAAATTCTTTGATTATTTATATGAACTACTCTTCATGTAGTCTCCTCATTTGTCTTCTTGAAGCAATCCCAAAATTCTTTGGGTAATGGCAGCACGTGTTTATTATATATCTATTTCTTCCCTAAAAATATTAAATTAAGCAATGCTTATTCTATTATCAAAAGTGAACAATTAAAACCTTAAAACTATATTTTCCTCTAAAGCTTTGTCCCAATGCAAACCAAGTTGATGATTTGGATTTTGAAGGCTTGAAATGTTTGTATGTGATTTTACTGATTTTAAGGTACTAGATGAACTCTATAGGCTTCTCTAAGTTCACAGAATATTTTTTCTCTTTTGCCACATTATAACTCTTGATTTAGGATGTCTAGGATAACTTAAAACTAAGCTATTGAAATTTCATCAGAATCCCAAAAGACATGTTTAAGGTTTAGTACAATATCTAACTAAGTAGATTGTTTTAATTATAACTCAGGCTACTAGAGTGGTCCTTCAAATTATGATAGATTCATATAGACTAATAAATATGGGTGGCATGAAAGTTTCAAAAGTGTACCCCACAGTGGGTACCAAAAATTATTTCCATGAAAATTTTTCATGAGGACAAATCAATGACTTAACATTAATAGCGTGGGGATCTAAGTCCCTTTCTTATTAGTAGGCAGAGCTACCTTTATTGAAAACCAAAATAGGAAAGTAAGAAATCTTTACAAAAAAATTAATGTAAATCATGGAGTATTACTTTTAACCTAAAATTACAAAAATGAGTTTTTATAAAAGAATATGTAGATAAGGAGAGAGAGCGAAGGAAGAAGTTTAGGCAAAAAACTTGCCAAGTTAGAAACTAAGACTAGACAAAAGTGTTGAGAGAAAATTTGACTTTCATAAGGAGAAAATATCTCTTGTTTAATGGGTTGAAAATATATAATCATATCCTTAGGGATATGAAACATACAACAAAAAACTATTTAACTCTGATAACAAAAAATAATAGTCCTCTATATTTTCTAACAGAAATAACAAATAAATTGTCTCTATTCCCACCAAGATTTTCACATGCATTGGAAACATAAATTATAACTCTAAATAGAAAATTTATAATCTAATTTATTATTCTCAATATTTTTAAATTTATAATAATGTTAATGAAAACTAGATACATTGAATTAAGCAAAAGACATAATTCAAAAGATATTACTAACACAAAGCTTAGGAACACCTCTTTGTATTAATTCTGAAGAGTAGAATGTCTGATATCCTTTTATAATGCTTTGCCAAAATTATATCAATTTTAAAAATTTATTATGAATCTCAAACTTTTATTTATAGGATAAAATGGGTGGTTATGTTTCAAAACCACCTATTTTACCTTTTTACAAAATTGCAAAAACACCAACGATAAATTACAACTCGAAATGGTGAAAAAAAAAATTACCATTTAGCACCACTTGAGAAAAACATTTGGGGTTTTTTCACTACTTTCCAAAGCACATTATCAATTTTTAAAACTTAAAAAATCAAGTTGACAATTTTAAAAATTAAAATGCATATTTACAAGGGGAAAAAGAATGCAACAATACAAATTAGGTGCAAAGAAACAAGAGAAGAGAAGGCAAAAACACTGAAAACAATTATTCTTTCTTTTTATTGTTGTATTGATAATTCTTTCCCTTTTAGTAAATTATCAAATATCTAAATAAATGCCCTGATTAAGTCTTCATTTGGTCCATCTATGTACTTGTAGGCAATGTTTGTTGAGAAGTGTAAATCTTTTATTTTTTGAAGCTTGCCTTGGAGACTGTTTATTTTCATATTCAAATTATCCACATTCACTTGGCATTTGGATAATTGGTAAAGTTATTCACGACCAAATGCAGATGTGGGTTGAACAATGTGTTGAATTCACTCTTTGAATTCTCTAATTATGGTCTCAATTGAAATCAGATTCCCCTCTTGATCCTTGTCATTAACAAAATAACAATTCAATTTCCTGACCTCAGTGTCAATTTCTATCATTGTGTCACTTTCAAGCAACCGTTCATTGTTAAATTTTTGAAGACAATCTTGAAGATATTGGATTTTAAATTAGTGGCCCAAATAAATTCAATCTAATAGACAATTTTCATCCTTATTTATCACTCCTTTTTCAATAATATCAACATAAAGAAACTTTGATAATTTGACCAACGCAAGAATGGGTTCCTCCCAATTTTGTTTTTTCTAATCATATCCATTTTCCTTTGTCGCTAGTTGTTCATATTGCGATAAAATTTTAGAGAACATCACTTCCACAATGAGAATAATTGAGGCCCCATGATCAATAAATTTTTTAATCTATTCTTTCACTGCATTAACCATTTATCCTACCTCTCTTACTTTTTCTAGTGTCTCAACATGAATACTTGATGAAGTGATAGATGGTTGAATCAACCTGATCAATATCTATATTATTGAGTTCAATTGTTCCACCTTATCTTTTAGTTCATCTTTCATCACCTTGTCTTTATCCATTTTTTCAAAGATAGTATCGATCACCAACTGTACATCCCCTTTCATCCCTTCTCTGGTTGATTTCCCCAAATAAACCTTGGATACCTAATAGTCTTCCATCCTAATTTTTAACTTATCCATTTTGACTATAGGAAAGTCCACTTATACATAGTTGCTTCCCTTTTCATCTATCACCATTCGTGAAACTATTCTCACTTTATTTGGCCTCTTTGAGAAAGGAATTGTCAAATTTCCAAAATCTATCTACTCGTGTTCAACAATTTTTCTTATTTTCTTCACTATTATGGACAACCAATTTGAAGTTCTCATGCTTGAGGAAGGTATTAGGATAGAAGTTGAGATGAGTAATAATATTGGCTAGAGTTGAAGAAGGTGTTTTCTTAATTGGGTCACCTTGAAAAGATGTTTCAATTTACTCTTGTGTATTGATTATATCAAAAGGAATTCATAGAGAGGGGAGGAGAGGCAATTCAAGATTTGAGGGAGAAGATGAAGAAAAATGAGTAACCTCTTGCAATGTAAAAGTAGCTGATATAGGGAATAAAGTACCATCTAAAGCCAAGAAATATTGAGTTGTGTTTTATCCTAGTTCTTGAGAAAATGGAAAACTATCAACGAGAACCTCTTCAGGAATTGAAATTTTAGGAGAAGAAGAAACATTTTCACCTAACCTTTTTATTTTTAGCTTGATAGTCTTAAGTGGTTTAATGTCTTTTTGAGTAGCTTCAATTTCATGTGCCTCTTCTATCATCGATGGTTTTCCACTAGGTCTTACTTCATCTATCTTTTCTAGTTTATCTTATTTCCATTAGGATCTACCAAATTCATCTTCCCCAAGAGGTGTGGGAAAATCAACATTTGCAATATCCACTCCTTTACTTTTCAACCACCTAAGAGTTATATCAATTAAAACTCTTGTTCTACTTGTGAGATAAGTAGATTCATTTTTGTCCCAATTTACTATGGGCAATGATTTTATCATGATGCTTTCTTTTTCAAAGATGAGGTCCAATATGACCTCATCATCTACCAACTATTTTGGCACTTTCACTATGCCAAATTTGACTAGTTATCTCATGGTAAACCATGAATAGTCCTTTATACTCATTACTTTCTCATCATCATAATCCATCTAATAGTCTTCAAAATGTGGAAGATGTTGAAACTAAGATCTAATATTGTGCTCAATTAGTCCCTTACTGTCAAATGAAAACTTATTTTCAAATGTCCTAAGGTTATAGTGAGACATGTATTATTCAACTATCTGGGATTTCACCAGTGAAGGGAAAGTATACCTACCAATTGAGATTGGAAATTTGATTATTGTTTTATATCAACTTGTTAGGAACTTGTGTGTTTCAACAAGTTGTCTCACCAATTCCATCAATGCCCACTTGTCACTGACATATCATGGGAGCATATAAAGAGTAACTTCATAACCAATGATTCTCAAATAACTGAAGGTTGAGAACTATAAGAACTAATTTGCCCATCTTTTTATCTCTATATTATTTGTAACTTATATTCTCATGTTGAGTATTTCCTTTTCAAATAATTGAATGATGAAATGAACAACATAATCATTTACCCTTCTGAAGTGATGAGCATTCTCCTTCAATGTCAGTTAGGGATAGGAGTCATACACCATTACTTTTCTAAAATCACCCACTATATACAATCCATCAAAATATTTTCAACTCACTACAACGTAAATACATATGAAGTCATGTAGAATTTTGAAGTGACTTTTACCTCAATAAGGTGCTTGTGAGTGGCATCATTGATCAACTACCCCCAATTGATATATTTTTTTTTTATGAGGATGATAAAAATGAATCCATACATCCATGTATAAAAGTTATTTGCCATTTGATTTCCCACTATCCTATACAATAATGTGATCATGTCACTTATCTCATTTCTAAAATTAAATCTTGCAATATTTTTTGGAAGTTGAGTGGAGGAATGTTTTGGCTTAGTCAACCATACTTTGTTAAATTGTTTATAACACACCATATTATGTTCATCCTAAATTATTTCATAGGATTCAAGGTTTATATGCATAAAATATTCATAATCTAGAAGGTGAAAAACATTGTCAATTTATTTAGGAACAAAACTCACTACCAACTCCCCCTAAGGATCTCTTACCTCCCTTGTATTTGAGTTTTAATTATTTTCCACGATCAAAACTAACTCAAGAGATTTTAATGACATTGGTAATGTTTCTACCTATGCTAATCATATGTCACAAATACTTTCACCAAAAATTATCTTATGCACTATGTTCATTCTTTCTCAAAACTCATTTACATTGATGTGACCTAGATCAGTGTCAGTGATATTTCCAACATTGGACTCCATTTTTGAAGGAAGTGTCACTCTCTAAAATTGATACTTCATGATTTATTTGCCTTTACTCAAAATCTCATTTTTTAGATTAGGAGATGAAGACATCAATTTGATAAGAAAACTAACAATTTTGAATATTTGTATAACTTATTATTTGTGAAAAATGATGAAATTGTAAATGAAAGTTTGTACTCACAAGTTGATCATGCAAATTATTCCAGCATGTTTTTAATGCTCTTTGTATGAATTTTAATTTTTATTTGATCAATTTCCCTTATTTCAAATACGCCTATAAAATTACTTTGTATTGCTTATTTAGCAAACCTTTCTAGCCAATGGAAATGAACTGAAGAAATTATGAAAATTTTGTTTCCATTTTTTAAAATATTTTTTCCTGTGATTTTTTTTAAAAATTTCAATTTAAAAATGCCATAAAATATCAATGCTCAGCTTTTTCTATGGGAGTCCCATGACCATGCAATCTTCAATTCATGAATGAAAATGATTAAAAATTTGTCTCCACCAATTTTATCTCCTATTTTTACTAGTTTGATGAAATCAAATTTTTACCTGAAAAAACCCATCAACTTTTTTAACATCTTCCTCAAAGCTAAAACCATACCATTTAATTCATGTAAATGAAAACTTTTAATCTTGGCAATTGAAAAATATTAAACATGATAAACTTTTACTCATTTCATTTTACCTTTTTAGTTTATGCACCCTCCTTCTTTGGGCATACGGTCAGTCATACAACAACCGTACGACTCAGCACTTTGAGCAAAAAAGACCCCAAAAAATTAAAATTTTCTAAAATATAATCATTTATTATGTCTTATGATTCATTTATGGGTGAAGGTGATTGAAAAATTTAAAAAAAAAGACTTTGTTTTAGGCCGTACAGCGTTGGTAGCTAGAAAAAATAATTAAATTTGTCAATTTTGCACTCAAAACTACTCTTTTTGGGGGGGTGTACAGCATGCCATATGACATCTCTTTGGGAGAAATTGAAATTAAAAATACTCTTTAAATTTCCAAAAATACTTTGTATGTAGTTTTTATGGTGTGGTTGAGAGAAAAGATGAAGAAAGAATTGAAAATTTTTGGCAAACCTTTCACCTTGTTTCATGAGTAAGGCATCTGGTTTTTGTCTAGAAATTTTTTTTTTTAAAAAACCTCTATGAATTTTCATGACAAAAAATCACTTATTTTCAATTCACTTCCCTTCTATGAGCTTTAAAAAAAATTCCTGGTAGATGTTAACTAAAACACGATTGAAAATTCAATTTTTTAAATGTTAAAATTGCCAGAATGAGCATGCAAATTGAAAAGATATTTTTGAATGGAAGATAAACTTATTTCAACACTACTTGAGAAAGCAATGGTATTTTCAAGATTAATATAAAAAATTAATGATTTTGCATGTAGGCTAGAAAAATAAACTTCAATTTGCAATGGAAATGTGCACCGTTGAAAAATGCAATTTATAATGTAGAAGTCTACATTTACATAGCTTTTAGAAATGTAATTTGCATTTACACAATTCAGAGAAGTGTGATTTACATTTTCATGACTTGAAAAAATAGAATTTTGAATTGCACAAAAAAGGGAAACTTAAAAATATTTTGTGATTTACATGAAATTTTAAAACATTTTCACAATCAGCACTGGAACTTAAAACATTTTTGCAATTTGCATAGAAACCAAAAACAAAATTATAATTTGCATGAAAACCCAAAATGTTTTTGAAAATTACACAAAGGCCAAAAATATTTGGAAAATGACACAAAGATCAAAAACAAAATTGGAAATTTCATGAAGATTGAAAACAAAATGACAGTTTACACAAAAACTTAAAAAGTTTTTACAATTTGCACAATTTATGACAAGGTAATGTGTGTTTACATAACTCATGAAAAGCTAAATGATTATTGCAAATTACAGGGAATGTTAATGGATTTTTGCATGGGAGGTTCAAATTCAATTTTAAATAATTTAGGGTAAAAATTAAAATGGCCATAGATTTTAATTAATCAATTTTATATTAATTAATTAAAAAAATTGACAGTTTCAGGCAAAATTCAAAAAAATTAGTTGTTTAATAAAAATTAAATTTTCCACCATTTTTTTGCCATTTTTAAAAACTATGATAATAGGTATGTGGGGTCATCCCCAGGTGGTTTAAATCCAATACAATGTGTTCCTTTGTACTTGGTCATTGAAACTAGGTCAATCATTCCTTGTTGATGTATCCCTAAGCCTCTACCTTCATAAGCTAGGATATCCATAATCTGATTAGGAATAGGATACTTGGTACTATGGTAATAGTTAGATATCTCATTAATATAAATCCATGAATCACTTTAGCTAAAGGGTCCTTTTCTAGGCTAGAAGTCAGTTTGGAAACAGTGGGTTTGTTGAGATGAGATTTTCCCTTGGTCTGCCACTCCATGTAAGTAGTATTGGCATTGGGTCTCCCATAAGATTTAGGGTTCTATTGAAACTTGTCAATATGGAAAGAGTCATGGGTATTGTATTCTCCTATACCTTTATCAGATATGTAAAAATGGTTGGGAATATATGGTGGAGGTGCAAATGAGGTACAAGTTAGGCTCTCAAGGTTAATATAATTGGCTTCTGATCCTAACTCAATGGCTTTGGATTTATCATCTTTTTCTCAATCATATTTGGGCATAGGATTCAATCCAAAAAGATAATTATAGCTCTTATACTCCACCTTGAGATGTTTTCAATACTAGTATGGCTAGAGATCAACTAATATAGTCACTTTCATCCCTAAATGGGGAAATTTAATACATTAATGTAGCATGGAAGGTATGGTTCTGATTTCATGGATCAAGGGTGAGCCCAATAGTAATTTATATGATAACTCGAGGTTAATAACATGGCATAAAGTGTCATGGATCAAAGGCCCAATGACCATTGACAAGCTGATAATACCTTATGATTCTCATTCTTCATTATCATATGCCTTGATAATAATGGTATCTGTCTATAGGTCAATCGTTGTATGTCCTAGATGTTTTACCAACTTTAGAGACACAATGTTTAGGCTTAAAGCATTGTCTATAAGGATGAATTTGACCTTATGGTTTGTTATACTAACCTTGATGTATAATGGGTTATTATGTAATGGGGCTAAGGATGACATGTTGCTTTGGTCAAAGGTAAGTTATTAGCTATGGGCCAAATGTCCTACCAAGGATTGAAATTTATCTAGCATGATGTCATCAAGTATGAGGGATTGGATCAAGTACTCATACATATCATCCTATCACTCTAGTCTACCAATATCTTTTCTATCACCCATTACTTTGTCAAATTTCATAATCAGTCAATACCTTGTTAACAACCTATCACTTTGTCAGTTTCAATCTAGCATCCAATCACTGTCAATGTATTCATCTCCAATATAGTTATCTTTCCTATTTATAATTAGCACCCATCTAGTCATCATCTTGGTAGTTTGAATATAGGCACTAGTCAAATCCCCATCCTTTTATTAGCTTGAAAATAGACATTGTTGATAGATCTTTTAGCACCTATCACACTATTAGTGTGAAATATGATCCTAGTTTGATATCATAATCCATTTAATTTATCTCATCCTCACCATCACCTCTCATACTATCCTAATTATTTAGACTTACTTTGTCCAAGGACCATATTTTTACCCAAACCTTATTCTATCTTCACATCATCCCCCTTTTTCTCTCATATTTAACCCATTTATCATCTAACCACATGGATTTGGACTTATTCTTGTAGAACAATACCTATTTACCAACAAATATGACATCTTGTCATAGGTCCTAAAAATGGGTGTCTACCTGCCTACAGACCTTGATCCCATCAAACCTAAATTAATGTCCCCTATCCTTCCCCATCAATAATCTCCATCTGCACCTATCCCATATGCTAGCTCACCATGGCTAATCCCATTATCTATTCATCATAACCATAGCCATAACATCCCCTAATATACAAGTGATGAGATCACCCTATTTCACAAGTATATCTTTGACAATAAGGATGAGTGCCTTTTACATATATTGGAGATAAATCTTAGCCTTCCCAATGATTTTGAACCCCTCAACCTAAGGTCACCTACCAAAAAAGTCTTCATCAACCCTTATCCACATCCAATCCTTATCCCTCATCTACTAGTCCTAGCCCTAGTAATGACCTTTCTAGTCAGTATACTAATAAAGAGAATACCTTATTTAATAGATATATTGTTACCAATAAGGATGTAGTCCTCTTATATCTCTTTAAGATATGTGTTTAAATTCCCATAGGCTTCAACCCCATTCAACTAATATTACCTCTAATTCACACCCATCCACAATCGAAGTCTCCATTTATTAGTCATAGTCTATCATAAATCCCTCATCCTTCTAGCAAAGGGATTCTTAGCTTGTCAACCTCATCTAATTCCCATTCATCTCCTAATAAATCACACACACCACCATCCCCAAATACCATGAATCACCATCACATTCTTCCACTCTTAAATATAGCACTTCCACATCCAACACTATAAACAAGTAATATACCCCTCTCCCAATATCCATAGAATCCCTATTTTGTAAAGTAGAGACCATAGGCATGATTGTCTACCCAAAAAAAAGACCTATAGATTTTTCCAAACTTACACCCTCATGGTATCAAGTGGAATAATTTTGTCTATACCATAAATTCCTTGAGCATTCTATTAATATATGTTGCCCTTTTAGAGATTATGTCCAAAACTTAATTTATAATGGCAACATTGAAATTAAGGTTGAATCCAATATGTCCACACCTAAAAGTGAATAAGATGGGGTATGTTAAGAGGCACTTCTTAACCACAATAAATCTTCTTCCCTCCTCAACCAAGTTCATGACCCCAATCCTCACCATACCACAACCATCTTGGATCGAACCATCGATATATCCTATTCAAATCAAATCCCCCATTTTGATCAATACATTAAGCCTAAAGTATCTATTCACAAACCCAAGGGGATGAAGGTAATTATGGACAATGATGTTATCTAAAATGACCTCTCTATGGTTACTATTAAAAAATAATCCATTGTCAACATCAACTCATCAACATCCCTATCGAAATTAGCATCATAATGGTCAGGATCATATCCAACATCAGCATATGAATCAGAATCCACATCAGAATCATCATCCTTTATAGATAATGAAATTCATGCTGACACATATCTCTTTGAGTATATCTTGAATTTTAAATTCAATAAGTTAGAAGGTATGAATTTTGATCACTCTTAGGATGATGAAATTATAACATAATTCTTGGATGTTTTATCATTCAAAGATAATTAATTTGGATATGACTTGACTTTAGATGTTAATTCTCCAAGGAGTCTTAGTGATCCTTTTGAGATTCTTAATGACACTTTTTCTGACATTAAGGCTATGTATCCTAGTAGCTTTTATGAGGACTGTGCTACCCATCATCCCATTAATTCACTCCTTTCACCACACATTCCTAATCATCCACCTCCTTTTAATGATCCCTCCACCCCACTCTCGAGATGGGATTAATAGGAACACACATCATTGGATTCACCTCAACATGCAATCTTGTGTTCCAAATCTACAAAGATCCAAGCCAATAATCAATTAACCAAGCCATATAATCGAATCAGTTGTGATCCAAAAATAATGAATCAAATTCAAGAAGATTTTTATAATTGGCCAAGTCAAAAAAGCATCATCCCCTAGTAAAAATATCCTTGAGGTGCTAAGGGACCATCATAGTTGAGATAATAATCCTCTATCAAGTCAAAGATCAAATTCCTCTAGTGAAGCCCAAATTTAGGCACTAGGGGGTAATCAAAATCCAAGTCAAATATCAGCAAGTCAAAAATATTTCAAAAGCTATAGTAATATGGCCAACAATCCTCTTAATATTTGGATCAAAGAGAAAATAATTCAAAATTTCTTGGATCCCTTAACCTCATTTAACATACAACACAAAACAAAAATGTCCCCTCAACCATATCCAATGGTGTATGCAATTGTTGAACCCCATTTCCACTCCCTTCTAGTCACATTGTCCATCCTAACCATATCACTCATTCACATCATATACCCCACCATCAAAATCAAGACACATCCATACCATACATCAATTTCATGGGCAGCATCATCTCTTGTAGGGGTTATAAAGACACCTAGTTAAGATGCCTAAAAGATGCTAAAGCAAGATTCAATGAAGATCACTATAGCATTAGTACATCTAGCAGTGATAACATGGTCTTGGCATCACATCTCTTCAAAATGGGCATTAGTTTAAGATCACAAAAATGTTGGCATTCCTACATCTCACACCCATATCTAATAAATTGAGATGCCAAAAGTCAAAAAATTCAAAAAAAAATCATTCATCCAATAGTGAAAACCAATCTTCTAGTGCCTTGGATAAGTATTATTATGAAAACCAATTTTTGGCATCATGGTAAAAAAATTTGTTGTCTACATTATACCTCAACACTTTGGGGGAATCCATTTCATCCACATAATATCCCTTAACAATCCTATCCATATCATCCTTATATGTCTTATCCCTTTGTTCATTTTTCCTACCCATCATATACCATCATATATTTCATCTTATTATGTCCATCCTTTATTCTAGTCTTGACCTTCATAAGGGAGTGGAAGATGTCTTGGGAAATGTTTTGAATCATCTTGGCATATCCTCCAATGGACACCTTAGAAACTAGGTATCTGGTTCCTTCATGATGTGGTCATTGGTAATCCATAGTCCATTCTTCCTTGGTCCTCATCCCATTTTTAGCATCACCCTTATCCTTTGGTCATCCCATCCATCATTTCATCCATCCTTATCTTGGTTGATAGTCTTGGTATTCCCTTTGCTAGTAACCCCCTTTGTATAGTGTATATAGATATTTCAGAAATACTTAATAATGAAAGATTCTAAAAAAACCTAAAAATTATAAAATCCACAAAATCCCAAAACATCTCTATCATATTTTCCTATGTTTTGAATATCCTAGTCATCCTATCTAATGTCTTAGCCATATTATCATCTTGTTATCTTGCCTTACCTTATATCTTAGTGGTCTCATCATTTTATCTTCTCCTATGTCCTAATCTTGACATCTAAATCCTTATTTATAACCTTATCCTAATCCAAGTCCTTAGTCTACTCCAACTCCATACCATTATCAAAGTTTATAAAATTAATCTAAATTCACATCATTACGTTCAACTTATTCTAACTCATCACCCAATCAATCATATTATTGACTCTCATCAGGATAACAGTTAAGATATTAATCATAACGCATCCCTATGTAGATACTTGTGTATGTTATATGTTTTGTGTTGTTTAACTTGTTTTCATGTCTTTTATCATGTATAATATGAATGTCTTATGTTTCATTTATTTGTTTATGCTTTATTTTAGTCTTGTGTCATGTATATTTTTTTCTATTGGGTAATGAACAAGGATCTTATGATGACACCAAAAAATCTATAATGATGTTTTTAGGTGCCCTCAATGATGCAAACTTTACTATTTTCCCCTTTTTATAATCATTCACTATGGCATAACATCCTCTTGGTCACACTTATGTCATGGGGCATACTCCCTAGTGCAATATTTACATCAGATTATGTAGACTATGATGAGACTTATTACAGTAATGATGGCTTGACAATGGACCTAGGGTAAATTTTAGTGGTGAATATTCATTAATTCATGAATATTCAATTTTTGGAAAATTATAATTGGTATTTTTTTAGAGTAGTACATAAGACCCATTCACCTAAAATTTTGGGATGCAAATTTTTTTAGGGATCAACTTTCAAATCATTTACATTAATTATGGGGGTAGCCATGTAATTTTCCTTAGATATATTACATATGTTCATAGGGTTTACCATTGAAGCCTCATTCTTTACCTCATTACCAAGTTGAATCTTGAGGTTGTTTGATAGAATTCTTGTATCCACCTAACAGCATCCCTACAAGTGGTTATATGTCACCCCACTGCTACCACCTGATAGCATTTTATGTCACCTGAATGTTATCACTCAATAGCATATTATGTCATCCAACTACTATTACCTAATAGCATATTACACTACCTAAATGTTATCACCTGATAGCATATTGTGTTACCCAACTGTTATCACCTAACTGCTATCACTTGATAGTGCCTTCCCAAGTTCCAACTACTATTGCCCAGCTACATATTGAGTCATATTGTATCCTCCCTAAGTTAAGAAGGTTTCAAGTGGTAAGGGTAAAAAACTACAGCAAATATCAATAAAATCAAACCTATTATCTTATTTTAGAAACCTAGAAAAGATGATTATGTAAACAACATGCATTCAAAATAAAGATATTTATTAAAAAAAATTAAAAGAATAATAATTTTCTTTTTAATTATAGAATAATTTTAAAATCATTTCAATGCAAAAATCACCACTGATAATGATACTATTTCATTAGAAAGAATTAATCACAATAACATCTCACCACCTAAATATTTTATTAATGACATGTCATCCCTAGAAAACACTTCTCTAGATAATTTAGAAGATATTTTTAGTTCTCTTCAGACACTGAATTTGATTGAAAATTCTACTCAAAAATCTTGATGGAGGAAGAGAAGTACATGGATAATTAGAAGGTCTTTTTAGGTTGACTAGGCAGCAAAATATCTATTTATAAAACCTGTAGAACCAAAAAATGGTAATGCGACTCTAATAGAATTCAGATGTACAATATGTAGTTAGAAACTTGGAAAATAACATAGAAAGTAACTTAAATTAGACATAATTGAGAAACATTATGGTAATATATATATATATATATATATATATCCATGAAGCACCTAGATGGACAAATAACAAGAACACAGATATAAAAATGGAGAAAAAGCATGTAAGATATGCATGTGAATACAAAAATGATAAAAACATCTTACTAAAAAAGGGGGAACAATCAAAACTCAATTTGGAAAAGTTATGCAGTCCAATCTAAAGGCAAAATATATACAGTTCTCTACTATTACAATCACATTGGTCAGATAGTAGTGCTTAGGAAATGTAAAAATGTCTAGTAATGGTTGAGAAGAAAGATTTGAAATAAAGTGTTAAGAGATCACTATTTATCTCACTATCCATTGATGAGGTCACTATAGTTGACAACACATCATAGGTGTGCATGCATGTTTATACATTTGAAAACTATTGAAGGTAATCTCATCTATTAGCTATCCATAAAATGGTATAAAATTACAATGCAAAAAACCATCACAAATTAGTTGTATCCAATTTAAGAGATAAAGCTGAGATGGATGATTATGCCATAGCTATGAAGCTAGTGTGTGTTGGCATTGATGGTGCATCAGTGATATAGGGGTATAGAAGTGGTCTTTGTGTTCATATTCAAACAAAAATTGCCCCATTTATGATTGTGATTCAATGCATGGCTCATAGGATGATTATTGCATGCAAAATTGTTAGCACATTTGGTAATGTTTTAAAAGTTGAAGAGCTCATTCATGACTTGCATGCTTATATGTCAAGCAACCCAGAAATATTTTTTGAGTTCCAAAAATATGTAATTGGGGTGACTGATGGTAAAAAACTACTGAAATATGTTGATATAATATGGATTTCCATGTATAAACCTACATGCATAATTTTTGAGGAATATCCATATTTATCAGGTTTTATATATAAATACTATAGGGAAGTTGACAAGGCAAAATATTTGTTTTATCATTTAAAAAATTTCAAAACATTACTGACAATATGTGGTATTCTGTCAATGTTGAAGGAAATCAATTATTTACTGAAACATGCCCAGGAGAGATCTATATATATTGTTGACTTCATACATTTGAAAAAATGTGTATTTCAATCTTTAGATATATTATACACATCAAATTAAAGATTTCACAGACCTATTTTTAGAACTTGGAAAATTTTGATAGATTTTGAGAATCCTAAGAGTTATTTAAAATTCAATATCAATAATCATCTTTGTGTCATGGTAAATGGCAGAGATCCCAATGCATAATTGTTATAGAAGACTTGAAGTTATGGGAGATGAACCTAAAGATGTACCTATAACACGTCTTCTATATGATATTATTTTATCTAAAATGTGAATTAAATTAAGCAAAGTTTATCTATTGAGATTAGAGAATGTTTTCAAAGGGATGAGTTTTTGGAGGGCATGGGAGTTGTGAATCCCATTTTTTGAAACAATGTTAACAGTTAATAACTTATTAGCAATTTATTTCACAAATACATGAGTTTAATTTTTAAGCATTTTTGTAAATCTATAGAGGTGAATGGAGTTGAGATTAACGGTATTTTGAAAAAAAATTACTGACATCTCAGTCAACATAGTTCATATTTACAATGATAGATTAATTTTAGTGTCTAAGTGACCCACATGAAAATGGTGCAATTACACAGCTATGGAAAAAACTTTATCCTAGTAACATCTTACAATAAATTATTAGTGAATATTTTAGATTATTTGAACTTGGGTTCTATGGAAGATGAGCAAGTGTTTAGTGAATTATCTTTTGTCAATTCCAAATTTAGAAATAGATTGGATAAAAATCTAGAGACTTACTTGAGACTCTATGTTTCACATTATTCTATGGATAAGTTTCTTTATGAAAGACCACTGGCAACATGGAGTTCTCGAGTTGAAAGAAGAGGCATTAGTAATATAGTGACCAATATAGAGGATATGAATATCAAGACTAAATATGGTAGTGACATGGTAGATGTAAATCACACTTATGATGAGCAAGTTTCTCGAGGATTGTTTCAGCAACCCCATTTTTAGTTTGATATGTATAGCAATTATTGTTTTCTAAAATATTTCATATTTATTAATGTTCAAATAATTCAAATTGTGTAATCTATTTCATGCATGTAAACTCATTTCAAGCTTATTAAACTTTATGGATTAATTAAGAGTCAATTAGAACTAATGTATTCACTCTCACATTAAAAATTATGAAACTTTGACAGTAAAAAATGTAGCAATAATCATTCAATATAGACTGAAATAAAGCACTTTATTATTGGTCATATTACAAATCTATGTACATAATCCACTTTTTATGAGACACTTATTTTTTAAAATTAATTAAATATTCCTTCAGACACATAGAACCTATCATTGTTTCTGGTGTCATCTAGTTTCAACATACAATCGAGTGAAACCTCTTGTTGCCTGGTTACATGATGCACCTGGGCAACAACAAATGTCACCCTATTCCATGTTACAATCTAGGGTAAATCATAGTAATTACTACCCAGTGGCATGATGTGAATGATGAAAGAAACAACCACTCGGTAGTATGATTTAAACAATACATTTAACCAAGATTATTTCAAATACTATAATTACTATCATTATTGAATATTTAAGGCTAGTTGTTAAGCTTGACCATAACACATTTAAAATCATAAAATTACAAACCAAGAGTATTTCAAACATAGTTTAATAGATATTATATAGTTTCCCCTATAAATTAATAAATATTTAAACAATACATTTAAAATATAAAGTATTGATTAACTACTATAATAAATTTAAAATCTTGACCACAATACATTTAAACATAAGTGTTTAATAGTTATTAGTTATTTTGAACATTGCCTAAAAAATATTTAAGACTAGAGAATATTTAAACAATACATTTAACCAAGATTATTTCAAATACTACAACTACTATAACCATTGAATATTTAAGGCTAGCTACTAAGCTTGACCGCAACACATTTAAATTTTTAAAATTACAAACCAAGAATGTTTCAAACATAGTGTAATAGATATTATATTTTTTCCTCTATAAATTAATAATTATTTAAACAATACATTTAAAATCCAAAGTATTAATTAAATATTACATTACATTTAAAATCCTAACCAAAATACATTTAAACATAAGTGTTTAATAGTTATCAGTCATTTTGAACATTGCCTATAGAATATTTAAGACTGAAGAATATTTAAATAATGCATCTAACCAAGAGTATTTCAAATACTACACTATTATAACTCCATTAAATATTTAAGGCTAATTAATCTTGACCACGACATATTTAAAATCATAAAATTAGAAACCAAGAATGTTTCAAACATAAAGTGTAACATATATCATTTGACATAGACATGTAAAATGTTGAATAAAACAAGTGTTTTCAAACATAATAAACTATCTTGAATAGAAATCAGTCATTTTGAAAATTATAATTTTTTAAAATAAACTAACATCTTCCTCCAACATACTCTCTACCCACTTGTTGTGTGCCACTACCCGCCACATAAACCCCACTCTCTTGACTTGTCTATGCACCCTCCTTGATAACTCCTTAAGAATATCCTTCGTAGTAGAATTGATATTTGCAAGGTTTTCTCTTTCCTCATTCACTACATCGCCAACTGAAAAAAGACTCAGATTTGCATCTATTTTTGCTTCAATAAAATGCCTGGATCCATCCTATTTTATTCAAAGTGTTTTTCTATTTATTTAACAAAACAAGCTTTTCCTTGAATGCAATAGATGAGGCTATACTTTTATAGGTGTTTTTCAAATGGACATTAAGAAGCTATGCTTCTTTCTTCAAATTTTCATATTTTTTATACAATTAAAAATATATATATAAGACTCAAGTACATAAAAAATATAATAAGATTCCATCTTATAAATGATGAAATCTTACCAAATCTTTTTCATTCTCTGCTTGGGCAATGGCAACAAGGTTTCTATCTCTAGCCCATTTGTTGAAATAGGCCTAGGCTTCTCCATTTAAATTTTCAAACATGTTTATTATAATTCCTTAAACATTATCATTGTAAGCATTATTAACATAAATTAACCCATATTGAGCTTGATTGAAAAAGTGTCAATCTTTGAGGGTTCATTTTGAACAAGTGAAAAAAATTAACTCTTTGGGAGTGATTGTGAAAACAGGCATTAATTTCTTTCATCAATGCTTTTTCCTTTATCTCTCATTATTTTAAATCATTAAACTCATCAATAACACCCTTATTCATATTGCAAAGTAAATTTTCAAAAACTAAATTATCCAATGGAAAACAAGCTATAGAATCATCAAAAAAGTTCAAATTATCAATGATGGGTGGGGTAGATAGGGAAGAGATAGAAGGCACTTCTATTTCAGGAACATTAGAAACTTGAATAAAATTATGTGAATTAAATTCACCAATAGCTAGGGCCCCAGTTTCGATCTTGAGATACTCTTCATCAAAATCAATATGTTGCAAGCATGTAACTCCCTGTGCATTAGAAACACCACCAATAGAGAAATTTGAGAATTTAGACCCTAAAATTTTTAGGGTTTCTTTGTTTTGTGTAGGGAGGGAGGTATTCTTTCCTCTTCTCTGAGTTTGTATGGGTAGCAGGGATGGTGGCATACTTTTCCTCATATATGTAAGGTGAACTACAAAACAAAAATTTATTGAAAAATGGTAAATTCAAAAACATAAATTAATGCAAATTTAAAATGAAATAGTTATTACATGTAGTCAGGGAGATTGCCTCTTCGACTTTGTTTTTCCTAGTCGCAGTGATAGTGGTGGTTTCAACTACAAAAGAGGAAATTATGTAGTTATCAAGATATCTAATATATGAATCTTCAATTCAAAAAAAAGATACAAGGTAGCAAACATTGAATGGATTGTTGGGAAGATTCCTTATTGGCAACGGCTCGAGGGTCCACTATAAAAAACAAATAAATTAATAAACTAACATGAAAAATAATTTTTTCATTAAATAATACAAGAAATAAATAATCATAGAAATTTAGGAGAACCTACAAGTGGAGATGATATTGAAGGAGGCCTTGGGCATTTAGAAATTCAGAATAAATTAAAACAAAGACTTCATAGACTCAATATCACCAGAGCCCTCAGGAGCACGATGACCTTTCGATGTCACTTGTCTTCTTGTGTTGTATGCACACATTATTATCTATAATAAGCCAATAAATTTTCTAATTTTAAATAAGTATAAATCAACAAAGTTGATTAATTTGAAATTACTAAACTTACCTCCTATTCTTTGATGGACAAAAAATTAGCAGTCATTTTTGTGTGGAGGGAAGTTGGAATTGTTATTTTTTGTATATAATATAAAGCCTCATAATACAAGGCCAAAATAAATTTGGAGGAACAAATGGGAGAAGTCTCATTCAAAAAAGCATTATTCAATTCAGACCTAATCCTACTTGATATATATGTGTACCAATCATATTTTAACCCTGACAAAGAATGAATAATATAATAAATAGCCCACTAGGGGATATCCCATAGTATTCCCTGTAAAACAATGATGGCTTGTAAGAAATGCATAATGGCTTTAATAAATAGATTGGATATTTTATCCACTTGGATTCCCCTTATGAGTTGATTATCTACAATGAAATTAGAAAACATTCAATTAGGACATCAGACTAAGTAATAATAATAACGATTCAGGAATTATAAAAAAAAATCTAAATATAAATAATAAGTTTATCATTTACTAGATGGGTCAATGGCCAAGTTGTAGACAGACTCCAAATACTTTTTGTCTTCATTAAATAATAGGGCTTTGTTGTTAACAGGGTTTGCATTGTAATGTAGAAGGCCTGTTAAATTATGGATATCCAAAGGAGAGGTGCCAAAGTATATCAATTTTGTGTTAACCCACACATGGAATTAGGCATCCGTACAGTCGTAACAAGCCATCAAAGATTATATCAGGTTATTATTTATGTCATACTAAGGCATGTCCATAAGGACTCAAAAATGGCACATATATATCTAATCAACATACATCTCAGGTTGCTCCACCAAACTGAGGAAGTCCAGACACAATAAATTCTTGAAAATATTATTTTGGATTAAACCTACATCTATGGACTCTATAGCTATTAAATCCATTTAGATTTAGATTTTTTATTCATTTAAATCTAAAGAATAGAGAGTGGGATGAGAAAAAATTATGAATAAAGTGTGAAAATAAGGGCCATGGGGGGTATTTATAGGTTATTGGGGTAACAAAGGAAGATAATTCATGTGACTAGTAGAAATCAATCATGTATTGGTGTCACTCACCACTCAGCCACATCATGGATCTTGGTAACACATGTTATCATCCAATTTTTCCATGTATATTATAATTGAGTGACATTTGGTTCTACCTAGCAGCAACCTATAGCCAAATGATAATAGATGGTGCCCAACTACATGGTGAAATTGGGCGATACCATGGGGTAGTTGCATGTTATCACCTGGTATCATTATGTCTCCTAGCATCATGTTTTTGGGTGATAATAGAATTCTTAAACCAAGCATGTAGATGAGCAGTTGTATTAAACACTTAAAAATGCATTTTTTTTAGATTCTTCATATTCACCTAAACAAACCTAAGGGGGTTTTCGATATGGGATCTTAAAATAAACCTTGAATGGACCACACTCATCATTTATCCTATCCTATAACACCTATCTAGTCATATAAATTATCTAATAATCTTAGCCCATCCTCACATCAATTTTTTAAGTCCACTTATCTCATATCTAATCATTTATCCTAGTCTTTTGTCTTCATGTCTAACATATGAGTCACATACTCTATCTAATGACTAACATGTATAATAGTCATTTTCATCCTCCTTATCTATTATATCTTATCATCTATCATCTAGTCTAAACTACATTATCCTGAGGTTTTTTTAGACTATGTAGGCAGTGTTAGTCATATAACATGTCTAAGGTTAGCTTGGCCACTCTCTCCTCTTTCCCAAACATTTATCACATATATCTTGTCCTTCCTCATCCTCACATCTTACATCAATCAAATCCTTGATCTATAATATCAATCATTAATCAATCAACCTATTGATCAATCACCATCCCCATAATCATCTCCCCAATATTCCCAATTACTCATCTACACCTATTGATTTGTCCTGGAAAATCACAATATCCATCTTTTCTTCCATTCATATTTTGGTCACTTGATCATTTTGTTTATTCTCTCTCATCTCCTTTGTCATATCACTTGACTTTAGCTTTGAGTTACATTCATATTTAATCTTATTGAATCAATCTTATTTTGGCATGATGTTCTCTCATGCATGTATCCTTACTTGGGATATGTCAATAGCTTGTGGCTTTATCTATCAATCATCTTGGCTTGTAGCTCTCCCTAGAATGTGTCTATGATTATTATATGTCTAAATCTTACATCTTTTTATATTATCATCATCATGTTATGGTTGATTCCCCCTTGGGATGTGTCAATAACTATGACACAATCATTTTCACTCTATGTGCATAGGTCTTTGTCAGGGGCATCATCAATTTTTAGCTCACTATTCATGTTAATTTTGTATTTTTCCTCATTAATCCCACATCTTTCATCCCATACCTTTATCAATTTATCCATGTTGCCTCTTGTTTCTTCTTTTCAAGTGGCCATCTACCTTCTTCATCCCCACATGTCCTCTCGAGGGGGCATCATCACGTGTCCACTAACTTCATTTACTAACATTCATCCATGAATGTCTTTCTTATTTCAAATAACATGACTCCTTCCACCTTTCCCACTCACAATTTCCTTTAAAAGAGGTGCAAAATTTATTCATCTAAATCTACTTTTTTCATCACTAATTTCATCTAATAATCACTAATCTCACCTGACTCCATCTAATTACTAATCTCCTAATTTTTTTTATAACATCCCCTTTCATTATTCTTCATAATACTAACCTTACTCCTTCCCATTTCTTTATTAATTCATCTAAATCCTCATTATCTATTAACTAATCCCATTTATCTAATATTTGGGAATTTAAAATTCCATTCCACCTACCCTAGCCTATGAGTAGCCTCTCCTACTCCCCTAGATTCTATATAACCCCCTAATTACATGACTAATCATATACTAATTATCATTAGGATTATAAAAATACTAGAGACTTCTACCTCTAAAAAATTCCCTATATAATCATCCAAGGAATTTTTAATTCTTTGAATAATTCTCCTTCATTGATCTTCCTACACCCAACTTTGAATTGTGTCCATTGATTCTCCCCCTTCCTCTATTTAAATCAGCCACTCTTCCATTTCCAAACTAACTAGAAATTTCATGAGCCTTCATTTCAATCTATCTATCATGTCAATTAGTCTTGTGATCAAGTCATTAAGTTTATAAGATGAACAAAAATCTAAGTTTAGTCTATTATAGTAATCCAACACTAAATCTAGTAATATCTAATCTCAATCTTATTTTTGTCTTAATCGTGTTTGGATCATAAAATTGGTGAAGATGTAGGCATAATTTAAGTATAATCTTTTCATTTAAATTTCATTTTTATTTAATTAGCTCCAAATTAGAGGTATGCTGGAATTTTATGTAGGAAAGTGATAAGTTTGTATAAATCAATACATTTGCACAAAATATTTGCATCATAGAGCCTTCTAAGTCCTACAATTTATATGAACATCTTTTACACTTTCCTAATTTTTTCCTAAACATCGTTAATCAACAAACACTTCACCACTAGTTTAATTTTAGAATCTTTTATCCAATATACACAAGTGTGCACTAGGTAGACAGAGGCACATTATGCACCTGTCCATTAGTGTGGACATGTATCATGTGCTCTAATGTTTAGTTTTTAAAATTTTCATGTTTCCAATTGGATCTCCCCTATAATCTATAAGGTTTATTATGAGAAATAATTCAAATTATTCTCCTATAAGAACACATCAAGTGTCTCACTTTAAACCCCCCAGTTACTCTCTAATACTCTCTTGCAAAGGCAATTTCAAAAGCACTTATATATTCAATAAAGATCCCTACTATATTTATATTATGTAATACAACCATTATCCAAGTTAACATTATTTTCTCATAGGTTGAGGCCATCATTTTCAAGCATTTTAATCAAATTTGATAGTTTCATTCATCACATTTATATTATCTTCCTCGTAGGGAGAAATACATCGACCTGAGCTCCACATGAACTATATAAGCAACACTTAGTTAACATGGGGTTTTATAATGATATCTTGACCATATCCCACTTCCCCATTTACCCTCTACATTTGATCTTGTTTATTCCTTGTGTAGGCTAGGGTTTTGTTTCTTACAAGTTATCCACACGGCAAATCAAATATCACATAAAAATGGTTGGCCTAAAAATAAATATGAACAACCTCAAACTTTTATATGCAGCACATAATCAACATAAATAGATTTGTAGTAGAGGACAATGGTGCATTATGACCCCATCCAGCTACTATGCACTTGTCCCAATACATAGCAAATTAAAGTGTTTAATTAACAATGTGTTTAGAGGTCTTGTTAAGTGATTTTACATTGTCATAATCAACATAAGAATAATATTATTTGTATAAATCAGTTTGTAAGGACATCTCTCTAACTCTAACCATATTTTTGATATTTAGTAATTTACAATTTCTATAAATTATATATATGACTTTATTTTATAGTAGGCTACTTTATTTATCTCTCTTAGATCATATTTTGATTTTAAAATGCTTCAAAGTTAATTAAATCACACTTTATTAATTATAAGGGTAAACAACATGAATGCCTTGATGTTATAAACATTATTATGATGACATACTCTCCACATGTTTACATGACTTTACATGATATCATTTTTATACATGACATGATATAGCTCACTTTTATTTTGAGGTGTGTGACTTGAATGATTTATCCCTTTCCTTAAAAATAAGGAATATTAGTGGGCTTTGTCATAGAGACTAAATCCTATGTAATCATATTTGAGTATAGCCTAAAAAATTAGAGTTCATATTAGATTCAACTATCATATTGGGATAGTTATTTACAATTTTCATACATATTTTGGTGGCATATATACTCCATGAGTGACAAATTTTAGTTTGATACATATTATGATAAATTTGGGGGAATTTGTAAAGAATGTGTACCCCAATTTTCAAGACAGATTCAATTGGGCATGATGTTAGTTCATACACATTATGATAAATTTAATCTGGCATTGATCATTGGCTCATGGTGTTGATTCATGGACATTTACACATTTACACCCTTGCATTTATTTATCAAGTATTTTCAAGTGTGGATCAAACTTGAATTTATGAATATATTTGTTGTGGTTGATTCATTATTTTTGAGGTAATGTACATTGAGGTTCAGTTATTCTCAATGGCTAGCATTACCCATAGCGAACCCCTTTTTGGTTCGCAACTTATTGTCTTGGGGTTAAAATATCAATGTTAGATTAGTTACATGTGGGTTAGAGGAATTTTTTTTTCCAATCCGTGGTGATGTTATCCATCTACTTCAATAAGGAAACACAAATTCTCCCATGTTTCAATAAGTAAGCATCTATAACAAGTTGTAGGGTAACAAAATTTACTCACATACAAGTGTAATCCTTCCTTACTCTTTCAACTTTTAAATTTCAAGTATAGTTTAGATTTAAAATTTCATTATATGGAAATTAACTACTACATTTTCATTGTAGGTTTTTCTTGGAACAACTTACACATTAGAGCCTTTTCCCAAATACAATGTGTATTATACACCCTAACATATATATTTATCCTTTTACTATAGTATTTTCATTATATAAACAACTCTTATTCCACATTCCCAAACACCTACATGTTATTTATGAGCTCGATCCAACCTACATTTTTATCAAACACCTATAATAACCTCCCAATATGTGTTAAATTAATTAAATATCCTATTTAGACATTTTTAAATCACCACATTTGCATTCCTATCTTTGAGAAAATAATGTCATACTCAAACAGTAACATTGATTATGTTCCTTGAGGCTAAAATTATCATATTTCACCTAGTCATTGCTTTTTTTCAAAATTAAATCATTTCCTTAGGTGAGCCCATTCACCTAGTGTGTTAGTGGCACATGAAATTACCTAATTGAGCATGTATAAATACAAATTAAGATCAATATTATTCACCATATAACATTCTCAGGTACCTATCAAATATTCTACTACATATTTATAAAATCTACCCTATTCTTCTCAAGTTACACATCAATCACTAGGAATATTCATAAACAAAGTCTTAAGCACACCAAGCCAGGTCAAGAGACAACATTGTCAAAATCAAAGCCAAATAAAAAGATGCATTCATATAGTGGAAGAACACAATGGTAAAATCACACAATGGGAAGAACTATACATGGATTCATTCCCTCTTCAAAGTATTAGATATGTAGGCAATGGTGAATCATCATTGGGGGTGTTTGGGTTTAACACAACCCAATTACATGTCCTCACTTTTTACAAGTTTTTATCCTTCACAATGGACCTAAGGTTTAAAAATAATCAAGTTGATTTTTAAAGCTACACACATAATCAAGGGTAAAATATCACACATACAAAGACATATCATGTAGGTGCATCACAATGTATAGTCACAGAGAGCAAAAGTATCCTAGGATGATAATGTTGGCCTCAAGTTACCTGTGTCTGATGAATTCACCCCAAGCCTTTTGTTAGTGAACATACGCACATAAAGACACACTTATAGATTTGGATAAATAATAGCCCTATTCCATTCCATTCTTGATTTCAAAAAAAATTCACATTCAACTAGTCAAATAGTGAAGGCAAGTGTCTTAATCTCCTAAGTATTTTTCAAATATAGTAAATTACATTATCAGATTAGTCTCAACTAGTTACATTCAGATTTATGCTTAAATGTTATGTTATAATATGAATTAATTATTCCAATTTATCCTATTATGATTCATATTAGTCTAAAAATATAGTGAACATGTGGAATCCCCAAAAAAAATCCAATAAAATGTCAATCCAAGGCTCATCAAGCTTTTTTAAAGGCTTGTATAAGTTTGTATTTTGTTTTCCTCCCCAACCACTTGGAAAATTATAAAAGAAGAAACACATTTAATCCCATCTCACCTCAAATGTGGCTAAAATATTTTTCACTTACCAAGCTAGAAGTTTTATGCCTTCCAAAGTCTACCCCTAAGCCACTTGCATGCATTTCCCTAATTAAAATCTCTCTCTTATATCCTATTAAAATAAATAGTTTTTGTCCCTTGAATAAAAATCCATAAATTAGGACATAATAATAAAAATACCCTTTACCTATACCCACTTGAATTTTGAGGCCATCATAAATTTTTTTGAAATAAGGATCAAAAAAATATTCATCCTTTACTTCTTCAAATCCAACAATCTCATTCTTCATGGTAACAACCAAATGGTGTCTCCTACTCAATGCATTGGCTACCACATTAGATTTTTCTCTCCCATGTTGCACTACAAATGCATAAGTTTATAAAGATGATGCCCCTTTTGTATGTTTATGGACAACCCTGATTGTGTGTTTATGTACTTTAATTCTTGGTTTTCATTCATCAAAATAAAATCTCTATGCAAGATAGAATGCCTCCAATAACTCAATGCTTGTACTATAGCATACAACTCCTTATCATATGTGTTATACATTCTTTTTCATCATTCAAATTTTCACTAAAAAGGTAATTGACTTACCTTCTTGACTTAGTACTTCCCTAATGGTTAATACTGATGTTTCACACTCTACTATAAATATATTCTTAAAATTTGGTAAAATTAGGATTGACACTTCAGTTGCCTTCTTGAGTAATTCAAAAATCTTCTCAACTACCTTTGTCCAAGTAAACACCTTTTCCCTTGTACAATTTTTCATGGGTTCACTTACACTATAAAAACTTTTCACTTATGTTTTGTGGAGTAATCCAATCAAGTATTGATTTTACATTTTATGGATGCATGCTTAGACCTTTAACCAAAACATATTGCTAAAGAACATAAGCTTGTTTTAGTAAATTTCACTTTTCTCAAGATTAATAAAAAATATATCCTCTTTAAGAATGTCCAATACCCCTCTCAAATTATCTATATGTTCTTACACATTATTACTAAATAAAAAAATATCATCAAAATAGATAATGATAAATTTTCCAATATATTTCTTGAAACCCTAGTTCACAGTTCACATGAAGATAGCTTGAGCATTCAATAGTCAAAATGATATCACCAACCAATAATACAAGCCATATTTGGTCTTGAAAGATGTTTTATATTCATCCCCTTCACGAATATATATTTTATGTTATCCAATTTGAAGATCAATCTTTGAAAACATCTTAGACCCTACCAAATAGTCTAATATGTCATCTATTAATAACCATGGAATCCACACATAACAACCATTTTCCGTATTTCTTAGGTGAAATAAGTGTTGTTACTACACAAAATCATACTTTCCCTTATGAGTCCTTTCTCTAACAACCATATAAGTTGTATTCTCATTTCATTTTTATTAAAAGCATTCAAATGATAAACAACTTGGTTAGGTAATTTTTCCCCTACAACCAAGTCAATAAAATGAGTAATGCCTCTTGAAGGAGGTAAACTTGCTAATAATTTTGTTTTTTTCACATTTGAATACTCTGCCAGCAACTCTTGAGTTTTGGTTGGGATTTATTTATTTTCCAACACTTTTTTCTCTGATGGGTACAAAATAAAATAAACTTCACATTTACCCTCTTTTAATAACTTTTTCTATCCTGTAGTGAGAAGGGATAGGGAATATATCTCATAATTTCCTTCTTCCTTCAAAGGCTTCAAAATATGTCTTATTCCACCATGCTACATGGTATATGTATTTTCCTTACCATCATGGGTGACATTCTCACCATAATTCCAAGGCCTAACAAACAACAAATGGAAAGCATCCATAGGGATTACATTGCATATCACCTTTTCCTCTAATGTTAAACGTAACCTCACATGATTTTTCAACCATCACATTATGGTCCTTATTTAACCATTGATTTTTTCAAGGATTGGATTTGGGAGTGTGTGTTAATTATAATTTTTGAATCATTTACATACTTATTAGACTATTTTAAGATCTAATATTAATGATATATTTACATACCTTTCCTTTGCATTTGCATCTAGTCCTAAATACATTATTCCTTATCCAATCCTCTTCAATTACTTCCTTGATCCCCATTATCAAGGTTATTTTTACCATTAAACTTTCTCTTACTTCAACTTCAACTTCTTCATGTAAGCATTCTTGTTGTGTTGTCATGGCTCTATTTATGGGTTTAGGTTCTGGTCAATAGTTATAGCATTTTATTGGCCTCTAATGACCAAATGTTGGTTACACTCTAACAAATCCTCTACCTCTCAACCAACCACTATACCTAAATTCAGGCCTTATACCTTTAACTTCTTCAAACTCTTCATTCCTTATAGATTTATAGGTGTTTTCCTTTCCTCTAAATGGTTGTATTGCCAACCATTTTGCTTACAATCTTAATTTTTCCTTTGTTTATTTTTTCTTCAGCCTTTAAGGCATATTGATACACTTCATCCATAGTGTATACATTTTTATGAGTTAGATCATATTTATTTGAAACCATTACTGGTTAAAATAATGGGTAGTTGTCTCCTCATATTATTGTAGGTTTTTCCTTTGTAATTTAAAAAATAAATCTATATACTCATGGACTGTCATATCATTTTGCCTCAAGCTATGAAATTGTCTAAATAATTTTTTTTGATAATTTAATGTAAAAAAAATCCATTGTATGCTTTAACATCTTAGGCCATAGAATATTTTTCTCCCTTCTTAGCCTTCTTTGGAATATTTTAGATTATTCCACCAAAAGAAAACATGTGATTTCATACTTTATACTAAAAATTTCACACTTATAGGGTCATGTTCATTAGTTTTTTTCATATCAAAATAGCCTTCTAAATTTTTTACTCAATCTATAAAGATCTCAAGGTCCAACTCACACTTAAAATTAGAAACTTGTATTTTCACTATCATCTTTTTCTTAGACATAGGCTAAATGAGTCTCTCAATTGGATCTATGGCTCCAAATTTGGCCCTCTATACCTTAGGCTCCTCTTTAGAGTTCACATTCCTTAATATAGATTCAAGGTCCTCTAATATTTTGAGTATTTCATCTACAACATTCATTCTTTTCCCAACCTTTCTTCTTCCTCTTCCTCCCCAATTTAATTGGATCTTTCTCAAGTTCATTGTTGATCTGATACCAATCTGATGTAGCCACTTCAAAAAAATCTCTCTTATACAATTTTTAAGAGATTATCCCAATTTCATCTATACTTAATTATATTCTAGAATATCCCAAGTCATTTGCATATCATTATCATTTTGATAGTTAACTCCCACTCTCGTTCCCACTTCTCTCTTTTCAAAAATTCCCATAGCCTGAAGTGCAGATGCGGCTTAGATATCTTTGATAGGTCATTTATCTTTTTTATCCATGGTAATATAGTGGTTATACTATGTTTTATGTATGGTTTCACTATCAAGCATGGTTCTAAGGTGCATGTATCTTTTTTCTTATTTTTTAAGCATCACAAGTGTTATCCAAGTGTTTGTTCCTTAGATTGATTTTTTTGGGTGCTTATAGATTTTATGACCAATATGGTTGTTGTTAAGTGGAGTTATATTTTGGGGGATATTCTCATTTACCCTTGGATTTAAGGCTTGTTCTATAAGGTAAATATATTTATTGGACTTCTCTTGGCCCTCAAAGTCTCTCAAATATAGTTTGGGGATGCTTCATCTATCTCTTAGATGGAAGGGTGTCCTCATTGGTGTTTTATGTTAATGTTTAGGGTAGATAAGACTCATCTCTAATTTAGTTGCTTTGGTCTGAGGTGTTTTGATAGGCCAAATGTTTTTAGGTCTCTTGAGTTTCATATAGTATTTAGTGGGGTTTATGGCCATGTATTTGAGTAGGGTTCTCATCATGTGGCCTCAAGGCCATGACAGGTATTTCTCCTTTGATAAAGTAAATTTGATTAGGGTTTTGGGGGTGTATTCTTGAGGCAAATTTATTAGCCCATATCCATGCTACTACTTTCCTCTATGAATCTCTAGGTCTTTTAATTTAATATCTTTTAATGATTTAAGTTGTATTTTAGCAAGATAATTAAAGTTAGTTGATTCCCCAAGAAGGATGTTGATAATTTATTGTCAGTCTACTATCATTTCATTACATAAAGGTGTTATCCCTTACTAATGAAGACAAGCTCTATTTTTTGTTGATGGTTTAAAGGTTGGATGAGGCTAAAGATGAAGTTTTAAATAGTGTTTAGATTAGCTTCAAGTAATGTTTAACTAACTTTTCATTATGCAGGCATGTATGCCATGATTGTTGTGGTGGAGCTATGTTGAAAATATTATATAATATGTAATAGATTGGGGGATTCTATATAAAACTTTACTCTAACTTCAAAATTTTGTCAAAATCTTATTTTTAGTTTGTTTGACCCAAATCTATAATTCCTATCTTTTGTAATGATTCAAGTTCTCTAAAAATTTGTTGATTCAACTATTAGTTTGATGTTGTTTTATTGTCTAGCATGTATACCCTATCAAATTCTATAGATCTCTATTGAATATCCTTTGGAAATTTGTAATAATTTGGGGAACCTATCAAAACCCTCTTTTATAGTTCATATATCTGACTTCAACGTGATTAATCTAATAAAAAATGGCTTCCAAACTGCACTCAATTGTAACAAAAAACACAAGTGCACTCACCTTAAGAAATAATTAGTTGTCAATTTTTTTAATATGCTTTCAAGAGTAGAATTAGTAGAAGTTACAATCGGATAAACCTATTTTCAATGTAAGGAGGACTTATAAATATTCTCTAAAATATATTATACACAAAATAAAGGGTAACCAATTCAAAAACTAACTTTAAAATTCAAAGAAAAGGAACCCATTCAACCAAGTAAACTAACTCATGATAAACTTCAATAAAAAACTACATATATTAATTAGATGCAAAAAATATGAAGTTTGCATGAAATAAGAAACAACCCACACTTGTAGCCACTACACCAAAATGGGAAAAACTCTGTGTTTTGTTTTATCTTATCTAGCTCCCTCCTAGAGTGTGCTCTTTCTTATTTTCACACATAAACTATATCAAAAAGCATGAAATCCACTAATATTAATCATAGCCACTACTTTTTATTTATTTTAGAATTACTACCATTAACTATGTTAACTCTATTTTAGGCCTAACCCATGAATCCCCTATTGATGAATATGAAAGTGTTAGCTTGATAAGGTTGTATAATTAATGATGTGTTAACTAGTTGTTGTCAGTTATTTACATCACTACTTTGGCTTCAAAGTGGTTCAGTGCAAGATGCCTTTTAAATACCTAGGATGTCTTTTAGATTTAAAGCTATCATAACCAAGGATTAGCAATGGTTTATTGAAAGATTAAAGCAAAATATTTAAGGCTATATTTTTTTATGGATATTAATGGCAAGTAATTTTCATCTTATTAAAAGTCTTTTTATGGTTATTTTGATTTACTCTTGCTCCCCCTACGTTGGTCCCAAAAGTGTACTAACCCAAATCCAAATATTGATGAAAAACTTCCTATAGAATAGACACAAGGAAAAAATATTTTAATATCCCCCTCATAATTTTTAATAATATCTCCTTACTTTTGATGCAAGGGGTTTTGAGGATCATAAACCTGGCTTGACAAAAGAAGCTCTTGTAGCCCAAAAAATATGGAGATTGTCTTTAGGGAAGGATACTTATGAAAGTTTATTATTGAAAATATACATATTAATAAATCATAGATTAGTGTTATCAAATTTTATGAGTTATAAGGTTGTCCCTTTTGTTTGGAACTACATGCTTTAGGGCATAAATCTAGTCAACAATCACATATCTTGGTTATTAACTTAGGACAAGATGACAATTTTTTGAAAGACTTGGTGGAAAAGTGCTCTAACAAATTGAAAATCTCCCCCTTTGAAATAATTATTTGATGAAATGGAATGGTGAATCTCTCTAATTTTTACTACTATATGTTCCTTTTAGGAAAATGGAGATATTATGGCTTGACTTTGGAAACCAAAGGAGGACTAGCATCTACTTCATGAGCTCCTTTGTAAGTAAGAAAGATTGATGGAAAATAGTAGAGAGAAGGCTAGTTTTTTTTTAAGTACATGCTTGATGAATTAGTGTGGATCAGTCATACATGAGGTGATTATGTTATTAAAAGGGAATTTGAGCTAATATTCAAAGAAATAATTATGACCCAATGGAAAGTTTTGAGGAAGATATTAGAGAAAGAAAAGTTAGCCAAAGGTTAACTTCTATTGGTTGATATACCATCAAAAAATTCTTACTTTTTATAACCTTATTAAAATGGGATTTGATGGTATGAACTATTATTATATGTGCAATATTAACTATGAAACTATCAAAAACCTGTTTTGGGAATGTGTATATTCTAGGAAAATATGGATCGATGCCAAACTAGATCTAGATGGGAAAATGAATTAGGCTTACAATACTTTTTTTGTAAACTTGGTTTCACAAATTATGGAAGGATAATCCTTTAAAATTTAAATGAAATGAAATATTATAGGAAGTGTGTAACACCATTCCAATATTTTGTCTCTATAGAATATGGTGGGCCCAAAATAAATAAATTTTTAGGTGAAGACCTTCCTTGGGATATTAATTGGGGGGAGTAGAGTATGCAGATGGAGTAAATAAAACATGTGTAGGAAATTAAAGAGATTTATACTCCTCATTTTAAATCCCATGAATAAATATGGGTTAAAAAAAACCAACCAATAGCCTTAATTATAAAAAGGTTGAGGTGTATAAAAAATATGATGTCATTGACCAAGGTATCCATAACGTATACTTGGATGGTTCGTCAAAAGTTAATCCTAGTCTAGGATGGGTAGGAAAATGGATTTTATTTCAATTAAAAATGGTTATCCAATTTTATAAATGGTTGGGGAAGGTTAGTAATAAAGAGGTTTAGCTATATGCCATCTTTTTGTGCCTTGTGCTTGAATTCAAGATGGACATTCATGAATATGTATTAAAGGTGAATTCATGTGGGTTGTTAACATTATGGTTAGATTTTGTAAAATTAAAAAATTTATATTCAAATCTTTAGTGTTTAAATAATAAACAGTATTCTATAAATTTGGCAACTATGAACTTCTTTGTATTCCTAAGGAACTTAACTTTGTGGTTGACTGGTTAACTAAAGTAGCTATAGATATTTGGTCTAATTACTTACAAATACAAATAAATGATAATATTTAAATATAAATATTTTTATAAGGATATTCATTTATGTGTGTAGGTTTTAAAAATCAAACACAACAAATAAAGTTCCAAACCAAAGGTTATAAACAATTAAATGTATTCTCCACCTAGCATTTAAGTATGCTCCTATAAAACTAGGATAGATAATGATGGAAAACTTGAATGACTATTCAAGTTTGTGGCTATAGATAATTTTAGCATTAAGGAATGCCTCTTTAACTATATGCTTCTTTATACACTAAAAGAGGAATGTATAGGCATCCTATCAATGCATCTTGAAAAAATATCTCGTAACCACTCCAAAATATTATCTATTAAATACTATGGGTAAAATTCTTCCTTCTTAACTTATTGCTTGGCTTAATGACTAGGAGGGTGATGGATCCAACCTCTATAATTGTCCTAGTTAGTGGAAAATTTTATTCTCAAGATATCTAGTTTCTTCACCCATTGAGGGAAACAATCTTAGAGTTCAAATATTTCATAGCTATGATTGATGAGACCTAAAGATGGCCTCATCTTACTACATAATCCATTCCCAAAAAGCTCCCTTTTTGTTAAAATTTCCATCTCTAAGATTTATAATATACTAATGTGCATATACAATGTAGACATATGTGTATGCATGCATGCACAAATTAATCTTAAGTTTAATATGTTATTTATAAGTTCCCTAATGTAGTTTAATGGTTTTATGATGGATTCATATTTTCATGGATAAAGTGGAATATAAAAGATATTTATTTTCTATATTTTTCACCTATAGCCATTCTAGTAGATGCACCCACCACCATAGTTTGGATAGACTTTGGAGGTATAGAGCACCCACACTGATTAGGAACCACCCACAACAACTAGCTAATGGCACCTATAGTAACTAGTTGGGAGCACCCATATCCATGAGTATAGGTGGACATTTTCCATAGCATCACATAATATCTAGATATCATCTCCAAATCATTTTATAGGTCATCCAACAAATTTAAGTGATCATATAATTTTTTAACCCCAAAATTGGTTGAGGATATTATTATGGGTAGATAAGGTTAAGAATATACAAATTAATGAGCACAAGGGTGATAGACATATCTATAGTAGGCCAATTAATTAAAAAACTTAGAGAGAACATATACTAAATTTATTATGTTGAGATATGTTAAAATGGAAAGTACAACTATGTTAGATATTGTAATAATAATGAAAAAAGATAGTTATTTTTTATGCTAATACAAATCTAGATCGAGAATAAGCAATAAGTAGATTGGAATAATGTTTTGGAATAGTCACCAAATTATGGATTAAATGCCTCTATAGTTGTAGATAATTGCATTATCCTAGGATGGTTGCATTACACTAGTGTTTGGATCAGATGCATGTGTCTAGTATGTAATAATTATTGAAATAGGATGTGACCACCTAGATACTTATGGGTTCATCATAACCTTCACTTTGGTGGATTCAAATTTAGGTCATGGACTGTCACTCATTGTTAAATGATTTAACCCTAGTTATCCATCTTCATAGTGGCTATGGAAAAATGGTTTAGTGGGCACATAGTGTCAACACACCCAAAAGACATCTCTATCAATGAACACTTCTTACATAGACAATAATTTGAAGAGGGCCTCAAAATTATTTAGTTATCCCCTATGTGTTGGATTGTGTGTAAAACATGCAATGTGTGATAATCAATTACAATAGTGACCTAGCTTGTAACTTGGAAAATATAGTTTTTGAGATACTGATTTATTACTTCAAACCTATAGATGTGTCATCCCTATGACTAATATGGAAATAGGAAAAAATAGATAAGCTTTACTTAATTGAATACTCTTTGACTGCTCTTTAGTATGAATCTATGTCTGTGTTAGGTGAGAAATGAATGAGGGTCAATATTATATTTATACCATTACCTTTTGATAATATCTCACATAATAGCACTTAGTTTGACCATTAGTATATGTTATATTTTTAAATTAGATGACTTTAGGACATTGGACACTTGGGTTAAGTAAGGACACTTGTGTCGATGTAAGAATATGACTAAGATACAAGTGTCTAAGAAGCAAAAAAATAGGTACAAGTATAGAACTTATAGAGGTATAAAATAAGTAGGTTTTAAGCATTTTGGGTAATATATAAGTTCTGGGTCATTAGCATAAGATTGGTTAGACTATGAGATAATATAAGGGGAATAAGAGAGTAGATGCAAGACTTGTAGAAGCAAGAAAGGTCTAGAATTAAGAGGAAAAACCAAGGTCTAAGTTTTCCAAGTATACAAGATTGAGGTGTTATATAGTTTATAAATATCATCTACATTTACCCCCTCTTTAATCTAGTAATGAAATTGCTAGTTTAAAAGAAAAGAATGTGTAATTGGGTGTGTGTAACATACCTTACCTTTACTTTAGTCTAACTTGAGTGATTTAATAATGACTAACCTAAAACCATGAGCATGTTATAGTATATAATTAGTGCATATAATCTAAATATGAAAGTATTAAAATGATTGAAATTGAAATAAAACAAGGTTTAGGAGTACACTATGTATCAATGCAACCATCTTGCCTTTTGGCAATTTCATTTGAAAGATGTATCATTATGAATCACTAAAGTTGAGACTAGGAAAAATATAAATCTATAAATTGAATGTATCTAAGGAGATAGAGAGAGATAAATATAGGAGGGCCCATTCCCCCAACCTTGGAGAAAAGGTGGATTTCCACTTGGTAATTGAGACTAGCTCAACCGTGCAACCCAATCATACTTATAACCTAGTGAGTATCAATGAACCAAGTTAACTCACACTATAAAACTAGTGAGTCTAGATGATACAATTAAGTCCAACCTATAAACTTGTCAATATTTAATGATTTAATCACCTCAACCATACCAAAAATTAAACCAACTACTGTAGTGTATTGGCTTAATATAGTCTATAAAATTCCACCCTGGTGGGTGGTGACAATCTCTGAAAATGTTAAGAATCTAAAACTAATTTCATTTTGTAATATTAGCACACATTGCATAACATATGATTCTTACATATGTCTCATCTTGTAATTGTGTATAACAATGGTACCAATGTATAAAATTCTACCACAAATATGTATCTAAATCATATAATTATGTAATTTAGCCAATTTGATATTGTGTAAGTGTGGAGGAAATTCTTCCAAATCATGCCAACACTGTAATCTAAAACTAAATGTAATCTAAAACTAAAAATTGATATAAGTGCTAATGTGGAGGACATGTTTCCAAAACATGCCCCCATTGTAATTTGGAGATGTTGAATACTAAGTGTGGAGAACATGTTTCCAAAACATACCCCCACTGAATTTGAGATTGTGAATGTGTGGAATCCATGCCTCTATGAGACACCCCTATTGATATGCCCCTATTTTATGTGAGGGAAGATAGAAACTGATAGTTACCTCACCTCAAAAAGATATGATAACCATATAATTGTGAATTACCTATGTAGCATATAGGAGGAGAACATGTTTATGTAAATGTATCATTGAAGCACATAGAATGTGATCACATTAAGGCCTAAGATGCATGATACATACCATGGAAACATCTATATAGTAATAATACAAGCTCAAAAATCAACCAATCACACACAAGATCACTCAAAATCAAATCAAAATATAATGGTCCAAGGACACCACAAATAAGGGCATGTTCAAATTCCATACAATCAAATCGATAAGACTTAGTCAAATGTCCAAAAAATCAATGAAATATTCAAATGTCCATACAACAAGAAAAGACATATTCAAATGTAAAATAGGTAAATAAAGGCACATGGGTCATAAATAATAGAGCATATTCAAATGTTCAGCAAACAAGATAATAGTAAGGCAAGACACTTAAGGAAGTGCATACATTAAAACATAAGCAACCAGCATAAACATGTCATAGTATCCCATGGATTAAATGTGTTAGTAAAAAATGTCAAGTACATATCATATCAAGTACATTAGTAAATATATACACATGGATAAAGGCATGTGTAATTACATATTAGCTAAAACATGATAATGTAAAGTGACCATAGAATGATATAACCTAGATGTATCATGGTCATAGAGGAGGATGCTCCTAATGTTTTAGTGACATGAGTAGAGGGAAATCCCAACATCCAAAAGTGTATAGATCATGTATCTATGTATGCTTGTATCACACTCAAATAGAAGCATGAAACACATGTGTATGTATAAGTAACTGATATGTTATCCAACAACATGGAATTAACATATAGACGTCAAGGAGCTAATAGAATGTGTAAATGCTGAATTATTTTTTGAATTTTTTAATGTTTTTGATTTTTTTGGTATTTTTGGAATAGGAAAATACTATCCTATGGTCACATATAAAGGATTATCATAGATATTTCCCCATTATGAACTTGGTGTAATAAATTGGTGATGTTATTGAGGAGCATGTATGTGTGAAATATCTATCACTATAGTATATGGGATGTTCTGCATATGTAAAATGGGACTCTATGGTTGTGAATAAATAGTAAAAGTAATATGGGCGCATGAAACACATCATTTAGTGATTTAAGGTTTCTTTAGAACAACAATAATAGGAACATGTTTGGGTGATTTGGATATCTGAATGTGGTGTGCAGTAGAATTAGGAATTATATCATGGTTTTTTGGTAAGTTTGTATTTGGTATCCTTGTTTCACATGAATGTGTACTTTTAGCTCTTTATTCATTATATATATATATATATGTTACTTTCATTTATTTCTTTAATGTATGTTTGGATATGGTAAATTGTATTACAAAAATTTCAATTTAATGAAATGTTTGTATTATAGTGGTAACAAAGAAATCACCATATGTAATGAATTATAGATGGAAATAAGAAAGCTCAACTATAATGATCATCTAGTAATGGAACTATTAGTTTTTTTATGTCACTCAATTGAAAGTATCTATATAAATATCCTATAAATTTATATGTATCTATTTAGGTAACCATATCTATTGTGTAGGTTCACCTTCTCCACATGTCTCTTTATGAATTATTTGATCGACCAATGGTTCCTTGGTAGGATCATTGTGGGAGATATCAGTCTTGGGAGAGGGTGTACTAAGATAAGGACTTCTACTAGTGATCATCTTATGTGAAGATCAATGGACCACATGTTCCTCAAAAATAGTAATATGACATATATCTACCCTCTTATAATAGCCTTTATAATAAGTATGTGAAATAGGTATAGATATGTCCTTTTAAAATGTAATAATTTCTCGATACTGTGTAAGCTTTTGCTCAAAAGTGAAATAATCATTATTTTAGTGCCCATTTATACCATGGTAAGTACAAAAGTTTATCCTTATAACTTTTCAAATTTGTGTGGTTGGTAATGAGAATTAAGAGGAAGCTTTATCATGTGTTTATCCAATAATGTGCATAATATATCATTTGGTCTATCTTGGTACCAATCAAACTAAAGTGGTTGCCTTTTTGTAGTGGAATGTGGTTTAATTATTGGAGGTATTCAATAAGTATGCTCCTTTCCTTTATTCAATACCTTTACTATTTGCTATTTGGTATGTATTATCAATTTTGAAGAAGGTTTTTTAAGTGGTTCTTAACCCTTCTTAGTTTTCTTGTTTGCTTTGAAAACACTACTTGTACCATGTTTGCCTTTAGGTGGAGAAATAGAAAATTTAGTTTTAGTATTTGTTAAAGTGCATGCCTATTTATGCACATCCCAATATAAAGTGTTGAATGAATTAAAGGGATTATGCAATGATCTTTATCTATGAGGAAAAATAATACCCTTACTAAATATAAATTTCACTTCCAAATCTAAAGGGGTATAGTTTAAGTAATATAATACATCCTTAAATCTAATAGCATAGACTTGAATAGACTCATTCTCATTTTGTGTCAATATTTTCAAATGTTCCAATGGTAACTTAGTTAAGGTTTATCGATTAAAGTTCAATAAGAACACATCTTTCATTTTTTTTAATGTGGACAAGGATCCATTTGGGAGGCTATAAAAGTAATCAAGAGCCTCTTGAGATAAACTTTGATGGAAAGCCTTTAGCAGGAAGTCTCCATCCTTAGCCTAATGTTCAAAAGAATGTATATATTATTTAAAATGCATAGCAATATCTCCTTGAAAATTTAAGGAGGATATCTTACGCATGATAAATTTTTAAGGGTAAATAAATTCAAACACATCTCTAATAAGAGGTTGTTCCTCAAGTATATTATCCTCAAACGTAGCCTCATGAAAAGAAACTTACAATAAGGGCATTTACTTATTGTTAAATATCCCCCATGGTAGTAATAATAGATAGCATATCATAAATAGAGATAGGTAAATAGGTTTAATATTTTCTTATAGGTTTTAAACCACTATTCATATGAAACATAGGAATGATAGACTTTTTACCACCCTCTAAAATAGGACCATCATATGGTGTTGCTAAACTAGGTAGACATACATGTCTTTGTGAATATCATGAAGGTAAATATTATTATCATGGCAAGGTGCTATATTACTTGAAACTTCATGACATACAATAGGAGAAGGTAAAATAATTTCACTTCTAAATAAATTCTCCTTTTGATCATAAAATGTAAGGAGGGAGGAAAAGAAACATGTTCTACTTCATTTACAATAGTGAGAGAGGAAAATATGCAATTTTCACTTTCATTTGTAATTTTCAAAGAAGGGATAGGAATTTCAATGTTAATTTTGAGTTTTTTTTATTTATAAGACTTGAAATTTGAGAAATATGAATCAAATATGCTTGGAAATTTAACTAGATCTTCAAACAATGCATCTTTAATAATTGTTGTTTTAGGATTTGCACATGCATTTGAATTTTTACATTCAATCAAGAGAGAAGAGGAAGTAACACATTCATTTTTCTCATTACCATTTATATAAATATAAGTAAATTCACTATTTTCACTTGAGTGATCCAAAGAAGGGATAATATTTTTAGCATATACATCACTTTGAAAATAAGGAACACACTAAATTTCTTCAACATTTTCATCATTGGAAAAGGAGATAAGCATTCAATTTTTTCAACATGTGCATCATTAGGAGTAGAATAGGAACATTAAATTTTTTATGTATATAAAGAATGTATGCATGCAACATTTTTACTTACAACATTATGACTGCTAATTTCTTGCTTATCTATTATATCATCCTTATGTAAAGCACTAACAAAAGTTATCATTTTTGAATTTTTAGACCCTTCATCATTATAAATAGAAGAATCAATAGAATTAGTCTCCACATACTCAAGAGGAGTATCATTATACTTATAACCATATAAAATAATACTATGATCATTACCATGTTCATGTATACTTATATTTTCATCATTATTTCTTTCATTGTCATAGTTATACTTAATAAACAAATGTTACACCTAGTTTTCCCATAGGTGGTTATTGAAAAAAGAGGTGTTAGCCTATTTTTTATTTTCCATAATATCTTCATATGAAATACATTGATCATTGGTAACATTAAATAAATTATCCAAATTTTGGGGATTTACAATACCTTACCTAAGGACCTATATAACTTTACACTTAATCATAAATAAATCAAGGACAATGCCTAGAGAAATAAGATAAATAAACATGTTTTAATTTATGCCCATACAATAAAATAGATTTAAAACATAAATACATGTATCCAAAATAAAATTTTGAAGAGGGAGAAAACCCTAATATGAAAACTAGGGTTTGGTTCAACAAACACACGTCGGGTTCACAAAATGTTTAAAGCTAATATTAGATGAGGATCCTATTATGGGTAAATAAGGTTAAAAATATAGAAATGAATAAACATAAGGGTGATAAATAGATATATAACATGCCAATTAATTTCAAAACTTAGATAGAACATATACTAAATTTATTATGCTAAAAATAGAAAGTACAACTATGCTAGATATTACAATGATAATGAAACAAGATACTTATCTAGTTTTGATGTTAATACAGATTTAGATATAAAATAGGCAAGAAGTAGACTGGAAGAATGTTCTAGAGCAATCTCAAAATTCTAGACTAAGTGCTTCTATATTCATGGACACTTACATCTAATTGGGATGGTTGCATCAATGCTAGTGTTTGGATCAAATACATGTGCCCAATATAGAATAACTATTGAAACATGATGCAACCACCTAAATACTTTTATCTTCTTCATGACCTTTACTCTAGTGCATTCAGATCTAGGTCATAGACTGTCACTCCTTACTAAATAATCAAACCCTAGTTCTTCATATTCATAGTGATTGTGGGAAAAATGGTTTATTAGGTGCATGGTTTCAAGTTTACCCAAATACCCCTCTATTAATGAGTGCTACCTATATAGACAATACTCTGAAGAGGGCCTCAGACTTGTGTAGATTTCACCTACATGTTGGCTTGTGTGTGAATCATGCAATGTGTGATAAGTAAGTAAAATAATTATCTAGATTATAACTTGGAAAATATATCTCTTGGGATACTCCTTTAATGATTCAAACTTATATATGTGTTGTACCTATGATTGATATGGAAATATGAGAAAATAGGAAATCTTTACTCAATTAAATACTCTTTGGTATGAATTTAGGTCTTTATAGGTGGGGAATGAATGAGGTTTGATTTTATATCTATATTAATACCTTAGGAGAATATCTCACATAATAACACTTAGGCCAAAAATTAGGATATGTTTAATTTGAAAATTAGATGAATTTAGGGCACTAGACACTTGCATCGAATAAGGACACTTACATCGATGTAGGCATCTGACTGGGATGTAAGTGTTGGGGAAGAAGAAAAATAGGTATAAGTCTAGAAATTATAGAGGCACAAGTTAAGTAGGTTTTAATCATTATGGGAAAGATAGCCTGGGTCATCAACGTAAGACTATTCAGACTAAGATATAAGCCAAAGGGCACAAAAGAGAGAAAATGTGAGACTTGCAAAATTAGGAAAGGTCTAGAACTAAGAGGAATAGCCAAGGTTTGAATTTTCCAAGTGTATAAGATTAACGTACTATATAGTTCATAAATATCATCTATAATAAAGTGATAATAAATTTTTATAACTATATAGGGACTTCATTGGACCATGTATTCATTGTTATGATTGTACATCGATTTGGTATTGGTCATTATAACATCTTTCTTGTCTTGATTTGATTTCTCTAATAGTATGATATCTTATGGTTGCAACTTATTATGATCATATTTAGATAATAATCACTGACTTACCCAATATAAGGATAAGATTTTCAAGTGATAGCTAGAGTGTGGAAAATATATAGAGTAGGTAAGAATTAATTTGACACAAAATTATTGTAATATTTTGTACTTTATTATAGAAATCATTCTATTGGTACAAAGTTTATCAGTGTGATTGAGGTGATTGGAGATAAATTAATCATAATAAAGGAAGGGATGTGAGCATGAGTCTAATCAAATAAGGCTCACTCTCAAGGATTTGTTATGACAATCCCATCCATTTGCTATATCTTTCAATTCTATTGTATGTTTTCATTCCAGCTTTGTGCATATAACTTTTGAGTTTCTATATTTAATTCCATTACAAGTAATTCATTATTATGTGTGATTGATAAACTATATTAATTTAAAAGTTTTGGAAGCTTCCAAAGAATCTAAATTAAAAAATAATTTTATCTAATTTACATTTCTACAATTGTCTCATTCATTTCTTGCAAAGTGTGTTTTCCTATACGTAATAAGTAGTAATTTAGCTTTTCAAAGTGCCTAGTGTCACATATATAGTGTCGATACCTTACCAAATTATATATACCTTAGAATGTAAATTTAATGAAGAATCATTATTAATAAACCAAGTGATTACCCCTCTATATTACATATGTTAGGTTGTACGTGACACACATGAAGTTTAATTGGTGGTTTAATCTTGCTAATTATTTTGGCATCATTTTGAGGGAAAGTGTCAAGAATTATAATATTCAAAGGTTGGGTAGTTTTACTTGATTTTATAGAATAAAATTCCCTACCTTCTTAGAGCAATATTTCCTACTTTCTTAGAATAATATTTCCTACTTTCATCGAATAAGATTTCTTGCTTTCATAACATAATATTCTTATTTTCTAGATAAAATTTATTGATTTCAAGAGTGAATACATTTTGATTTCTAAGTTAAAATTTAACTTTATAAAAAATAGGATAAGTAAAATATAAAAATCCCTTTTTAGGCTACCCTGTGTAGGGTAGGGTAGAAAACAAAAAAAATAGTGAAAATGTTTGCATGTAGCATGAGAAAGATTTATTGGCAAGAATCTTTCCTAAAATATTAAACATCTCCAAGGAATAAGTTAGGGAACCATATGTATAAATAGATATATCACCTACATCAATAGATATATCACCTACAATAACTATAACTTATAGAAATACAATTATAATTTATTCAAGCTGGTGATTTGAAGTAGAAGTAGTAGTAGTAGTAGTAGTAGATTTATTGGATGAACTAATAAAGCAATCCAAGAAAAAGGGACATGAGGATAATCATACCCTTGATAAGGTCATCTTTGTACCATTCCTAAGGGTACCTATCTAGCCACCCTACACTTAAGAAAATGGTATACAACTCCCTCTATCCTCACTCAAAATCCTCTCTAAAAGAGAACTTAAATCCCTTCTAGACCCAAAAAAAACTATAGAACTTACTAAAACCACTGAACTAATTAAACAATACATCCTTTTTGAACTTCCATAAGAGCTTCTAAGAATTTCTACTCCATCACCCCTAGTTAAGAGGTTTTCCTCTCCCTTGAAGAAGCCTAAATCCACCAATCATTACACACCTTGGGCTAAAATTAACAAAGGATTTGAAGAGTAGGTGGAAAAAATATATGGTTTATAAGTAGTTTGAAAAATCATGAGAGACTGACAAGGAAAAAACTTAGAGACCACAACCTTTGAGTTTCCCATAAATAGCCCTTAAAATTATGTACCTATGAAAATTATTCCTCTCTACTTTACCCAAATTCATAGGAATGGATAGTTAAAATGTTGTTATGTTTCTCTTTGAGTTTGATGTCTTATGTCAAAGTTACAACTACAACTAGGATGCTCAAAATCTGAAATTGTTTCTAACCACTCTCAAGGACATAGCCCTTAGATGATTTACGGGTTGGAGAAGTATGAAATATCCATTTGGAAAGAGATGAAGGATAAAATCCTCTTAAAGTACAAATAATATTATAAAGGTGAAGGGATTGCATAATAAATGACATCTTCCATATGTCACAAAACAAATATGAACCATTAGAATATTACTTGTAAATATCTATGTTCATCTTTCATAAATCTAAACAAACCATATAGACCAAGAGTCCATAAAATTGGTATTCTTGAAAGGAATCAAGGATATAATTAGTAGCGGATATGTCTCATAGATGAAAATCAAAGAGATCATTATCTTATGCATAAATTACTCAAGGTAAATGATAAAGAATGCTCATAACAATCAAGCTTCATCACTATCATCATCTAAATCTACCAACAGACTTTTAAGGATGGATGTATGTAATGTATTGTATGACATGAAACAGGACATCATCAGTCACTTGGATGCACAATTAGATACATTACACACATGGAGGAAGCAAGAAGAAACTGAACAAGCTTTGATTATTTACTATCCAAACTACCACAAAAATAAAACTAATTGTAAATGTCATGCTACCCATGTCAAAGTATCAAGTATAGAAAACCAACATCCCAATAATTATAGCTTCATTCCATTTGAGTATATGGAGATATCTTATACATCCTAAAAAAAATTATAGTCACAAAGATTGCATAATCTAGGTATGCCATCTAGTTCTTCACATTTTAATTCATAATTTTTTTTTCCTTCTAATTGGCATTAGAAAAATACTTAATCCTAAACCAACTAGAAGTAATATCAATATCAGCCATGGTGACCACAAAATCATAATCATCAATGGAACCCACCCTCTAACCAATGACAATAGTCTTCACAAGGGAATCAACCTTGGCCTACTCAAAATTATGCCTTTCAACAACTCCCACAACCCCACTTAAAGTAAAAACTAACATTAATATCAATCAATCCCACTCCATATCTACCTACAACTCCATAATTATCTACCTAGCCTGAACCTAATCTAAACAATAAGTTAGTTCAGTTGACATACAACAATGATGTGATAACTTACCTAACTCATTCAATAGAAGTTGAAAACATTCAGCTTCATTCAAGAAATATTCTCCCAAATCCCACTCCATCCATAATAACAAAACCTCTTTAAGAGGTCCCCAACACACCAACTAACCCATAACCATCCAATAATAGTCCCACTCCTAAACCTAGGACATCCACCGAATAATTAATGTCAAATAATCCTCATTTTTCAAAAAGACTAAATCTTCAAAAATAATAGCTAGAATCAGAATTTGACTTCCTAGGTAAACTAAAATTTAAAAAAAAAATTGTTTTAAGTAATTAAGGATGTTCTCATCTATACTAAAGTTGTATGAGATCTTTTTCTTAAGAGACCTAGTTATAAATGGAGAGATTCCAAGACTACTAGTTGTTGGAAAACTTACAGACATTATGTTGGACAACAGTGTCCCAACTAAATACTTTGACCTGGGTAGCTTGATTTTTTATTTATACATCAATGTCACCCTTATTCAAAACACTTTAATTAATTTAGGATCAACCATTAATGTCATGACCAAAGAAACTATGAGTAAACTTAAACTTACAGGCCTTCATGAAACACATATTATTTTGTAGATCCCAGACCATTCAACCATAAAACCTAAAGGAGTCATAGAATAATTTGTCATCATATTAGACTCATGAGATTATCTAGATAATTTTATGATATTACAACCCCAATAAAACCTAGGTATATACCCTCTAAACTTAATCAAACCTTGGCTAGTAGAAATGGATGCATTCAATGGCTATAGATTAGGGAACTTTCTCATTTTCAATGGAAACACCATAAAGAAATTAGTTTTATATCTACTAGATAAACTTTCATCTAAGGGAGAACAATATTCATGTGTAGAATTTGAGTATGATGACCAAGTTCCCTTATAAACCCTACTCATCATTGAACACAACCCTATCTTGTAAACATAAGAAGAAGATACAGTCACTTCTAATGTCATACAAAAAAATTATACAACTGACCAATGTGTAAAAAATATCCTCTAATGCACACATTATCCCCTTAGAAATATCTTCCCATGAGAATAATCCTCAAACACAAGGGATAATATCAAAACTTTCCATCGGCGCTTACCACACCCTTGCTACCTTGGCACTCTTCTAGTGAATATTGAGTCTATAACAACCCTTTCAAAACAAGTGGATATACTACCAAGAATACCCCTCAATATCAAAAATAAATTATATCCCCAACATGAAACCTATCTAGTCACTACGATACAAAAAACATAAAACAATGTTTACATGGGATTACCATGATATACAAGGAATACATCCAGATTTATGCACTTGCCATATATACCTTAAAGAATAGTGAAAACTCATTAGGAAACTAGAATGAAGAGTAAATCCTTTTTTCCAATAAATTATAAAAATTCAATTACAAAAACTCTTGGAGGCAAGCTTTATATACTCCATATCTGATAGTCAAGTGCATATCCCCACTTGTCATTGGCCTAAAGATGAATGGTAAATAGTGCATTTATGTGGACCATAAAGAGTTAAACACTACCATTCATTTATCAAGTTCTTAACACTCTCTCTTTCAATAAATATTTCTCTTTCTTTGAGGGTTTTAGTGGATACAACCAAATTATAATTTCCCTAGAACACCAAGATAAAACAATGTTTACATGCCCTTGGGTCACTTATGCCTACTTGGTCCTCCCACTTGGGCTATGAAATGCACCTACCACCTTTCAAAGGGTTGTCTTGAACATTTTTTATGATCTAGCTTATGAATTTGTCAAAATCTATATGGATGAAATCACGGTCTATGGTAACACATATGATAAATCCATCTCCAACTTGGAGAAATTTCTCCAACGATGTCAAGATAGTAACCTATCATTTAGTCATGAGAAGTGTTAAATGTTAATTCCATAAGATGTTGTACTTGGACACCATATTTTCAATTCAAGAATCAAGGTATATCTCGCTAAAAAATATGTGATAAATAACTTTCCTACATCAAAAAAGCAATGAGATGTGATAAGTTTCTTAGAACATGTTAGATATTATCGTAGATTCATAAAAAATATATAGATAATATCTATGTTGTTTATTTTGATAAGAAAAGATGTTAATTTCATATGGAATAATGACTTTTAGAAATATTTTCAAACTGTTAAAGACTTATTTGTGACAACAACCATGTTGAGAGGTTTATATTGGAATCAACCCTTCCACATTCAAACTGATCTATATGACACAACACTTGGGGTAGTCCTTGGGAAAAAGGATGGGTCACTTAAATAGGCTAGAACTAAAAACATTAAAACTAAACTACACAGTTATAGAGAAGTAATTCCGTACAGTAGTATATGTTATAAATAAAATTTGACACTACATTATTAGTTATCTTATTTTTATTTATATTGATCATGTTATTAAATATTTAATGAATGAACCAACAATAATTGGTAGGATAATCAAATGGTTGTTATTATTACTATAATAATTTGACATTACTATCATAGATAACCATGGTAAATATAACATAGTTGTATATTTTTGTCTAGATTACAATATGATGAAAATGTTCCATTAGTATATGAATATTTTCTTGATAAACATATTTTTTCTTTGACTATTAATACTCCCTATTTTTTATATATTGTTAACTATTTAGCTATAGGTCAGACTCCTTCACACTTTTCACCAAATGAAAAACACAACTTGGTGGCCAAGATCATCTCATATTCATTGATATTTATGTATCTCTTTCACATTGGCCCTGATTTAATCATGCATATATTTGTTCAAAAAGATGAAGTATTTGATATCCTCTAAGCATGGCATGATAAACCCTACTAGGGACATTTTGTAGACAAGATGAAAACCTATAAGATCCTTACCATCGGTTACTATTTCCCACTCTACATAAAGATGTTATTATATATACTCACCAATGTGACAGATGCTAACATATTCAAAAACCCACACATTTAGATGAGAAGCCACTTTAGCCACATTTGGTCTTGGATCCCTTTGAAAAATAAGGGATTGATTTCATTGGCCCAATAAATCCACCTTTTCAAGGCAGAGAGTACATTTTGGTATGCACTGACTACCTCACCAAATGGGTAGAGGCTAGATCTTTGACTTATGAACAAGCTAAAAAATGTAACAAAAATCTTCTATGAGGAGATCTTCACAAGATATGGAGTTCCAAGAGAGATAGTCTTCAATCAAGGTCCATAATATGTATGATTCAATTTTAGACCTTATACAAGAATATGAATTCAAGCATAATAAATATAATTTCTATCATCCACAATCTAATGGCCAAGTTGAGGTCACCAATAGGGAGTTGTAGAAAATCCTTACTGAAACAATAACTATATATTGCTTTCACTGAGAATAAAGTCTTCTAGAGGTTGTATAGGCTTATAGGACCACATTTAATATAACCACATGGTTCACACCCTATGAATTTGTCTATGATAAGTATACTATTCTTCCCATATATTTTTAACTCAAAACTTTATGGACTATCCTATAACTTGGCATGGATTTATGTAAAACACAAAGAGAAAGGATCATGCAGCTCAACTCCCTTGATGAGCTGAGAAGAGAATCTCTACAACATACATAAATAATTTAGTAACAAAGGATAAAATGACATGACAATTTCATTAAAACATGGAAGCTTCAGCCATGTGATTGGGAATTACTGTATGATTATAAATACAAAGACCACATTGGGAAACTTTAAATTATATGGTTAGGCCCTTAAGAGATAGAAAAGGTATTTGATAATGAAGCAATCAAGCTATGAATAATTGATCTAGTCAAATCCTCCTTGATGTTTGATGGTCACCATATCAATTTATATAAGAAACACATTTTTAAATAAAAATTCATTTAAAAGATCATAATGGATAAAATGACTTGTATGGACATGAGCTCAACCACATAGTGAATGAGCAATGTGGTCCAAATATTGATCAGCCAAAATATTATTTTGAAGTGTGTATAAAACACTTTAACCCCCCACCCTCATCAAGGGTGAGAACATCACATGTCAAAACTTTGGTCATAAAATCATCATGTTAGCCAAAACTACATAAAATGGGCCTAATTTGAAAACTAACTTGTTGTCCATTCTGGAGTAAAGGCATTTTTTTTTTTAAACTAGGTGGAAAATGAACTTGTTGACCACCTAGGTAAGATAAACCCATAATAAATTTCATATGATATGAGTACATGCAACCTCTTATATGTTTTAAGTTTAATTTCAATTGTTTTAATTAACTTTCAACCTACAACATCTGCACTTACAATAATTATACATTCAACTTTCTATGTTAAACAAGTTACTTTCAATTGTTGCAAGCAAATCTATATTGGCCCACAACATCTACAAGAGAATTTTTAGTAGGTTGGATCCTCGTTTCAATCTTATATTAAAAAAATATTATATCATATTATCTCATAAGGTGAAATTATTATAGTATTTTTTGTTATTTTTATAATAAGGCTTGTATATGCATAGTTGTTAGAGGTCTCCAAAATTAACCTAAAACCACTACTGCTTATTTATTTTTTACAAAATCCTGATATCTAAAAACAACTTATAGTTACCCATAATTCTTTAGTCCTCAACACATAAGTTCATTGATTATCCTTGTGGGCATTCCATAATCTCTTGATTGTCTCAAGCTATGAGGGATTCATCAATTCAAATTTTGGGAATACCTCTTCAAGTTGAATATTCCCACAAAAATTCTTTTCTCAAAGCATTGGTAAAGCATCAAATCCTTTCTTAATCATTCCAATGAAAAATTCACCAAGGAAACTTTTATGTTGGGCTCTCAACTATCCTTCATCACTTCATTTTACATAATTTATGGTTCATGTTAGAATATTTCAAGGTGACACCTTCATCCATGTATAGTTGAGATATGATTGGTAAACTAATGCCTTGAACCATCTAACTATGTTAGGCATTTATAATATATATTTTTTTCTTATGAATCATTTTGTTATATCTATTTTTTGTTGATATGCCATGCATAATTATGAGTTACAGTCTCAAATGTCACTATCCATGATCATTATACCTTTTTACACCCATGTCATCCCAATTCCATGTTTTTCCACTATACTCCATTTTATGTCCCCTATCATTACTTCCTAATGTAACCCACTATGACATTGGCTCCAAACTACATTTTCATCTCATCCTATTATTTTCATGTACCCCCATTGTCACATATATTTGACCTAAGGACAAATTAAGCCATAAAGTTGGGGGTATATATTTAATAATATCTTGCACATGCGACCCTCTAAGGATAATTCGATTAAAAACTCACACACATCATATCAATAAAAATGTGGTGCATAATAAAAATTCCATGATTACACTAATAGAGAAGTAAAAATTTATTATCTAATCATTATCATCCCTTTTGAAACTGATAGTCTACTCTTTTGTGAAAGGTATGTGTTATTTTTGAACTAGTAAAAGGTTACATGGACTGACAAGAAACAATTAAGAAAGATATATAGGGTAAAAATGGGGGGATACGTACAGATAATGGATTTGAGTGATCATATAATGTTGAGGAATAAACCAAAGGTGGTGACTATTTTTGAAAACATGGAATGGATGGTTTTTATTGAAAAACTCACATGCTATGACCTTAATGTAGTCCAAGATATTAATCTATCCTTGTGAATTAATAGAGATAATGTTAAGGGAATTGAATTGGTTTTAATGAAGGATTTAATCTCTAAAACAACTAGACTACTTGTAACAAGATGAAAATGGATTGAGCATCATGTTATCTTTGATGTTAAAGCAAGGTTTACAGACAAGGATAAATACTTGAATATGATACCCAAGGTACACAAAGATTATCTCTCACTACTCCTTAGCACCAAGTGGACATATTTATAATCAAATATTTCATAGGTGAGAGTAGGTTATATTTAGTGTACACCCTTCATTTACAATACTAAGCCACCTGAGACATGAGCATATTGTGAATATCCCTAATTATTTCATATATTTCTTGAAAAGGATGACCAAGGAATACTAAAAAAAACCATACATCATTAACTCACCATTATCTAATTACATTCATAATGAAGATATTTTTGGCTAGAAATAAACCTAGAATCACTTGGGAAAACTTTATTTTAATGCCTCATCTTCCAACATAGGTTATTGCTCAACCTAGGGAACTTGAAATTTCATGATATGCAGCATCTCCACCACTGCCAAAAATAAAAATACCTTTGAGGCCTCATCTATAAAACTTAGGATACACTCCCATAAATTGAGAGCCAAAAGAGTAAGGGCAAGTAAATCTTCCTCTAAGATAATGACAATTGACATCTCTTCAAAAGAATAATTTTTTGAAGAAGAGGGTTTGAGTTTTAGTGAATAATAAATGGGGGAAGACATTAGTGAGAAAGAAACTAGTGGGATATTAGGGTCTAAAGAAGAAATAAAAGAGGAGCTTATAGCCAGGGGAAATTCAAGGATAAAATAAATGGAATAATTTTTGGCAATAGAGGAAGAAAAAGAACAAACACCTGTCCCTCCTAGCTCATAAATTAATGACTATAAAAAACTCTTGATCACATACAAGGAAATAGAGATTCTAAGGGCAAGAATTCAAGAGATAATATCATGAAATAATATATTAGACTACAACAATTATACCACAAGAAGCTATAGTAAGTGAACCACAAGAGTCTACAACAAATTAACCTTAGATGTATGTAGCTTCTGCTACACAACCATGTATGCCAAAATGACCTAATAAGACCCATGTAAACTATGTTTCTAAGAAAATACACCAAGATATTATCGAGGAATTTAAATTAAGTTGGTTCATAACCAATAAGGGTCAACAAAAAAGGATATGCCTATTGATAAAATAAACCAATGCCTTGGAAGAATAATTGGTATAAAAAGATAGAGAATCAAGGGATAAATAAATGACTATTGATGGTTCTAAAGCTTTGATTCCTAGGGTTTGTGAGTTGTCTTTAAAATTTCCAATGTAGAGTCCCCTATAGAGTATATTCTTTATACCTCCAAGAATACTAGATTGAATTTTAGATAGGAATATTTATCTCTAGAGAGTATTACTCTATAGGATTTCCTTTTTATTTTTGTAATGAGTACCTTAGTGTCACTGTAGAGCATAAAAATTTGTTGTGTGAGTTTTATTATCATGGATGTGTAGTAAATATAGATAATGAATTGAATCCCAATGTAATAGTGGTGATATATAACTAAGAGCCTATTATTTATACCTAATAAATGAATTGAGGAAAAGGAAAGAAATGATAGCCTACTCTAAAACAAAGGAGTCTACTCCCTTAAACCATAGGTCATAATTTATTTTTCATGTTCATATAATTAAAAAATGGTAAAAATCTAATTCAACACCTTGATTTCAACATAATAATTTAGTTCTCTAAGAGGAATTCATCAACCAACTCATTTCTCTTTCAAATAAAATTTTAAAGAATCCCTTCTTTCCTATAGGACAATATAGAGAGAGTTAACACCTCACCTATAGCAAAGGGAACCATACTCTTTCTATAATTTCAAAGTTAAAAATAGTATTCTTGTCAATTTTATGATTTTTTTGAAGTAAGGTATGTTTGGATGGATTATGTTGAGATTTAGAATGCTTGCATTATGATTTCCTATTCCTAGATGGGCGAGAATAGAGTTAATCAGTGAACAAGAAGAGGACAAGACATTGGGAAGATTTTAAGTAGCCAGAGGCAATCTTCCTCAATAGACAAGAGGAGATGAAACTCCCTATGATTTCAGAAATATGTGTGCCTACATCATGTCTTCTTTATCACTTGGACCCTCTTGATCCAATTTTGTTGCATAAGAGATGTGCAAAACCTTAAGTTGGGGGTGTGATGAGCCCTAAAATATACCTCATATGTGTACATAATCCATTCCCAAAAGGTTCCCTTTTTGTTACATTTCCCATATCTAAGACACATAATATACTAACGTGCATATACATTATAGATATATAATATTAATATGTACATTTTTAAGTTTCCTAATGTAGTTTAATGGTTTTATAATGGCTTAATATTTTCATGGCTAGAGTGGAATAGAAAAGATATTTGTTTTTTATGTTTAGCACCCAAAACCATTATAGTATATGCACCCATAGCCATTATTTGACAATACATTGGAGGCATAGAGCCCTCATAGTAACTAGGAACCACTAGGGGCACCTACAGTAACTAGCCAGGGACACCCACAATAACTAGTTAGGAGCACCTATTGCCATGACTACAGGTGGACACTTTCTAGAATGTCACAAAATCTATAGTTATCATTTCCAAATCATTTTATATCTCATCTAATGAATTAAAATATTCATATAGTGTGACAATAAGTTTTTATATCCATATGTGGACTTCATTAGATCATGTCTTCATTATTAAGATTGTATATCCATTTGGCTTTGGTTATTATAACATCTTTATTTTCTTGATCTAATTTCTGAAATAATATGAGATATTATGGTTGTAACTTATTATGATTATGTTTAGATAATAATCACTTGCCTTCCTTATATAAGGAGAATTATTGAAATCAATATCTATATTATGTAAAGGGTAAAGAATAAGTTAGAATTAATTTGAAATGTTGTAATATTTTATACTTTGTAGTAATCATTATATTACTATAGAGTTGATCAATGTAATTGAGGTGGTTTGAGATAAATTAATCATAATCAAGGAAGGTACTTGAGCACAAGTCCAATCGAGGAGGCCCCACTCACAAGGAGTTATTGTGATAATCCCATCAGTTATCTAGATCTTTCAATTTTATTGTGTGTTTCCATTCCAACTTTGTGTATGTACATTTTAAGTTTCCATAGTTAATACTATTACAAGCAAATAATTATTATGTGTGATTGATAATTTTTTTTTTAAAGTGTGAGAAGCTTCCAAAGAATCTAAATTAATAAATAAATTATAGCCAATTTATATTTATGCAATTGTGGCATTCATTTCCTGCAAAATGTGTTTCCCTATATGCACCTAGTAGTACCTTAAATTTTTGAAGAGATTTGTGTCCCATATATAATGCAAATAACTTACCAAAGTACATCGGCCCTAGGTTGATAATTTAATGAAGAAGCATTGTTAATAAACCAAGTGGTTTCCCCTCTTGATACATTTATCAGGTTGTATGTGCCACCACATCAAGTTTAATTAGTGGTTTGATCTTGATTGTCAATTATTACACTAAAAATGGGATTGGTAAAGTCATACATGATCTAATATATATTTAGGTAAGGGATACCATTTGGATTCTTGGTTACCCCTAGATCTATTTGAAATATTAAATCCTTTATTAATGGTCTTGATTGATCTTATGTAATTCAGTTTCAATTTTTCTCTTTTAAATATTGTTTTTTTTTTTTTTGTAAAAAAAAGACAAGATGCATAATTTTCCATACCTCCAATTAAAACCCCTCATATATTATCTTTCCAAAATTTAAATAGACCTTGAATGAACTATTGGAAATGAGCCTTGGCACAAACTAGACCTACATATTTGGATACTTTAGGGCAATCTTGAGATGTCATGACCTAATAATTGCATAAAACCAAAACATAAGATGCTAATTATTAACCTCAATCATTATTGTTTAGGTTAATTATGTGAAATGAAGAACATGTAGTTGATCTACAATTTTTTTTTTTAAATAGACAAATAAATATATTTCAAATCATAGGAGAGGAAGCCACAAATGTTTCCATAATTTAGAGTTTTACTTATAACTTGACATTGGAGAAAGCTAACTTAGGTGAAATTTAGTGTGCATTTAATAATTATTAGATTATTTTTACTGGTGATTTTTATGGAGAGTAAGTAAGACCATAAGCATTTATTTAAAGAGTAGTGATACAACACTTTTATTTATTTTTACTTATTTTTAAATTATTTTTATTTTTTCAAATAGGAGAAGTTTTGATGGTGGAGAATCTTATGATTGTGCACATTCTCTTTTTGACACATTGCAATGCATTTTATCTTCCATGAATAATGTGTTCCCCATTGCTCTATATATTGATACACTCTCATGCAATAACCATGGGACATCTTATTTAGTCAATGATCAATATTTATCCCATGTACTCAACAATATGTTCACCACTCATACCTTAGCCTCTTTGTTCATTCTTCTCCCCATGCTTGATTAAATTTTCCACCCTTCCTTGATTGACACTTACTTTGGTACCATTTCCTCTTTCAACTCTCTCACTTTGACATTTCCTCTGATGATTACAATTTCCTCCTCTTACATTACCCCTCTGATGATTACCATTTCATCCTCTTATATTGCCCCTATTTTACTCTATGTTGATTTTCTAATTATACTTCAACCCTCCTCTCTCTGGCACTTGGTATCATATTTCCTGCCAACAATAAAAATAAAAAGATAAAACATAGTTGGAATGCATATATGTGTGTGTGGATTTTTAAAAATATATGTAAAAAGATTTTAAATTTATCTTCATCTAAATTTTACAAAATTATTTATAAAAAACTTTCTTATAAGTAATATTGTTTTTAAATTATTTTCAAATCTAGCCTCATCTTTTTATAATATCGGGTCCTTGTATCCTTACCAAAAATTGATATTTAATGGGTTCTTTGTGATACACACATAGATAGGGTTATAATTAAGGATAGTCATTTTATCTACAATGTGCAGTTTGGGAAAACACATCCATTTATGAGAAACAAATTATAAATTAAACATATAACTCAACACACAAGTATGTTCCTTTTATTCATCTTGAAACAAATTAGTAATTATAATGCAAGTTTTTAATATCAAGTTTTGAATACAAATTTTGTCAACATAACGCTTCGCGATATCAAGAGGAGATAAAAAATAAAAATATCAAATATTAATAACCAATATTCCAATGGAAAGATCTAAAAACAAATGCCATTTTTCCATTTATGGATGGAATGGACTGACCCAATAACTTACCCATAACCCATGGCATTTCATCTTCAAAACAGCTCCAAAAAGAATGCTAAAAGACATAAAATGGCAAAGGCCACCTTTAGGTAGACTTAATCAAGTATGTTGGAACATATATCACCATTTTCAAATGCACTTTTTATTTTTGTGACCCGAGAAAGCTTTTATAAATCACTCTATACATTTTTCAAATAAGTTTGGATGTTTTAAATGGCCTAGACCTAATTGGGATATCAACTCATGATCAGCATTGAGTATATTAATTTTAAAATTTTCTTGACGTAGATGGGATTCCAAAAACCACCTAACATAATGAAAATATACAAACCTCCACACCTAATTGATTTTTAAATTTCACTTAACATTGTGTCCTTCACATGCATTCCACCATGGCTTAATCGACAATTTAAAGCTAATAACAACTATTTTTAATAACTCATAAATTCACCAACTTAGTCAAGTTCCAAAGGTTAACTAACATGGTCGAATAATCCATATGATGGTTCATAATCTGATTGGTCTTGTAGTCTTGAATAGAAGTATGGTAATGACTACACCAAATCATAGATCTAAGCAATCTTGTGGAGTCCACTTATCAAAGAAACCTAAATAGCATTATTCCTTAACTAATAATAGATTTAGCTCTAGGTACAACTGTGAGAATCTACTCTTGTTTGATGTATACCCATCTATGGTTTCAACTACACATACAACTATGACTTCAATCCAAAGCACGTAATGACCCAACTAGTAATAAAAATCTGATTAAATAGAGACCTTCCACAAAACATCACATAGATGTGATTAGGATTGGTGGCCTAACTTACATTACATTTTGATGGTAACCCTACCATATATCTAATTTGAAAACAAACTTTTAATAATAAATGCATACACCACAAGTCTTTCAATATACCAAATCAGGGACATAAAGCCTAATTTCCACTATCAATGCATAAGTGAGTTCAACAAGACTTAATCAGTACTTAAAAGTCTGCTTACCATTATAAACATTACATGAATTGTATAAGGACCTATTTAGTATATTAATTTTCAATTATCATTATGAACTCCCACCAAGATTCATCAAGACCTAATAGGACTAGAGAAACCTAATTATAACTACTAAAAAAATTAAACCAAATCATATTTTGGTCTAACCTAATTTTGAAGTAACCAAGTAAATACACCATAATGGCCCAAAATTTAAACCAATAAAACAACCTATAACTAAACACACCAAAACAAATGACAAAGTAAAACAACAAAAAATAAACAACCCTATGTTTTTGGTTGATGCACGATAGTCAGTTTGTCATGGATGCTCCTACATCAAACACCCATAGTAAATAAAAAGGACCATGAGATATTACTCATGAACTTATTTTTATATTATAAATAGTCTTTACATGTTTGGAAACTTCATATGCATTCATCAAACTATGTCTTCAGTTGTTTGATCTTTCCACTTGACCAAGTACTCGTAGTATTTACAACCTTATGTCTTCTTATCAACTTGAATATCCAATAGCTTCCATATCTTCTTTAACTTCTCATGGAAACTACTCCATATAATCTTCAACTAAAAAATCCATGTTGTCACTTGTTTCTCCCTCAATCTATGGGTATAAATCTACCATATTGAATATAATTAAAATTCCTACTCCATCTAGTAACTCAATCTCATACATAATAGCTTAGAACTTCCTCAAAATATTGCAAGGTCAAATCTTTATCCATTTGAGTTTTTTATATTCACCTTTAAGAAACCTCTCCTTAATCAAATGTGCTTATTCCATGTCCCCAAATTCAAAATTCACTTTCTCCTTTGCATATTAACATATTTTTTGTATTTCAGCACTCTTTTCAAGTCTTCTCTTGACTTTTTGATGCACATCATGCATATCTTGAGCATAGCATTCACCTTCTACACTCCTTCCACTCATTTCATTTGTACTCTTAAATTTTCATATGCCTCTATGGCTATTCTCATACACTCTTAAAGGACTTGTTCTCGTACTTCAATTGACTATATCATTGTAATCAAATTCAACCTATGATAACATCAATTCCCATTTTTTAGGCTTGTTACCAACCAAAAAACTTAGTAGATTACTGAGACTCTAATTCACCACCTCTATCCTTCCATCTATCTCAAGATGATGGGTTAAACTTAATTCTAATCTGGTACCCAACTTATTCTATAGCATCCTCCAAAAGTTTCCAACAAACTTTATATCTTTATCTAATACAGTACTCAAAGGTAATCCATGCAATCTGATAATTTTTTGATAGAAAAATTTTCAATGTGTGTGGCATCACTAGTCTTCTAGCATGCAAAAAAGTGTGCCATATTAGAAAATATATCCACAATAAATATGGAAACATTACCTTGCTATGTTTTCAGTAAACCAAGAATAAAATCAATTTTCAACATATCTTATGGTCTCTCTATAATGGGTGATGGTTGATACAAACAAACATTTTGACTCTTGCCTTTTACATGTTGGAAAACTTTTCATTATTTCACAAACTTATACTTCATGTTCGTACCCATCCATGACTAATAGTATATTTCATTAAGTTGTGCCAAATTCTTGTCATATCCAAAATGACCAACAAGTCCTCCATTATGCTTCTCTTTCAATAAGTTATCTCTCATGGAACCTCATGGTATATAAAACTTATATCCTTTGAACAACAATCCATATTTTATAATGTAATCTAGTCATATAGTTATGTCCACATCCATTATATTCCTACATGGTGTCTAGGTATCTCATAAATTCAAGTCTTCTTCATATAACTCTATGGATTCAAATCTAATAACATCTACCTTTAGCTCATTCATTGTAAGAGCACACTTACTCAAGGCATCTATCATCTTATTAGACTTCCCATTCCTATGATTCAAAATAAAATAATAGTTCTAAATAAATTTTGCCCATTTCATAAGATGTTGATTTATCTTACCTTGGTTATTTATGAACTACAAAGGATGATTATCCATGTATAAAATGAATTTCTTAGGCAACAAGTAATGCCACCACTTCTTGAGATCTTACACCATGGCATAGAATTCTTGATCATATACCAAATACTTCCTCTTATAATTATTCAAATTATCACTTAAATAGGCAATGGGCTTACCCTCTTGACTTAACATTGATCCTATGGCTATTCCACTTGCATCACAATCAACCTAAAATACTTTTCCAAAATTTGGTAAGGCTAACATTCATTATTTTGTCACCTTTATTTTCAAAAAATAAAAGCTAATCTCTACGATAATAGTTCACTAATATGTCTTCTTATCTCCATTCATAGTCTCTATAATGGGTGCACATACATCATTTAAGTTTCAAATAAACTTTATATATAAATTCACCAGCCCATGTAAACTATTATATCTCAAAAATTTACCCTATGAGAGGGTGATTCAATCCCTCTCTCTTTGAGTTATACACTTGGATTGACCCTAGGTTTTGGATTATTTACAAGTGTGTCAAACCTCTAGATTTTGGGCTAGCTCCCAAAAATACAACACCTAAACTAATCAACTACACTATATGCTTTCCATGGAAAATGGAGAAATGGATACTAAAACTAACAACATAACTTAAAGGTGTTGCACCAAACATGAATTCCTTAGTTTGTTGAAGATGCACTATGAAACATTAGATTACAATCTGATTATGCTACTCTAAAATAGTCTTAATCGAATTATTGTTTCAATATGAAGGTTTGAGAGGTTGAAAAGGAACTAGGATGATCAACTAAGAGTTGATATTAGAAACACTAATATTTCATTAGTTCTATAGCTTATTAAACTAACTAAAACACTTCATATGGCCTGTGAGAGGCATAACTTACATAAGGCATGAACATGAAGGATAAATGTGAAGAATACAACACTATCACCAAGCACTCATCAATACAACATACATAAATTCACTATTTTAAAGAAAGATATAGAATATCCAACTTTAATTCATTTCAATAGGCAAGTACAATACTTAGTTTTATTAGGGCTTTTCCATAACCAATGTGAGGATAGATTATAAGGCCAAAAATCATTATTTATATAGAGAATTGTCAAGACAAAGAGAGGTAGACATAGGAGAGAACAATGATGAGTCATTATTCATCATGAAATTAGTTATTCTCTTCAATTATATAATATAATCACAAAAACCTACTTTGAAACATGTTTCAATATGATCCTTAAGTAACTCCATGAAGTTGGCAAAGATAAGAGGAAAAAGCACTCATTTTGGCATCCTTGAAGTTCTAAAGATCTGCCACTTCAACACAAAAGAGTTACATTAGTGAAAAATTATTAAAAATATCATAATAATCTTGACACATTATTCAATGTTTGACATCTCATCTTAACACCTCCATACTCTCTTTATGCCAAAGGACACCTTCTTGACTTGGGAGTTAGCAAACTATTTAAAACTGCCTTAGAGACTTTTGACACTTTTATTCTAAACTAAAAGATGGAAATCATGCTTGAAATAGTTATCAAAATTTCCTTGAACTATCATATATTTAATGCACATGCCTTTCATTCTCTTAATTACATATCATGAAGTCTTATTTTAATGATTAAATAGGTCAACTAGAAAACTAGGCCTAGTTATTTGACACTTGTTACTTGGATGGCTATAGGCATTCAAGATCACTCCCTAAATAGATTAAATACATGTGTGTATGGTTTATTTATCTTCTATTCTATCATGAAAACCTTATGATAATTCTAATTTATTGTTTCTTGTTCATCTAGATGGCCCCTTTACTCCATTTTAGCCTATTAAGACTGTCTTTCTTATACAAACCTATAGAAGTGACTTTATGAATGATGTAGAGGAATTTGAGGTTTAATAGATTTAAATACATCTTGACACACTCTATATTATTATTCTCTTTCATTAATTCATCTATGTACCTTAAAATCTTCATAAAAACCTACAAAAATGAAGCATTTATCTCATATGACAGTAACAATATAAGATGTTCCTTGGGTGGCAAATGTGGATTATGTGTATTCTAATAGCAATTTTAGGACAAAATGGAAATTCAAAATATTCCCTCTAAAAACCAATTCATTTATCACCTATATAAATCTCTTATGAAATCTCCAATGTTTATCTTAGGTCTCCATTCAAACCCTTTTTGCTCTTGACTTTAATTTTCAAGTGTTGATGCCTTGAGGAGGGTATTAGGCTAATAGACCTAACGACTGAGTTATTTGTAATCTACCCTTAAAATTAGTAATATAAACACTTTAACACTTATTATTTCATGTAATTAACTCTCTAAACACCTTATGTCATTCATGTTATCTTAGTTAATCAATTTGCTCACTCTATGACACTTTACACAATCAACTCACAAAACCTCAAGGTGTAGTTGTAGGTGTACTTCTAAATTTAGAGACCCTTATAGATGATGTTTATGATTTTATAAGTTTTGTTTTATGTAATTTTATGTCTCTTAAGGTATTTTAAACCATTAAATACTGAATGAGATCAAATACACCTGTATAACCTTGAACTTGTCTCCTATTATCTTATGACTAGTTATAGGTGTTGATTTCAAGGTTTTAGGCCTCCTCTTGGCATTTGACTATGAAAGTCTCTAGTGAACTCAAAAAGACCCTAAATTTATTGAAAATTAATCCAAATATCAATTCCTTATAGTATATCAACCTCCCTAAAACATAGATATATTGTATTTAGGCCTACTTGTGTGAAAAGAAACTTTTGAGCTTATTTAGGCCTACTAGATTTTCATCATGAGATTGGTTTTGTGTGAGGCTATTTCCTTATTCACATAAGTTAAGGTAACTTTTCCCATTTTTAAAATTTCATTGCATAATTTAGTAGACCTCATCCTTTATGCTACTAAAGATGGTTCATCACCTAGACTGAGCAAGCCTATATGTGATGGAGAATGTGTATACAGTAACTAGACCTAGGTTTGAATTTTCTCTTTTTATCTAAATAAGTAGATATTGGATTGATATTAGTATCATCAATAATTTTTTGTTTATAGTTTCACTCAACTTCTCACAGGACTTCAACACTTTGAAACTCCATCACTCTCAGTCATTATTTATTGAAGCTTTGTTGTAAGTAGTGCTCTTTTGGGGATTTATGAACATCTAGTTATCAATTTGAATTAACTTATAGTACCATTTGGTACTAAATATATTATAACTTATTACTATTTTAAGATATTCATCTGGTCACTCTCTCAATCCATAGGGATCTTCACTTTTTGAAGTGTATTTACTTATTACAGACCCTACCTATAGGTCTACTTTTGCATATAGGCCTTCTTCTTGAGAGCTAGTCCTCTTAACTATTTAAGACACCTTCACTCTTTTAGCCATCAATACTATCTCACTTCTTTGGCACTCTATTAGTAGATTGTAGACCTTTTAACCAAGCATTTCACCATTTCAGTCTTTGAACCACCTATATAGATTGTATGCATAGTTAGTTTTTGTGCAACATCTATGTGTTGGGAATTAGAGTATCTCATAAGGTTATATTATTTTGGAAGTACAATTGTGTCCTGAGGCCTTCTACCATGATTTTATCATTGATACCTAGACCAAAATTGGCAATCAAACATGTAGAGAACTATATGCACTTTAGCAGTATTTCTAAATAATAATCACTTGAAGGCTATGGATAAGAATTACATATAAGAGAAGTAGCACCTAAAATATATGAATCTAAGGGATATTCCATGAGTGATGAAACACTTGGGAGCCTCTAAGAATGACCACCATGAAAAAAACAAAACACTTGTAGCTAGAGTGATTGAACACATTGTACTTGAGACATGTTTCCTCCTCATTGAAGACACTTTATGGAGATGAGATAACTAATCAAACCACCTTGAAAATGATATATTTTACCTCTAAAAATACCCCTCAAAACTATTCTTTTTCATTGGATTCTTAAGTGGAGAAATAGATGCAAAATCAAACCCTACCTAGATAGATACGGCATAATGACATGTTATTACTCTTAGAAATTATTAATAAATATGGGGCCATGAATATATAATATAATGACACTTATTTTAATAGTATTATCACCCCTAAAAATTCCCAAAGTTTTATTTCCTAACTCTCTTTCTCCTAGTCGTACCATTCACTTCAAATTTTCCTTTATAATCTTGTGAAGGTGGTGATGGAGGAGAGAGAATGCTTTAAGTATTTTTAAGACCTAAAACTTGGTCCAAAGCCTAAAAATGATTTGATTGATCCCAATGGAGACTTTAAAACCATTTTTAACTGACAAATGATCCTCTAAGGCCATACAAGTGCCTAAAAGTTCTTGTAAAGTGGCAATTTTCTTAGTTTAGGCATTGAACCTACAAGTTTATCAATCTCTGACTGTTCCTAAACATATTATTACATTAGGTACATTAGGTAACCTTATTTAAATGTTTTAATTTAAATTTAAAATATACAAATCCATAAAATGAGCCAAAAAGGTGGTAAAATGAATTTTAGCACATAAAGACAAAATGAAATGATAGAATATGATAATATGACCCTCCAAACTCATTGATACTCATATTTAATGCCTCTAAACCAAGTCACAACTTTGACCACACTTTATAACATCAAGACCTATAAATGACCCCTAATACTAGACAAACCATATAAGACTAAACCTTGAGTAAAGCTAAACAAGTACAAGTATGACCACATGAAGACCTTTAAAGAACATGATAAGACATTTTTAATGCCACATAAAATTTTGAATATCCCTATGAAAGTTTTGATTTATAAGGGGTTGACATTTTTGACTTAGGAGTCAAAATTGGTCAACAAATTAGATACTCACAGGAGTAGTATGCCTGTAATGTTGATAGATTAGTGGCCTTATCCTTTCTCATTGGGAAATGGGGTCACTCTAAAAATAGAACTTGACACTTACCATGAAATAAAATTATAATGAACAAACACCAAACAAACACCACCCCAAACATGTGTCTTAAGACACTTAGAAGAAGGAAAGACACAAAAGAAACAAGGCACACACTTGTGCATGAAGCACTTAGGAAATTCAAAACCTAAAATAATATGTATAAGGAGATATAGCTGACCTCAATATCATGGCTTCAAGTGTATCCTATTTACTTTGATACTCAATTATTCTCCATTTAGTCTTGCTAGTTGAAAGGCCTTGTGCTCCTTGCAAGTAATGATGACATAAGGTCTACTCAAAAATGCATCAAAATTGGTATGCTTACTAGGATTAGTTATATAATAATCCCACTTCAAGACAATATCCCCTTCTTGGTATGTTTTTTATATACTACTCTTGTCAAAGTTTCTCTTCACTTGTACTTGGTGACATTCCATAGTGTGTATAGTATGATTTCTTACTTCCTCCAAGGCCATTAGTTCTTCCCATATTATCTCCATAGGATCATTTTCCATCCTCTCAAGTTGATGTTCCAATTCAAGAGCTAGAAACTCAAGTGAAATAGGCAACTTAGCTTCTCTCCCATAGACAAGCATATAAGGAGAGTTATCAATAGTAACCTTGGGAGTGATCTTATCAGCCCATAGGGATGTCTTTAATTTAGTATGTCATATCCTTTGATTGTCCTATATATTTCTCTTTATAATTATAATTAGGTTCTTATTAGTAGACTTAGATATTTGATTACCTTAGAAATAGTAATCAGAGGATGTACTCACATAGATGCCATATTTTAGATCTTATTCCATTGTCTTTACTCCACTGAAAGCCATGGCATTATCATAAATTATGGTTACAAGTAATCCAAACCTTGTCACTATGATCTCATAAAAGTAAATAATTGAAGTTTCATTAGCCTCCTTGAGTACCACTACCTCTACCCACCTTGTGAAATAGTCTATGGCTATAAGAACCCATTTAGGACTAGCACTAGATGGAGGGTTGATCATTCCAATTAAATCAAGCCCCCACTGCATGAATGGTTGTTCAACATGGATTAGGTGAAGATAAAGGTATGTAAGTATTTAGTTACCTAAAACTAATGCACACTTTTAACACTTTATACCCCAAGCAAACACATCCTTGAGTAGGTTGGGCCAATAGTAACCAGCCCTCATTATATTTGCAATTGTGTTTCTAGGTGCAAAATGACCTCCTATTGGCCCATAATGGAATTTTTATAAGATTTTATTAATGTTATCTATGTCTACACATATGAGTATCACCCCATTGAGATATTTCCTAAAAATAACTCCATCCACAAGGACATAATGTATTTTTTTAAATCTAAAGTATCTCCTTCTTGCTTGATTTAATCCCATAGGACACTCACCTATTTGAAGGAATATCACAATTTCTTGTGTCCAACTTGTAGGAGATGAAGTATCAGTTGTACTAGGACCTTATTAAAATTCCAAAACCATATCTTCTTATTCCTTTAGGTCTAATTCTAGGTACTCATATATCCATCTTCTTCTTACTAGCTTGGTGGCCTTGATCTCAATATCATATTCCATTACTTTAGTTATCTACCCATCCCTTTTCTCATTAAATTCTTTATTCAAGAGGAAGTCTCTTATTCTTGGATGACTTAACATCACTTGAATTTTTTTATTTTACACCATATGTCTAAATTTCTTAAGGCTTCTTATCACATCCAACACTTGCTTCTCAACATATGTATACCTATCTTCATAGTCTTTTAGTCCTTGACTAAAAAATGTTATAGGTTTTTAAAGTCCATAATTTTTTACATAAACATAGAGGAGATGGTTTTTTTGTTATCAAAAACATACAAGAATAAATCTTTAGAGAAATTCAGATTGATAAGTGTGAGTTGTTGAGAAAAAGCTTACTTGATGGGCTCAAAACTAGCTTTTCCTTATTTGGTCCATTGGAATGCTTGATTTTTCTTCAATGTGGTTGTTATGGGTTTAAAAATTGTATAAAATATAGGTATAAACCTTCTAAAAAAGTTAATATTTCAAATAAAACTTTTCAATGCCTTCTTATGCTTGGGTAGTGACAAAGCTAGAATGGCTTCAACTTTATCAAGATCAATAGCTAGTCCATATTTAGAAATAATGTGTCCAAGTAACTTACCTTCATGAACAACAAAGACACACTTATTTGTATTGATATAAACTCCATATTATCTACACCTTTCAAATACTAATCTTAGATGCTTCAAGTGATCACTAGCATTCTTGGAGAAAATTATTATGTCATCAAGATATATCAATACCAACTCATTGATCAAGCCTTGGAAAGCCATATACATGCCTCTTTAGAATTTATGACTTGAATTAGACATCCCAAATGGAATTATATTATAGGAATATGTCACCAATTTGATAGTGAATGTTTTCTTATATTTGTCTTCTTCTTTGACCAACACTTAGTTATACCCTGAATAGCCATTCAAGAGTGAAAAATGTTGACCTGCTACTACTTTAAATATTTACTCCATAGAATGTAGATTATAGTGGTCTTTAAATTATATAAACTCCATAAATAAATTTATTTCACCTCTTTTCCTTCTCACTGGAATAATATTGGTAACCCATGAAGAGTGTTTGATAAGAAATATGGTCTTTGACACAATCAACTTGGTGAGTTCCTTTCTCATGAGCACCTCCACCTTAGGATTGATTGGCCTTTGAATTTGCCTTATAGGCTTATCATTGGGATCAATTTATATGTTTTTTAATCCAATGATGGATCAAACCCCTTAAGGTCACTATACTCCCAATCAAGATATCATCAAACTCTCTACATAGTTCAATGAATGTTGACTTTTCTTCTTGTGTACATACATTCCCAAGATTAAGTAATTTGTCTTTAAAGATAGTTACCATTTCATGATTTTATTCCTTGGTGGATATTCTTACTTTATCTCTCCTCATTTGATCACTTTTATTTAATATACTCTCAGAGTAATGAATCCTTTAGGGAGCTTGTTAGACCTTAGTTGTACAATTTGATCCCCTTATTGATTTTGTAATTTGGCCTAGTTTTTGGAACAGAAATTAACTTCATTTTTTAGGAAACATGATATTTTTTTATCACTTTCAAATGCTTAATAATTTACATCATTATCTGGTATGAAAGGTTGTACAACTACCATGATGTGTGACTAAAATTTTAGGTTCTTAACATCAGTAAGAATGTTAAATTGTGATCCAACTATTGTCAACCTATCAGCATATTGGATCTCTTCCCTTGGGATTGATTTGATGTCAAAAGACTCAAATTAATTAATGTCCCACACTCTATGCTTATATGACTTCAAAAAAGTGTTCTTAGATGCACTCATACCTCTTACTTGGTGTACAACAAGTTTAATATTTCCAATGGCTTGAACTTGTTTGATTCCTTTCTTCCTTACCCATTGAAGCCCATAAATGAGAGATTCATACTTTATTTCATTCTAATAATAACTAAACTAAAACCTAATAGCTGAGTAGTACCTTTCATTTTATGTAGAAACAAGCATCATTCTAGCACCTACTCCACTCTTGCTTCTTGATCCATCAAAAAATGACCTCTATAAACCATCATCATCACTAGGCTTAGAAAGAGAAGGTATGGTTGTACCTTATTCATTTAAATACTATACTCCAAGACCATCCTCTTCAATCACTCGATATGGATCAAACTCACGATTTTATGCTCCCCATTCATCAAAGAAAAGGACTGAAATCTCTAGGTTGATCTTCTTCATCAATAATAGCATAATTAACATTGGTTACATTTGGATTGTATGGCTCAATATGAAACCTTGAGATAGGTTCTAATCTTTGGTGCCATATCTTGTCCTAAAGGCCTTGTAGGACCAATTTGATGATAAGTATCCACCTATCTTTATTGTGAAGTCCCTTAACAAGCAAAGGGAAAATTATGGTGGTAGATCAACCATAACTACATCTTGAGTAATAGAGAAGTTAGTAAAATCATGAAGAGTTATATTCAAACCCTTGATAACACCAACTATATTAGTGGCTAATCTATCTAGTTACAACATACCTTTAGCATGAGGTTCATACTTGAGGCATAGTTTGTCTATAATTTGCTTTAGCATGACTAAGCTACTAACCCCATTATCTATCATAAAATTATGCACCAAACACTCACCAATGATTATTGAAACATTGAATGAAGGAGGATTATTCACTTTACCTTATTTTGTCTCACTAATCTAATATGTGTTTGCATATACAATAGTACCTTTCTATTTCAATGAATTTCAGCTTATATTTTAGAAAAGGAAGAAGAAGAATAAAGTAAATATAGGTATGGTTGAAAAACCTATTTGATTTTGCATGCATTGATCAGAAGATTGTGAAGAGATTCTCTTTGTCTTGGGAGGATGACCTATAAATAAGACAACACTAAATCATATTTTTTATTAGTTAGAGTCAAAAGGTGGATTACCTAAAAAGCTAGATCCAAGAAGTACATGACTTCCTTAGAGGCTATCAATCTACCTTTTAAGAATAATTTAATGTTGTTGATAAAAGGAGGTTGCATAACATAAATGAAAGTACTTAATTTAGGTGAAATAAATACTATTTAGAAGAAATTCTTAGATTAATAAGATAACATTAAGGTGAATTCCAAACTGTCAAAATATGGTTCAAGTATGGTCAACTTATTGTATATGGTTTGTATTGTGATAGAAGTCAATAAAATAGGGTTTTGGTTAAGGTTGAGAAGTGGTTTCTACTTGTTGATTTTGGGTATCTAGTTTTACACAGTGACTATCGACAGTCAGGGTGACCATTAATGGTTAGGGTGACCCTCGATGGTTACTATTGATTTTGGTTTAGGTAAAAAAGTTTTCTTGGTTGAGGTTGTAAAATGGTTTTGGAAGGATGGTTTGGGTCAGATATTGGTTGTGAGATAGATGATAAGGTTTAGAGGTGGTTGGTTTAAAGGTCAATTATTTAGATGATTAAAAGGAGGTTATGGGTGGATGGGTGAAATTTCTAAACTAAATAATTTAAACTTAAAATAAAGAACAATATAATTAGCTCATGGTTTGATAGTTGATGGTTGATGTCTTAAATAAGTTTTGGAGCTTGTTGAAGATGATTTTTGATGAAGAGATACCTATATAAGAATTTGATGATTGATCTTGATCTATATTTTCTCTCCTACTCTTGCCTCTTAATGATCTGCTTACCTAATCTCTCTCCCTCAATTTTTCCCTCTTTCACCTCCTCCTCCTCTCTTTATATATAGGAGAAGGAGATATTAATCAATAGGCTCAAATAATAGGTTAAGAGGTATCTCTAAATTTAGCTTCAAAATGCATAATCATGTAAATGGTTAAGGATAAGAAGGCAAGGTATAGTTGACTTGAGTTCAGTGTTTAGGTGGTGAAACTTAACCATCAGTGGTTAGGGTGACCCTCGATGGTTAGGGTGGACCTTGATGGTTAGGGTGACCCTCAATGGTTTGGGTGACCCTAGATAGTAAATAGGGCGAAAGTAGAAAGGTTAAGGTTGGGTTAGCTAGGTGGTCAATCCTGACTTGGGATAGTTTTGGTTTTGTGATCAAGAGGTGAGGGTTGGGTCCCTATAGGGTCCTAAGGTGGACGAAGGGAGTTTGCAACATTCCAAACCATCATGTGCATATTTATAGTGTCTACATTTTCCCCTATTTATTATGTAGATTGAATCAATAAGCTGCAAAACAAAAATGGATTATGGGACGAATGTTTGGTTACCCCCAGCATGGGAGGAGATGTTCCCCTCAAAATAGGAGTCGATGAGGTAAATGGAATTAAGTACATGTTTGATAATTTGGTAGGGTATGATAAAATGGGTAAATGATAAGAGGGGAACTTGAAGTGAAAACATGTGCATAAATTGTGACAAAAGTGTGATATTTAATATTGTGTATTGACTAGGTTGCCATAGTTGGTAATAATTAAGTTTGGTGTTAGAAATACAAGTGATAAGTGGACCATGTGATCATATTTATGTGTGACAACTAGGTACACTCATAAATGCAAGTTTTATAGGCAAGGTCAGTGTTTCCATGGGTTTCCAAGGTAGGAAGTACTCTTAGGGAAAACATAAATTAGTCACGTGTAATCATAGGTATCTAAGCTAGGAAGTGCTCCTGAGAAGACACGAGTTGGTCAGGTGTGTGCAAGGTAGAACAAGTTCAAAAAAGTCTAACATGGAAATTATTATCAATGCAATCAAAAGGACCAAGGCAAGGTCATCACAAAACATGCAATAGTTAGGCTAGAAGGACCTATGATGAGGTAATATGGTTAGTTATAGTTGTCGATGGAGAAGGGTAATCTCTAATGGTTGGAGGGTTGGGGTAAGGTAGTAAAACAAGGTTGGTACTACAAGGATAAGTGATAGGGTGACCAAGTAGTAGCATTAGGCATAGATGATATGGGTTACTCCTATAAAATTAAGTCTCCTAAGTAAGGTTGATGTATTTATAGGTATCCAAGGTTTGATGTGATCCTGAGAAGATAAAAATAGTTGCAGGGGTTAGGATGACAAAGATTTATGCTCTAAAGCACCTAAATGGTTGGGGTGCATAAGTATCACAAGTTCATCAAAATGCTAAGGTAAATGATGGGATCAAACTAAATAAGGCAAAGTTGGGTCACAAAAAGTGTGAAAGGTGGGTCAACATGACCAAGTTGAGGTTAATTGATTATGTTGGGTGGTAGAGAATAAGGTGCTCTCTAATGGATGCATGGTTGGTTGGTTGGTTGGTTGGTTAGTTAGTTGGTTGGTAGGTTGGTTAGTAGGATGGTTGGTTGGTTAGAGAAGGTTCTCTCTAATGGTTTGGTAGTGGATAAAAAGGTGATCTTTGATAGCTAGTGTGGTTATGGTAATGTTGTTGTTTATTTGATAAGGTTTAGTTGGGTTTCAATGACTCCAAGAGGGGAAAACATACGCCTTCATAAGTGGTCATGAAAGTAAAAGGAGGATTAAACACTCTAGATGGAAAAAGACCATAATGGAAAGATGGGTGGACTTAAAAACATAAGCCCCTTTCATGCATTACATTAGTGTTAGTTCCTTGGTTAAAAGAAGTGGGTTGATCACATAGTGTCAAGTAAGCTCAAAATCCCTTGATTTAGTAGAGGATGAAAGGTGGATATGAATTGTAGGTGAATAAATAGTAGTGTAACATTCTTGTGGGGATGGATTTCCCCTTTTACAGGTGACCTAAGAACCATGATAGACAAGTTCATACCCATATTCTAGGTGTAGACTGATTGATGTAGGAAGTCTACTAAAGCTGTGTGAAAGCTAATGGAAGTTTTCTTTGGGATTACTTTGTTTTTTAAATTTGACTTGAGGTCATTTGATTGCTTTAAGTTGATGGTTTTGGGAATCTGATCGATGCAAGAAGCTTCTAGGTGATTACTTTCTTGACAAATGTTTGGTTTAATAACCCTTCAAGGGAGTGGTCTAAGCTTTGGATTTGTTTATGTGCGATAGTTATCCTTTGACGGAGAAGTCTACCTTTTTAAGCAGTGTTTGGTAGTTTTGGGTAGTTGTCCTTTAAGGGAGCAATTTATAATGCTAGATATTCTTTACCCAAATGATATTTGATATCCCAAATTGAATGGTTTAGACATGGACTAGTCTATATAGGCTGAAAGGCTTTCCCTTATAGAGGCAACACCATAGCACAAGAAGGTGAATAATGGGTGAAAGAGGTTTAAGTGACAATGACCATATAGATTCAATCTATAAAGGGTGAAAAGTGTTTATGAGAATCATGTCATAGGTATAGCCATGGTACCCATGTTTAGGATTAGGTTGCATTTGTGATGGATAATCACATGATCTTGTTTTAATCAGTTATCCTTAAAATAAGGAAATGAAGGTGGATGAAAATAATTGATGAGCTTAAGTGAGACACAAGATGATAAAAAACTTGGTTTAATAAAAAACAAGATGCAAAAGAAAAGTATTTAGGGGTTTAGGTTCTGATATGCCCCAGATCCACACTTACATGTAAATGGTTTGAGCTAATCAAGAGAGAAGAGGTCCCCCAATTACTTTCCAACACTTGTTTAGATTTGGAAAATACTCTAGGCTGGATAGAGTAAAAGAGGTAATGTTGGTTAGGTGATGGTGGCTAAACTTTGGTTAGTGGCAATGTATGTTGGTTTTTTATTTGGTTCGATAGATTTAGGTGTTGGTTTGGGTTATTGATAAAAGGTTGGTCAAGTTCAAGGTTTATTTTAAGTTTATGGTTGGTTTGGTGGTAGTTAAGATTTGATTGGTTATAGGTGAGGTTGGTTTGGTTATAGTCAAAGTTGGGTTGATGGTAGGTGCCAAGGGTTGGTTTGGTCATTGGTTAATGTTGGGGTTATTGCTTGGTCAAAGCTTTTAGAGGAAGAATTCCCCAAGATGCTTTTTCCATGAATGTTAAGGTGGGAAAATATTCTCAGGTAAAGATGTGGGTTAGTAAAGAGGGTTTAGGAAGGATGAAGATGACTTTATTTGCCTCCCAAGGGTTATTAGTTTTTAATTGTTAGTTTGGAGTTCAAGTTGTAGGTAGTGGATCAAGCGCGATCTCCATTATGGTGCTATGGTGAGGGAAACATTATTGGGTCAGATTTGGATAGGGTTGGGGTTTAGAAATGGTGTTGAAAACATCATCTTAGAATAAATTTGGGTTGGATAAGAGTGTTGGATTGTCCTAAGGAGGGAGCTTAGGTGAGGTGTGGGTAGCTTGGATAAAAGGGTAGCCGAGATTCAAGAAATCTTGAATGAAGGGTTGATGTTGGTTTGTGTTGATAGATAAGTTACTTACAGTTAGATTAAAAGTTAGGTTGATCATGGTTGATTAATTTGGTTTATAGGTTGGTTTGATTGGTTGGGGGAGGTAGGATGGGTGGTTGATTCAGCTTATTGGTTGGGTTTTATTATTTGTTTGTTTTGTTTGGTAAGGCAAAGTGACAAATATTTGACCCTATTAAAAAGGGAATTGAACCAAAGACAATGTCATTAGGTAGATGAAAACTAGCAGATTATAGAGGAATTGAATGGGTTTGATTTCAGTTGAGGTTAGGTTGGATTTAGTTATAGGTAAGGTGTTTTGAGTTTGGGTTGGCTCCTTTAAAAGTGAAGTGGAAGAGGTGGGTTATTTTCCTTAAAGATGATTTTAAAAGAAAGTTGAGAAGGATCTTCATGGTCAACAAGTGGTTGGTATAAAGTTGATTCTTCCTTAGTGATGATTTCAAAAGGAAGTTGAAAAGGGTGCAATTTGTTAACAAGTGGATGGATGGGGTTTTTATTATGGTTTTTTTAGTTAGCGATGCACTAAGGACCAAATATAATAAAGGGACATCATTATGTTGAGGGACTTGATTATGGGCTTACACAATAATGGGTGCAGAAAGAGGTTCAATGATTGATTGCTTAAAGACATTCAAGGCTAGGTTGGGGGGAACATGGAGAATATCCTTTGAAACCTCCTTTTAATTGATAAGGTTTTGGATGGTCATCTTAAAAGACCCACATTTATCTACCACATGTCTATTTATGTGATGATATGTACAAAACTCATTCTCTATAAACCAAATGGGTTTTGGAAGAGAAGCATTTATGGGTTTGATTTGAGGGATTCTAATGATAAAAGCCCATAAAATTTTTTCAAGGATTAAGGCATATGATTCCCTTAGTAGGGTATAATACTTAGGAAGAGGGTGCACCAATGGGTCTTGAGTTTACAAGATAATTGGTTAGTTTGGTAAATTTGGTTGGTCAAATAAGTTAGATTGACTTGACAAGTTTGAGTAATTTTATGGGTTGGGTATGCTTGATAAGGTTGGTGGGTTGGAAACATTTGGTTGGTATTTATTGGTTAAATTTGGTGAGGTTGGTTGGTTTAATAAGATTGGTGGGTTTGAAAATTTTGGATAGTTTGATAAGGTAGATAAGGTAGGTTTGTTTGAGAGTTTGGGTAAGGTTGAGGTATTTGATAGATTTGGCATGGTTGATATGATGGGTAGGTTTGATATGGTTAGGTGGCGTAAAAATTTTGGTTGGCTCAACATGGTAGGTTGATAGTTATTGGTTAGATTTGATGGGGTTGATAAGGTTGAGAAGGTTAAGAAGGTGGGTAAGGTAGGTTAGATTGATAGTTTTGATAACATTGGTAAGGGTGATAAGATTGATTGGTTATAAAAGTTTGTTTGATAGTTGTTAGTTAGATTATTATTGGTTTGATTTGATAAGGTTGATAGTGGTTGGTGTGATAGTGGTTGGGTTGATAGTTGTTGGTGGTATGACTAGGGGATAGACTAAGTCTTGGTTTTAAGATAAATAAGGTTGCCACAAAGGGGGTATAGGTGATTGATATGATGGTTGAGGTAGGTAATCAAAATTTTGATGTGATTGAGGTAATTGATATGATGATTGGGACAAGTAACCCAAAGATTGGTGAGGTTGAGGTAGTTTAGGTGGGTTATGACAAGGGTATAATAAGGGTTGAAAGGTTATTGGTTGGTTGAGGTGATGATCAAGTGGTTGTTTAAATATTTTCAATTGGTTATAGTTGAGATTGAATTGATTATAAACAAAGTTGGGTTGGTTATTAGTGAGGTTGGGTTGATTTTAGGTGAGGTTAAGTTGATTGTAGGTGAGTTTGTGTTGGTTATAGGCATGGTTGGGTTGATTATAGGTGGGTTTGGGTTGTATATAGGTAAGGTTGGGTTGGTTTTAGGTAAGGTTGGGTTATTTTTAGGCAAGGTTGGAGGTATAAGTGGCTCTTGATGCAAGGTAACATTCTATGGCAAGAGGGTTGTCTTCTAGGAGTCTAACAAAGTTAGTGTCACCTAGAGAAACTATAGGAGGGCTCTCCATTGAACAAGGTAGTAGAGATGAGGTGGATGAAGGAAAAATGGTAGAAGGTTTCCAAGGGAAGTTCTATTCCTCATAACTCAAACAAAGAGAAGACAAAAAAAAGTCAAAGAAGATAAAACATAAACTAAAGCATGTTAAATCCTAAGGGTCTTTTTAGTCTCTCTTTTGGCTTATGACTTAAGCTTTTAATAAATTGTGTGACTTGACTTAGGCTAATATAACATGTTCTATAAACTAAAACTATGGATGGTTTTAGGTTATTCAGGCTCTCAAAAAGGATCTATATTGGAAATCAATACATGGCCCGGTATTAGGGCCTACCCCCTCACTTGACACACCATAGTGATAAGGGTGTCAGGTGCTTAGATAATATATATTGATTTCCAAAGTTTATACTCAACTAGAGAGATGAGTTGGTTATCCCCTTGTTAATGACCTCAAAGTAGGATTTTCAAGAAAGGATAAGGTGACTGCTAGGTGATGAAATCCTAGTCAGGCCTTATCTCAAGTTGTTTGATGTTTGATTGATGTAGGTGGTTTGGTTTGTGTGTGTGATACAAGTGATGCTATGATAGAATTAATTTGCTTTAATTTAAATAAATGAGCTAAATTTTCAATCAACCAATGAATGTAGTTGATTTTAAACCCAAATAAATTTTAATATCATTTATGAGTATAGAATAAGGATAAGAGTATATAGATGCAAATAAAAGAAACCCCAAGTAAATATTCAAGGGTCCCATTATCATGCCAAAATGTTTCAATGAATTTCAACTTATATTTTGAAAAAGGAAGAAGAAACTAGATACAAGTATGGTTGAAAAACTTGTTTGATTGTGCACACATTTATCAAAAGGTTGTGAAGAGCTCCTCTTTGGCTTGGGAGGATGACCTGTAAAAAAGATAGCACTAAAGCAGATTGTTTGTTAGTTAGGGTTAAAAGGTGGATTGTTTAGAAACCTAGATCCAAGAAGTACATGACTTCCTTGGAGGTTGTCAATCCACCTTTTAAGAATAAGTTGATGTTGCTAATAAAAGAAGGTTGCATAACATAAATGAAAGTACTTAATTTAGGTGAAATAAATATTATTCATAAGAAATTCTTAGATTAACAAGATAATATTAAGGTGAATGCCAAACTATCAAAATATGGTTCAAGTTGTTATTTCTGGTTTGTATTGTGATAGAAGTTAAGAAAATAGGGTTTTGGTTGAGGTTGAGAAGTGGTTGCTACTTGTTGATTTTGGGTATCTAGTTTTACATAGTGACTATCAGCAATTAGGGTGACCCTCAATAGTTAGGGTGACCCTCAATGGTTACTATCGGTTTTGGTTCAAGTCAAGAAGGTTTCTTGGTTGAGGTTGTAGAATGGTTCTAAAAGGTGGGTTTGGGTCAGATATTGGTTGTGAGATAGAGGATAAGGTTTAGAGGTGGTTAGTTCAAGGGTTAGTTATTTAGATGACTGAAAAGAGGTTACAGGTGGATGGGTGTAATTTCTGAACTAAATAATTTAAACTTAAAACAAAGAATAATATACTTAGTTCATGGTTTGATAGTTGATGGCTTGGAGAGGTTTTGGAGCTTGTTGAAGATGATTGTTGATGAAGAGATACATGCACAAGAAGTTGATGATTGATCTTGATCTCTATTCTCTCTTGTTATTGCATTTTGATAATCTACTTACCTGATCTCTCTCCCTCAAGTTCTCCTTATTTCACTTCCTCCTCCTCTCTTTATATAGAGGAGAAGGAGAGATCAATCAATAGTTTCAAAAAATAGGTTAAGAGGCAACTCTAAATTTAGCTTCAACATGTATAATCATGTGAATGGTTAAGGATAAGAAGGCAAGGTGGAGTTGACTTGATTCAAGTGTTTGGGTGATGAAACCTAGCCATCAATAATTAAGGTGACCCTTGACAGTTAGGGTGACCCTAGACAGTCAGGGTGACCCTCGATGGTCGATAGGGCCAAGTTAGAAAGGTTAAGGTTGGGTTATCTATGTGGTAAACCCTAACTTGGGTTGGTTTCTACAGTTGATAGGTGAGGGTTAGGTCCCTATGGGGTCCTGAGGTGGTCTAAAGGAGTTTATGACATTTAGAACCGTCGTGTGCATATTTTTGGTGTCTATGTTTTCTTTATTACTCTTGATGATAGATTGAGCATAGATAATTCTTATTATAATGTATACCTTTACCTTAAAGTTGATAAAGTTTCCCACATGGATATATTTACATGAACCTTTTTCATTTGATCTACTATGTTAAAAGAAGAAGTATCAATCCTTGGTTTTCCTCTATTAGTCATGGTATCACCTTGGACCTACTTATTTTGATGTATAAAATTACCCTTATCATTCTCATTTTTATGAGGTTATTTAGCATTAAGAGGTACATTAGATTCTATTACCCCTTAATTCATGGGTGGAAATGTATTTAAACCTTTGCCACTCTCTTGTAACTCTTCAACAACCTTTCTTTTAGACCTAGTGTTGGTTGTAGTTGAGCTATCCACCCCTCTACTTGAGCTAACAACCTGATTTACTACATAATGGTCCTATTATTTTAAGTTAAAAATGGCATCACTTGATTGACCTTGCTCTCCAATAGTCATAAGATGATTAGAGACCTCATCTTGAATCATGGAAGGAAAGGTCCTTTCTTGTGCCACACAAGTTTAATTCAATGTCCCATCTTGATTGGTGGATTGTTCATGAACTTGGTTATATTGAGGAGGCCATTTTTTCCCTTACATTATATTATTTTGAGTGGGAACCAATTCTCTTAAATTAGAGGTTGCATTTGGATTGAAACTTGCATATGGTCTAGTATTTATGATAAGACCTTGTCCTTGAATAATTCCTTGAAAAGGTAGCCCGTTTGGTTCATAGGGATAATGATCTTGATATTGATTTTGGTAACACCTATAAATATGATTTTTTTTCCTTTCCATGTCCATTACTTTATTTGAAAGTGTCTTGAGAAATACTTATACGTCATTTGTTTTACTAGCTTGACTAGGGGCAGCCAATTCATGACTGGTTATGGTAGGAATTAGGGAAACATATGGGGTAGGAGGTTAAATATCAGGAAACAAAGGCATAGGAGGTCTTGGAGAAATTTTTCCATCTTGGATCAAGTTGTTCTCAGCTAGTATGGAAATGCCATATATATTTCGTAAAGTATTCCCACCCATGGATTGGATCATGACTGTTATATCACTATTCAATACCTTAAGATAATAGAGAAAATCATAGTTTAGAGTGGGTCTTACAAGGATTAGGATTATATCCCATGTCTTTTGAAACTTAGCATTGAAATCTTGCATGAATTCTTAGGAGGGTCATTTTATGGTATTCAATTATTTGGCTAAGGATAAATGATCACTTTTGTCCTCAAATATCTTGCCCAACTTCTCTCCTAAGTCATCCCATGAGATAATTGAATTATGAACTAAGTTCCTATAGCACTCCAAAGCTTTGCCTTTGAAATTGATTTCTAATAACCTGATTTCCACATTCTCTTATGTGATGTTGTGGATGTTACAAAAGTTGGCCATGTCTCTAATGTGTTCAATTGGAGTAAGAGAGGTCTCTCCATTTAAATAAGTCACACTCTTAAGGGAAATTACGGGTATATCATCATATTGTTGAAGGTTCAAATATGAGTCACCATTAAAGGCAAAAAATGGAAAATTTATATCCATGTTATCAGCCTTAGGAGAAGTTAGATAATCTAGAATAAAGAGTCTCCTTCTAGGTGACTTAGTGTATAGGAGAGTATGAATAAATCTCTTTCTTTTATATGAATGCAAAGGTAATTCAATAAATCAAAGGAAATACTTTTCACTTTTGACCTTGTAGTCACCTTTGGCATGAAATGTGGTCCACTAATCAATAACAAGGAGTTTAAAACCTTTTGGAGTCTCCAAATGTTTCATGAAGAAGGATGTTACTACTGCAATAATGCCAAGACCAGCATCTATCTTGGACAACCTCTTTTCTTTTGGGTCCCACTAAGCATGCCAAAACTATTATAGCTCAAAAATATACCCTATGAGAGGGTTAATCAAGCCCACTCTCTTTGAGCTATGCAATTAGATTTACATTAGGTTATGGGTTACCTACAAGTGAGTCAAACCCCTATATTTTGGGCTAACTCCTAGAAGAACAACACCTAAACTAATAAACTACACTATATTCTCTCCATAGAAAAGGGAGAAATGGATACTAAAACTAACAACATAACTTAAAGGTTATGCACTGAACATGAAGTCCTCAGCTTGTTTAAGATGCACTATGAAACATTAGACTATAATATCATTATGTTACTCCGAAATAGTCATAATCACATTAGTGTTTCAATATGATGGTTTGAGAGGTTGTTAAAGCACTAGGATGATCAACTAAGAGGTGATAGTAGCAACATTAATATTTTATCAGTTCTCTACCTAAGAAAACTAAGTAAAATACTTCATATGACCTATGAGAGGCACAACTTGCATAAAGCATGAACATGAAGGACAAATGCAAATAATACAACATTATCACTAAGCACTCATCAATACAGCATACTCAAATTCACTATTTTCAATAAATATAATTAATATCCATATTGATTTCATTTTAATAGGCAAGTACAAGACTCAATTTTGGTAGGGATTCACCATAACCAATGTGAGGATAGATTACAAGGCCAAAAATCGTTGTTTATATATAGAATTATCAAGAGAGAGAGAGAGGTAGACGTAGGAGAGAACAATTATGAGTTATCATGAAATCAATTATTGTCTTAAAAAATATAAGACAATCATAAAAACTTTCTTTGAAAGATGTGTCAATCTGATCCTTAATTAACTCCATGAAGTTGGCAAAGATGAGAGGAGAAAGCACTCATTTTGTCATCCTTGAAGTTTTAAAGATCTTACACTTAGACACAAATGAGTTACATTAGTGAAACATTATTCCAACTATCATGATCATCTTGACACCTTCTTCAATGTCTGACATCTTAGCTTGACACTTCCATACTCTCTTTATGCAAAAGGATACCTTATTAACTTGGGAGTTAGTAAACTATTTGAAATTGCATTGGAGAATTTTGACACCTTTAATCTAAATTGAAAGATGGAAGTCATGATTGAAACAATTATCAAACCTTCCTTGAACTATCATATCTTTTAGACACCTACATTTCATGCTCTTACTTCCATATCATGAAGTATTCTTTCAATGATCAAATAGGTCAACTAACAAACTAGGCCTAGTTGCTTGACACTTGTTACTTGGATGACTATAGACATTCAAGATCACTCCTTAGATAGATGAAATACATGTGTTCAAGGTCTCTTTATTATCTTTTCTATCATGAAAATCTTAGGATAATTCTAATTTGTTATTTCTTATTCATCTAGATGGCCACATTACTTCATTTTACCTAATTGAGACTGCCTTTCTTACACATACCTATAGAAGTGATTTTATGAATAATGGAGAGGAATTTGAGGTTTGATAAATTGAAATTCATGTTCACACACTCTTTACTATTATTCTCTTTCATTCATTCATCTTTCCACCTTCAAATCTTCACAAAAACCTATAAAAATGAAGCATTTATCTCATCTGCACATATGACAGTATGAAAACATTGTGTGGTAAGAACCCTATGGGAGTGTTTATCATGATCCAAATGTTGCATGGGAACATTCAATACATTTATGTACATTTTATTCAATATTTTCTTTATCAGGTCCTTATTTGGATTTAAGAGGGGTTTAAGGATGTTCAAGTTCTTAGCATTGGTTCATAAAGGTTAGGCCCCAAAACTATGAACTAATGCCACTGGTTTATTATAAACAAGGCCCCTCAACTTTCCCCAAGTTCTCAAAACCCCATGCAATTATTTCATATAGTTTTGAGCTCATAAATATGTTCCTCTGGTGGTAAATGTGCATTTTGTGCATTCTAATAGTAATTTTAGGCCAAAATGGCCATTTCTAGGCTTCCCTCTACAAAACAATGCCTTTCTCACCTCTAAAAATATCTTAGGAAGGATTCAATGTTTGTTTTAGGTCTCCATTCAACCCCTTTTTTCTCTTGACTTTAATTTTTAAGTTTTGATGCCTTGAGGAGGGTATTAGGCTAATAAACCTAATGACTAAGTTCTTTATATTTTACCCTTAAAATGAGTGATCTAACCACTTAAACACTTTTGAGTGCATAGAATTCACTCGATAAACCCCTCAAGTCACTCATTTTGGCTTAGTTAAGCCATTTTCTCACTCTATGACACTTTACATAGTCAACTCACAAAACCTTTGGGTGTAGTTGTAGGTCTACTTCTAAATTTAGAGACCCCTGTAGGTGATGTTTATGCTATAAGAATTTGTGTTTTATATACTTTTATGTCCCTTGAGGTCTTTGGAACCATTACATATCAAATGAGATCAAATCTACCTATAGAACCTTGAACTTGTCTCTTATTATCTCATGACTAGTTGTAAGTGTTGATTTCAAGGTTTTAGGCCTCCTCTTAGCATTTGACATGCCATTTCTTAGTGAACTCAACAAGACCTTGAATGTACTAAAAATCAATCCAACCATCAATGCCTTCTAGTTTATCAACCTCCTTCAAACATAGAGATATTTGATTTAGGTCTATTTGTGTGAAAATAAAATTTTAAGCTCATTTAGGCCTGTTGGTTTTCATAATGAGAGGTATTGTGTGAGGCTATTCCTTATTCAAAGAAGTTAAGGTAACTTTTCACATTTGTCAACTTTTATTGCATACTTTAGAATACCTCTCATCCTTTATGCTACTAAAGATGGTTCATCACCTAGACTAAGTAGGCCTATAGGTGATGGAGAATGTGTATACAATGATTAGACCTAGGTTGACTTATCTCTTGTTATCTCAATGGCAAATATTGGATTTATCTTAGTCTTATTGTCCCCCAAAAATATCAGTCATTTTTTGGACAACATTTGAACTATTTTGAACTATTTTGGCCCCACAAGCCAAAATTATCTCTTCCCTTCCCAAAAATTGTTTTGTGCATTCAAATTCTCCATTTTTCAAGATTTTTAAAAATCTACAAACTCTGTAGGCTCAAATCTATGGACTCTGTAGGTTTCTATGGACTCAACAGGTTCATATCTATGGACTCTACAAGAAGAAATCTATGGACTCCCCCAGTTCTACAAACTTGTATCTACAGACTCTGTAGGAATAAATCTATAGACTTAGTTTCTACGAACGTCAAGGATTGAAAACTATATACTCTACTGACTTCATTTCTACGGACTCCAACAGATCTACGAACTCAAATCTATGGACTCTGCAAGCTTGAATCTACAGACTTCATAGAAGATTTCTATGGAATCATTTCTATGGACTCTATAGGTTGGTTTCTATAGACTCTACAAGAAAGAAATAGGTTCAACACTTAGCCATTTTTTCAATCGAGAAGTTCAAAGAGGTCTTCCAAGAAGCCGAAGAACAAGTGCCCTTGCGGAGGGCACTTAGGAGCCAAAGTGGACCATTGCAAAAATTCAAAAGGGAAATGAACCAAGCCGAGTGCCCTTACAGAGGGCAGTAAGAAAAAGTGGACAAAGAGAATTCCTTCAGAAAAGTGAACCAAGGACAAACAGCCCTTGCAGAGGGCAGGCAGGGAATAGGCAGACCATTTCAAAGACCAAGTGAAGAGCAGGGAATTCTTTTGAAAAATTTCCCATGGAAAATTAAACAAGGCACAAGTCCTTTGGACAAAATGTCTGAAGGAATTCCTTCAGACATTTTATTCGAAGAAATTCACTAGGGGAGAAAGCCCGACAAAAGCAGAAGCAAGTGGGAAGAAAAGACAAAGGGAAGGAAAATTTCCTTCGGACAAAATGTCTGAAAGAATTCCTTCAGAATTTTGTTTGAAGGAAAAGCCTAAAGCAAAATTTCACTGATGGAACAAAATCCCACTAAAGGAATAAAACCCTGAAGGCCATCCAAAAGACTCTGAAGGGTAGATACCCTTGTGGGGGCCTCTCCCCAACTCAAAGTGGACTATTTCTCAAGACCCTGAAGGGATTCTTCCCCTTCAGAAAGGATAACACAAGAAAGCTGAAGGAATTGCCAAGGAATATGACAGGCTTGCAGACGTCAAAGTTGAATGTCGTGAACTATCCATTGAGATCCAAACATCTGGTGACGTCCTCGTAGCTGTCATATTTAGGGTAACAAACTAGCCATTGGTTTCCTAATGATGATGGGCCTGAAGATGTCAAATTCATAGAAATGATATAGTCGTTGATCTTTGAAAGCTGGTACATGGACCAGAATGTAAAAGGCCAAAATGCCAAAGGGAATAACCGCTAATGGAAGAGTGTAAGGAGCCAGCAAGACTAAAAGAGATAGCTTGAGAGCTTAGATCACATAGATAAAGATGAAATACAACAAGGAAAGGGGGAACAATGGAGAAATATCAAAAATATCTACGCATAAGATATGTTTCTAGAAGATAAACTAGCCCACTAGGTGGACATTAGAAGAGCATGAACATTCAATGGTGTGGCCCATTTTTTTGCATCAAGTAAATCAAAAATTTGTGCACACATCAAGAAACACATCAGGTGGCCCATATTAAAGACTGACGCTCGATTCCAGTAGAGCCCATGGAAAAAATTTAAAATGCATTAAAGACATTGAATGCATTATAGGCCATTTTGGTGAAACAAAGCATCCAAGTATTTCTTAGAGAACTATATATTGGACTCTCTCTTATTGTTTTAGGGATCTCTCTCTATCATCAAAAATAAAACTCTACCCAAATTAAAAGGCATTATTGAGACTTTGAGCTCAGATGGTTGATCATATTTAGTTATTTGAATAAGAAAACAAGTGACCTTCCAGACTTTGTGCTGGAATAGCTTGGTTGTTGGGGAAATTGTTCTTATGTCTATTTCCTTAATACATTTCTTGTCCATTGGATTAAATAAGTAGAATTAGTGAAAGTGATCAGAAAGGTGTCTTGAAGCTGGTTGTAGAGAGACTGTGTTGCTATAATTGTTTTTAGTTTGTCTATTTTTCTATTCTTATGTAAAAGATCTTGGGATGACTTTGTGCCCTCATTATCCTTTGTATTCTATTTCTGTGGAAAGGACCTTGGGACAACTTTGTGCCCTCATTGTCCTTTGTATTTCACTCTTTGGTGGTTGAGGTGAAGACTTTGTGTCTCATTTCATCCTGTTGTGTTATTGCGCCCTATTACAGTTACTTGTCATCACTTGAAAGATTCCTTTTGCCTGATAAACAACACTTCTAAAAGAAGAGGAGTGTCTTTTATCATTTTATTAGGATTTCTCTTTTGATTTGTAAACATCATCTCTAAAAAAAGAGAGATAGATGGTTTATCCTACCCCTGAGTATTATTTTCTGCTTACATATATAGTATATAGCTCCTTCATATTTATAGGGAACCTCCCCTTGATGAGAGGAGAGATTTGTCCCCTTTTGATGTAGTAAACCTGCACATCTAGCCGACCAATTTTCCTATGTTGTGGTTGAAGAGACCTATTTTGCTCATCAGTTAGTTGATTGACAAAATATTCACCCAACAATTTTTGGTGACTCTGCTAGGGATGTTATGTGCAATTTGAAGCCTCAAGTTTTAGATGGAAGTAGTCCCTACCCTTATCCATTATAGACTCTAGTGACTCTATTTTGTGTCTTACTCATTATCATTATATCCTTACCATCTCCCTCCACCTCCATGCTAACTGGGATAGAATGCACAGTTTAAAGCCTCAAGCTTTACACTGAAGCAAGGCCAATTCTTTCCCATTTTTATTTTACAATCTAGCAGATACATGGTATACGCAAAGCCAAAGGGATAAAGGTATTGTTGACCCTATATTCAAGTTGGTATATCAAAGTAATTTTGATCTATTTCCTTCACCATCTCACCTCCAACAAACTAGGAGCTTTCCTCTTACTAAAGTTAAGTCTCCATTACCGAGCAAAGCCTCTATTTTTGCTATCAATAAAGCTTTGTCAATACTTACCCCTCTGAGATTTGTTATCCCACCTTTCCATAGTCATATTATGGAAGTTTAAGGCCCTTCGGGTAACTCTTTTGTCCACTCAATTTAACTCCACCTCTCATGAACTTCCACGTAGCTCAAGAAAGAATTTCCCCAAATTCTATAGTGATGGGAAAGTTCACCCTGATGAACACATTGCAGCCTTCAGCATAGCTTGTGGCATAATAAGAGTGGAATTTGAGGATGTGGTAGTCAGGATTTTTGTGGAAACACTACAAGGTGCTACTGTAGACTAGTTCTACCATCTGCAGGCTAGGTCAGTGACTGACTAGGACACACTTAAAGCTAAATTTGAAGCCAAGTTCAAGCCTACAGAAGATACACATGCTTTGTTGGCCCAGCTCACATAGATGAAGAAATAACCTCATGAGCCTATGAGGGATTTCATTGCTAAGTTTGACGAGCTCAAAAATTAGATTCCTATCATTGCTCAGCCTACACCTGAGAATCTCAAATGCTTCTTCATCAACTCACAGCTACCTGAAGTGAGTTTTCTCCTGAGATGTGTTGGCCAAATAGACCTTGCTACAGCTCAAGATTTGGCTACTAAGGTAGAAGATGACCTTATCTTGGTATAAAAGATAAGGAGAGACCCAAATAGAGGTAAATCTTCATCTTCTGAATACTCACCTACAAGTACCACTAATTTAATGGTGCAAAAGCTGGCAAATGAACTGCTAGCCTTGAAAAGGCAAATGGACCAATTTATGTATGATCCTTCTAACCGAGATATGCCAAGGAGAACATTTCATAACCAATCATATCAAGGCAATGTTGCTAGGAATCAAGGGCAGCCAAATCATCTTCCTCCTCCACAAAGGAACCTTGCCCTTAAAGTGCCTCCAACCAACTCAACAATTGGATATCTAGAAACTAAACATGATTTCTCTTTCCAACCTAAGTTTGATCAAGAAAATAATGTTGATCTCTTCATAGAGGACCAAGAAGAGTCAGCTGGTGACTCTAACATTGGTTTCTTGAATTATTAGGATGAACCCAGAAGTGAAGGTGAAGTAGATGAGGGATCATATGTTGTGTTCACCCAATCCAAAAATTAGTCAGCCCAGCAAGTTGATAAAGAAATAACAGAGGAGTAACAACAACCAGCAAATTCAATTGCTAAGTGGGGTATCACTCTACCTTTTTAGCTAAAGGACCTGGTGATTATAGGAAAGGTAAGTACATCAAACATCTCTGCACCTTCTACTTTAACTTCACATATCAGTCTTCCCCCTCCTAAAAACCAAAAGGATGAACTCATATCCTCTCTTCCTAGTCCATTTCAATCATTTGAAATAATCAACCATGTCAAGAAGACCAAAATTCAAATGTTTGAATTTGAATTCTTGCAATCCAATCCTAAACAATTGGATAGGTTGGTAGAGTGTGTGAAGAATAAATTCATCCCTACATGACAAGAGATTAAAAATATAACTCATGATCCCCCAAGGAACATGTCCCTCCCAAACAATCTTGTCATTACTCCTCCAGCTACCCCTAGGAAAATAGAGCCTTTCTATGTTTCCCTATTGATAAATGGTCACAAACTCAGCAATTGCATCATAGACTCAGGTGCTTCAAACAATGTCATGCCTGCCAAAGTGGTAGAATCTCTTGGTCTCTCACTAATTAAAACATTTGGTAGATGCTTCTCCATGGAGAACAAACAAGTACCTCTACTAAGACAAATCAAGGATGCCCAATTTGCATTTACGGCATTCCTAGATAAAAGAATCAAGATGACAGTTCTGGTGGCCAACATCCCAGCATCCTATGGCATTCTACTTGGATGAAATTTCTACAAGGATGTAGGAGGAGAACTAAGCATGGACCTATCTGAGGCAAAGATCCCTATCAAAGGTGTAATGAAGAGATTTTTCCCTAAAAAGGAGTCAAAATATGTTGTCACACAGACATCAGTGCCTGAAGCTCAAATTTTGTTTGAGTCTTCAGGTAGGGGTAATTACTTCTTATCCACAGAGGATGTTCAGGTTTTAGCTGATGAAAATCCTATAGGTGGTGATCCAAAGATGGATTCAAATAAGACATCAGAAGAATTAGTAGGGCACAATACAGATGAAAAAGGATCTTCCATCTCTAATGAAGAGAAATATGATAAAAGATCAGTTTTTGATGATGCTTGGATCCTAGAATTTGATGACAGCAATTCTTCTACCAATACTGAAACTGGGATTGTGTCAATATCTCCTCAAGGAGATGTTTTTCCTTCTTCATGAAAGTTGCAGTTCAAAAACACCAATAACACTACCGAGTATGAATCATTATCACTTAGATTGAAGGTTGCTCAGGGTGAAGATGTCAAACTCCTTCATGCCAAAGGAGATGTTGAATCGATGGTTTGTCAGGTGTTTGAAGGGGACAATCAAAACATGTGCTAGACTGAACCATCAGAACAGCAAGCTATGGTAATGGACCATACTACTGCACTCTAAAGTTAGCAAAAGGAACTCTTCACCAAGAGAGCAAGGATTTATGGTTTTTAGATTGAAGACCACGTCTTACCATGGGGCAAGAAGAGAGAACCAAAAGGAGTGCACAAAAAATGTGATTCTTGGTGGAGAATTCCATTCGCCCATCACCAATTCTAGGGACAAAATAGTTTCCTATTGGTTTATCAGGATGGAATGCCATCTTCATTGTCTTACAATGGGTAGCGTCTGAATCACTTCAATTCTTGAAGTATCAGATAAGTTCACCTATACATATGTACATTTTTAAAGTCTTTAGTTCTATTTTTTAATTTCATTTTTGTTTTTGTTGCCTTTCTTTTTTGGGTAGCATGACTCCATGGCCCAATGGCATACTTCAAGGCACTAGAGATTCTAGTTTCTACTCCCCTTAGTTTTTCTAAGTTTTTAACTAAAGGAAGTTCCCCAACTAGAGCCAGTTGTTGTCCCCCAAAAATATCTATCATTTTTTGGACAAAATTTGAACTATTTTGAACTATTTTAGCCCCACAGGCCAAAATTATCTCTTCCCTTTCCAAAAATTGTTTTGTGCATTCAAATTCTCCATTTTTCAAGCTTTTCAAAAATCTACAGAATCTACAAGCTCAAATCTATAGACTCTATAGGTTCATATCTACAAACTCTGCAAGAAGAAATCTATGGACTCCCCTAGTTCTATGAACTCGTATCTATGGACTCTATAGGAAGAAATCTATGGACTCAGTTTCTATGAACTTCAAGGCTTGAAAACTATGGACTCTACTAATTCATTTCTATGGACTCCATCAGATCTATGAACTCAAATCTATGAACTCTATAGGGTTGAATCTATGGACTTCACAGAAGATTTCTACGAACTCTACAAGTTGGTTTCTACAGACTCTCCAGGAAAGAAATAGGTTCAACACTTAGCCATTTTTCAAGAAGTTCAAAGGGTCTTCCAAGAGCCCAAAGGACAAGTGCCCTTGCAGAGGGCACTTAGGAGCCAAAGTGGACCGTTGCAAAAATCCAAAAGGTCAATGAACCAAGCCGAGTGCCCTTACGGAGGGAAGTGAGCAAAATCAGACAAAGATAATTCCTTCAAAAAAGTGAACCAAGTGCAAACAGCCCTTGTAGAGGGTAGGTAGGGAATATGCAAACCATTTCAAAGACCAAGTGAAGAGTAGGGAATTCTTTCAGAAAAGTTCCTACAGAAAAGTAAACAAGGCACAAGTCCTTCAGACATTTTGTCTGAAGAAATTCACCCGGGGAGAAAGCCCGATGGAAACTAAAAGCAAGTGGAAAGAAAATACAAAGGGAAGGAACATTTCCTTTGGACAAAATGTCCAAAGGAATTCCTTTGGACTTTTATCTAAAGGAAAAGCCCAAAGCAAAAGTCCGTCGATGGAATAAAAGCCTGCCGAAGGAATAAAAGCCTGAAGGCCATCCAAAAGACTCTGAAGGGCAGATACCCTTACAGGGGGCTCTCCTTGACCCAAAGTGGACCATTTCTCAACACCCCAAAGGGATTCTTCCCCTTCAGAAAGGACAAAACAAGAAAGCTGAAGGAATTGCCAAGGAATATGATGGGCCTGTAGATGTCAAAGATAAACATCGTGAACTAGCCATTGAGATCCAGATGTCTGGTGATGTCCTCGTAGCTGTCAAATTTAGGGTAACAAACTAGTTTTTGGTTTCCTAACAATGATGGGCCTGAAGATGTCAAATTTATGGAAATGAAATAGCCATTGATCTTTGAAAGCTAGAACATGGACTCGAATGCAAAAGTCCAAAATGCCAAAGGGAAGAACTACTAATGGAAGAGTATAAGGAGCCAACAATACTGAAAGAGATAGCCTGAGAGCTCAGATCACATAGATAAAGATGAAAAATAGTAAGGAAAGGGGGAATGATTGAGAAATATCATAAATATTCATGCATAAGATATGTTTTTAGAAGGTAAAGCAACCCACCAGGTGGACATTGGAAGAGCATGAACATTCAATGGCGTGGCCCATTTTTCTACATCGAGTAAACTAAGTAGTTACACGCACATTAGGAAACACATCAGGCAGCCCATATTAAAGACCGATGCTTGATTCTAGCAGAGCCCATGGAAAAAATTTAAAAATGCATTAAAGACATTGAATGCATTATAGGCCATTTTGGTGAAACAAAGCATCCAAGTCTTTCTTGGAGCACTATATATTAGACTCTCTTATTGTTTTAGGGATCTCTCTCTGTCATTAGAAACAAAACTCTACCAAAATTTAAAGGCATTACTGATACTTTGAGCTCAGATTGTTCATCATATTTAGTTATTTGAATAAGAAAACAAGTGACTTTCTAGACTTTGTGCTAGAACAGCTTGGTTGTTGGGGAAATTGTTCTTATGTATGTTTCCTTAATACATTTTTTGTCCATTGGATTAAATAAGTAGAATTATTGAAATTGATTAGGAAGGTGTCCTGAAGCTGGTTGTAGAGAGACTTTGTGTTGCTATAAGTGTCTTTAGTTTGTCTATTTTTCTATTCTTATGTAAAGGATCTTGGGATGACTTTGTGCCCTCATTATCCTTTGTATTCTATTTCTATGTAAAGGACCTTCAGACAACTTTGTGCCGTCATTGCCCTTCATATTTCACTCTTTGGCAGTTGAGGTGGAGACTTTGTGCCTCATTTCATCCTGTTATGTTATTGTGCCCTGTTACAGTTACTTGTCATGACTTGAAAGATTCCTTTTGTCTACTGAACAACACTTCTGAAAGAAGAGGAGTGTCTTTTGTCATTTCATTAGGATTTATCCTTTGTTTTGTAAACATCATCTCTAAAAAAAGAGAGATGGATGGTTTATCCTACCCCTAAGTATTATTTTATGCTTACATATATAGTATATAGCTTCTTCATATTTACAGGGAACCTCCCCTTGATGAGAGGAGAGATTTGTCCCCTTTTGATGTAGTAAACCTACACATCTGGCTAACCAATTTCCCTATGTTGTGGTTGAAGAGACCTATTTTTCTCATCAATTAGCTGATTGACAAAATATTCACCCAACAAGTCTCAACATAGGGATTTTGTGTTTAGAGTTCCACTCAACTTCTCACAAAACTTCAAAACCTTAAAATTCCATCACTCTTTGTCCTTGTCTATTAAAGCTTGGTTATAGGTAGTGTTATTTTGGGTGGTTATGAGAATCTAATTATCAATTTGAATTAATTTATAGTGTAATTTGGTACAAATATAGTATAACTTAGGGATTAAGTTGTGCACCATATCTAGACGTTGTAGGAGCTCCTCTTTGGTTGTGGAGGAAGACACATGTAGATAAGAATAAGACTCAAACAAAGAGAATGTTAGATAAAGATAAGGTGGACTACCAAGCAACACGCTCGGTCCCAAAAGCGTAAAGACTTTCTTAAGGGATGACAGTCCACTTTTTGATAAAAAGAGTGTTGTATAAAATGAAATGGTGAAAGACTAAGAAAGAGAAATAAAGATAATGTGTACCTATTCTCTACATTCAGTCTATCATAGTCACCAACATCGGTAGTCTTGCCAGCATTGGTTGGTCAATATGCCGATGTTAGTTAAGTTACTGATGTCGGTAGGGGCAGTGGGCCTTGGATGGGTTTCAAGGTATGTCTGTGGTCGACAGAGGAGTCTGGGAGTTTAAGGGTCTGTACAAGATTGCAAGACAGTGAATAGGGTTTGAGAGGGGGCAAAGGTCAAGGATAGGTGTAAAAAGAGGATAAGAATAGAAGGAAGGCTTTTCAGCCTTTTTACGTAGGAAGTCAGGTCTGGTTGATAGTATTTAGAAATAGTAAATAGAAACTAATTACTAATGTATTCTAAATTATTGAAATGAAATAGAGAATACTTAGCTCTATTAGAAGAACCAAGGGTGTTAGAATGCATATTATTATTTTGGCTGATGTCGAAGCCCTCGTGTAATGTTCTAATCTAATCTGAAGTCACTTGTGCAGAGTTTCTTTAGCTAGGAGAGTGTTAGTCAAAGTCTGATGTTTGGTCTCAGAGTGTGCGCGTCAATGTCTCAGAGTCTGGGAGGAAGAATTTGGGATTAGAAGCCATTAGGGATTAGGATTTAAGCTCAATCTTAGAACCTAATTTAAGTAACTGACATCGGCTATCCCGCTAGCATTGGCTGACATTTGACTGACGTTGGTGGCTAGATAATGGGTAAAATGGATATTTTTAGCCCTTTGCCCGTTTTCCATCTGCCAAGTGCATTTTCCATTGTAGAATGGTTAAAAGTCAGGGTTATTAGGCATGAGAGTTAGTTAGGAGGTTAGGATGGAGTGAGAATAGGTCATGGGTAGATGACCTAGTCTCAGGGTGACTCATAGAGTAGGAAATGGTCTTAGGGTGAGGTGTTGTGGTGAGGTGTCCAAGGTGAGGTGTCCAAAGTGAGGTGTCCAAAGTGAGGTGTCTATGGTGATGTCATTAATTTAAAATAATTAATTTATTTTAAATTAATAAAGTGTGTAAGGGACCAAAGGGGAGTCGACACAATTTTGGTGTCTACATTTGCCCCTTTTTGTCTTGTTGGTTGTTCTGACGAATTGCAAGACAAAAATAGGAGTAAGTTACCCTAGGTATGGGATAAGGTGTAGATTTCCCCAAGTAGGATGATGAGGTATTCCCCCTCAAAGTGGGAATCGAGAGAAGGTAATCCAAAATTGGTTGCCAATTTGATAGGCAGTGGATGAGTATGGTGAAGTTGGAGTGTGAACGCTGCAATAGTTGAGATTGCACGTATACCACTTCATGTGATAGGTAAGTCAAATTGTCCCAGGTAAGGTCAAGGAGCACTAAAATTAAAGTAACTGGTCCCCAGCTTTTTGGTCATGGCTGATTGGGTTAAACGATCAAAGATGTAGCTCCAATGGTCAAGGAGGACTAAAATCAAACTAATCGAGCCCTAGCTTTTTGGTCATCATTGATTGGGTTAGATCGATCAAAGCGGTATCTCCAATGGTCATCATGTTCTAAGTATCCTAGGCTCAGGAAGTGCTCTTAGAAAACATGAAAATATCACAAATATTAGGGATCAACTTAGTCATGATCTGATAATACGTGTGAGGGTCATAATGTGGGTTGCGTACAATTTGCTAACTATTCGTGAGGTAGCATATATGCAATCAAAACAACCAAGGAAAAGTTGTCTTGAAAGTGGTCATGATCGGAGGAGATAGTCGCAATCTCCAAAGTCATTGGTCGAGTTAGGTTGAGATATGAGTGATCTCAAGTGTTTTGTTTGTTGTGGTTAGGGAGATGTATGTGATCTCCAATGTGCCCCATGAGAAGTCCAAGGTGACTCCTACAGTGTCAGGGCTAGTTGTTTGGTCATGATTTTGGACTAGTCTAGATAGTTGGTCCATCAGGTAGATGAATGAATGAATGGCCGAGCTAACCTCAAAAGACATCATGTCAACTGAGTGTTGCCTACATAGCCCCTATTTGAAGGGCCTCAAGCCAATGTAGTTCTCCCCAAAAGGGAAGAAGAGTTGAAGTGGTTGATAGTTGTTTTGGTCGGGTTAGTGTTGTTAGCATTTCCCATATGTGTGATGGTACATGCTTGAAATGATGAATGTATGATGATGTTACAGCCTTTTCCATATTGTGTGATGGTGTATCTTGTAACATAGTGTGATGTGGTTTTTTATCCCTAGCAATGTTCCATATTTGTGATGGTGTATGCTAAAAATGAAATGAGTGTATGATGTTACAGCCTTTTCCATATTATTTGATGGTGTATTCTGTAACATTGGTGATGTGGTTTTTCATCCCTAGCAATTTTCCATATTAGTGATGGTGTATGCTAAAAATGAAATGAGTGATGATGTTATAGCCTTTTCCATATTGTGATGGTGTATTCTAGAACATTGGTTATGTGGTTTTTCATCCCTAGCAATTTTCCATATTAGTGATGGTGTATGCCAAAAATGAAGTGAGTATATTTATGTTTTTTAGATTTCCATATTGGTGATGGTATATGCTTGACATAAATCGTGTTGGGTTGATAGTTTCCATGTGTATTGTTTTCCATAGAAACTAGTGTGAATGGGCTATGATAATTCATGATGCCATGTTAGTGGTTATAAAAAGGTTTGGTTTGGTTTGGTTTGGTTGGTTTGGATGGTGACAAAGATATGTAAGAAGTGAAAGGCACATTGCTCTTTCATTGACAAGGACCATAATGATAGCATAGATAGGGGTTTTGTAAATAAAAACCCCATTCATGTATTACATCGTTGACCATTGATTTGTGTTAGAAAAGTACTCAAATCACTTGACATTAAGTGAGCTCAAAATCCCTTGAGTATGTTGGGGTAATAGGTTTGATTATGTGATATGTGAGGATAGCGTAACCCCTTTTTAGCAGGGATAACTTTGCCCCTTTTATAGGTAACCCCGAGAATGACTATAGGCAAGTCCATGACTTAATAGTTTGTCAGTCATTTTTTTTGGGTAGGCTGATCAATACGGGAAGTCTACTTAGGGATGTTGTTTTGATTTATGGTCATGTTGAAGCTGATCAACGTGAGAAGCTTCTGAGAGGGTGTTGTGTATGTAGCAAAATTTAGGCATAGCCATCCTTCGAGGGAATGGTCTATAGTTTGCTTTGTATGTTTGGATGTTCATTGAATAACTATCCTTCAAGGGAAAAGGCTATTAATTATAGCAATGATGCAGCTCTCCTTTAAGGGAGTAGTCTACATTTATAATTTATGATCTTTTGTTAGGCATCCCAGTTTTATGTTTATTTTGTTGACTGAACTTTTAGTCATGGACAATACTATAGAGGTTTAAGGGTTTCCCTTTTAGTAAGACAAAGCATTAATGCAAAAAGGGTTAACTAATGTTTATGGGGAAAAAGGGTTGAAAGGAATAGGAATGAGGATGATGGGGGTTGCTCAAGGGAAGAGCTCAAGTTAAACATCAAGTGAGTAATTACATGATTAACAGTAGAATGGTCATAGATGTAAGGCATTAAAGGTCTCAAGTTCTGGCCAGCCTTCGAAAGAAGATAGATGATAAGTCCCTGATCCATACTTATGCATTATGATAAAAGGTTTGAGCCAATTAGGAGCAAACTTGCCTCATTTTCTTCTTTCCATGTTGGTCACATGTTGGTTTTTTTTAAGGATGAGATCTCCAATTTTGAAATCTCACTCTCTCAGATTTTTGTTGTAGGCATGTTTTGGTTGATGCTTGGTAGATATGAAAATGATTAAGAAGTTGGTTGATGCTTGGTTGAGGTCGTGATAGTCAGTACAAAGTCAAATTCCCCTAGTTGATTTTGTGACAGGGACAATGTTTGACACTCATTGCGGATAATCAATGGGTTGGATAAATGAGACAAAGAGAAGACAATGAATCTTCTCTTAGATAAGGAGTGCAATGTGAGGATGCCTCCTACAAAGCTTTTACCTGGTAGGCTTAGTTTGAAAGGGTAGGATCTTGATCTTCTAGGTTATACTTTGGGATCTCAGAATCACTGACGGTGACAGAGGCAATGGTGGGTAATGAATTGACTAAAGCAGCCACTGGTTGGGGGTCTTCGGGTTGGACCTCCACTGCTTGTAAAGCTTTGATCAAGACTTGGCAATGTTGTGGAGAGCTTTGTATTAGGTCATACAAAGGCATCTTCATAGGGGTTTGGTGAAGTTGTTTCACCATGGAGTCATGAATTGGCTTCGAAGATATTGGTTGAGATGTGCCCAAGATTGAATTCTTGGGTTTTGGTGGTGGAGAAGGCTTGACGAATGGATATGTCCAAGGGATAGGAACCTTCTCTTTTCCTTTATCCTTCATGGTTTGTGACCTAGTGGCCACATTGATAGTATTGATTTTGAATAAAGTGGGAGAAGGTGGTAGAGGGATCATAGTCTGATGATGAGATCCCGATTTAGGTGAAGATGTTTGAGAGGCATGGGATGGTGTTGATGGTTTGTTGAAAGGGTGGTCAAGAGGATCCTTGATGAAAAGGGTGTCCTTTTTAAAGTGTTGATGAATGACAACCTTAAGAGTGCAACAATGCTCAGTGTCATGTCTAGGTGTGCGATGATACACATAGATTTGAGTGTCATCAAACCAAGGTGGTTTTGGTTTGAGAGGTTGGAATAGTTTAAGAGGTAAGAGATTGATGCTAGAAGACTAAAACAATTGACATAATAGTAAATCATAGGAACCCACTAATGGGTCTGCACATTTTGTTGTAGTAGGGTTTGATAACTCCTATTTAGGAGTTGTAGGAGGAGTTTTTTAACTTTTGTACCATCTTTTTGTTTGGCAGTGTGGCCACACGCGTAGATGGCACTTTCATGGTAAAAAGTGTCAAATTTTTTGGAGGAAGTATGTTTTTGATGGGTAGAGGGAGTAATGGAGGTGATTTATTTTTGTTAGGTGGTGGAGTAGGGAGCACTCCTATTAAGGTAGAAGGGTGTGGACCCAAGATAGAGGGTAATGGTGAAGGTGGGGGAGGAGTTCTCTGCCATGGTTTAGTAGTCTTTTTTAGCATGGTTTGAGGACCACTATTGTGCAGGGTGAGGTTCAAATCTACCTTCACTTGTGGGTGAGTGAGGTTTGATACAAGGCAAACACTAAGAGATTTAACCTGTCTCAGTATGGTGGATGCCTGTGAAGGTTTAAGTTCAGATATGGATGGTTGAGCCTCTAAAGGTTTGGAAGTAGAATCCTGATCCTCATCAAAGACTTTGGGATAGTTTGTCGCAAAAAGGTTGGCAGTCGAAGTGGGATGTGTAAGATAAGGAGCCTTAAGTCACTCCCATAATGCCTTATGTTTTAGGTTCCTAAAATGGAGAAGTCCTAAGTTTTTTGCCAATCGAGAAAATGGTTTAGGTGACATCATGTGAGGCCTTACAATTGGTCCTTTAGAGGGTTTGGGTGAATGCAAGAGTGGGAATGTGTTAGATACAATGATCTCAGGCCAAAGGTGAGAGAAAACTATCACCGAATCTTCTTCAGCCGAAGTGGGTGAAGTGGCAAGTTCTTCTCTCAGTGGAGAAGGGATTGGAGAATGTGGCTCTTTGAGTAGATAGAGCACAGGGATGATCATGACTTCCACGTGTGGTCAAGGAGTGGGAAAAGTATGATCCTCCATTGTTGATAAGAAGGATGAGGGCAGGGCCATCGACGTTGGTGCCATCAAAGCATCTTCCAATATGGGAGAGGTCAAAGTAGACTCTCCTTCATGTGAAAGGGGGGTTGATGGAGGACTATCCTCCATTGGTGGAGGACAAATAGGAGAGGAAGGCTCCTCCAAAGGGTGAAGTAGAGGGATGATGGCCCCTTTTACATGAGGGTGTGGGGTATGAATGGTAACTTCTTCCAATGGTAGAAGAAGAGGAAAGGTGGGGGCAAGAGGAATAGGCAATACGAGTTCCTCACGAGGTAGAAGAATGGGTAGATGAGGTGTTTGATGGTATGGGGCTAATATGGGTAAAATAGGCTCTTCTACCTGTGGTGGAGAAATATGTTGACTAATGTCTTTCAGACTATGGGAGAGGTTGGTTAGGAATAAAAGGAGAAACCATGTCAACTGTGCATATATTACACTCTTGGGGGTCATCAGCCATGGTCTGGATGTTGTTTTCACTAGTGGGATGGTTAGGGAATGGTTGCCTAAAGACATATATATTTTGGTTAGCTGGTGCATTAGGGTTATCCAAAACAAGGTCCCCCTTGTCCAACATTTTTAAAGGTTTTGCAATTGTCTGTGTCATGACCTTTGACACAGTGATAGTTACAAAAGTCATTTTCCCTATACCATGCAGGGATAGCTTTTGAGGGGTCAAATTAAGGTGGTCAGATTTGAGGGAGATTGAGGACCCCCTACTTTACTATTTTATCCAACATAGAAGCGTATGATTCTCCTATTGGAGTGTGTTGATGTTGTACGTATCATTGTTGGAATTGTCTTGTGATGTATTCTGATGTGAAGGGCTCAGATTGGTTGGTTGTGGTAGAATATGATGATCTAATGACCACAATGTTTATTGATCCCTTGGATTTGGATTGCAAAGAAGGTTTAGAAGAAGAAGAGTCATTGGATTTTGCATTGATATTTTTATTATGCAATTTGACTCTATCTTCTTTTATTGCACAGAGTTCAAGCTTTCGGGCCATGGTGAAAGTTGTTTGAATCCGCAAAGTGGATGAGATGTGCTTGGCACATGCTCTTGAAAAGATCTCAATGAGCTCAAGTTGAGGTAATGAAAAGGAGAGTTGGTTGATCAAACCTCTCCAATAGGCAACGAAGTCAGCTATTGATTCATCGTCGAATTGTCTAATAGAATATAGGTCTGTGATGGAGATTTTTTTAGTGATGTTGATTGAAAAGTGGTCAAGGAATAGTTGAGCTAGTTGAGTGAAGGTGAAGAAAGAGTGACTGGTAATATAACTATACCAATCAAGGGCGGCACCAGAAAGTGACATGGGAAATGTGTGAAGTAATAACGCATCATCGTGTGCTATAAGGTAGCAAGCATGTCTAAACGCTCTCAGATGTTGTTGTAGGTCCTCTTTACTCTAAAAATGAGTAAATTTTGGGAGTTCCCACTGACTAAGATATGGTCGAATAGGGACCGAAGGTGAATAGGTTTGTTACAGATTTATTTGTATGAAAGAACATTCTTCAAACTAGAAATGGATGTCTCAAGGTTAGACATTTTATCCATCAACATCTTAATTAGATCGGTAGATGGATTGGCAGGTGGGGCACCCCCTAAGTTGTAAGGTACTGGAAAGATGTTGGGAGGGGTGTATGATGTACTTGGTTACATTTGTGTAGGTGAAACATATTGGTAGTTCATCATAGGGACTAATGTTAAGGCCAAGGGGGCTTGTGCCATGAAGCTAGAGGGCACAACTTGACTAGATGCCGCCAAGGGTGTTTGAATAGTGGTGGCACTAGTTAAAAGATAGGTAGTCACTCTTGTATTTATGGGCACAAGAGTGGGTGGGATAGAGATAATCAAGTTTTGAAAAGGTGTTGAACTTGGTTGAATTGTTTGTGGTTGAGGGGGTATGGAAACCCCAATGGAGGTAGGTCTAAAAATAGAAGGGGAGGCCAAATCTTGAACATTGGCCATGGTTAGGTTATTAGTTGAGGCAATGGCCTGAGTGACCATGGGTTGGGTAATGGAGGCTATTGATATTATTGTCGTTTCAACTAAGGAAGTTGGCATCCCATAAATAGGGTTACCTGAAGGATCTCGCATTTGGATTCTTGCAAGATAGTGTTGGAGAGCCTTGACGTTGAGGTCAAGGAATCTCTCAAAGTTTTGATCCCCTTCGGGAACAATTGGAGGTTGATTTGGGGTGGTTGGATAGGAGTACGCTCAGTGTCTGAAGTATACTCCATTAGGGGACTTGGTATGAAGGGCAAAGGTGGAAGTGGTTATTGCCTTGTGTGGTCAACAAGATTTTTAGCTTGACTATGTGTCAAATCCATTCAAGACGAAATGGATTTAGGTTCCAAAAATAGTCTGTTTCAGTTTTAAAAAACCAAAATGTGTGTTTAATAGCAAAAAAGTCAAGTTTTAAGGTTGCTATTTTGGAAAGAAAATTTGTTGACAGTGACCGACGTCGGTGGGAAAACTGATGTCGGTGAGTATATTGCTGACATTGGTGGAAAAATTAATGTCGGTGAAGATAAGTTTCTGACGTTGGTGGAAAAACTGATGTCGGTGTTTGTGTATTTCTAGAAACTCAAAAAACTAAAAGTTTTTAGAATAAAGGAGAAATTATGAGTTGTTTTTAGACCCCAGAATTATGTAACCTTACCAGCTCAAAAAACTAGATAAGAACAGCAAAAATGATGATGGCAAGTAACCTCTAAACATTAAATTCCTAAGAATAAATTTTAGAGTCGTGGTGACTTATGCCTTAGAATAATGTGTATGGGAATTGGGCTTTTAGAATGGGTCCTAAAGAGGAAGTCTATAATTAGTTTCGGGTTATGTTTTGGTGCTCAAAAATTTGTGTTAGGTTTCGTACGTGGCCTGGTGCTAGGGGCTTGCTCCCTTCACTTCACGAACCCAGAGCCAAGCTAGGCCGCTTAGCCAATATATATTTTGCCTATAGTTTATACTCTGCCAGAGAACATAGTGGGTCCTCCTCTTGGTTGTGAAGTCCAAGTAGGATTGCCAGGTAAGGTAAGGTATTCGCTAGGTGATGAAATCCTAGATAGGCCTTGTCTCAATTATGTTTAAATGTTTAATTTAATGTGAATGTGGTCTGGTTGTGCAACATATGTGCACTACGCTTTATTCATAATGTGTTTTTAATTACTAAGTGAGAAGGCTAAGTATGCATTCAAACAGGAATGAAATGCAATAAATTTTTTTAACCCAAATTGAAATGTTTTGTTCAGATGCAAACAATTGGAGAAAAGCTTAAGAGTATGAATTTTCACTACTCTAAGATGCAAGGAAAGAGTGACAAGAAGAAAAAGAAAGAATTTATTTTTAACTTGTGTTAATGGCTTCTTTTTGAAATAAAAAGATAGAAGAAGAGGATGTAAGAAGAGAATTTTTCCCTAATGCATCTATATGAAAGTTTGCTTTTTATAAAAAATGAACCCAAGGAAAACTTTAGGGTCCCACCGGGCGTGTCAGAATGTTTCTCTACATTTTTGCTAATTACATTCAAAATAAGAAGAAACTAAAGGTTAAGGGTCAGGGGTTTGTACGTTACCCAGATTAAGTTGCGCACCGTATCCAAACGTTGTAGGAACTCCTCTTTAGCTATGGAGGAAGACACCTGTAGATAAGAATAAGAATCAAACAAAGAGAATGTTAGATAAAGATAAGGTGGACTACCAAGCAACACGCTCGGTCCCAAAAGTGTAAAGACTTCCTTAAGGGATGACAGTCCACTTTTTGATAAAAAGAGTGTTGTATAAAATGAAATGGTGAAAGACTAAGAAAGAGAAATAAAATTAATGCATACCTATTCTCTACAGTCAGTCTGTCATAGTCACTGATGTCGATAGTCTTGCCAGCGTTGATTGGTCAATATGTCGACATTAGTTATGTTACCAATGTCAGTAGGGGCAGTGGGCCTTGGATGGGTTTCAGGGTATGTCTGTGGTCGACAGAGGAGTCTGGGAGTTTAAGGGTCTGTGCAGGATTACAAGACAGTGAATAGGGTCTGAGAGGGGGCAAAGTTTGGGGATAGGTGTAAAAAGAGGATAAGAATAGAAAGAAGGCTTTTCAGCCTTTCTACGTAGGAAGTCAGGTCTGGTTGATAGTATTTAGAAATAGTAAATAGAAACTAATTACTAATGTATTCTAAATTACTGAAATGAAACAAAAGAATACTTAGCTTTGTTAGAAGAACTAAGGGTGTTAGAACATGTATTCCTATTGTGGCTGATGTCGAAGCCCTCGTGCAATGTTCTAATCCAATTTGGAGTCATTTGTGCAGAGTTTTTGTAGCCAAGAGAGCATTAGTTAAAGTCTGATGTTTGGTCTCAGAGTGTGCACATCAATGTCTCAGAGTCTGAGAGGAAGAATTTGGGATTAGAAGCCATTAGGGATTAGGATTCAGGCCTGAGGTTAAAACCCGGTTTAAGTAATCGACGTCGGCTATCCCACCAGCGTCGGTCGATATTAGACCAACGTTAGCGGCCAAAAAATGGGTAAAAGGGCTATTTTTAGCCCTTTGCCCATTTTCCATCCACCAAGTGCATTTGCCATTGGAGAATGGTCAAAATTCAGGATTATTAGGCACAAGAGTTAGTTAGGAGGTTAGGATGGAGTGAGAATAGGTCATGGGTAGATGACCTAGTCTCAAGGTCACTCATAAGGTAAGAAATGGTCTTAGGGTGAGGTGTTTAGGTGAGGTGTCGTGGTGAGGTGTCCAAGGTGAGGTGTCCAAAGTGAGGTGTCTAGGGTGATGTCATTAATTTAAAATAAGTAATTTATTTTAAATTAATAAAGTGTGTAAGGGACCAAAGAGGAGTCGACACAATTTTGGTGTCTACACTTGTTACTAGTTCAAACCATTCATCTGGTTGATATCTCAAGCCATCAACATCTTCACTATTTGATGTGTCTTTACTCATCTTGGACCCTACCTATAAGTCTACTTCTACCTATAGGCCTTTTTCTTGAGAATTATTCCTCTTAACTATTTAAGACACCTTCACTCTTTGAATTATTAATACTATCTCACTTCTTTTTCACTCTATCAATAGCTTGTGTACCTTATGACCAAGTATTGCACCATTTCAATCTTTGAACCACCTATACAAATTATATACATAGTCAATTTGGGTGTAACATTTATTTGTTAGGCATTAGATTCTCTCACAAGGTTATATTATTTTTTCATTAAAATTATGTCTTAAGGCCTTCTACCATGATTTTCTCATTGATACCTAGACCAAAATTAGAAATCAAACATGTAGAGAATTGTATGTACATTGGCAGTATTTATAGAGATCAAGCAGTTGAAGACTATGGACAAGAATTGCATATCATAGAAGTAGCACATGAACTATATAAATCTAAGGGATCTTCTATGAATGATGAAACACTTGGAAGACTCTAATAATGACCACCATGAAAACAAAATAGAACACTTGCAACAAGAGTGATTGAACACCTTATACTTGAGACATATTTCCTCCTCAATGAAAACACTTCATGGATATGAGATAACTAATGAAACCACCATGAAAAGTAACTATTCTACCTCTATAAATACCCCTCAAAACCATTCTTCTCCATCAAATTCTGAAGTGGTGAAATAGATGCAAAATCAAACCTTGCCTAGATGGACAAGGTATAGTGACCTACTATCACTCTTAACAATTGTTCTTAAAGAAGGGGCCATGAATATGAAAAATAATGCCACTAATTTCAAGCTTAATATGACCCCTAATAATTTCAAAAGTTTATGCTCCTAAATATCTCTCTCTTGGTCATACCATTCACTTCAAATTTGCCTTTATGAGCTTATAAAGGCAGTGATGGAGGAGAGAGAATTCTTTAAGTATCTGTACAACTTAAAACTTCATCTAAACCTATAAAATGATTTTAAGGATCCTAAGGGACACTCTAAAACCATTTCCAACTGAAAAATGATCCTCCAAGGTCATACAAGTGCCCAAAAGTGCTTGTAAAGTGGTAATTTTCTCATTTTAGGTGTTGAACCTGCAAGTTTATTAGTCTTTGACTACTCCTGAACATATTTTTATATCAGGTGTTATAGTATAATCCAATGATAGGGGGTTTAAATTATTAGTGGTAAATAATCCAATTAAATTTCCAAACACTTCAAACACTTAAGCTTTCAATACAACCATTTATGAAGAATACAAGATGTTTATAGCAATGAACAATGAAGATAATGCAAGATCACACACACAACACAATATCTACATGGGAAATCCTCTTGGGGAATAAAACCCACTTTCAAGCCTACAAACACTTAGACTAATTATCCTATAAGGTATTACAAACTAGATATTGATCAAGTCCTTCTGACCAGGATTTAGTGAAACAACTATTCCACAAGGAGTAACTACCCCTAAGATGATCAAGTCCTTCTGACCCAAAACCTTGATCAATTCATTTATACAAAATTCCTTTAGTGAAACACCTATTTCACAAGGATCAATTTCCCTTAAGTAAGATAAATTCCTTTAGACCCTATTATGAAGTGAACACCTCCACCTTAGAACTGATGTTTTCAACACTTGATGATAGATCTCTAATTTTCCAACCCCTTCACAAACTCCCTCTCTATTTCATATATGCCTCTCACATAATCATGCCACAATCTCTCTCCTTCTTCACTCAAACTATCCTCATAAACACACTAAAACCTCTTCACACATATTCAATCTTCAAACCTATAATATCAATATTATGACATCATAAATATGACCTAAAATTCATACACATAGTCAACAAAATTCTCTACTCATCAACTCATCAAATAGACACACTACCTATCTTCTCTTATTTACTTCAACACAAACTCCACTCATTCACAAGTCTAGAAATCATCTTCTTGATTTCACTATATATAGATCCTTCATGATAAATAGCTTCTTGGTTAACCATTAGACTTGACTTAACTATTAATTCTTATTTCAAATCAAGACATAACTCAAAACAATCTTCATATGTTGGCCATAGCATCCATGGGTCACCCTTAAGTAGCTACACCTTTCAATAAGGCCCTCGTAGCTCTTATAGGTCTCATGGAGACCTATTCAGCCATTTAGCACTTTATTGAGTAAAAAATGAACATAGGACCACTTCCAAATGCATAGGTCCACTCCACATGACCCCTTCAACTTCCTCAAATCATCACAATCATCTCTGCTCACCTTTGCATATGCTCAATCAACTCAAGCATAGACCTAGTACACAAAAACACTATGAGCGAACACACAATCAAATTTTTAAGAATTATTCATACTCAAGATAGATTTATCATATATCCAAAATACATATATAATATATTTATTAATTATACAACACCTTACAATATCTAAGTCATCATGAAACATCCAAACATTTTCAAAATAAGCACAAATATCCTTCTCAGGTTACTTACAGAATAGTCAAACACATAGTCAACTTTGGAGCTCAATATCTTTGACTGTATGAACACTAAAACATTAAAATCACCTTTTATAGATGTGCCATGGAGTTCTCTACAATTTTTCATTTTACATCACCTTCAAATTCATTTTGTATCAAAAGTTATGGATGAAATATTGAGTACTAGTTTTTCCCTTTGCAAACTTTGAATATTTAAATTCAAAAGGTCACAGTTAAACATCGACCATCTTGATATCATCTCATGCTCTCATTTATTAGATTAAACACACACAATTTATCTTCTTGTAATTTTCTCAACCTTTAACATCATTAAACAATTGTCACTTTGACCACTTTGACTCCACTTGTGTCGTTAGATCAATCTGTATGATTACACATGAACTGTTCAATCCTTATCCTTTAACTTTGCTTGGTATTAAACATAAAATACTCATTACCATCTTGTTTCTTCCTGAAATCTTGGATAAAATTAACTTCTTTTATCTCTTCAAGAGTTTCTCAAACTTTACCTAGTGCAAAATTGACCAAGTATGGGAATCCTTGTAATTTGTCTAAGAAGCCAACTTTGAATCTCAATAACTTATGTTGCGCTTACATGCATGATCTTAATTTTTAACCATAAGATCACCTTTAAAATAGGAATATATTCATGTATCAACCTGATCTTGGAACCTTCACACATGAAATATACAATTCCATTAATCTTCTTACTCAGATTTTTTTGCCATAGAGCCAACTATGCCTAGAATGGCTTGGAAGGCCAACTTTGCACATGCATATCTTTTGATGCACTTCATCACATGACCTAAAATTTATTTCATATAAACTAGGAAAAAAATTAAACAAATAAATATGATCAAATTCTCTTGAAACTACCACACATGTGAAATATCACTACATCAAATTGCCTACTTAGCTTTTCTTGCCACAAGCAAATTTGGCTATGGGAAAACACTGTCAAACTACCTGAGAACCCAAATTTGCACTTGCATATATTTTATCAAATTTTATTTCATGAACTTAAATTTATAAAATATAAACAAGGGACTAATGTGATCACAACTATATGACCAAATCCCCCTAACTCATCTACACATGGTAATTATGACATCATCAAACTACTTACTCAAACTTTTTGCCACTAGACCCAAAACGTTTAGATGAAAAATATGGACAACCAAGTGAAATCCACTCATGAAAAAAAGCAATAAAAACATATAAAACCTCTTATATTACCCCTTACACATGATCAATACTTCAAACTCATCCATAATCATCTCTAAACAGTCAAACTCTAAAGATCAACCAAGCCTACTTCAAGCATACTAGGATAAGCATATTGCACACTTTGTCATTATCACTTAGGATATCAAGGTACTTCATCCACTCACCAATAAACCTCCATGACATCACCATGATATATATACAACTCCCTAACAATCTCCCCCTTTTTCATTGATGTCAACACCCATCATAAAATAATATACAGCTCACCTTCCTTCTCTCTCTTCAAGCACTATCACAATAAGAACTTTCTCCCCCTTTAACACAATGACAAAGTGGGAACCAACTGATCTTGAGGACCTAAAAATACTACCAATATAATAATACCATATTACAAATATATTACAAACCCCCCCTTACTTTGAGCCTATCTCTTCTTACCTTGACAACTTCCTCTTGCTACAAGCTAACACTCTTCTTCAACCAAGCATTGCAACCAATGAAGAAAAAACACTAAAATATGATGGAACTCACCAATAAACATCTAAGAGAGACTTCCCCTAATATCTTTGAGCCATTTCACCTCTTGAGCATCTTCAGATCTCCACACACCATGAAAAACCACCACACAAGCTTACTAGCCTTCTCTTTCTAAACCACCTCAAGGACCACCAATAGAAATTCATGCCACTCACAAAATAGGAAACATGCACTAAACCAACCTAATAACTCACCTTGAAATATTAATTCCTTTATATTTTGGAGAAACTAAACAAAAATCACTCTTTTTCACACTAGACCTGTCTAGACTCCTTGTAACCCTACCTAGAACTTGCAAAGCCTACAACTTTTAATAAATACACCTTCAAGACCTAAAACTTCATATCTGAATCACTCTCATATTCCCCATCAATCACACCAATTTTCATCACCTATATCATCCTTTATAACATACTTACTTTATAAATCTACTAGCTAATTAAGCCTCGATCTTGACAAAAACTTGAATATCTTAAAAACCAAAAACCTTCAAATCTATGTGAAGCTTGATTTGACAGTGCATTTGACCCATTAAACCTATAAATAATCCTCAAACCTCAACTCATAAGGTAAATCACTTTATTTAATATCCTAAAACCCTACATTCTTAAAACAAACAAGGTCAACAAACCACCTTTTGGTCAATGCCCACCTCGAAAACTTCTTTCAAATTGGAGAAAACCATCACACACTTTTGTACCAAGAGTTGAGCTTCCATACCTTTGATAACCTTGACTTCCTATACCATGGCTTTTGACCTGTAACAAGATAGAAAAAACACAAAAAACTCCAAAAGGCACAAAAAGGATCATCAAGACATAAAACCACCTGAAACACATCACACAGAAGTGCACAGACCTTTATGAACACCAAAACTCTTCTTGACACTCCATCAATCTCATTAAGACACATAGAAACACCCATTCTGACCCTATACTATAACTCCTTCACAAACCTCTAGAACAAGCTCATGAACTTGTTACTCCCCCTTAACTAATGACCTTCTAAAATCAACACAAGTCTTTATATAGATTAGCATTATGATATTGAGCACACAAACTTACTTCTCCATAAGAAATATGTATCCTAAGAAGCATAGGTAGAGACACCCTCCATCACAATATCCTATAACAATGTGAAACCAAGAGTTGCCCACAACTCCTCATATTCCTTCTCCTCTTTATCCATCTGATACTTATAGTTCTTTTTATTCTTAGGCTTAAGAGAAGTAACATGCTCATCTACTATAATATTCTCCTTTATGATTAAATTGACAATACATGGAGATAACATAGATTCATGGCATACCTTTTCATTTGTAGAATCTTCCTTACATCTTGGAACCTCATCACTAGGCACTAATTGATGTTCTTTGAATAAAACTTATTCAGTAATAGCAAGGTGTTAACTTGGATCCATACTTACCTTATAACTAGCCTCAATTAGTACCTTAGTCTTCTCCTTGAGCTTGGTCTCTTCATTCACAACATGAGCAGACAATGAGAACCCTTGGCACTCTTCACCTTCTATAGTATTATCCACCATAGCAAATAGATTACTTGAACCTTCAGTCTCTTCATGATGCATACTTACCACCTTTGGATTCCATGAGTTAACTTACCTTCTTCCTTTCACTATAGGATCCTGATTAAACCTATTCTGATTTATAGGCCTTTTCTTGTATAACTAGTAGTGTTACCTCTATGTTCACAGTTGTATCAAACCATTCTTTTTGAAGTGAACTCAATTTTCCCTGCCTGATATGGACAAAATCTTGAAAATTGTCCTATGTCATAACATCTAAGACAAATTACTCCTTTTGAAGAAGACTCACCTTACCTTACCTTATTTGGACAATGCTTATCAAAGTGTCCCTTATCAAGATAGTTGAAACACTCAACCTTGCCCACACATTTTGATTGATGACCCCCATCATAGTTCCATGTAAACTAATTTCTAACAAGTCTCTTGCATTCTCTATCTCTATGTCTGAATTGATTATGAGTATAGCAGTAACCATTGAAATTTACATACCTCATGGAATTTGGTTGTCTAATCTAATTTGTCTTAATTCTATCAGCACCTTCATTCCTTATCTGATGATTCATTTTCAAAGTATGATTGTCCTTGTTCACATTAGTCTTTATCTTGTCTTGAGTTACATTCTCTGGTTCTTCTTTGTATCTAATACCAATTCTATGACTTGCATGCTTTTGACCACTCAAAATATTGTCTAGATCACTTGAGCTCTTTTAAATTTCACAAATGACTTTACCATACAAGATGTCTTCTCTAACTCAGCTTTCAAAGACTCATTTTCAATTACATACCTTGAACACTCATCTTCTTTAGATTTTAGGCTTGTAGATAGGATTTTCAATTGATAACTGAGATGTTTGATCATATCTTCATGCTCTTTGGCCTCTTCATTCATTATTGCCTCAAATACACTGAATTTCTCCTCATAGTCCTTGATTTGTGACTTCATCTTCTTGTTAATCTTTTTCTCAATCTTCAATTCCTCCAAGGCATTTATCAATTTAGTTTCACAATCCACCTCATCTTTATCATCATCTAAATCATTCTAAATAGACCTTGTTTGATCTAAGAAACTACCTTCCTCAGCCATGAAGAGGGATTCATCTTTAGCAGGACCATTATCTTCATAATCATACTCTAAGTCGTTGACTTCACTCTCATCTGATGAGCTACAATCTTCTTTAGTATAGAGACTCTTCTTGTCCTTGAAGTACTTATTGTCAAACCTTTTGAATCCTTTTTTGATTTTATTAGACTTGAATGATCTCTTGTCATCATCATGACCTTGATCATGTTGTTCATCATCATTATTCTTATACTTATGAGGGTACTTATTAGTAAAATGACCTGCCTCTCCACAATTGAAGCATTTGAGGGGTAGTTTACCCTTATACTTGCCTGAACCTATTTTCAATTTTCTTAAAATCAAAGTAATTAGTTCATCTTCATTAATATCATATGTTTCATCTTCCTTGGGTTTTTACTTATCCACTCTTGATCCTGAAAACACTTGGACTACTTATCCTATAAGGTATTATAAACTAAAGACTGATCAACTCCTTATGACCATGATTTAGTGAAATAATTGTTCCACAAGGAGAAACTACCCCTAAGATGATCAAGTGATTTTGACCACCTATTGGTCAAGTCCTTATAACCAAAACCTTGATCAATTACTTTAGACCAAATGCCTTTAGTGAAACACTTGTTTCACAAAGAGCAACTACCCCTAAGGAAGATCAAGTCCTTTAGAGCCTATTATGCAATGAACACCTCCACCTTAGAACTAATGTCTTCAACACTTGATGATGGATCTCTAATTTTATAACCCCTACACAAACTCCCTCTCTATCTCATATAGGCCTCTCACATGGGTATGCCATAATCTCTCTCCTTATTCACTCAAACTATCCTCATAAACACACTCAGACCTCTTCACACATATTCAATCTTCAAACCTATAAAACTAATGTTATGACATCAAAAATATGAGCTGTAAGTCATACACATAGTTAATAAATTTCTTTGCTCTTCAACTCATCCAACAGGCACACTACCTATCCTCTCTTCTTTGCTTCAATGCATACTCCACTCATTTACAAGTCTAGAAATAATCTTCTTGATTTTTCTATATATAGAGCCTTCATGATAAATAGATTCTTGGTCAGCCATTAGAATTTCCTTAATAATTAATTATTCTCTCACATCAAGACACATCTCAAAACAATCTTCATAGGTCATCCATAGCATTTATGGGTCACCCTTAAGCAACTACACCTTTCAATTAGGCCCTTGTAGCTCTTATAGGTCTCATAGAGACCTATTCACCCATTTAGAACTTCATTGAGCAAAAAAAATATAGGACCACTTACAAATGAATATTTCCACTCCACATGACCCCTTCAACTTTCTCAAATGATCACAGTCATCTCTACTCACTCTACATATGCTCAATCAACTCAAACATAGACCTAATACATAGGAACACTATGAACAGACACATAGTCAACTTCTTAAGCATTGTTCATACTTAAGATAGACTGATCACAGTTCCAAAATACATAAAAAATATCCTTATGAATTCTAGAATTCCTTTTACTAGTTAATTCATCATGAAACATACGAACATCATCAAAACAAGCACAAATATTCTTCTCGAGTTACTTGCAAAACATAATCAAATACATAATCAACTTTAGAGCTCAATAATTTTGACTATACAAATACTTAGACCTTTAAATCAGATTTTATATATTTTCCATGGAGTCCTCTATAATTTTTCCTTTGAAATCACCTTCAAATTTATTTTGTATCAAAAGTTATGGATAAAATACTGAGTACTAATTTTTTCCTTTGCAAACTTTGAATATTCAAATTCAAACAGTCACAGTTAAACATTCATCATCTTTCTATCATCTCATGATCTCACTACATAGATTAAAAAAATACCATATATCTTCTTAGAAATTTCTTGACCTTTAACATAGTTAAACAACTATCACTTTAACCACTTTGACTCCACTCATGTCATTAGATTAATCTCTACAATTACATGCAAACCATTCAATCCTTATCCTTTACTTTTGATTAGTTTTAAACATCGAGTACCTCATGCCATCTTGTTGCTTCCTAAAATCTTAGATAAAATGTGATCTTTAAATCTCCTCAAGAGTTACTCAAACTTTACCTAGTGCAAGATTGACTAAGTATGGGTACCCTTACAATCTATCTGAGAAGCCAACTTTAAATCTCAATAACTTATGTTGCACTTAGATGCATGATCTACAATTTAAACCATAAGATCACCTTTAAAATATTAATCTATTCATGTATCAACCTATTCCTATAACCTTTGTGTATTCAAGATATCACACCATTAATCTACTCACACAAATTTTTCTGCCACAGAGCCAACTATGCCTAGAATTGCCTGGGAGGCCAACTTTGCACATGCATAACTTTTGATGTGTTTCATCACATGACATAAATTTTATCACATATTAACTGGGCATAAAAACAAATAAACCCATATAATCAAATTCTTTAACTTTCCACACATGAAAAATATGACTACATCAAAATGCCTACTCAGCCTTTTTTGCCACAAGCAAATTCATCTAAGTATGGGAAAACACTGTCAAACTGACTGGGAGCCCAAATTTGCACTTGCATATATTTTTTCATGTTTCATCTCATGACCTAAAATTTAGTGCATAATAAAAATAGAATAATTTTATCATAACCATATGACCAACTCTCCCTGACTCATCCACATGTGGTAATTATGATGTCATCAAATTGTCTGCTCATATTTTCTACCACTGGACCCAAAATGTATAGATGAGAACTATGGATAACCAGATGAACAAATCATGAAAAAAATCACTCAAATCATAAGAAAACTATTACAGACCTCTTTCACATGCTCAATACTTCAAACTCATCCCTAATCATCTCTAAATAGTCAAACTCTGAAGATCAACCAAACCTACTTCAAGCATATTAGAATAAGCATATTACACACTTTGTCATTGTCACTTAAGCTATCAAGGTACTTCCTCTACTCAATATAACACCTCCATGACATCACCATTATATCATTTACAAATATTAAACATCAAGTACATTAGGTAACCTTAATGAAATGTTTGGATTTAAATTTAGGATGTACAACTCCATAAAATGAGCCAAAAAGGTGATAAAATGAATTTTAGCACATAAAGACAAAATAAAACACTAACACATGATAATATGACCCTCAAAACTCAATAATACTAATCTATAATGCCTATAAACCAAGTCATAACTTTGACCACACTTGACAACAACAAGACCTGTAAATGACCTCTAGGATTAGACAAGCCATATAAGATTAAACCTTGAGCAAAGCTAAACAAGTACAAGTATGACCACATGAAGACATTTCAAGACCATGAAAATAAATTTTAAATGCCACATATAAGTTTGAATATCCATATGAAAGTTTCAATCTATAAGGGGTTGACCTTTTTGACTTAGGAGTCAAAATTGGTCAATAGAAACTTCTTGCTTCAAACATACTCTTTGGAAAAGGCTAATTCATAATTTCCTTCACCTTCTTAGGGTCCATCTTCAACCCATCTCTTGATATTACAAATCCCAAATATACTAGCTCCTCTTTCATGAAGCTACACTTTTTCAAGTTCACCAGCAATTGTTCTTCTATTGACTTATCCAAAACTTACTTCAAATGCTTCTCCTTTGAATGAAATTAGTATGTCATCCAAGTATACTATCACAAACTTACTTTTGAAAGGATTAAGTGCTTCATTCATGATCCTCATGAACATACTTGGAGTGTTTGACAAACCTAATGGCATGACCAGCCACACATATAACCTATTTTAACTATTTAGGACTTAGTACATGTAAATCCTAGGGTGTTAAAGGGTTGAGTACATTAGGTAAATCAAGATAAATATTACAAATAGTTAATCAAATATATTTACCTAAAATAGTAAAGGCAATGAGGAAATGTACTTATATGGAATGAAATAGGTGATGTCAAATGCTAGGAAGGCTAAAACATGCTTGGAGATTAGTAAGGAGTCTTTTGTTCTAAGACTGTAGTTTAAAAATAGCTTTGGATAATAGCATCATTAGGAGGACAATACCACTACAATGCTAGTGTCTAGTTATGGCACTAATGTCCTTTTGTGGAAAAATTACCTGAGACTTTTAGGGATGCTACATGAGAGTTTCAAAAACCTATAGGTAAATTTTTAGCTCTCGGTCATTAATTTATGTCACTCTTTTGTTGTATCTTCTCCAAAACTTAATGAACACCTGCACACATGAAACAAAAATAAGATAAAATTCAAGAAGAAGGTAAAAAATAGGTTATGGGATATTATAATCACATGGGATAAAACCCATGTTATCTTGGTTGTTGCCTACATTAACCCCAATGATAAAGGTCTTAGATCACATATAGTTCTCCCTTAGGGAATGTGCATAATCAACGTGCATAGTATGCTAGAATAACTTTCACTTAAACCCTTCTTTGATCAAGCATACACACCAAGTGTGATAGTTTAGTAATATATAGTATGTTGAGCTATATTATTGACTAATCTTATGTAATTATGTGCCAAGATAGTAAGTGTTAGATGTAAAATGCCTTGTGAGGCTCTTTATATAGAAGGAACTTTGATTTGAATGCAAAACCCTTGTTTGCTAGTCAAAAAGATGAAAAAGAGAGATCAAATCATAAGAGAAGGCTCAGGGAAGGTTTAGAACCCAAAACATGGTAAGAAAGTGATTATTGGACAATAGTGTTGAAAGTGGACACTAATGCATGGTGCTAGTGTCTAGGACTAACATTAATGTCCTGAGGTCCCAAATTTGAGAAAATGCTGGGTATAATAGGTTATGGGGCTTGTGATTAGAAAGGGATGACATAGGACCACTAGGGGTGTAGTAAACAAGGAAAATAAAACATAAGAAAGACCAAAATACCCAAAATGACCATGTAAATAAGAGTCACATCTATCATTAAGACCTTCCTATGAAAGATCAACAAAAGACTTAGTATTTTTGGTTGCTTGACAAAATTAGGATGTGTATATTTTCCAACCTTTTATTTTAGTAATGCAATGAAATAAAAGTACTAGAGTAAAAGAAAAAGATAAATGTGTGCCTTTACTTACCTTTGGGGATGTGCTCTAGACCTAGCCCACTTCTTGGCTAGAAAGGTGGATAGGATTTGGAATGATGTATGTGAAGAGGAAATCCATAATATGGGTGCCCTTTGTACTAAATCTGAATAATGAATTGAATTATGAGGAACAAAACCCTATTTTTCCCCCACCCTAATATTTGGATTGGATCTAAGATTGTGATATGTAACTATAGATAAACAAGGCCTATTTTCCCCCACTCTAATATCTAGATCGAATCTAATAATGTAATCTATAAATGTGGAGAAACAAGGCCTACTTGCCCCCACTCTAGTATTTAGATTGAATCTGAGAATGCAATCTATAAATATGGAAAAACAAGGCTTGCTTGCCCCTACTCTAATATTTGGACTAAATTTGAGTTATGTAATCTATAACTAGAGGTCAAAACTATCACTTGGCCTGTATAATCTAGGTCTAGTGAAAAATTATGTATCAACCACTACAAATGGCCATGTGACTCAAACTAGTGAAATCTTAATGATATGTCAGTAGAAATTTGAGTATAATCTAATAATATAAACATAGAAAATGGTATAACTTGACATTCCATCTATATAATTTGATGAAACCCTATAGAATCGAGGACATGTGCCATGCATCATGCCCCTAAACATAATATTTGAGTAATGTAATTATGTATCTGAACTAATATCTAACAAGAACATGGAACCCTTTAAATTTGAGTCAAGTTGTGTATCTAAATATCTGAGCCAAACTATATATCTAATCCTATATATATATTTGATCCTATCTATATATTTGAGCCTATTTGTATGTCTATGTAAATTTGTATTTGAACCAATCTGTGTGTTTGTGTAAATTTATATCTAAACTAATATGTGTTTGTGTAAATCGATATTTGAACCAATCTATTTATCTGTGTAAATTTGTATTTGAGCCAATCTATGTGTCTATGTAAATAGTGTATATGTCCCTTTTTGGTGAGAGAGTTGAAACTATGGTAAGGGTATCTAACCAAAAGTGATACTGACTAATATGTTATTATTACTTAGCATTGGTAATGTTATTTTAAGTTTGACTAATTTGTTTATTATAATGAAGTTGTTTCTAAATTGGGAGGAGGATAGACCTTTGGTTTATATTGAGCTTATTAAATAAATATACGTTTTATCATTTTACAAAATTGAATTGATCGAGATAGTAGAATAACTAGTACAAGGTGAGGGATATCATGATCAAGTCCCATATATAATAAATAGATCAAAAATTAGAGCTACGGTTCTTGAGATATCATGTTTAGAAGAATTTAGTATTAGTTGGAAAAATTGGCATTCAAGGTCAAGCTTAGGTACGTGGAATTTTTAAAACATGGATTAAATAGTTTGGTTGATTGGTTTGACAAATCATTTGAACCATTTGAGTTGATAAAAATTATTTGCTCTGAGCTTAGAAACATGTCGAGGAGACTAGAAGTGAATGCAACCCGGTATAAGGAGGTCGAAGCACTTATCTAGGCTGGGGAGGAGGTTACCATGTTAAGGAATCTATCATTTTCCCTATTTTTATATATTTATTACATTTTTTATCTTCTTTAATGAAAAATTAGTATTTTAAATCCATGTTTAGGAAGATGATGCTATTGTCTTGAGTATGGTGCTAGTGTCCTAAATATGGCATTAGTGTCTTTGGGTGCATCACTACCATCTTCGGTATAACACTATTGTCCAGCACTACTATCTAGGATATAATGCTAGTGTCCACTAATCCAAATTTATTTTTTTTAATTCTAATTTATGTTTAATGACTATTATTACATATTTATCTAGTATTTTAAGATGTTAATGCTATATTTGGTTATATGTTATAGGTAGATGCGTGTATGAGGGAGTTTTGAAGTGGTCAGATGATGGAGTGTTTATGGGGACTACCTTTCATAGATGACGAGAGGTTAGTGATCCATAGAGCTGGTTTGGGCCATGTGGCATCACTAGCTCTAATGCCCTAGGATATGTATATGATGATGACATTGTGTGAGAGGTGAAATGTTGATACTTGTATATGTTAGTTGCCTATTAGAGAGATCATTATGATGTTGGAGAATATCTATGGGATCTTGAGATTTCCCATTATTGTCAGAGGGTAATTTTATAGGAGGACACTAAAGATCAAGCTATAGAGTGGTTTGTGAGGTAATTTGAAGTGATTCCCATAGGGACTCATTGGGTAGGGAGTAGCAGTAATGTATTATTATCTTTGATTGTTATGGCCAATGTTCAATGGTTGCAAAAGTTTTTGGTGGTGCTATTGGCTTCCTTTATTATTGGGGATGGGAGTGGGGTATCTATATAATATAGGATACATGGTATAGTGTAGGATATAGAGGAGCATGGGACTACATACTCATGGGGTTTTACTATGCTAGCCCATTTTTATCAAAATTTATACCATTTCACTTAGTAGTTATGCATGGGTGTTATTGGATTTTCAACATTATTGCATTGTTGGGCCTATGAGCATATTATAGTGGCTAGATTGGAGGTGTGCCCACAAAGGGATTGGGCTCACCCATAGATGTTTACATAGATATGGACTGGTATAACTCACATGATTAAGAGGAATATTACGTATTATCGATAGTTGTTGGATAGGTTGGCAGTTGTAGATATTATTTAGAGACCCTACAAGGGCTTTAAGGGGTCACCTGAGGATAGTGTTTAGCTAAGATGGGTTCAAGTGAGTTGTTAGATACATGACCATTAGGTTAATGTGTTTAAGATATTTCAATATGAGTGAGTCATATTGTAGTTTGGTGTGACTTAGGATGTTCTATCAGCACCATGAGTATGGGTGAGGAGTTCTTGGGATCTAGTGAGGCCAAGGAGTAAGCCTAGAACATCAAAGGTGGACCTATCTCTAATTTCATTAACAAAGTAAGATGTAGTGCTAGATATACTAGATGTGGATGATGTAGGAGTTACCGATACCTACATAGTATGGTGGGTGCAATATATATGGGCACCATTATTTCTAGGAGGTGGTGTTTTCATAGAGGATGTGGTGGATGTTGAGCACATTATGATATTTAAGGGTAGGTTCTTATCGTATGTATGCATGTTTATTTTACTTTGTTACTTATTTATTTGAGTAGGTCTCTGATGTATTGTGTTGGTATGTGTAGGTTCAGGTGATGATGAGTATTGGGAGACCATTATAGAGTCTATACTCTAAGTACTAACATGGCATATCCCTGATGATTTTGTAGATGATGAACTAGTGGAGAGGGCCATAGATGTTGTCAATGTTCATGTCCACATGTTTGATCAATTAGCCATTACTACTACATCATATAGATGAGTAGATACCAATAGGGATGAGGCACATGTAGAGCTATAGAGATGATTTATGCTGGCACCTAATGTTTTGGGTGGGATAGGTAACATGATAGTGGATGAATATATTCATCTATAGGGGGAGCACATAGAGTTATTGGTTGAGGTAATAGTGTTATGGGATAGAGTGTAGAGACATCAATCTCTAACTAAATCTAGTGGGATGGTAGAGCATCTAGCTTTAGTATGGATGTATAAGAGAGTGAGAGTGAGGGGGTGGTCGTAGTTACCAAGCTCTAATTATTGAGTGACTTGTATCATTATACTAAAACTAGTATCAAGTTTTGTGTGTGTGTGTGTGTGTGTGTGTGTGTGTGTGTGTGTGTGTGTGTGTGTGTGTGTGTGTGTGTGTGTGTGTGTGTGTGTGTGTGTGTGTGTGTGTGTGTGTGTGTGTGTGTGTGTGTACATGTGTGTGTGTATTTTTGTTGTTACATGGGTATCATTTACATTGGCATATTGATTTTTGGCATTATGTATTTACAAATGTGTTTGATTATATCCATTATTTATATGTTGATATAGAAATATGTTATTTGTTTAAGTAATGGTAACTAGTTATTTATTTATTTATAAATGTTTAAGTAGATATGCATATTGGATTAGGAATGTTAGTTGTTAGTATAGGTGTTATAAGAGTATCATAAGATATTTTATTTTGGATCAGGTAAATTTGGAATGCATTATTTGAACCCAGATGGTGTGGTGAATAAATGACCATATGGTTCTTGTTGTGTTAGCATAGAAATTAACTTTAGAACTGATATTGCTCATGGTAAATTTTTAGTAGTTAGATGTGTAGACTTTGTAGCAAAAAGCCTAATCGACTATCATATTGAAGATGTGCTCTAATCTTTGTAATTTTTGCTAAATATCTTAATTATTTGGTGAACTATGTTATGATCTCTATGATCTCTATCAAATATCTTAATCAGTTATTGAACTATTCTCTGATTTATATGATATCTACCAAATATATTAATCAGTTGTTGACCTATAACTAGTGATTGAGTTACTTTCCATTTTTATATCATGTTACTACAAGTAGGTGGATCTTTGTGAACTAGATGTCATCTCTGTTGACTTTTTGGTGTATGAAATCTCTCATAAGTAGGTGTCCTAGAAACCACATGGCTCGTATAATGAGTAACCAATGGCTCTTTAAAAAGAACATCCTGAGATAACTCAGTCATAGAAGAGTGATCTAGGAGAGTTTGGATAATGAGATCTTGATGCCCCCTGTGTAAAGGTTATAATGCCTCTATCAACATACTGGTCAATATAAGCTTTGATTTTATAAAAGTTGTTGTCCCAATGTCCATTTTTCTGACAAAAATATGGTTTATTTTGTATCCTATGGAGATGATGTGTTGGATGGTGATGAATAGAAGGAAGTGTGATAATCTCCTTATGTAATAATGTGATTAACATACATGAGGCCTATTTTTGTATGAAAACTATATAGCCCCTCTTTTGGTGTACTATACTCTACTCACTGTAGGATATGCTCTTGTTAGGACCTAAGAAGCACAACTAATTACCATATACAAGCAACTAACCACAAAATTAAACCAGAAGCAATAAGTAACTAGAAACCAAAAACAACACAGAATTTGAGAGACAATACACAATCTTGTATTCAATACTCTTCAAAAGGAAATATAATAAAGAAGTGCCACAGTCGTCTTCCCACACACCTAGGGCATACAGATATTCTCCCTCAAGAGGTCACTCTCTCTCTCAATTATGGTCACAAAAAACAACTCAAGCATAGAGCTATTATTCACCTCCAACCAATCAGTAACAATACTGCCAGTACCAAGCACTCAAAAGTACTTCAAGTATATCTCCTTAATCTTGCAACAACCTAAAAATGAACCTAATCTTACTTACCATGTAGATCTTCTACCTGATCTTGCACAACCTGCAGATCAACCTGATCTTACAATTAGAAGAAAACTCTTTCTTGCCTTAATTACAATATAGCCCATGAGTCTCTTAAATAGACCTCATGCAAACAATAATTTGAATTTCTTAATTACAATAATTAGACACATAAATCAAGACTATAATTATCCTTTAACATGCAAACTGGCTGTTCAACAACTAACTGTTTGTGCAACAAATAGTTCTGGAATGCATAGGCGACTGACGTCGGTCCCTGTCTGTCTGGGGATGACCGATGTTGGCCGATCCCTGACCAATGTCAGTTGCTCTGCACACTATATATGACTGATGTCAGTTGATCAGATTGACATCGATTGCTCTACAACTTAGCATCCTCCTCCATTTGCATTAGTGAAGCTTTTAGCTCCATAACTTAACAATCTCCCACTTAGAGATAAATAGTTGCACCTATACCTGTACCTATACCTGTACACTACCTAATTTGTTTCCTAGCTTGTATTCCTCTTCAAGATCAATCTTGAATACCAACCACCACACATCTTATGGTGCAACAGCTGTCAACCAAGTAACCTGCCATATCCAATTCTACATACCCATGTAGAGAAGTGCTTGACCCTACATCGCATGTATACTTGCTGTTAGTCCCTCTCAGATACCTGAGAATCCACTGAACCACTTTTTAGTGCTTCTTTATTGGATTGGCCACAAACTCACTGACAACTCCCACTGCTTGGGAAAACTTAGGTCTAATACACATGTACTTAACCTCATCATGTGATTGGGAACACTGCTCTGTTAACCGTCCATCCATAGGTGTGTTAACCGGCTCTGCATCTTGCATCCTAAACCTCACCACTACCTTATTCACACAATCATCCTGAGACAACATCAACTTATGATCTTCTTTGTCTCTAGGAACACTCATGCCAAAGAATCTTGCTGCTCCCAGATTCTTCATGACATACCTTTGAACTAACTTTACCTTTAGCTCAGAAACTCCCTGCATGTGTGACCCTGTAACAAGCATACACACCACATATAGTAACAAGATAATGTAGCTAATATTATCCAACTTGGTAAAGAAAACACAATGGTTACCATGACATTGACTAAAGCCCTGCTTTGTCATCCACTTGTCAAACCTTCATTGTCCTGCAGCTTGCTCAAGACCATATACCCTGGCCTTCTATCTCACGTGTCCATTCACTCTCTTCTTTGACCTGGGAATCCATTCATATTTTAGTGCTTTCACTCTAGCTAGAAACTCTACCAAATCTCTTGTTTGGTTCTCTTCCAAAGAATTCATGCCATGCTCCCACTGTTTACTAGATTCTACTTATTCTACTTCTTTAAAACTTCCTAGTTCTTGACCATTAGTGAGTAACAAGTAATCTAAAGAAGGGGAACAACAAATTTGAGGCTTACTTACCCTTTCAGTCCTCCATATGGGCATTTGAGACTCCTTGATAGCTTGTTATCCACCCAAAATCCATTCTGATAGTGACTGATGTCGGTCACCTCCTAGTCTGCACCTGACCGACGTCAATTCCATGTGACTGACCTGACTGCCAACATCGGTTCCCTGATCAATGTCAGTGTCTACCTACCCAACACCACCGACTCCTCTAGTCTGCACATGACCAATGTCGGTGCCTGTCTATTCGACATCGATTCCCCCTGACCAACGTCGGTACCTGTGTTTACTTGTGAGTGATGACTTTTTACCCGCGAGCTTACTTTGAATCATTCCCTTGTTCAAACTACCCTACTCAAAATTCTTTAGCCCCTGTGACTGATTTCTATCCATCATCTTCTCCTTAAACACCAAGGCTTTCCTATTGTTGTCAAAACCATCAAATTTCCTTTTTGTGCCATAAACCCAATCCTTTCTTGTAGCATCAGTATCAAGAAACCTCACTTTCTTCTGTTGCTTAAAGAAATCTCAATCTATGCTTCTCGAATCTGAAATTTTACCCTTTGAATCAAGAACATGCATCCCCTTCTTATTCATGTGACCAAGCCTACGAAGCCACATCTTTGAATCTACAGCTAAAGTAGATAAACCAGAAGGAGAATCAGTAATACAAGTAGATAGATAAAGAGTACCTACTTTCTTACTTCTTGCTAAAACAAGTGCACCCTTGGTAACCTTCCAAGAGTCCACTGTGAGAGTTACTGTGCATCCCTCATCACCCAAACTTCCTACAAAAATCAAATTCCACTTCAGGACTAGGATATGCATGACCTCCTTCAACACCCATGTGTTGCCCGTCTACAATTTCAGCTTCACTTTCCCTTTGCCAACCATTTGACAAGGCTTATTGTCCCCTAAATAAATCTCTCCAAAGTCTCCCTGGACATACTCATGGAAAAATTCTCTATTTGGGGATGCATGGAAAGAGGCACTAGAATCTAACACCCAAGATTCCACTTTATCCAAGGAACATACAAGAGCATCCTATGCAACAATACCTACAACAACTGCTTCTTCATTTCCTTCTTGTTGATCTTCAACCAACCAACAATCTTTCTTTACATGCCCTTTCTTTCCACAATTCCAAAAAAATTTCCTATCGGGCCTGGATCTAGATCTCCTACCTATCTTTGACCTTGATTTCTCTTGCTCTATCTTCTCTCTTTTCCTTCCCCTTCTTTCAACACTCAAAGCATTCCCTGATGATTCACCTGTGCTTTTCCTATGAATTTCTTCATTCAAGATTACACTAACAACATCATCCACTTTCAAGTTATTTGAAGCAGACACAGTATTACTAACTGCCATTACCAAACTATCCCAACTTTCAGGTAATGAGCATAAGATTAAGAGAGCTTTAATTTCATCATCAAAACCAATATTGACTGAAACTAACTAGTTTACCAAACCATGGAAATCACTAAGATGACTATGTACCGATCCACCTTCCTACATTTGCAAATTAAATAATTGCTTCATAAGAAATACCTTATTCAAAGCTGAGGGTTTTTCATATAAATTTGCCAAAGATCCCATCAACTCTACCATTGTCTTAGCCTGTGATAAGTTGGAAATCATAGACGATGCAAGACTGAACCTTATAGTTCCCAGAGCCTTCCGATCAAGAACATTCCATTCTTCATCTTTCATATCCAAGGGCTTGCATGCAACCCCACCCAATGGTAAGTACAAATCTTTCTGATACAGATAATCCTCTATTTGCATCCTCCATAATTGATAATTAGTGCCATTGAATTTCTCCATTCTTAGCTTACTTTCTTCTGCAATTACTATACTCCCACTCAATCAGAAACCCCTGAGACTGACCTATAATCAAACACAAACCTACTTTCTGCAACCTTAGCTCTGATACCACTTGTTAGGACCTAGGAAGCACAACTGATTACCATATACAAGCAACTAACCACGAAATTAAACCAGAAGCAATAAGTAACTAGAAACCAGAAACAACACAAAATTTGAGAGACAATACACAATCTTATATTCAATACTCTTTAGAAGGAAATACAATAAAGAAGTGCCACAGTCTTCTTCCCACACCTCAAAGGCTTCCCACACACCTAGGGCATACAGATATTCTCCCTCAAGAGCTCACTCTCTCTCAATTATGGTCACAACAAACAACTCAAGCACAGAGTTGTTGTTCACCTCCAACCAGTCAGTAACAATACTTCCAGTAGCAAGCACACAAAATTACTTCAAGTAGATCTCCTTAATCTTGCAACAACCTGCAAATCAACCTGATCTTACTTACCATGTAGATCTTATACCTGATCTTGCACAACTTGTAGATCAACCTGATCTTACAATTGGAAAAAAACTCTTTCTTGCCTTAATTATAATACAGCCCAGGAGTCTCTTAAATAGACCTCATGCAAATAATAATTAGACTTTCTTAATTACAATAATTAGACACACAACTCAAGACTATAATTAGCCTTTAACATGCAAATTGGCCATTCATCAACTAATTTTTCATGCAACAAATAGTTCTGGAATGCACAGGCAATCGACGTCGGTCCCTGTCTATCTAGGGATGACCAACGTTGGCCGATCCCTGATCGATGTCAGTTGCTCTGCACACTATATATGACCAACGTCAATTGATCAGACCGACGTCGATTGCTCTACAACTCAGCATCCTCCTCCATTTACATCAATGAAGCTTTTAGCTCCACAACCTAAGAGCTCTATGAAATGGATTTTTACCCTTGCTGAGTATCTTAATTGGTTGTTTATGTTCCACTTTTTTCTTAATCATAGGTGGAGTAGGTTCCTATACCATATTATATGACTATGGATGTGGTATATATAAATCCAAATCTACCTCTGAATGTGTTTCAACTAGTCCTAAATTTTTCTCTAATCCCAAACCTATATAACATATATGCCTAAATGATTTGGATGTATCATATAGCAATTTCTCCTTAAGAGTAAAAATTAGGCCTCTAGTAAAGATGTATTTACCTCTAAATATGTCAGCTGGTAAATCAACTAATGCATACATGATTTGAATCTTAGAATGTACTCATTTGCTATTTTTGTCTTGCCCTGGTGTAGTAAATGCAACATTCTCATATATAACTCAAGGTCCCTTATTCTAAATAAAATACATGAGAAATACTACTTCTAACTCATCATATGTATGTAGTGAACTACTGGAGAGTGCATGATGGAATCATTCTAGTTATTAACCCTCCAAACACTTGTGGTATAATTGTAAGAGAGTCAAAATGCAAGTGACATGTGCCATAGATTTTTTGTAAGCTTCAAGGTACAAGTATGGATCTCCATGCCCATCAAATTTTGGTAACACTGGTATCTAAAAGTTGGGTGGCAACTTTATAGTGAATATTTTGCATGGAATAGGATTGCCACGGATGGCATTGTAATAAACCCAAGAGTGGTATGCTTTACTTTCCAATGTGAGATGGTGTACTTTTTCTTGTAAATCACCCATGGCATGCATCAAAGAGATTATAGCTTGTGAATGTATATTAATATCATCAAGGGGTTCATTTAACTCTTTAATCTTGGCCATTGGTACACTACATTGTAAAATGATAGTGGGTTTGCTCACTATAACCTTTGGAGGGGTGATAGCTTAGACCTGGTTAGAGGGAAATAAGTTATCACCCTCATGTAAGTTAGGATGAGAAACACATGCTAATTTATTAAGGGGGGGCTAGTTAGATTCATTAATATCCCTTATATTATTAATTGGTAAGGAAGTATCATGTGCTAATGGACTAGAAAATACATTATCCTCATGCAAGTGTAAATTATGTAAACTATGAACATAAGAGTAAGTGCATGTGTGATTTTTAGCATTTGAACTAGCATTTGATAAGTAATCAATTTGAATACAAGTAATGGGAGAAGTAGGGAGAGAACTAGAAGTAGTAGATTCACTTTCTTCTTCATTAACATCATAATAATTATTGTTATTCCATATTTTATCAAAATCAAAATTTATTTCACTTGTATAAGGGAAGAAGAGATGTCATTTTCATGCTCAATAAGAGAGAGAGAGAGAGAGAGAGAGAGAGAGAGAGAGAGAGAGAGAGAGAGAGAGAGAGAGAGAGAGAGAGAGAGAGAGAGAGAGAGAGAGAGAGATTAGAATAAGATTTTAAGTTTTTACTACTATGCAATATAGAATCATGTGTATGTGCAATGCAATGTGTATCTTCACTAGTTATGAGTGGAATGCATGCATTATCATACTTTCTAATCTTGGAGTCAAGGGTAGAAGAAAGAGCACTCATATTTTCATTGGACATATTATAACATGTAGGAAAAGAGTTAGAGATATTTAAAGTATTTACATTACGTGTGGAATCATTATGTTGAGCTTAGAATGTAAAATAAGGTGACGAGACAATATCATCTACTGTAGTTTGAAAATCTAGAAAAGGAACATCATCATCTATACTTATTTTTTCAAATTGAATTGAGAAAGGTAAATAATGTGCATTTTGATTTTCTATGCTAGAAACATCATGTGTAATGTTAATTGAACCATGCAAAGGTAAATTGATTTTATTATTCTTGTATTGCTTTAATTTGAATAAGGATGTAGTAAAAGTGGTTGAAAAACTAGGATCGCATTGAAATAAAACACTACCAACAAGAGGTTATTTTGGAATTATATTTTTATTCTAATTTTGAGAAGGGAAGAGAGAGGAGAAAGAGAAGAAGATGCATATAATATATCCTCATAAATGCTTCCATTATAATGTTCATAATAGTCATCATATCCATCATTACCATAATAATCATCATCATTATAAATGAAATCATGCTCATTATCAAGTGCTAGTGTGAAATTTTGAAACTTTGGTCCATTCATTTGCAAATTTATGAGAAAAAATTAGAAATGTATCAACTGGGTGAGGGGGGAGAGGTTCCCTAGAAGTCATCTTAAACTTACCATGAAAAATAGTATAAAAAATGAATAATAAGCACACAATAGGTATAAGATAATCTAACAAAAATAAAATTGAAATTATGTTATATATTCAACCCAAATTTCAAAGAAAATTGGAATTTTACTTAAAACCCTAAAGGCTAATGTTTGAACATATAGGGACCTAGTATGCGGATCTAGGTTTTTTGAGGGTTTGTTGGCAAAATTCAATCATATTAAATTAATGAAATCATAATAAAGGACTAATTTGGATTAGTTAGGTTATGCAAAAATTATGGAAACTATAAATTTATAAACCCTAATTTATTACACAAAAATTATGGTAAACCCTAAGATGAAACTAGGCTTTTTAAGAAATATTCGAAGGAGGTCAGGTTCACCAAATATTTTAACTATTTAGGACTTAGTACATGTAAATATTAGGTTGTTAAAGGGCTGAGTATAGTAGGTAAATCAAGATATATATTTCAAATATTTAATCAGATAGATTTACCTAAAATAGTAAAGATAATTAGGAAATGTACTTATCTGGAGTAAAATAGGCATTGTTAGATGTCAAAAAGGCTAGAATAAGCTTGGAGATCAGCCAAGAGTCTTTTGTTTTAGGATTATAGTTAAAAAATAGATTCAGATAGTAGCACCATTAAGAGGATAATAGCATTATAGCACTAGTGTCTAGTTATGGCACTAATGTCCTTCTATGTAAAAATTATGCGAGACTCTCAGGGATGCTGCAAGAGAGTTTCAAAGACCTGTAAGTAAGTTTTTAGCTCCTAGTCATTCATCTATGTCACTATTTCTTTGGATATTCTCAAAAAACTAATGAATACCTACACACATGAAACAAGAAGATCAATGCAAAATAAGGGAAAAACTAGGTTGTGGGATATTATGATCGTGTAGGATAGAACCCATATTGTTGAGACCATTGCCTACATTAACCCTAATGATAGGGTTCTCAGATCACATGTAGTTCTCCCTTAGGTAACATGCATAATCAACACACATGATATGCTAGAATGACTTTCACTTAGGCCCTTATTTGATCAAGCATGCAAATCTAGGTGTGATAGCTAAGTAATATGCAGTATGTTGATCTATATTATTGACATATTTTATGTAAATATGTGCCAAGATAGTATGTTTTAGATGTAAAATGCCTTGTGAGACTCTTCATATAGAATGAAATTTTATTTGAATGTAATACCCTTGTTTATTGGCTGAAAAGATGTAAAAGAGATATAAAATCATAAGAAAAGGCTCAAAAAAGGGTTAGGACCTATACGATGAGTAAGTGACTATCGGACACTAATGTTGAAAGTGGACACTAAAATATGGTGCTAGTGTTTAGGATTGACATTAATTACATGAGGTCCCAAACTAAGTAAAGACTAGGTAGAATAGGTCAAGGGGGGCCTATGATTGGGAGGGGATGACATAGGACCACTGGGGGTGTAGAAAATAGAGAAAACAATACATAATAAAGACCAAAATACCCAAAATGACTATGTGAACAAGAATAACATCCCTCACTAAGACCTTCCTATGAAAGAACAATAAAATACATAGTATTTATGATTGTTTGACAAAATTAGGGTGTGTACACAAATTTTCATTCATCTTGAATGCAATCTTCCACTCATTTCTTTCTATTATGCAGATTTGATGACACCCACTCTTCAAATCTATGTGTACCTTGCTCCACTCAAATAGTCTAGTAAGTCATCCATTACTAGTAATGAAAACTTGTACTTAATGGTGATCTTATTTTTTCTAGGTGAATCCATACAAACTCTCCATTCCCCACATTTATTTAGTGCAAACATAATTAGAACTACACATGAGCTTAGAGTCTCATGAATTAAACCCTTCCTCAATAACTCTTGCACCTACTTTTTTATTTTCTCATTCTCCATCAGATTTAACCTATAGGTTATTTTTTAAGCACACTCATTCTTAACACTAAATCCATATGATGGATAATACTTTTTACAATTGGTATTCCATCCAAAAATTCACTTTTCACAATATCAACATAATCTTTCAACATGTTTTGAATTTACATAGGTAAATCACTTAACATGGTGGTTATCATAACTCAAGCACAAGATTTGAGATTAGTGCAAAACATATTTCTTCCTCTTTATCCACCTTTAAAAACCCTTTATAGGACACTAATATTCCTTTAAAACTATTGTCCACCTCATATCCTTAATCTTTCAATGGACTCAATGTGAATCTCCTATCATCCTTTGTAATTGAGTACATGTTTTCTCATCCATCATGCATGACTCTCCTATCAAACTACCATGGCCTACCAAAAAACACATGACCAACATCCATGGGCATGATATCACATAAAAATTCATCCTTATATGAACCAATTTGAAAATTTACCATACACTACTCTTTCACTAGCACCTGATGCACTTTGAGCAACTAAAAAACCTTCTATGGTGTAGGATATGTCAATTGTTTCAACCTAATTTTTTTGACCATTCATCAAAAAACCAAGTTATCTATGTTATTATTATCAATCACAACACTATAACACATAACTCTAGATTTATAAACAATCTAGAATAAACTCTTTCATTGTGTCAATTTATTCACCTCTGTGGTTGGTTTCAACATCACTCTTTTCATAAATTGAGCCTCTCCTTCTTCTAGCTCTTCCATATGATTTGGAGACGTAACGCTCTCCTCATCTCCAAAATATATATAGGTTGTCCTTTCATCTCTCTTACCATTATCTAAGGGTTTTTGGGACAATCTTTCTCCTTATGACCAACATACTCATTACACCCAAACACTTACTATGAAAACCTCCACCTCTACCTCATTTATAGAAGCCTTTTCCTCTAGAAGAGTATCATCCTCTCGTGCATGAATTGTGATTTTGTGAATGGCTTGCCTCTTCACCATTATTTTTTTGACCTCTTCTATCATTTTTGTGTCCTCATCCTCTCAAATACTTTCTTCTACCTCTATAATTCACTTGATACTACCTTGTCAGATCGTATTCTGCCTACAATACACATTGATAGGCTTCCTATACATTTGTTAGGTTCAATAAACTTATTTTGTCTTGTATGGTAAAACATATTCCATTCACATACCTTGAAAATTTTTCTATATCTTCCTTAGCATGTCCAAATATTATTACGATTCTATAAAATTCCTTGATGTAGTATTTGATACTCATCTCCTTTTACCTCAAATTCTACAACTTTCTAAAAATCTCAATTGGTAGCTTGAGGGTAAAATGTTAACCTTCAACTTCACTACCATTCTATCCCATGATTTTATTTTCTCATTATCCTTTCTTTGGCTCTCACCCTACACATGATCCCACCATAAAGAGTCATAACTCTTCAACTTAGTGTAGACAAATTTCACCTTCTTGTGTTCCTCCATAGACTCATAATCAAAACAGTTTTTTATTTTAGTGATCTAATCCATGAGTTTTTTAGGAATCAAATTACCATTATAATAGGGTGTATTTAGTTTCAACTTATTAATAAGCCTCACCACAACTCTGATAAATGTCATCCCAGGTTCATTTTATATATCTTCTAGACCAAACTCTTAATATCCTTCTTCCTCATCATCGCTCATGTCTCCACCATAATCCACTCTCATTTGAGATAATTATATTGCATCTGACATTTTGTGCATACCTCTCATTATCTCAACTAAATTTGCAAATTGAGATCCTCTTGTTTTCCCCTCTCTAAACAAAATTTCCTCAATGTGCCATCTCTCCTATGATGCAAACTTCTTTTTCATAGCTTGGCAATAGACTCAACCTGAGTCTTCTTCATGCACATTCTCCTAACGATAAAAATGTAGCTCTGATACCAATTTATGCATGTGTAGATCAAGGTTCCAATTAAGGACAACTATTTCATTTATGATGTATAATTTGGGAAAACACATCCATTCATGGGAACCAAATCAGAAAATAAATGCATAACTCAACACATAAGTCTTTTCCTTTTATTCATCTTGAAGGAAATCAAGAAAAATAGTGCAAGTTTTCAATAGTAGGTTTTGAATAAAAAATTTGATAACATAATGTGTTGGGATCCAACATGCCCAATTTTTCAAGCTAAAAATGAGGACCCTTTTCTATTTTGGAGTCTACTATTATAGCTTTTAGGAACTTATTATGGTTGCTTGCTTAAATTATCCTTCTTGGTAATCTATTAGATTATTAGTTACAAGTGATTGAATGAGTTTACTTTAATGTCATTGCATTTCTTTAGTTCAATCCAATATTTTATCCAATAGTGAGTTAGTATCAACACTTGAATTTGCATCAATCTACTAAGTCTTAGTTGATTTATTTATTTGTGTTCTAAAACACATTTTATAGCCTCCCTTTAGACTATTTTGCCTTAGCTTTATGCAAATTATCTAACTATTTCATGGTTTTATTGCTCATTTTCCTAAGCAATCAAATCTATTCCTGCTTTAATTATATCTAAATTTGATATAAGTTTCCTTGGCCTTATCTTTTGCCTTAGATGATTTCATTAAATTATATGAAGTTAATTTCAAATGGTTTTCTTTTCTAAGTTTTCATGCCCCTTTTTTGCATTTCAAAACACTTAGCCATTTGAATTTTAATTATCCTAGCTGTTTATTTTCAAATTCTTAGTTGATGGTTTTTAATTCAAAATTATTAACTGTGTCTTTTATATTGTGCTTGTAGGTTCATAAGTTTTTCTCAGTGCCACATGGTGACTTCTTGTGGCTCCCAGTGGCCTAGGCTCATTTGAAAAGGATTTTTGGCACTTAGCTAATTTTACAAAAGTCACCTAGATCCACGTGTCACTTTTTCACTCAGTAGGACTTAGCCATTTTTTTATAAAGGTGCCCATCTCCACATGTCACTCTCCTGATAGTCTTGGGCCTATTCAAAAGTCTTTTAAGACTTAGTCAATTTTATTCAAGGTTTCCCAATGGGGTAATGACATCAACAATGTTCTGGGCTAGCCCATCGTATAATCTCATTGCTCTGCTATCTTAGAGATGACCATACCAATGCACTGCCTTTGGACTAGTGGGTTGGCAAGATTATGCCACATAGCATCATCACACTACTTCACTCTCCTAGAGATGTTCATATAGAGTGTAGAGGTTCTAAGAAAATGAATGAGTAGGATAATACCACATGGTTAAATCTAGCTACTCCATAACCCATGGGCAATCTGTGTAGGCCTAGCGATGATGTAAAATCCCCAAGAAAGAGGGTGAGTTAGATGACACCATGTGGTGAAATCTCACTATGCCATAACCTCAAGGTAGTCAGTGCAAGCCTCATAGTGTATCAAAACCTAGGTAAGCAATATTATGATGCATGGTAAAATCTCTCCTCACAATAGAAATAATAGTTAGCATGTGAATAAATCCCCAAACCAGGTAGCAAAAGAGTGAGGAGAGGCCACATGGCCATGGACTAGCAAAAGTGAGCAACAAAGCTAAAGCTCATGGATGATGACAAACTACCAAAATAGGCCCCATAGAAATAAAACCAACAACGTAGTGAGAGTAAAGTAGAGGGGGAGCCAAGAATAAGCCACATGGTAAACACCATACAAATAAGGCATTGCAGCCAGTAAGGCATGAACATAAAATTGATGACCCATCTAGCCATCAAAACCATTGAAGACCCAAAATGGACTGTTGTTTTATTGAATTTGGGAAACTATAGGTTTAATTTCCTAAATAGCAAAGAGGTCTAAATTAAGGGGGAAATTAATAAATAAATGTGCTTTAATTAACCTATTGATTTATTAAATCTAGAATTGCTTAATTGATTTCTAATAACAAACAAGGGGATAAAGAGTAAAACTTAGCTGATTATAGGTTGAGATAGAGGTGACAGAGGCTATAAATTACTAATTTGGCTGGGTAGACTATTAGAAATAGGATCTAAAAGTTTATTCTCTACCTGGATAGAAGCACTGGAAATGGGACACCTAGAGGTATAGTGCTATAGTCCAAGTTTTGGCATTGTAGTCCTTAGTGTCTGAGCTTTCTAAGATTTTTGGGTTTCATTTGTCTACTCCAAGAGACCCTGTGCTTGAAATATTGAGTCTTGATTGTTCATAAAGCTCTGTGTGTAACTGATTTTGTCTTCAAAGATCATAGTTCCTCTTCATACTTGATAGGTGATCTCAAATCCAACTAGAAAAATGGGTTAGTATGTAATATGCACTAAACATGCGATCACACCCCATGTGTGGGTATGTTGTTTACATACCAATACTCTAAGGAGGGATCAAGGCTAATGTAGTTCTCTTAATTTGAATGTGTATTATGAAATCCTGTGTATGTAATGTAAGTGTATGCAAATTTGGGCAAGCTTGAGATGACTTGTGACTGGTGTGGGAGCTTGGATAGGCTATAAATAATAGTGGTTGGTTGTATGTAGAGAATAGGAAGATTTGTTTGAGTGTACTTTAGTATATTTCTAGCTTGTGCCTTTTGAATAATTGCCAACCCTTCTAAATGACCTTTGAATGGGATTTTATAGGGAAATTAGTAATCCTAGGTTAGATGAACTCACATTAGGCTGACAAGGGAAAAGATAAGGATTTGGGAAAATTTGACCGTTTGAGGCTATTATGGACTTGGATAACAGTACTAGAAAATGGACACCCAGGGTCCCAGCAATGTAGTCTAATCTATAGTGCTATTATCTAGGGGGAAAGGGACCCTAGGGGATATATCTATTCTTTGGATAGGAGTCTAGGATAATAGGGACTAAATCTAGAAGGATTCAAATGACTAAGAAATAGTGAAAACATGCCTAAGTGGCATGTGTAAGTGAGTAAGAGAGACCTATGGTTTGGGTGTCACAATTCATGCTCAAGTTGTATAAATTGAATTTTAGTATGACTACATTTCCCCCCTCCCTTTATTCTAAGTATGCAACAAAGTGAGATATTAGGATAAAGGAAAAAAAAAAACATACCTAAACTTACCTGTGAGGCTAAGCCCAAGAAGTTGTGTGATGTTGGGTTGTGCATAGTGAGAGCACATTGTACTATGTAAGTCTACAAAAAAGAAAGTAAAAGTAGATCAACTCTTACTAGATATGATATATCTAAAATAAAAATGTATAAATATAGGTAAATAAAGAGGAAGGAAGAGAAAGGAATGAATACACCTCATCAGGTACGTGAACCAATACAAAACTTGTTATGTTATTGGGTTGTGTTGGGTGATGTTGGAAGTATGTTGAACTAAGATTTATATCGATGAATGAGCTGAGTACTCCATCCCCTAAAAGTTGGCTCAAAAATGCAAAGGCAGGCCCTTTACTCCATCATCACCAACTATGTGAAGTTAACAAATCATGAGTGTGTTAATCAATGTCTAGACTGTGTCCAATCCCTCTGAATAGGTGGCTCAAGAATACAAAGTCTAGCTAGTCCTTTCACTTCATCATTGCCCCATGATGTGAAGCTAAATGAGAAAATACCAATATAGATGAATGTCATGTGACATGGCTCATGGAGCCCCTGAATGTGTTGTGATCTGATAATGTTGGCATGGATAGTTGAATGTAAACTAGAAACTAGGCCACTATTGGCCACTTTGAAAGATGGATATTGGACTTGTATAGAAGCCCCTCCTAAAAATTGAATCAAATCTTAGGAAGCCACTTAAGAACTCGAGTACAAGAGAATCAAACTTATATAAAACTTTACTTAAATGTGATGCCAACCACCTGTGGATGGAGTAAGGCATGTAACTATAGGGAATGTGCAAGAAAATGCTATAAACTTGGAAATAGAGAAGGCCGATATGCCACGCATATTACCCCTAATAACTGGTGTCTTAAACATAGATTCTAAATTGAAATTTGTATCAACTGCCATGTCTAAACTAAAAATGGAAACCTTATTGTCATGAATGATTCCCCTTATATATGGATTCTCTTAGTGAAATAAGTGCTAAAAATTATTGACTTCTAGACTTAACTATACTAGAAAAATTGTGATTGAACTCACCTCTTTGCCTGAATTTGGAAAAACTAAATATTTTATTGTTTGGACAATAACTCTAGAAAATGGATAGTTTGGGGTCTAGCACTATAGTCCCATTTTTGGCAATATTTTCCAGAGCCAAAACTGATGACTGATCTAGATTCTTTATTGTCTACCTGGTATGGTTTGCCTATGCTAAATTCTAGATTTTGGACTGTACTGTTCTAAAACTAATTTTTCAATCATTAGAATCTTTGATCTCTATGAAAAAACCTTTGTTTATTTCCCCCTCTTCTAAGGATAGGAATGAAGACCCTACAATGACTACTCTTAGAACAATAGTCCTTGCAAGTGTGTTAAGTTATGAAAACATTTGATATAGCATTGATATACATTATCTCAAGATATAGCAAAAGTTGTAGATAGAGATTGTTAGATCCACAGGGGTATGTCGAGATAGATATAACAATGTAATAGCATGTGCTTAAGAGTCAACTAGAATTCAAAATTTTAGTTGTTAGTTGTTAATGGCATAGAGGGATGGAGCATGATGTTCATCATGGAATCTAAGAAGCAAGGTAAATGCATGATTGGAATCATGGCATTGCACACAAAGATAAACAATCAATCAAATGGCATACAAAGCAAGAAGTAAGAAACATGCAAGGGTGTCTAAGGGGCCAAATAAGTACACAAGGCATGTTCAAATGTTGCATACACACACAATAGGAACAAGCAAAGATTAGCATAAGGGCCACAAGCACATGAAAGGCACATACAAAGGACATTGGAAAGTGTCCAAAGGCACACACATATAGACAGGAACAAAGGACATTAGAACATGTCCTAAAACTCAAGAAGGAAGTAAATAGGAACTAGAAAATGCAAACACATCTAGTTAATCAAAGCAAAGAGTGGAAGCATGCAAAGTACTGAAACTACAAACATGTATCTAACTATGGAAAGCAAGAAACAATAGTATATAAAATATGTAATACAAGACTAATGTATATGTTATGAAATATACAAGTTTGATATATGGTAATGGATGTCGATGTGATATTTATGTAAGCAAGTAAGGAATGTACTACAATAAGATGTCTAGAGTGTATAGTGTAAGAATGACATAACCTAGATGGTGTAGTCATGTACAGTATGCACCTAGTGGGTAGATGTATCGATATGTAGTTGGAATGTAGAAGTAGGATGCCCCCTCGATGGGTGGAGTGAAGCAATCAAGGATGTGGATACACTACACACACTCAAATAAGATCAAGTGAAGCTTGGTAATATAGATAAATCAACAAACAATAGCATAAAATAGTATAATGTAAGTCTAGAATTATGGTTAGCAATGTAAAACATAGATGATGCATACAACTAACATGTTTTTGTATTTTTAAAATATTATATTATTTTTGTATTTTATAATATTTGAGCCATGTACAATCAAGTAGAGGAAACTATGTACAATCAAGTAAGAGATAATATGTACAATCAATGCTGGAAAGAAATGATACTAATCGATGAGTCTTAGATGAGACTCCCTGTCATGGTGTCTTGTATTAAAGACTGGAATTGTGCATGATCATGAATCACGATGGAAATGTTGAGATTGTGGCTATAACTTTGTATATGTTGTAAATGCTCTAAAATCTTTGAAGTAAAATCTGACTATGGGGACCCTCTATAATTCTAAGAAGTGGATGCAATTATAGGGCTTCTAAGGACCCATCTAGAAGTAGGATAAACTTGTTAAACATGTGCTTTATGTGTAGATGCATGAGATCTCAATGAAACTACTATGGGTGTGAATAATGTAGCTAGAAGCTATCTAAAATCCTAAAGATGTGGAGGTGTATGAACCCTCTGTACTAGTGATGGATATCATATCTGTGTCTGATGTTGAATTGGAGAAAAAAATGGTGACAGAGCTAGAATTGGTAATGGAACTAAAACTGACTCTAAAATTGAAACTAGCTCTGAAACCAAAAGTGGCAACTCGTATGGAACTCCAATAACTGTGATAACCTAATTAGTGTGAATGAATTACATGCATTGATGTATTGTAGATGGAACTGCTCAGAGTTTTTATATCAAAGGTATACCAAGTAACATGTCAAAAACTCCCATGCTAGGAACTATAGTAAATTAGGTGGCCATGTGTGTAGGACCAACCTATAGAGGAATGAAGATCTCACCAAATGTAGTTTGACTATGTCCACTAAAACCACTAATAATTGTATTTGTTAGAGTAATATCTTGCTCTATATAACCCAAGTGTTGTATTAGTGTCATAGTACACATGTTAACATTGGATCCATTATAAATTAGAACACTATGAATTAGATGACCATCAATAAAGGCTCTAATGAAGAGCATGTAATAATTTTTGTCATCCTCAATAATCTACTACTCAAAAAAGGAGATAGAAGGCCGAACTGGAATGCTAGAATGAAAAGTACCAATCATGTGGCTTAATGGATGTGAATCAGTTATCGATGCCCTATATGTAATTGGTGGAGGATGTGCCTGATATGCATGATGTACACCTGATGTGTCTTATGTCTCTAACTTACCGTATTGTGGAAATAGATATTAAAAATATTTTGAGTGAATTATCCTGAATTAGTTTGGCCAGAAGAAGCTCAACTGAAGTGCCTGGATCAATAAAATTACCATCAATTAGATCTTATATCTTATTCTTGAGACTAATGCATCTATTTATAGTATGGCATGGTGGCCTTGTGATAGTCATAAAATGCATTCTGGTCATATCCCCACGAAAGAGGCTTTACTAGATCAATTTATGTGATAAGAGGAAAAGATATGATGTTACATTCTAATAACTATTGTGGAACTCTGACTAGAGAAACTGGTAGATTTGTAAAAGGTCACTGAGGAGGTGTTAATAAAGTGACTCTCTATGAGGTCTCTAAAGCCACATTAATTATATGTTGAGTCAGTCCTTTACTATCATTAAATTTGACCTTATATGGGGCTTTGTTGTTACTCTTATTATTTGTATATGGTGTGCTTGGGTACTTAATTTTGCCCACTGAAATGAGTTTGATTTCACTTTCTTTTAAAGTGTGACATAATTTAGTGAAAGAAGAGAAATTTTTGAACATGATTGTCTCATTCAAAACTAGTAGAAGACTTTATTTGAATAGGTCCTATAACTCCTAATTTGCCATAAGGCTAGTCATATTAGCCAATATGGTCTTGTATATGAGAACATGCTTGATATGAGGCTCATTTGATTTCTATTTTTATTGTGAAATTTGGGCATATGAAACCTTATCACTAATATCAACACTAAAATGTGCTAGGAACATGTCAGCAAGAGGATTGAATGCATTAACCAACTAATTTGGTAGACTGTAAAACCATTGTAATCCATAATCCTTGAGGCTCCCCAAAAATAATTTAGTTAATAGCCAGTCATTTGGTACATAATCCAAACATGCTACATGAAAGGATCTCAAATGTGTCTCTAGATCACCCTTGCCATTGTAAAGAGTGAGCTTAGGTTGTACAAATCTAGGTGGCAAGGGTGTAGCAGCTATATATCATGCCAAAGGTGTATGTAATAGAGTGAAGGAGTCCAATGCCTATGTAGATCTAGTGGTACCTTACTCAAGATGTTTCACCTTGGATTGAAGAGATTGAATCTCTTGCATAAGGGCTACCACATCAGGAGATAGGGATGTACTAGCTATAGCTGGTGGCATAAAATAAGGTTGGGCTGTTATAGGGGGTTGTTGTGACATAGTTGCCTCCATAGTGTCATGTGCAACTGTGGCTCTATAGTTTGAGAAGACTCAACTTGTTTGGCCTTCTTTAGTTCCATGATAGATTTCAAGATGTTATCATGATCATGGGGTTATTCTCTGAGTCTTTCTCTAAAATTTTGTAAAATCAAATCTTTGTTGAGTACAACTTCATTGTCAATAATGGGTGGAAGTGGATCGGTAGTCCAATGTGATAGAACATGAGCATCAGTATGTGTCTCATCATTATTACTCTCATATTTCTCATTATCAAAATCATGTTCATTTGAATTAGTGTAATTTGGATGTGTAAGATCTATAATAAAGACCTAAATTGATTACTTATCCATGTTATAGGAACGGGTTGTAGGAATCTAGTTGAATTCAGGAGGGTTGCCACTAAGTCTTGCACTTCATCTCAAAGGAAGAGATGTAAGGAGTTTAGATGGCATAAGGCAAACAATTTGGAAAATAATAGAGTAGATTACATAAAAATAATCTAAACAATGAACTAGAATATGCATAAAAAAGATATTGAACTCTAAGTATGTAAGGTGATAGCTCAAGATGCAAAGTAGGGACTAGTATATGTAACTAGGGATTTTTTAGAAATATTATTTTTAAAATACTATGAAGTTTTGAATTTGAAGTTGATTTTTTGAGCTAAGTATGCAAGATAAAATTCAAAAAATTATGAGAAATTACTTGCTTGAATGGGACCTAGTAGATGCAACTAGGGTTTTGAGACATAAATTTTCTAGAATTTACTATGAATTTTTGAAATTTGAAGTGATTTTTTATTTTAATATTCAATCAAAATTTGCAGAAAATAAGTGGAATATTAATTGAAAATTAATGGGATTTAATTGATGCAACTAGGGATTTGAAATGAATTTTTTCAAAATTAATGTAATAATTTGAAATTTTTGCTATAAATTTAAAGAATTGAGCTTGAAAATTTTATGAAAAACCTAAAAATATTTATAAAATTAGCAATATATTTTTCCTAGTGGTTTGAAAGTGTTTATATGCAAATAGGACCTAGTATGTGCAAACTAGGGTTTTAGTGAATTATTGAAAATATTCCAATTAATTTGTAGTTTTTTATTTTTTAAATCAAGAAAAATTAAGAAAATATTAAAAAAATAGAAGTAATTATCCCTAGGGTTTCTAGGGTTTTTGTGCAAAAAATCAAAGTAAGTCGGGTTCACCAAATGTTTTACTAGATTTGGGAAACTATAGGTTTAATTTCCTAAATAGAAAAGGGCTCTAGATTAAGGGGGAAATTAGTAAATAAATGTGCCTTAATTAACCTATTGATTCATTCAATTTTTAAGTCCTTAATTAATTTCTAAAAATAGCAAACAAGGGGATAGAGAGTAAAACTTAGCTGATTCTGGGCTGAGATAGAGGAGACAGATGCTACAAATTGTTGATCTAGTTGGGTAGACTGTCAGAAATAGGATCCAAATTTTTTTTCTATACCTAGATAGGAGTGTCAAAAATGGGACACCTAGAGGTCTAGCATTTTATTCCAAGTTTTGGCATTATAGTCCTTAGTGTCTAATTTTTTTGAGTTTCTTGGCTTCTGTTCATCTATTTCAAGAGACCCTATACCTGAAATATTGAGTCTCAGTTGTTCACAAAAATTTATGTGTAATTGATTTTGTCTTCAAATATCCTTGTTCTTATTCATGCTTGATAGGTGATCTTAAATCCAATTTAAAAAAGGGGTTAGTATTTAATATGCACTAAACGTGCAATCACACCCTGTGTGTGGGCACGCTACCTACATACCAATACTCTGAAGATGGATCAAGGCCAATGCAGTTCTCCCAATTTGAATTTGTATTATGCAATCATGTGTATGTAATGCAAGTGTATGCAAACTTTGGCAAGCTTGAGATGACTCATGATTTGTGCGGGAGCTTAGATAGGCTAGAAATAGTAGTGGTTGGCTTTATGTAGAGAATAGGAAGATTTGCTTGAGTGTGCTTTAATACATTTATAGTTTGTTCCTTTTGAATGATTGCCAACCCTTCCAAATGAAATTTTAATGAGTTTTTATAGGGAAATTAGTGATCTTGGGTTAAATGAAATCGCATTAGGTTGACAAGGAAAAAGATAAGGATTCAATAAAATCTTATAGTTTGAGGCTATTGTGGACTTGGAAAATAGCACTAGAAAGTGGACACCTTGGGTCCCAATGTTGTAGTCCAACCTATGGCACTATTATCTAGGGGGAAAGGGACCCTAGGGGATAGATCTGTACCTAAGAGAGGAGTCTAGGATAATAGAGCCTGAATCTAGAAGGCTTTGGATGATTGGGAAATAGTGAAAACATGCCTAAATGGGTTGTGTAAGTGAGTAGGAGAGACCTATGGTTTGGGTGTCACAAGTCATGCTTAATTTGTACAAATTGCATTTGATTATGACTACAATTACACATTCAATTTGAGTTATAAAATCAAATTGTAGATCAACTGAATCATGAATATGATAGGAATAACTAGCATGGTGTATGTAGTGGGATTACATGAAGAGCATAAAAGACAAAATCGGCCTTAAAGAGGCATAGTAATCAATTGAATAGAAGCATGGGCAGCTAGTAGTCTTGATGTAATCCCAACTGCTTCTTTGTGCCTAGTAAATGAACATTGATCTAGAGCTGATTTGAAGACCAAGACAGAAGGTTGTTGTAAGTATATTCATAATGATTATTCAATCCATTTAAGAATGTGGTAAGTTTGTAGAGAATCTAAGTGGTAGAAAGAGAAATACATTGGCATTAGGAGTAATCAAATGACTACATAGATATTCATGGAGATAAGATCCAGGGAAGACATTCAACTAAAAATTACTTCTAAAATAAGGAGAATCTCATGTCTAAACTAACTCCAATAATGACAAGCTGATTTGATCAAATTTATAGTGAAGGGTAGCCTTAGAATTACAGTTTCAAATCTAATTTTTCCAACTACCTAAATCTGAATACAAATAATGACCATGAGCTTGAATTGGTCTATTTAAGCCCAATGTTTTTTTAGAAATGGGTCAATATATATTGCACTAAGACTCTGTCTAAATGCTAACAAGAATACACCTATAATTGTGACTTTGTCTATGCATTATTTCTCTTCCATTATTTGAATAGAATTCTAATCGATGTTGCAAACATTTTTATTATCTTGGACTGCTACTTGAAATATAATTGAATTGAGATCTTCTAGTTTAATTTTTTTCACTCTCTTTTTATATTCTCTCTACTCAAAAAAATTCTTAGTTATGGTGTGCACTTTGCTAATTGATAATTACATATATATTGGATAAAAGATTATGGATGAAGTGTTTCCATTTTGTGTGCCCTCAGAAGTTTTCCTATTGTGTCATTGTGGTTTGTGCATTAAATAGACTAATAATACAGTGGTTTATTATATCCAAGTGATCCTTGATGAGTTATTAGCATTAATTGGTATGGTATATTCACACACAACTTCTTTTATACCCTACCCTATCTTACTCCTTTTATGTTTCCATTAGTGATTGTCTTTCTCTCTATAAATACATTTATATAGTCTTGACCATACCTATGACCCAATAAATTTTTTGAAGTAATAACTAAGTGTGAACCTTTGGTGAAATAATTTATATGTTTTCCCATGTTGTGTTTTTTTGGTGAAATATTGGCCCTTGGATCACCATCAAATCCTAAAAACAAGGTGACTTTATCCTACTGGGTTTGATCTCTAAGTACTTTCTCAGAATGTTTAGAAAATGAGTAACTTTTGAGGGTGAGTCATTTATTGAGACCAACATTTACTGGCACTAGAAGGAGGACTTGAACTCTAAGGCTTCAAAAATTTTAGTAGATTCTAGTTAGTCAAGATTGATTTTGTTTGACTAGTTAGTTTTGGTGGATGCTTAAGCTTCATGTAACATGTTTGGAATGGTAGGACCTATTTGATACTATTAGAGTGTGCTTCAAATTATTTCAATATTGGGTGAGTTGCATTACTTTATTAAGGGTGGTTTGTCACTTTGGCTTCTTCTTCCTAGATTACATGGTCTACTAGTAGATCAAGCTTTAGAAAATTGATTTTCTCCCCCCTGAGAATATATAGAAAATTAAAATCAGACCAAGGTAGATAGAGACCTAGAAAATTAACCTTCCTAGCCTTAATGCTTCCCTAAATTGTTATCCATATACATGTCCTAATGGTATCATCCAGGTTAACAGGGTCCTTTATTAATGTGTTTGATGATGTACACAATATGCCAATGAATCCATAACACTATCTTCCAAGGTTCACCCCTTATATGGGTAGAATTGTAGAAGAGCAAATTGTCACTTATAAGACATCCCTGAGACTATTGAATGTTGAACATGAAGATATGGCATGTGGTTTATTCCCATTTACATTATTGTATGTAGTATATAATTGGTTTCTTAATCTCCCAATAGATTCCATTACCAATTAGGGGTAATTGAACAATGCTTTTTTGGCCCAGTTTAGCCAGATAGTAAACCCTAGTGTATTCTATCAACAATTTTCCATCATGAAGAGAGATCAAAATAATCCCATTCAAAATTCAATTTCCTTGTTCTAAAATATGTATGCCCAAGTCTCTATTTTGTATAGGCCTAATTCTCAACTCACCTCAGAGATGTTCAAAAATGCTCTTGACTCATGGACTATAATGTTTCTTCATAGAGACCCAACTTTGAACAGTCTACCACGAGTATATTCATAATTAATTAACATGGATAGACATCTCAATCCTCAAGGGCATGTGTTCAATCCCCTTTTAAACTAGATGTCACCCATGCCTGCTCTCAATGCGATTCCAATTGTTCAATAGAATGTTCCCTTTACCCAGCCTTTCTTGATCACAAACCAACTGCCATTAGCTCAAGTTGCTCCTAATTATCACCTTGGTTTATTAAGTACTTAGTAAATGAGCCTAAACCATAACCATATACCCAAGATTTGGTCCTGATTGTCATTAATAACAATTAGACCATTCCCTAAAAGCCACCCAAACCTAAATTGGATGTTATTCAAAGAATTATCCAAAGGCTTTTAAATGACTTTCTCAATATGTAAAGATGAGTAGGGAGTTATACTAGTGGAAATCCTTCCTCAAGCTACACTTACCAACATAATTTTAGACCTAATAATAGGATTGAGTAGAAAATTGAGTCAAATGCAAATAAGTTGCCTGAGATAAATCTACTAGAGATTGCTCTCCCAAACTAGTGTAGGGTGCATAACACAGCCCACCATGGAGATTTGGACTATGTTAAATTCTACCATGATTTTTAAAAATTCTAAAAGGAGATGGATGAATATGAGATTTTTACCAACAACTCAAATTCCTTAGCTCATACTAATTCCCCTAGATCCTTAAAGTCCCCTAACATTGTATGGTTTTAGAAACTGTAAAATTCCTAAAAGTAGAGGACAATGAACCAAAGGAGAATATTGATGATGTCCAAACATTTTAATAGTTTCAAAAGTCTAATTAAGCCCTAAGTAATAAGACTCAACAACATTTAAAAACCTCCACTCCATTGAATAATTCCACTACACCCCTAGATCCAAAGGCAAATAATAATCATCCTCTACCTAAGGCCAATGACATACAACCTCCCACAAGAAAGATTAGGTACAACATCATGGAGGTTATGAAGAATATTAAGGCAAATGTTATGCTCCATGAGCTAACTTAGATAATTTAACAAATAGACTTGTTCCTCAGATCTCTCAATGATTAAAATGGCTAGCCTAAGCAAAAGGGTCCAACCAATACCAATGTGGTCATACACAAAATTAAGATAGGAGTGCCCCCCTATTTTCTCACTATTTAAATATTTGGAAAGAATGTGCATAATTTCCTAGTTTATTCTTGTGTATTTATAAATATCATGCCTCTAGGAGTGTGTAAAAGGTTGGGTCTAACTCTTGTCAAATCTGATAAGATTATGGTTCAATTAGATAAATTTGAAGTCAAGATCATAGGTGACTTGTTGAATGTGCATGTGTAATTATAGGCTAAACCTCTTATTCAGATTTTTATGGATGTGAAAGTGGTTGACATTCCTAAAGTCTATGGCATGTTATTAAGTAGAGACTGATCTAAGTCCTTGAATCGATATGTGGCCACTAACTTTTCTCACATGTGGCTACCATGGTGGGGAATTCAAAACCAAATCTGTGTAAACCGAGAGCCCCACATGAAATTCATGATCATTAAATATAATGTTCCAATGAGAAATTTAATTACATTTCCATCTACATGGGCATGTATACCCTAACCACCAAGGTAGCAAAGAGAAAGATAATAGATCAAAATCAAAATTTTGGTATGTAGTCTCTCTTCATAGATGGAGCTTGCTCAAAATAAGGTTTAAGTGTTGGTATTATATTGATTGACCCTAATGGAAAAAGGTATGTGAAATTATTTAGATTATATTTTCCATGCACAAATAACATGGCCAAATATGAAGTTTTAATCTTGGGGCTTCGATTTGTGATCAATCATCAGGTGCATATGTTGAGAGTCTTTTGTGATTTTAAATTAGTTATTTATCATATACATAGTCAATTCCAATGTAATATCTCTTATTTGAGGAACTACAAGTATCATGCATGGGATCTAATTGAATATTTTAATGCATTTAACATCTTAGTTACTCCCAGGGAAGAAAATGTTATGTTGACTCATTGGCTATCTCAACTACAATTTTGACACCACTAGATAGTTTTTATCTTCAAATATTCTCTATTTAATTAATTTACACTCCTTTAGCTCCAAATAATGTAGAACATTTTCAATTATTTGATGATGAAAATAATATTTTAGACTTCATGACCAATTCTGATGTATTCAATGTGTAGATAATTGATGAGAACCTTGATTCAAATGAAAATCATCTCAATCATGAGGGCATTTTGTAACTAAAAGAAAATAGAATCCCCAAGTTTAAGTTATCCTTAGAGAGGCTCTTTGACCTAGATAACATCATAGCTACCTCTGAAAATAAAACTCAACTTACCTAGCTAGCCTGTGTGCTTAATATAGGGATTACAAACAAGCCTAAAAATATAAGGGTAGGACCCTAATACACTAGTGAAGAAATGCAAAAGCTTAGGAAGATGTTTTTTCATTACCAAGACATCTTAGCATGGAGCTATAATGATATCAAATCCTTTGATCCTCACATCATAACCCATAGTATCCCCTTTAACCCTGATCAAAATCCTTTCAAACAAAGACAAAGACCAATCAACCATGTCTTAGATCCTCTCATCTTAGAGAAGTGCAAAAAATTCTATCAACATGGATCATTTTTCCAATAAGACACTCAACCTAGGTAGCTAATTTAGTGCCTATAAGGAAAAATAAATGGGAAATTCACTTGTGTGTATACCTTAGGAACTTCAACTAAGATTTGAACAAATATTGTTACCCTCTACCATCCTTGGACAAAATTATTCAACAAGTGAGTGGCTCTGAGATGATGTCCTTCTTGGATAGATTCTTAGGTTATAATCTAATTAGGTTGATGGAGTTAACCACATCAAAACTACCTTCATCACCAAATGGGGCACATCTACTTATAAGAAGATGCCATTTGGGATACTCAATGTAGGGGCTAATTTCTAGTGAGCAATGGACATTGTGTTTAAAGGTTTGATTAGCAAGTGTATCATAGTTTACATGGATAAATTGATTGTATTATCTAAGTACATGTCCGAACATTTTGGCCATTTGTAAAAGGTCTTAAAATGTTGTAAATGCTACATTATATCTCTTAACCCAAAGAAGTGTATATTCTACACTATAAAGGGTAAGTTACTAGGCCATGTGACCATGACAAGAGGTATGTCCATTGACCCTAGTCATGCTAATTCAATTGCTAAGTTACAACTACCTAAGAGTAAAATAGAATTGAAGTCTTTCTTCAAAAAAATAAACTTTGTATGCAAATTCATTTCAAGATTTGTAGAGATAACTAAGACCTTAAATTTGATGCTGAAATAAGGTGCTAAATTCGAATGGAATGTTACTACAAAGAAAGCATTCCATGAAATTAAATATTTAGTGATGCAAGCTCCTATGTTATCTAGCCCTAATTATGCAAAAGACTTTGCCTCTACTCATTTACCTTAGATTACACTATTGCAATAATATTAATGCAAAAAATTAATGATGAAGAGCATCTTATTGCGTTCAGGAGTAGTTAATTGAAAGAGGCTGAGCTTAGATACCCAAAATTAAATAAGCAATATTATGAATTAGTGAAAGCAACCTATAAGTTTTTCCACTACATTCTATGAAATAAAGTCTATGCCATTGTTCTTAATCCTATAATCAAAAAAATGTTGGGGAAAAATGAGCTTAGTGAAAGGAGAGGATGTTGGGTTACCAAGTTACAAGAATATGATGTAAAGGTGAATCTAAAAAATCAAGTGCATGGCCAAAGTATTTCAAAATTAATGATTGAGGTTGATCCCAGCATTGATGTGGTGAATGTGAATGAGTGAGAGATTCATCCTAGCCTATGGTATGATCCAATCATATGCTACTTACTCAATGGGATGCCACCTGTAAACTTTGACATAATGTAGATAAGAACTATAAGGTTGAAGGCTACCCATTTCATGTTGAAGAAAGGAGTTTTGTATAAGACAAACCATGAGGGGATTTATCTTTGTTGCTTAGCTAAATAAGAAGTGAAATAAGTTATGAGTGCATTTCATGAGAAGTTGGGAAGTGGCCATCCCTTAGGCAATGTCATTGTACATAATATCCTTAGAGTAGGGTACTACTGGCCAAATCTATTTAAATATGCTCATGGTCATGTATGCACATTCCATAAGTGTCAAACCTTCACCAAGAGAGAAATACACCCTATCATGCCACTATAGCTCATCATTAAAGAGCGTTCATTTGCCCATTGGGGATTGAACTTCATTGGGGTGATAAATCCTAACTCTTTAGTGGGACATCATTTTATTATCACCACTAAAAACTATTTCATGAGGTGGGTAGAAGCCAAAGCCACAAGGAATAGCACTACTAATGAGGTCATTTCATTCTTAGAAGAACACATTTTGACTTACTTTGGGACACCTCTTGCATTGGTATGTGACAATAGACCTTCATTTGAATCTACTGAGTTGACTGAATGGGTATATATAAATGGGATTATCCTTAATTTTTCTTCTAATAGATATCCCCAAGGCAATGGTCTTACATAATCCACTAACAAAAAATTGCTTGACTTTATAAAGAAGACAATTGACCAAAATCCACATAGTTAGCATGCCCTGTTGAAGTATGCTTTGTGGGTAAATAGGACTCAACATAAGAAAAGTTTGAGTAATTATCCATTCTTACTAGTCTATGACATGAATCCCATCTTCCCCATGTAACTCAAGAATCCCGTTCATGAATTTGGCATATACTACCTTGATCCTAATGAGATAGCTCAGTCCTTGTTGTTGGATCTAATTCAAATGGAGATAGAAAGGATGAGGCTCTATGGAACTTCATTAAGTCTTAGATAATAGCTAAGAGATGGTTTGATTGATCATCTAAAGTGAAGAGCTTTAGGTTAACAGACACAGTCCTACTATGGGATAAAGCACATGAGAAGAGGGGTTAGCATCCCAAATTTATCCCTTTGTGGATTGGTCTATATTAGCTCCAAGCTTATCAGAGCTAATGCATTTAGGCTCAAATATCTTCAAGGTAATGAGTTTCCACTTTGTGTGAATGGGTAGTACCTAAAGCATTACTTCATGGTTGCCCCTTCAGATGTTGCCTTTGAGTGATTAAGCATTCATTTTTTTGTAAATAAATATATATAGTTTCCTTACTTTTTATAGTTTAGGTTGTATATATGTTCCTTTTTTATGTTGGTTGTGTGTTCAATTTTTTTTGGTCCTACTCCATTGCCTCCTTTCTTAATTTATCTTTTTTCATTATGGTTTGTTTCTTCATTGAGCTCATTATCTATGTTTTGGTTCCATTTTTGTGTTGGGTGTAGGTGTCTTAACCTATTGTGCTTTAATAAAAATTAGCCATGTAACTTATAAACAATGTGGTTTCAGGGGTAGTGTTCTTAATGACAATGCTAATGTATATGTTTGTGTTTTTAACACTAATTCTATGATTAGGATCCCCTTGCATTTCTTGTCCTAAATCATCGATAAGACTTGTTTACTAATGTATTATACATTAATCATGTATGTGCTTTTTAGCCTGGTCAATCCCATTTCATGTTGGTGGCCAATATCAAAAGGTAGAATGAAGGAAACATCCTATTAAGATGGGATATCCTTGTGTATAGCTTCAATATAAGAGTGTTTGATTCTACCAATCAGTGACTAATGCCTGGGAGTGTTGCACTAGCATGATGAGTCTAGACTATGGGTAAGAAGAATGGGCAGAAGTATAGAACAAACCTATTATTAATGCATTGTTGAAATTATGAAATTCTATGACCCTTAACAGAGTATGGGGATGAAAAGAAATGTGGGTTTTATACAAACCCCAAATTTAATGAGGGAACCTTTGACATTCTAGGATTTTGATGGAGGTGGTCTCTAATCTAGTGCATGAGTTTTAGGTATGGGTTGAACAATCAGGTGGTAGAATAATAGGCCAAGTATGTGAGTTATTAACTAGGTGTATGTGTGGATGAGTGAAACCTATAATAAATTTAAAACATAGTTGATTTCGATGGATAGACCTTATTCTAAAATGGGTAGATCTCAATCAAGGAAACCCCAAAAGGGAAATGAAGGGCAGAAAAGAAGGCTTTATGGTCTTTATAAGGATTAATTTATGGCTAGTCTCTTTGTGGATAAGTGTTTTAATACTGATGTTTGTAACTAACAGATATTCCACACTCACATGCAAACACAAGAGTATTTGAGGAAGAACTGATATAGTAACTCTAGATTATCAACTAAAGGTTGCTAGTGTTTAGAGTTGTTATTTCACACCCTTATTCATTAGTTTATAGATCAAATCATAGAGGTATTTAGGGTAGCTATGGATTATACCTAGAATTTTATATCAAAGAAAAACACTTATGCACACTCAGAGAATTGAATTAGTCTACTTAATTACATGAGATTAGTGATATTTGCTAATTATACAATAGCTATTGCACATCTTTAAATCATCATACATCAATAATAACAAGAAGGAACTATTTGTAGATTTTGTACACTTTAAATTACTAAATTTAATAACCAAGAAAGTAAAACACAACTATTTACACATAATTGGAATGGACAACCATCAACACAGTTGTGTGACAATCAAAGACTTATTCATGTATTGATAAATTTTCAAATCCTTGAGTATAAAATAATTACAAGTATAAATAGATTAGGGGAAGGGTCACCTCATCCATCATATCATGAAAAATTCAAAGTTAGATATTAATAATTATAATGTGAGTTCTAATTAATGCAAAGATTGCATGTACAATTACAGTTGATCACAACTATATTTCAAAAAATAGATTTGCTCTTATATGGAAATGTAACATGTGCATGATTACAAAAGGTCTTAACTATTACATGCATGTGATACATATAAATAGGCTTATGTCACATAATTCAACTCTTCATACAATATGTATATATAATTAACCTTAGAAAACTAAGGTTTAGCTAAAGTTGATGGTTGCATGGTTGAAGTTGAAGTAGAATAAGGATCTGAAATAGTCAGTCGGGAACAAGATGGTGGGGCCATATCCATTTTATTTTCCTCTAACTCCTATATTGTGGCATAGGTTAGATATCAATCTTGATGTGCTTATCTAACCTATGTCATAATTTCCTTATTTCAATAACATGAAGAACTAGCTCAGCTCTCATTGAACTAATAACATCCAAAATGTTGTACAACTGAAGGGCTGCACTCTGAACATCATTTTCAATTTCTATTGGGACATGAATAATTTGTTGTTGTTCCCTTATCTATTCAAACTCTTACTCTAGCTCTCACCTAGCATGTTCAATCCCCTCATGAAGTTATATTAAAGCTTAAATTTGAGTACTAAAGTAGGACTTGAAATATTAATTGTAAGGAGACTCACCTAGCCTCTTATTATTTCTCTTTGACAAATATAAAACATTATACCTCTCCTCCAAAGATAGACCTCTACCAGTGTCATCCTTAATTTTCCTCTTTTTAACCCATTGGATGGTCCCTATGGATTTTTTAAAGATAAAACTCACCGTGGGAAACTCCGTTATCATTAGATTAGGCCTTTGAAAAGCTTTGAACTCCAAATCAATATCCCACTAAAGAATCACCAACTAGGTAGAGTCAATTGGTTGTGTCCTGAGCAGTAATCTCAGCCATAAGGTTCCCTAAAGATTACATTAAAGCCTATGTTTGCAAGGGGTCTAGTAACGATGGCCAAATGCTTCTGGACCAATCTATACCACCAAACTGGGACATTGGATGAATAATATAAATAGGCTTCTTATTTCCAAATTTATTTGATGGAATAATAGAAATGGATAGGGTGGAACTAGAAGAAGGCATTAGCAATCCTAATTGGGTGGAAGAGACATGCAACTGGGCACTTGTCATGACTCCTTTGGTTTTCTTAAATTTAACATTTTTAGGCTTAGGAGTGGTAGGGGGAATGGTGATTGAGGTGACAATAGTGGAAGTAGAAATAGTAGGGGCTTGAGAAACAATCCCAACACTAGAAACAACTAGACTTATGGAAATAATAGGAGTAGCAACAATAGGATCCAATGAAATAATAGTAGTAAGAAAAATAATAGAAACCAAGGGGACTACAAAAATAATAGGGATTGAGGTAATTAAAGGAACAACATCCTCACCTAACATGTCACCTTCAAGTGGTGCTTTTCCTTTTAATCCCTAAAGGCTTAAGAATTTGGCCTTCTATACTTCCTTGTCAGCTTCTCAATCTTTAGGTTCCCTCTTAATAGACATTTTTCCATGGTTTGTTATGCCCTCTTACAATGGAGCTTCAACAGTTGTATCTACGGGGGTTCCAAGTACTCTAGGTTTCCTTTTGTAACAAATTGTAGTCTTACTAGGCAAAGGGGAGGTTTATTGAGTGGAAGAAGAAATAACATCCATACTTATGATAACTAAAACTAAGGAGGCAACAAGAAGGCCTTCCTCTTCTACATCAAAGGAAGTAATACAAATTGGTTCCTCTTATCCACTAAGACCATTAACAGTAGCTGTAATTTCTTCCACATCTTACTTTTGATTCACATCCCTCATTATAGTGGTGGTGTATGAGATGGTCCTTCTTGTGATGAACTTGAAACCATTGGGGTCTCCTCCACACCAAGATCTTACTTGACTAGTGTCATCACCATGTGTGGTGACTTAGAAGAGGTTCCTTAGTCTCAAGGCTATTGGGAACCATGGGAGGTTTAGTAGTCTGTAGTTGACCATCTACTAGAAGGAGGGAGCCTAGTATGTGCATCAACAATTGTTATATAAATTTGTACTTGAATAATCCTTAAAATCTCCTCATTCAAACTAGTTATCTTTGCTCTCTCCAAAAATTTAGCATCATCTTTTATATTTAGAAAAAATAAATCATGGTCATAAGGCTCATGTTGGTATGAGAAGCCTAGGCCTTGGATGTGCTTCTAGATTAGGTCATGGGGATCCCAATCTCTGTGTGGCAAAGAATCTAATGAATATTTATCTATTCCTTCCAAATTCTCCAAAGTGTTTCCTGATGGTATAATACATCGAACCAATCATCAAAGAGGAACCATGAAACACATTTCTTCCTTTTCTATAAGTCTTCATCTGTGTTCCACCATAACTAGTAGGCAATCTCTAGCTTAGCCAGCTTGTCAGGAACTTACTTGGGAAGCCATAATGGATCAACCTTGTTCCCCATAACCATAATCATCATGTATTCAGGGTAAAGCTATTAATCCCCCTTGAGCCCTAATATTTTTCTAATGCTCTTTGATATTCTAAGTAGGGGTTCTTCATGAATTACCCTCCATACTTGAGGGTAGACATTCTCGGCAATTTTGACTATGTTCTTCATGAATGCATAGATGTGGAGGAAAGAAAAAGAATTTCATACCTAATTTTTGATAGAGTTTGAGATGGGATCCAGAGTGATCCATTAATTTAATTAGATGGTGCCCATGATAGCATCCAACAAATAAGACATCATGTAGAAATGGCCACTTAGGGGCCTCTTATCTTTTTTAAACATATGTTCTTTAAGCCTTGCACTAATTATCTCCCCTAGTTTGAAAGACACCTTTGAAGTCGTCATCAAGTCCAATAATGGTACCCATTCTATATGGAGATAGTGGATGCTAAGGTGACTATATAATTTGTTCAATAAATCCATTTCAATACATATACCCATATGAGACTTGGTAATTGGCACTGGTCCCCTAGCTTTGAGAGTGACCACCTCTCCAGGAGTGATCCACTTCCTTAGAGAATTTCAAATCATGGTTTTCTTCTTCTACATCTTCACCTGGTGTTTATCAAATGTAGTGTCTTCAATTGACAACTACAAATACCTATGGAAGGCATCGCATAAGATATAAGCAATGACTATCTTATAGCTTGGGTGGTGTATAAATCCACCTCTAATCACCTTCCCAGTGAAGAATAGGTCTCACAATAAGTTGATGCAAGGCATGACCTTAGGCTTCACCACTGCAAAGTGTAGTTATTAATATTTTAATGGTAACAAGTCCACTACCAGTATTTTTATGGAGATGTTAGGACTTCTTTATGTGAATGCACGTCAACATCCTTGACTACGTCCCAAAGAGCTGAATAATTAGCATTCTAATTATGAAACAAACTCTAATAAAAAACAATGTCATTATAATCTATAGAGTCTTTAATGAAGAATTTAGAAGGTGGCAAGACCCCCATGAACACTTTAGATGAAGAAGCCATTACTACCTAGTTAAATTACATGATTTTCATGATAATTTGGTTGTGTTGGCTTACTAGAAAAAAATTTCAATGGAACATAGATGGCTAGGGATTCAAGTTCTATTTAGAGTGCAAGTTATCATGAGTTTATTAGTAATCAATTGGCACAATTTCTCTTTACAGTTTGATGATATAACTTAGAGTCTATGACTTTAATTCCAGTTCATGTGCCATTAAAATCCAATGTCTCCAAACTTGCCTCACTCATTTAATTCAAATTATATCACTTCACTTTAGTAGGTATGCCACATAAGCTTTATATATGTTAAAAAAAAATACATGTTGTATCTTTGGACAAGTGTCATCTCATCATTACTTTTGCACAATACCAACTATGCCATGTAGTCTACCTTCAGAGGTCGAGTGTCGAGTATTACATTGAAACACAACTCATGAATAGAATTTCTAAGCAAAATCTCTGAAGACCAATTCATGCAAATATAACATGTGAAGAAAATCTACAAAATTAAAATCTTGAACACAACTTTTGAAGCATAGCTTACGAAGTATAACTTTCCAACAAAAGTTCTAAAACATAAAGTTTATGAAGTACAAAAATTATGAACAAAACTTACAAAGTGTAAAATATGTGAAGGAAAATTCATGACAAAAGATGTGAATGAACATTCTGAAGATGTGCAAGTTCCAAATAAAAATTCTGAAGAACACTTTTCATGAAGGCAAAGAGATGCGAAGGATAAAAAATGCTGAAAGTCAACTTCATGAACAAAAATTTTGAAGATTGAAAATATATGAAAAAAACAACTAGAAAAAGGCATACTATGTAAAATCTAAAACTTTTCAACCACTGTGCATACCCTAAAAACTTATACACATACAAAACTTTTAAATAATATTCATAGGATAGTCTGAATAAGTCACACAATGGAAACCCAAATAATAAATAAATGCCAAATGCACTCATATTAGTCAACAATCATTCATATATAAACCTTTAAAGCTTAAGCCTACTGAATACACATAAGTGCCAATGGAAACCCCCTTTTAAATATAACTAGACCTCTTCAAACTTCTACTGGGTCCCTACTTAGGAAATAAAAAGAGTGGGGGTGTGTTGAATACAATAAATGGCGACTCATAGGGGGAATACTACCGAGTGTTCAAGAACCTAAAATCTTTAGTTATCAACCCTAAATCAAACATGAAACATATGACAAGAGAATAATTGAACCAAAAAAATGAAATATACTCTAAATGACTTAACACAACATACTAGCCTTCCTCATACCTTGGATCTGTGTGTGATGAAGTGATTCACTTTTATCCTTATGAGGATTTTAGTAAAGACTTTGAATAAATTGTAGATTTCATTATAATTTTTTAAAAGCATATTAAAACTAGGGATTCTCAAAGATTTCTCTACTTCAATTTAGGTGTCTATAGCCCCAATAGAGATACCTTTGGTTATTCTTCCTTTCATTCCCTTCATATTTTTACATGATGCATGATACATTGATCTAATTTCATCGTGTGAATTTTTTATCACCTTTGTATTTGCTTTAGGTTTACTAATCACTATTTAGGATATATTGGTCTCTCTCTCTCTCTCTCTCTCTCTCTCTCTCTCTCTCTCTCTCTCTCTCTCTCTCTCTCTCTCTCTCTCTCTCTCTCTCTCTCTCTCTCTCTCTCTCTCTCTCTCTCTCTCTCTCTCTCTCTCTCTCTCTCTCTCTCAATGCAAGTAGAAGAAGGAAGGCATGAATCATTATGAGATGGTGTATGTGAGAAATAAAACTTGATTTATCATAATGTCCATACCAGATATATCCATGTCAATGGTTATTACTGTAAACAAGTATTAACATTAGAAGTGTATTTGATCCAAAGAGAAGAGAAAACTTTCTAGATTTGTATGAAACACTAAAAGTAGATTTTAAATACTTGATAGGATAATTCAATTGTGATATAACCATAATTAACCTATTTTTTGCATACCTAAACTCTAAAATCATCAAACATAAGGGTGTAAAACCTGTAAACAAAGCCAATTTATGTTTTTATTTTATACCCTTCCCACAGTTGTTCTTTTTTTGGAAACTCTCTTGTGGATTCAACATTCATAAGTATAAGCATGGATGAGAAGTCTAGTGGATTGGATAGTTACTTGGTTATCCCTAGAGAAGTCAATCAGACTGTCATGAAAAAAATAAAGACAACTATTCCAGAAAGTAGGGAACTAAACTAAAGAAAGCAAAATGTAGAAAACATAAAAGGCTAATCTAGAAAGCAAGAAAACTACCCTAATGAAATAAAATGATAGAAAATAGTAAACTAAACTATGAAAACAATACGCTAACCTACTCCTACCTCTACCTCAACATTGGTGGTCATTTAGGGACATATTCAGATGGTACATCCATAAAGTAGTGCTTCAAAAATTGACTATTAGCTAGATATGTCAATCCATTACCTTAGAGGTCACCCAAACAAAAAACATTGTTATCCAAGATCTCTGATATCTAGTAAAGTCTAGTTTATAAGGGGTAAACTTGTCATGTTGTCCTTTTTTTTCATGGCCTTTGTCCCATAGAAACACCAAGTCACATATTTTGAATGCTTTAAACTTTGCTCCTTTATCAAACCATCTTTTGAACAAGTCCTGATGTTTATTAAAATTAAGCAATGATTCATTCCTTGAATCCTCCATTTATATTATATTTAATAAATGGGAATCCTCTTTCTAACTTGGTTCCATGTACTCCTACATAAATTGATATGTTGGAAATTTGATCATGATTAAGAATAAGGGTTGTCATCCATATACTAGCAAGTAAGGTGAAGATTTGAGTGCCTATTTGAATCTTATTCAATCTGCCGATAATGCATACTTTAATAAATGATGCCATTCTCTAGGTTTATCTATAGATAAATTTTTAATGTTATGGATCATGTTCTTATTTATCAATTCAGCTAATCTATTTCCCTATGTGTAATGGTTGGAATATGACCTTATGGTGATTTGATTGTCATGGACCCATTTAGTGAATTCAACTGACTGAAATGTTGACTCATTTTCACAAGCTAAATAAATAGGGGTATCAAACCTATTTATGGCATTTTATTCTATAAAAATGATTACATCATGTGCTCTAGAATGTTTTGTAGCCACTACTTTAGTTTATCTAGTGCAATAATCTATAGAAGTGAGCACAACTTTATGGCCAACTAAGGAATTCAAGTTAATGACACTGATAAAATCTAAGACCCAATGAGAAAATGGTATTCCCTCAATAACATGGTAGAGTGGCATCACTGTGTGTACTTCTCTTTTCACCAAAACTTGGCATTCATGGCATGTTCTCATGGGATCATGTGCATCATTAAAGATTATTGGCTAATAGTTGCCCATTTGGAGGATCTTATGTGCTATGGTATTTTTAGATAGAAGACCACTACCAATCTTTTGGTGTAGGTTCTCCAAAATCTCTTGAGATTCTTCTCATGACACACATCTCAGGTAGATGCCTTCATAATTCCTTTTGTAGAGAATTTATTTTTTGATCATGTAGTGAGCAGTTTTAAGCCTCAAAGCTCTCTTTTATTCTCTATTGAGTTTCAAGAAACAAGTACTTATGAGTAAATATTGAATTATATTAGCGTACCAATCTGTTTTAGATACCTTTGTTTGACAAACCTCCTCAATGGTGATGCACAGGTCAGGCTCAGTCATAAGCTAAATGATGTCTTACCCTCTAACAATTTTGGCAAGCTTGATTTCTAGGTCAAAATCCTATAATTTTACCATCCATTTACCTTTATGCTCTCCTAATTTATTATATTATAAAGTGATATTGATAACAAGGTATGGCACAATAGCGATAGTCTTATTTCTCAAGATGTAATGTCTGGATTTCTTCATCGCTTTAACTGGAAAAAAATTGCTTATCTATTATGGAGTACCTAAGCTCTAATTCTTTTTAAAATTTTCTCATGAATGCAATAAGATGTTCACATCCATCCTTATTCTAATTTAGCACTATGGAAATCATGTGTTCTGAAGTAAATATATATAATAAAAAGTCTTTATTGAAGTATGGGATTATTAACATAGGAACCTGCGACATGGCATCCTTGATGTCTTGAAAGAACTTCCAGGGCTCTAGTTTCCACTCCACTTTAGCATACATCTTGAGCATTACATTCAAAGGTCTAATTATTTCTACAAAACTTGAGATAAACTTCCTCATAAAACTTATCCTTCCAAAAAAAGACTTGAGCTCCTTCTTACTATTTAGCACTGCAATCTTTGAAATCCCCTGAACTCTATCTGGGTCTATTTTGATTCCTTATTTGGTGATAATTTAGCCTAATATATTTACCAAATATGCTCTTTTTGGGGTTTAGAAAGATGCCAAACCTTCTGCACCATTCAAAGATTGACTGTAGATGGCTTACATGATCAGTTTTTTTTTTGAGAAAATAGTGAGATCGTCCATGTAAATGATTATACATTTACCTATCAACCCTTGAAATGCACTATCCATGGCTAATTGAAAGTTAGATCCTAATTTAATTAGGCTAAAATGAATCCTCTTATATGCATAGGTGCCCCACTTTGTGGTAAATGCAATCTTCATTATGTCTTTAGATTCAATCAGCACCTGGTTATATCCTAAAAAACCATCCAAGAAAGACATCATTATAGAACCACTTACTATCTAGATCACCTCATCCAAGGAAGGTAAAGGGTAGTTGTCTTTCTCATAAGCCTTATTCAAGTTTTTGAAATCAACACATGATCTAATTTCTCCATTCTTTTTTCTAATGGGAAACAAGTTGACAAACTAGGTGGAATGTCTGATAGGTAACACTATCTTTACACTTAACAACTTCTCCACTTCTTTTTGAATAAGTGGTTCTAGGATAGGATTGAATGACCTCTATCTTTACTTGAATGGCTTATGGTCTAGATTTATGGGCATTGTATGGGTGATGAATATTGGGTTAACAACCTTTAAGTTTTCATACATCCATATAATCACATCTTTGTATTTTACCCTTTGTCTTTCATCTAGAATGCAATTAAGACTAATATTTACATAGTGTGGATCACTCTCAACTCCCAAGTTTTCTTTATTGAACTTGGATTCATTGAATTTAGGCTACCTCAATTGCTGAGCTTGGGGGTTTGTATTGAACACTCTCTCCAAAGAAACCATCTCTAAAGTAAGATGATTTTCTTTGAGTTGAATAACTCCTCTTAGTTTCTCCTAACATATATAACTAATTTAGTTATCATCAATGATTTGAGATTTAAATTATCTTGAATTGGTCAAGAATTAGACAATTTGTTGGTCATCATCAAAGACCTAGAAAATTTCCACATTATAAAACATATGGACAAGATACGAGCTCGATGTAAAATCTCTACACCTTAGATTCCTGCAACGATGTCAAATTGGCATTTGAAGCATCTAGTGTGTCAACATATTGATTATATTCTCTAGGAATAACTACTATACTGAAGGATTCAAATGACTCAATCAAATCCTAGGCCCTGTTCTTGTACCTCTTTAGATATGATAATTTGCACTAGTATTTATTTCTAACCTGATTAATTACCAACTCTGAAAATCCATATATTAGGAGTTGCTTGACATTATTTTTTAGAGTGAATTGTAGTCCTAAAATCAACACTTCATACTCTACCTTATTATTTTTGTAAGGTAATTACAACCTATAGGCTACTAGGTACTTCTTACTTTGTGGGTTAGCTAATTCAATAAACATGCCTACTCCTTGCTTGGATCTTGCACCATCAAAATGAAAATTCCATAATTGGGAAGGTCCCTAGACTTTTGGTTCATGTAATTAATATTTTGTGGTAAAGGTATAAATTCCAAGATTGGGGGATTTATAACACACCTCTTCATTCTTAGTATTTTACTCTATGATGGGGTACTTCATTCTTAGTTCTCAATCAATTCGAATCCAGTTTGCAACACATCTTCATGTTAACCAAATATGAGAGAAGTTTATTGATACATATTCGTTTAGCATCTTCAACCAATCTATACTTAGTATTAGTTTATATGCCTCTTATATATTTATGACAATCATATCAATAGTCATCTACACACATGGATCATATGCCACTTGAATGTGTACACTATTTAATTCTCCAACCACAACACCATTATTTTATCTAGCTATGAAACCATCCTCTTAGATGGGCTTGGAGTCAATCCAAGATTTTGACAAATAGAAGCAGTCATAGCTCCAAAATCAACTAAATAGTTGTGAATATTCTTTCCAAATGCTCTGATAGTTATTAAGAAATAAGGAACTTCTAGATTACTCTTGTATATGACATTTATATGAGCAGCCTTTTATCTTCTCTGTATCAAAGATCTTTGTGATAGACCTCTAGAGGAGTTCCTCGTGTCCAGTGATCTGAGCTAATTCATGAAGAGTGATGTTTGCTTTAATTTTATTCATGTCTTCAACAATGTTGTATCCTCCTTTACTCTATTTCTCCTTATTCTGGTGTTGATCATTCCCTTTTAGGGGAGGTGGATTGTTATTAGCCTTTAGATTTAGTGGAATAGTATTATTATTTAGAGGAATAGATGTTGTGAAGGGTTATTTATTCCTCATATTATAATTGCCTCTATAATACTTCTAGAAGGCATGCAACTCATCAAAATTATCCTCTGATATATTGTCACCCTTATTCGATAAAGGAAGCTCATAAGTTTCAAAAACCATAGTGGTGCTTGAGGAATTACACTCATGGGGGAACTCTAGTGGTTTGTTCATCAAATCTTACCTCACCATCTCTCTTTGTAAGATTTCAAAAATTGCATAGAACTTAACATAGTCAAGCTCACCATGTTGTGATGTATTATGAACCCTGCACTAATTAGATAGTGTTTTTTCTACTATATTGATTTCTAGTAACTTATTGGCTTGTTGTTATTATGCATTATTTGTAAGCCTGTTGTTATTATGCATTATTTTTAGGCTTGTTGAAAGGCTTGATATATCTTGGAAACCTATAATTCTAATAATTATTATGACTAGTAGCATTACTCATATTTATCTACATGCCTAAGAATTCATTACTCAACTTTTGCACCACTCTCTATATAGAATCCAATTCTACTTTAATAAAATTAGTACCCTGGGCAATTCCAATATTAGATGGGATCAAATGTTGGTTTTGTTGATAACCATTCATTTATGCAAAGTTTTTCAAGAAGCCATAATTTTGATTCTTTGTGTGTTGTGTCATAGGAGGCAATTCATAGAACTAATTTTGGTTAAATGTTAGAACATTTTGCTTCATATGAGACCTTGGATTCAAAGTTGTGAAACCAACATTGAGGATGGGAGTGCCTAATATCTACAGATTTAGCTACTTATCAATGTTTATCACTTTTTCATAGGCTAATGATAGAATGCTAGCAATAGAAACTCTTCACAAAAATACTATAGTAATAAGATCTAGGGCGTTCTTGTACATTTTGAGTGATAATGCCACTGGTGGTTTATATGTAACACATAGCCAAGTGTACATCTTATGAAACCATGTATTGAAAGCTCATATTAGCTCATTAGGCTCCCTTTTCATATTAGTGATTTGTTTATATATGACACTCAAACTGATAACTTGTCCAAATTGGGAAAAAAAGTGATTTGAGATGAGTTATATGAAGTAATTAAGCTCTCTTGTAAATTAAGGAACCAATCATAAGCAACATCTTGCAATGTAAATAGGAAAATTTTTCATGTAACATCTTCATCAATGACATTCATTAATATTAAATCATTTTTGAAATACTTGATATGTTACTCTATCGTTCTTCCTCCTGAGGGGGATAAAGAAGGTAGATACTTCTCTAGATTCAATGAAAAATCATGCACATCTCCTGGGATTTCAATGGTGGATCCAACTAACCAAGGTTGATCCATAAGAGGATTAATAGGCTAGATATTTCTCATTAGAGGAGGTGTCCAAACTTGGGATATGGTGGGGACAACTAGTGCATATCTATGCCTTTAATGTATTGATAAAGGTGAAACCAAAAGACTAGTTTGGGTTCTAAACCTAGTTACTCTCTTGGGTGCCTCTAGTGAAACTCAAATGTAGGGGATAACCTCTACTAGGGAAAGCACACAATTGGTCCTCCTTCTAGTGTCAACTTTATTCTATTGGTGTGGGTTTTATGCATACCCTAAATTTAATGAGGAAACCTCTAACATTTTAGGATCTCAATAGAGGTGGTCTCCACTCTAAGACATGAGTTATAGGTATGGGATGAACAATCAAATGGTGTAATATTAGGTTGAGCACGTAGTTTTTTAATCGGGTATATGTGTGGATGAGTGAAACCTAAATGAAAGTTAAAACCTAGTTGAGTTGGATGGATGGACCTTATTCTAAAGTGGATAGATCTCAATCATAGAAACTCTAAAAGGGAAAGGTAGGGTAGAAAAGAAGGCTTTGTGGTATTTCAAAGGATTACTTTATGGTTGGTCTCTTTTTGGATAAATGTTTTAATGTTAATGTTTGTAGATAATAATTTTTGCACACTCACATACAAACACAACAAGAGGATTTGAGGAAGAACTGATATAGTAAACTTTGGGATTTCAACTAAAGGTTGTTACCATTTAGAGTTGATTTTGCACACCCTTATTCAGTAGTTTATAAATTGGATTAGAGAGGTATCTAGGGTAGCTATGGATTACACCTATAAGGAAATATCAAAGAAAAATACTTATACACATTCAGAGAATTGAAACAGTCTACCTAATTGCATAATATTAATGATACTTGTTAATTATACAATGGCTATTGCACATCTTTAAATCAACATACATCAATAATAACAAGAAGGAATTATCCATAGCTTTTGCACACTCTAAATTACTGAATTCAATAACCAAGAAAATAAAACACAGTGAATTACATAGAATTGGAATGGAAAAGAATCGACATAGTTATATAACAATCAAAAGACTTCTTCTTGTATTGATAAATTTATAAACCCCTGAATACAAAAGAATTACAAGTATAAATACATTTGGGGAGGGGTCTCCTCATCCCTCAAATCCAATCAAAATTAAAATTTACATGTTAATAATTAAAACGTAAGTTATAATTAATGCAAAGCCTATATGTACAATTATAGTTGATCACAACTATATTTCCAAAAATAGATCGCTCTTGCATGGAATTACAACGTGTGCATGATTATAAAAGGTCTTAACTATTACATGCATATGCTACATATAAATAGGCTTTTGTTACATCAGTTAACTCTTAATACAATATACATACAAAATTAACCTTAGAAAACTAAGGTTTAGCTGAAGTTGATGGTTACATGGTTGAAGGTGAAGTAGCATAAGGAATTGAAGTAGTTAGTTGGGAACTTGATATTGGGGCCATAGCCATTTTATTTACCTCCAACTCCTAGTAGTGTTTGTAATTAGCATCATGTTATATCTTGATGATGCCCATATTTAGTAGAGATGGCATATGTACTCTACTGACTTGCACTAGCAAACATGCATGTTCAACTTTGGTGGCCCTAAATTCCACCTGAAAAATATCTACTTTTGTGACATTATTCATTATAAAACTATGTTTTGATTCAATTTCCACTAATGTAAGCCCTTAAATCCTCTACTTAAAATTAGTTGAAGCCTATTGAAGCAATTGGTCAAAACTAACTCTACATATTAACTAACCTGTAGAGTCCCTTGCCTAAGAGAGCTTCAATTCATCTAGAATCTACAAGATTAACTTCTCATTTTCTAAAAACTTTGGGATCATAGCTTCTATACTTGAAACCTAGTCCTAAACCTCTTGTATCTAGATGACCACTAAGTTGAGAGCATTATTTACCTCTAATGGTGACCTCAAATCTAAATGTCTATAAGCCTTATTAGTTATATACAGTACAAGAAAATTCAATTAATTTTCATTGTCCTTTAAATAATTGAACAATTTCCTTATTTCAATAACATGAGGAACTAGATTAGGTATCATTGAACTAATAACATCCAAAATGTTGTACAACCAAAGGGCTTCACTCTGAACATCATTTTCAATTTCTATTGGGACATGAATATTTTTTTGTTGTTCCCTTATCTATTCAAACTCTTACTCCAGCTCTCGCCTAGCCTACTTATTCCCCTCATGAAGTTCTATTAAAGATTTAATTTGAGTCCTGAAGTAGGACTTGAAATATTCATTATAAGGAGACTCACCCAACCTCTTATTATTTATCTTTGACAAAGAGAAAGCATCATGCCTTTCCTCCAAAACTAGAGCTCTGCCAGTATCATCCTTAATTTCCCTATTTTTAACTCGTTGGATGGTCCCTGTGGATTTGTCAAAGATATAACTCACCATGGGAAACTCTATTATTGTTGGATTAGGACTCTAGGAAGCTTGGGCCTCCAAATTAGTATCCCACTAAGGAATCGATAATTGGGTAGAGTTAACTGGTTGAGTGTCTTGAGAAATAATCTGAAATAGAAGGTCCCCTAAATATTACATTAAATCCTATGTTTAAAAAGGGTCCAATAACGATGGATAAATTATTTTAGACCAATCTATACCACCAAATTGAGGCATTGGATGTACAATATAAATAAGCTTTTTCTTCCCAGATTTCTTCAATAGAACAATAGAAGTGGACTAGGTGGAACTAGAAGAAGACACTGGCAATCCTAATTGGGTGGAAGAGACATGCAACTAGGAACATGCCATGGCTCCTTTAGTTTTCTTGAATTTAACCTTTTTAGGCTTAGGAGTGGCAAGGGGAATGGTGATTGAGGTGAGAATAGTGGAAGTAAAAATAATAGGGGCTTGAGAAACAAGCCCAACACTAGAAACAATTGGAGTTGTGGAAACAATAGGAGTAGCAACAATAGGATCTAATGAAATAAAAATAATAGGATAAACAATAGAAACCAAGGGTACTAAAAAAATAATAAAAACTAAGGTAATTTAAGGAATAACATCCTCACCTAAACTGTCACCCTCAAGTGGTGCTTTTCCTTTTAATCCTTGAAGGCTTAATACTTTGGCATTTTGTAGTTTATCATCCACTTTTTCATCCTCAGGTTCCCTTTTGATGGATGTCTATCTATGGTATGTTAGGCCCTCTTATAATAGAGCTTCACTAGTTGTATTTATAGGGGTTCCAAGAACGTTGGGTTTCCTTTTATAACAAATTATAGTCTTACTAGGTAAAGGGGAATTTTTTTGAGTGCAGGAACAAGTAACATCCACACTTATGGAAATCAAAACTGAGGAGGTAACAAGAAATATTTCCTCTTTTGCATTAGAGGAATCAATATAAATTGGTTCCTCTTATCCAACAAGACCACTAGTAGCAGCTGGAATTTATTCCACCTCTTGTTCTTGCTTCACAACCCTCATTACAAGTGGTGGCATGTGAGATGGTCCTTCTTGTCATGAACATGAAACCATTGGGGTCTCTTCTACACCAGGCTCTTACTTGACTATTATCATCACCATGTGTGGTGTTATAGAAGAGGTTCCTTGATATTAAAGCTATTGGGAACTATTGGAGGTCCAGTAGTCTATAGTCGACCATCCACTAGAAGGAAGGAACCTAGTATGAACATCGATAATTATTATAAAAGGTTGTTCCTGAATAATCCTTAAAATCTCCTCATTCAAACCAACTGCCTTCACTCTCTCCAAAACTTTAGCATTATCTTTTACATTTAGAAAAATGAAATCGTAGTCATAAGGATCATGTTGGTATGGGATGTTAAGCCCTTGGATTTGGTTTTGGATTCATGGGGATCCTAATCTTTGTGTGGCAAAGAATGCAATGAATAATATTATTTATTCCTGCCAACTTCTCCAAAGTGTTTCTTGATGGTATAATGCATCCAACTAATCATCAAGGAGGAATCATGAAATGGTCCTTTCTTCTTTTTATTCAAGTCTTCATCCATGCTCCACCATAACTGGTAGGCAATCTCCTGCTCAACTAGCATGTCAGGAACATACTTGGGAAGCTGCAATGGAGCAACCTTATTCCCCATGACCATAATCATAGTGTAGTCAGGGTAAATCTTGTTATCCCCCTTAGCCTTAATTTTTTAATAATGTTCTATGATATTCTAATTTATGGTTCTTCATGAATTGCCCTCCATACTTGAGGGTAGACATTCTTGATAATTTTGACTATGTTCATCATGAATACATAGATGTGCAAGAAATAAAAATAATCACATACTCAATTTTTCATAGAGTCTGGAGTTGGGCTACAGAGTGATCTATTTTATAATTAGGTAGTTCCCATGATAGCATCCAACAAATAAGTCATCACGTAGAAATGGCCACCTGGAGACCTCTTGTCCTTTTTAAACACTTGTTCTTTAAACCTTGCACTAATTATCTCCCTTAGTTCGAAGGTCAAATCCAAATTCATCATCTATTCCAACAATGGTACCCATTCTAGATGGAGATAGTGGATGCCAGGGTGACCATACAATCTATTCAACAAAGCCATTCCAATACGAATACCCATCAAGAACTTACTAATTAGCATTGGTTCTAGCTTTCAGAGTGACCACCTCTCTAGGAGTGATTTACTTCCTTAGATAATTTTTAATCAATGGAGATAGTGGATGCTAGGGTGACCATACAATCTATTCAACAAAGCCATTCCAATACGAATACCCATCAAGAACTTACTAATTAGCATTGGTTATAGCTTTCAGAGTGACCACCTCTCCAGGAGTGATTTACTTCCTTAGATAATTTTTAATCATGGTTGTCTTCCTCCACATCTCCACTTGGTGTCCATCAAATGTGGCATCTATAAATAATAACTATAAATTCCTCTAGAAGGCATCTCCTAAGATACAAACAATGACTATCTAATGGCTTAGGTGGTGTAAGAATCCACCTCTAGTCACCTTCCCAGTGAAGAATAAGTCTTGTAACAAGTTGATGCAGGGTATACCTTAGGCTTCACTGTTGCAAAGTTTTTTTGTTGATGTTTTAATGGTAGAAAGTATACTAGCAGTTATTGTTATGGAGTTATCAAGACTTCTTCATGTGAATGCATGTCAACGCCCTTGACTACATCCCAAAGTCCTGAATAATATGCATGCTCATTTTAAACACATTCAAATAAAAAATAGTGTTAGTTTACTATATAGAGTCTTTGATGAAGAATTTATAAGGTGGTAACACCCCATTAATGCTTTAGATGAAGAGGCCACTGCTACCTAGTTCAATTACATGATTTTCATGATAATTCAATTATGTATTGGCTCACGAGAAAAAAATCTCAATGGAACACAAATGACTAGGGCTTCAAGTTCTCTTTAGAGTGTAAGTTATCATGAGTTTATTAGCAATCAATAGGCATGATGTCTCTTCATAGTTCAATGATATAGTTTCAAGTTTAAGACTTTAATTCCAATTCATGTGCCATTAATGTCCAACATATCCAAACTTGTTTCACTCATTTAATTCAAATTCTATCACTTTACTTTAGCGGGTATGCCACATAATCTTTCTATATGCTTGAAAAATATGACATGATATAGTCTTAGATAAGTGTCATCTCATTATTACTTTTACACAATACCAACTATGCCATGTAATCTGCCTTTAGATGTTGGGTGTCAGGTATTGCATTAAAACATAACTCGCAAATGAAAGTTCTGAACAAATTCTCCCAAGACCAATTCTTGTGAACACAACTTGTGAAAAAAACCTATGAACACAAATCTTAAACACAACTTTCAAAGCACAACTTTAGAAGTACAACTTCTGAAAAAAGTTACGATACACAAAGTTTGTAAAGTACGTAAATTTTGAACAAAACTTACAAAGTGTAAAATATGTGAAGGCAAAGTCACAACAAAAAATGTGAATAAACATTTCAAAAATATGTAAGTTTTGATCAAATTTTGCAAAAAAAATCCCTGTATAAAAGTTTTGATGAACACTTTTGTGAAGGTAAAGAGATGTCAAGGATCAAAATGCCAAAAGCTAGCTCCATGAACAAAAATTTTGAAGATGAAAAATGCAACTAGCAAAAGGTAAAATATGCAAAGTTCAAAACTTTACAACCAATGTGCATACCCTAAAACCTATACATATGCAAAACTCTCAAAGAATATTAATAGGTTAGTCCAAATAAGTCACATAGTGGAAACTTGAATAATAAAGAAATTGCAAATTCATTCATATTAGCCAGAAGTCATTCGTATAAAACCTTTAAATCTTGAGCCTGATGAATACACATAAATGCCAATGGAAAACCCTTTTTAAACAAAACTAGACCTCTTCAAACTTCTAATGGGTCCCTACTTAGGAAAAGAAAAAGAGCGGGGATATGTTGAATACAACACTTCCAATTGCACTTAAAAGCACATCTTAAAGCAAAATGAAGACAATGGGTTCATGTAAGTTTGTTGAGTAGTCATGATTTTTTTGAGATCATCATTTGACCCATGGTTTGGTTCCTAAACCCTTAGTACAGAGACTATAAAGTTATTTTTAAAAAAAGAATCCAATGGTTAAATCCTAAAACTCTCCATATATAAGATTGATCCAGGCAACTCCACCACATGCTTTCTAGCCTGGTTGGAAATGGAGCAATGCCTTAGAAGGAGTCAAAATCAATTCCATTGGGGATATGGATGCTTGGTTGGTAGTAAATTAATACTCATGCCACTTCCCCTCCAAGCTAATTAACCTCAATTCCCCTCTCTAAAAATCAGATTTCTCATAAAGATCTGATGGATTCCATTTGGTTTCAAAAAAGGGCAATAACTAAATAATCACTATACACACACTAGAGGTATGGATAGGATATTAACTTAGTATGTCCCATGCTAATGTAGGATTTATCACTTTCATGTTTTGATTTTGTATCGAGAATTATGTTTGGTTTATGTCCTTGTTTTAGGTCCAAGGATTCATATTCTGGGTTCTAATTGCTGAGCAACACTCTCCTTACAGAGGTCACCACTTATTGGGATCCAACATGCCTCATTTTTCAAGTTGAAAATAGAGACTCTATTTTTTTTTAGAGTATGGTCTTATAAATTTTAGGAGTTCATTGTGGTTGCTTGCTTAAATCAATGTTCTTGGCAATCTATTAGATTATTAGTTACAAGTGACTAAATGAGTTTACTTTAATGTCATTGCATTTATTCATTTTAGTCCAAGAATTTATCTAGCAGTGAGTTAGTTTCAACTCTTGAATTTACATTAATCTAATAAGTCTTAGTATATTTGTCTACTTATGTTCTGAAACACATTTTATAGTCTCCCTTTATACTATTTTACATTAGGATTAAGCAAATTATATGACTATTTCAGGGTTTGATTGCTTGTTTTTTCAAGTAATTGAATCCATTCCTACTTTAATTTTATCTAAATTAACTATAAGTTTCCTTGGCCTCATATTTTGCCTTAGATGATTTCATTAAATTTGATGAAAGTTACTTTTGAATGGTTTTCACACCCCTTAGTTGCATTTCCAAAGACTTAGCCATTTGAATTTGAATTATCCTAGATGTTTATTTTCAAATGCTTAGCCCTTGGATTTTAATTCAAAGTTGTTGTCTGTCTTTTATATTATGTCCACAGGCGCCTAGTTTTGTCCTTGCACCACATGGAGACTTCCCATGGCTCCTCGTGGCTCAGGCCCATTTGAAAAATATTTTTAGCACTTAGCCAATTTTGCGAAAGTCATATGAAGCCACATGTCACTTTTATGCTCAATGGGACTTAATCATTTCTCTTTAAAGGTACCCATTACCATGTGTCACTCTCTCAATAGTTTCAAGCTTGTTCAAAAGTCTTTTAAGACTTAGTCAATTTTATTTAAGGTTTCCTAGTGGGGTAATGATGTCAGGAATGTTCCAGGCTAGTAGGTTAGTGGGATGATGCCATGTGGCACAATCCCATTGCTCTACTATCCTAGAGATGACCATACCAATGCAATGCCTCTAGGCTAGTGGGTTGGTGAGATCATGCCATGTGGCATCATCCCATTGCTCCTTTATCCTGGATATGTTTGTACAGAGTGCAGAGCCTCTTGTCAAGTAGGTGAGTAAGATGATGCCACATGGAAAAATCCCATTGCTCCTCAGTCCCTAGCCAATCCGTGTAGGCACAATGATAATGTCATATCCCTAGGTAAGTGGGTGAGTGATATGATGTCGCTTGGTGAAACCTCACTGCACCTTAGCCTTAGGGTAGTCCATGCAAGCCTCACAATTTTTTAGAGCTCGGGCAAGCAAGATTATGATGCATGATGAAATCTTACCTCACAATGGAAAGAATAGTCAGCATGTGCATAAAACCCCAATCCAAGTAGCAAAAGTGTGAGGAGAGGCCATGTGGCCATAGAATGGCAAAATCAAACAACAAATTTAAAGCCCACATATGATGATAAACTACCAAGTGTCAAAATAGGGCCCATAAAAACAAAACCATTTGTGCAGTAAGGGAAAAGCATAGGGGGTCCAAAAAGAAGCCACATGGCAAGGACCACACAAATAAAGGACATGTTGGCAATGAGCATAAAATTAATGGTCCGTATGGCCATCAAAATTGTCAAAGGCTCATAATAGACTGCACATTCAATTTGATTTATAGAATCAATTCACAGATCTATTGAATCACGAATAAGATTAGAATAATTAGCTTGGTGTGCATAATGAGATTACGTGAAGAGCATAAAAGACAAACTCAGCCTTAAAGAGGTGTAGTGATTGATTGCATAGAAGCATAGGTGGCTAGTAGTCCTAATGCAATCCCAATTATTTCCTCGTGCCCAGTAAATGGACACTGATCTAGAGCTACTTTGAAGACCAAGGCATGATATTGTTGTAAGTATTTTCAAAATTATTATTCAATCCATTCAAGAGCATGGTAAGTTTGTGGATAATCCAAGTGGTAGAGAGAGATAGACATTAACATTGGAAGTAATCTAATGATTGCATAGAACTTCATGGAGATAATAGCCAAAGAAGACATTCGACTATAAATTACTTCTGAAAGAAGGAGAATGTCATGTTTGAACTAATTATGATAATGATAAGCTGATTTGATTAGATTTGTAGTGAAGGGTAGCCTTAGAATTACAGTTTCAAAATTAATATTGCCAGTTCCCTGAAGTTAAATGCAATTAATGACAATGAGCTTGAATTGGTCTATTTAAGCTCAGTGGTTTGTTTGTGGAAATGGGTTGAGAGATTTTGCACTAAGACTCTATCTAAATGTTGCCAAGAATACACATGCAATTGCGACTCTATCTATGCATTGTTTATCTTTCATTGTTTGAATATAATTTTGATTGATGTTGCAAACATTGTTATTATCTTGGACTACTATAGGAAATACAATTGAATCTAAGTTCACTATCTCCATCTATTCTCTCTATTCTAAAATGTTCTTAGCTATGGTGTACAGTTTACTACTTATTAATTACATGTATGTTGGGTAAAAGATTGTGGATGAAGTGTTTCCCTTTTATGTGCCCTCAGAAGCTTTCCTAATGTGTCATTATGGTTTGTGCATTAGCTAGACTAACGATACAATGGTTTATTGCATCCAAGTGAGCCTTGATGAGTTATTATCATTAACTAGTTTGGCATATTCACACACAACTTCTTCTTTGCCTTACCCTATCTTGCTCCTTTTATGTTTTGATGAGTGATTGCCTTGCCCTCTGTAAATACATTTATATAGTCTTGACCATACCTATGACCCACTAAAGAGTCTAAAGTAACAACTAAGTGTGAATCTCTGGTGGAACAATTTATATGTTTGCCCATGCTATGTTTGTTTGGTGAAATCTTGGCCCTTGGATCACCAATAGATCCTAAAAACAAGGGGACTATATCCTATTGGGTTTGATCTTTAGGTGCTTTCTCATAATGTTCAATCCAATGAACAACTTTTGAGGTTGAGTCACTTACTGATACCAACATAATGCTTCACCAATATCAAGAGGAGAGAAAAAAATGACAATACCAAATCTCAATAACCAATAATCCAATGAAAAGATCTGAAAACAAATGTCATTTTTCCATTTATGGAGGGAATGGATTGATCCAAGAAATCCCCTCACAACCCATGGCATTTCATCTTCAAAATGGCTACGAGAAGAATGCCAAAAGACATAAAATGGCAATTTCCACCTATAGGTAGACCCAATTAGGTATATTGGAACATATATAGTCATTTTAAAATAGACTTTTGAGTTTTATGAGCTAGGCAAGCTTTTATAAAGCACTTTATACATTTAAAAATGAGTTTGGATGTTTAAAAATGGCATGGACCTAATAGGGCTATCAACCCACATATTAGCATTGAGTGTATTCATTTTAATACATGCTCCTAACCTAGTTGGGCTTCCCAAAGCCATATAACACTATGACCAAATACTTAGGTGCTTTCACACCTAATTGAGTTTGAAATCCCATTTAACATTGCATCCTTCACACACATTCCACCATGGCTTAATCAATAATCCAAAGCTGATTAAAACTGCTTGTAACAACTTTGAAATCCACCAACCTATCAGGCTTCAAAGGCTAACTAACACAGTCAAAAAATCCACAAAATGACTCATGACTTAATCGGGCTTGCAATCTTGAATAGAACTATGGCAATGACTATGCCAAAGTAAAGATATAAGTGGGTTTTTGGACTCCACCTACCAAAGAAACCTAAATGATGTTGCTCCTTACCTAATTGGGCATTTAGCTTTGGTTACAATTGTGAGTCTCCACTCTTGTTTGATGCATACCCAAGTAGGGTTTCAACTCCACATACAATTGTAGCTTCAATTTAAAGCACATCATGACCCAATTAACAATAGAAAGTTGATTAACATATAGAACTTCCACCAAACATCACATAGATGTGGTTGGGATTGATGGCCCAACTTACATTACATTTTAATGATAAGCCTAACACATACCTAATCCAAAAAGAAACTCCGAATAACAAAGGCATACGCCATAAGGCTTTCAATAGGCCAAACTAGGGACATAAAGCATGATTTCCATTGTCAATGCATAAGTGAGTTCAATAACACTTAATTAGTACTTAGAAGTTCAATTACCATTTATTTTAACCTTTTAGGGTTTAACTATCTAAATCTTATGTTTAGATTAAAGGGCTGAGATGTATAAATCAATTAACTAAATTGTAACAATTAAGCATTGATTTGTTATGGAATTTGACATTCTTTGACTTTATAAAAATAAAAATAAATAGGCACAAATATAGACTTATCTGAAAAGTGACTATTGTAGATGATTTGGGTTCTAGATAGTTTTGAATGTTGTCAAGAGGATTATGAAATCTATTTTCTCACTGGATAGTAGTGCCCCATATGTATAATAGGGCCATGTTATTGTAGTGTCCTCAAAGTGTAGTAGTGTCCCCTTTATGGGATTGTTCTTATTTTTTGGGAGCACCTGCACTTATGTTTTTAGGTCTTGTTCCTGCATGCACAATACCTAGAACTCTATATTGTGCTTGGAAAACCTAATTTAGTGTGCAAACCCTAATCTTCCTTGTAAGTATGGCATGAGCAATATTTATGTGTTCATTAGTAAGATAGGCTAGACATCTTCAACACCTCATTGTGAAGAGAGTTTCCTACATACCAATACTCTAAAGAGGGATCAATCCTGATGTAGTTCTCCCACCTAGTGCTTGATGCAAGTAGAAGTGCAAGTGAATGCTAGAATAAGAGTGGAATTAGATGCTTTGAATGTGCTTAAGCTTTGAAATCTTTAAAAGCTGGGCTTAGGGCTACTTTAGATGGTAGTATGTAGAAGTAGGGAAGAATAAGGATCAAATACCTTAATTTTTCTCAACTTGTCTTTGGTTTGAATGTGTTTTTTTGTATCTAATTGACATCTAATGAATAAGGGTCAAATAGACTTATATTTATAGAGATTTGTAGTTTGTGCAGATAAGAAAATGTGCTTAGGTTGACCTTAGGAGGGGCGCACATTTGAAAAAGTATCCATTCGTGAGAGTTAGGGCTAAGGACAATAACACCCAGTTGGGGACACTAGCGCCATATGGCTATAGTGTCCCAAATGTGGTGCTAATGTCCACTTGGTAGATTGCTGGAAAAATTGGGTTGGGATATGAAAAGACATTCTTAGGACTATGTTTTGGCTAACTTTAAGTGTTTGTGGTCTACACAAGGGTTGGAAAAGTGTGCATAAGGCTCTAGGATAGGTCTAGGGTTAAGCTAGGAATAGGGTAACTGAAGCGACACTCTTAGCATACAATTACCACTTTTAGGTGATTACACCATTATAAACATTGCACAAATTACACAAGGACCTAATCAGTATATTAAGTTCTAATTAACATTATTAACTCCCATTGAGATTCATAGATACTTAATCAAACTATAGAAGCCCGATTATGACTGCTAAAAATTTTAGACCAAATTAGAGTTTGGTCTAACCTGATTTCGAAGCAACCAACCAACTTCAGCAAAATAGAGAATGGTCCAAAATGAAAACCAAGAAAACAATATACAACCAAAAATAATAGAATAAATGACAAAGCAAACCAATGGAAAATAACCAACATTATGTTTTTGGTTGATGCACGATAGCCAATCTATCATGGATGCTCTTACATCACTTTGTGAGCCAAGTAAATTTAATAATGGACCAATAACCTTTTAACACTAATGTACATGTTTTTAAAAATTGAATGTAAGATTCATTTATTTTTAAAACTAACATAAGATTTTATTTTATAAATATTATTTATTTTTTTAAAGCCACACATAAGATTTAGGTTTCACCCTCTTAACAAGTTTGGTTAGGGTTTATGGCTCTCTCTCTTTGTAATTGGGTGAGGATCCTTTTCACTCGTCTACATCTCAACTTTTAGTGTCAAAGAGTCTTTAAAAGTGGTGTTATAATACAAATATTTTGGCCTCAACTTTCACAACAAGCTTAGTTGGGACATGCAACTAAAAAAAATACAAAGAGGTTGGAGAGCTCTTTATGCGCTACAAAACATGGGCAAGAATGTTGAGTTATGGGATTAGAATACTTCCAGGGTCATATTTGGGTTACTTGTTATGCCAATGGTGTTGTATGGTTGCAAGGTATGGGCTAGTGGAATGACAAGTTTGAAATAAAGACAAATAGAAAGGATCCAAAAGCGGCCAATTACAAATAATTTTAGAATTAAAGTTTCAATGGCCTATGAAATAATCTTGCCGAAATAGGAACTTCCCCATTAGAGGCAATTGTTGCAACCAGGTTACCTTGTTCCTTAAAAAAACAGAAAAGATGAGGATTGACAAGGGGTACAGTACCGTAAAAGATGAAACACTGCACATATGAAAGAATACATGGATGAAACAAAACTTCAAATGGATGAGTAGATGGGGCATCAACGTAAACAAATACCCAAACCTTAACATAGACATAAAAAATTACGTGAATGAAAAGCTCAGAGTAATGATGTGGAGGAAGAAACAAGCAAGGAATGTCAACAATATATTTCAAAGTTCAACCTAATTCATGAGCATTGGGGAAAAGCTTATATAGGCATTGGAATTAAATGGAGAGAAAATATCCTCATTGTTCAACTAAGGAACTCCTTTAGGCTAATATGTGAAATATGAAGATGGACGTCACCTAAGGAACAATGAGGCGAGAGGGTTTATGTTTTATGCACCACATAGGCGACCAAAGCGAAGGAATATTTCGTCCTTGAATGTTTGAGATACATAAATATTTGAAACAAATATGTGGGAACATTAAGAGTTGACTCCATGATAGAACTATTTGAAGAAAACAAAATTAAAAGATGGGAGCAATATTAACTCAAATCAATAAAAAGAAGAACAACATTCTAAAGTACATGAATGGGACCAAGAATCTTTGAATGGTTGAAGCAATCAATATTACCATAAACCCTTTGTTCTCTTGAACATAATCAAACCCATTTCATTACGCTATTAAACAAGTAACGCGTAGTGGCTAGTCCCTGCCTTATATTGTAATTAAAAAATTGAAATAAATAAAAATAAATATAATTATAGATAAATGTTGTTTGCAACAAATACATTGTGTAGCTAAAAGAATGAAAATTGTAAACCCTTCATAATTCTGATGTTTGTGATTCAATAATATTGATTCAATCGTAGTGAAAAGCTTTCAATCACATTGCACTAATCCAACATAAGTAATAGGTAGCTTAATGAAAACACCTCATGAATTTGAAGATGTCATGATCGAATAGACCATTATGAAGAGACATTGATTTTCATGGTAATAAATTTTAAATTAGAATATTATTAATAGGGTATAAACAAAGATTAATAAAATATTTAAAATAGTTCAACAAGAACTTGCATGACAAGTTTTTATTCAAATTTCACCAACAAATATTGAGAGGCACTATGTGCAAAGCAATATTCCCATTACAAGTATGTAAGTAAACGCTTTTATGACATCATAACTAAAGAGAAAGATGAAATTTTTACTTATGAGGGAAAAATTATAGAGTATTTAATTCAATTCCATCTTCCTCGTAAAACTTACTTGCTCTTAATTAATGGAGACACCGATGCCAATAGATATGATATCAAACAGAAGTGGAAAAAATTATTATTATTCTAGAATATTGTAGCTTTGCCAGTTCCTTCTATATTTAATACAATTATATATACATATTATTTAAAAATACAAATTTAGGATAACAAATAATTAAACAAAAATTATAATTTAATGCTACAACTAAACGTTTCCCAATTAAAATGTGTGTGTGAATGTGGGTCCCATACCGACTATGGTGGTGGGCATGTTTAATACCCAAAATCCTAAACTAGGAAAGCTATTGTTTATGTTATATTGGATCAGGGATTTCAAGTATTAAAGATTATATTTTGCTCAACGATTTTAAGCTTAACATCGAATGACTAATATTAGACATTCAATGTTAAGCTTAAAATCGTTGAGCAAATTATCATCTTTAATACTTGAAATCCCTGAACCAATATAAATTAGTCTTTCGATGTTAAGCTTAAAATCATTGAGCAAAATATCATCTTTAATACTTGAAATCCCTGATCCAAATAACGTAAACGATAACTTTCCTAGTTTAGGATTCTGGGTATTAAACATGCCCACCACCACAGTCGGCATAATATATAAATTAGTCATTCGATGTTAAGATTAAAATCGTTGAGCAAAATATTATCTTTAATACTTGAAATACCTGATCCAAATAATTAGACATTCGATGTTAAGCTTAAAATCGTTGAGCAAAATATCATCTTTAATACTTGAAATCCCTTAACCAATATAAATTAGTCATTCGATGTTAAGCTTAAAATCATTGAGCAAAATATCATCTTTAATACTTGAAATCCCTGATCCAAATAACGTAAACGATAACTTTCCTAGTTTAGGATTCTGGGTATTAAACATGCCCACCACCACAGTCGGCATAATATATAAATTAGTCATTCGATGTTAAGATTAAAATCGTTGAGCAAAATATCATCTTTAATACTTGAAAACCCTGATCCAAATAACGTAAATGATAGCTTTCCTAGTTTAGGATTCTGGGTATTAAACATGCCCACCACCACAGTCGGTATGGGACCCACATTCATTTGTAAATGTACCAACCCCCTCGAGAAAACCACCGTGTCACCCTTCCTCACAACCTTTGCAAAAAACATGTTTTCTAAAATCAATAAACCCATAATACAATGTCCCCTCCACCATGTAACCTAGCTTCATGCCACGTAGATGCAAATGTAGCAAATTTACTCCCTTGGCTTTAAAATCCCCCTAGACAATAGTGTGTTAAGCCCCCAACTAGTTTCGTTGATGTACGTGGCAGTGAATCCTCTCAGAACATGCTCTGATTTCTGCGATTAACACGACTCTCACTAATATAATCACATCATTTGTTAACATTTGACTTGACTTAAAATTAAACGATATTTATATTAAAACACCAAACTTTCTAAACAATCCAAGGAAATGATGCCTTGCATTTAATATATAAGTTACGGATTAAGTACCAATATTATCAAAATATATTATAATATTGATATAAATAAAATATTCCATAAAAACATATAATGAAATATTCTTTAATATTTAATGTTAAACTTTAGAATACAATATTATATTATTTCAAAAGTTTTTATTCATCAAAATAAAAAAATTATTTGTTGAATGGATTCCTAAAAAATAAAAATAAAATTTGGTGAGTTACCCACGATACTCCCCCGAGGCAATTATAATTTGCCTAATCCTTTTACCGCTTATGATCCTAAAACCCTAACCCTAAGCCCTTCAATTCTAATAAGTATAAGCTGTGGAACCTATGAAGTGTTAACACCTCCGTCTTAAGTCTGGAAAGGTTCGACGACTTTACCTGGTAAGCATTTGTTCTGATTTGAAAGATTTACAGTGCAAGAGATGTGTATGTATTTCTTCACTTTGAACTGATGGACGATCTTGTCCAGTGAAGACTCAATTAGTTCTGATGCACTTTTTAATTTCACATTCTATTTCAAGCTTTAGATTTTAACTTATTTTAATAAGATTTAGGTTTCCAAATGTTTACAATTTGTGCTAGTTATCCTTGTTTTTGTAAATTTGGGGGGTTTAAATGGATTTGGGGTTATATATTTGACCTAGTTTTGTTTGATTTTTAACTCCGCTGGTTTGTTAATTAAATGCTATTTTTGCAGTGCATCTGGATGCTGGAAGAGATCATTAACTTTAGGGTTGTTAAATCCACGGCATATATTTAGCGTTTCTCTTTGATGGCTTTATTTTTACTCTTTTTTTCAAGAATAATTTTTTTTGGCTATGAACCTATCTGGCTCTATTGTCTGGCTTGTATTTTTGTTTAAAATCTTGAATCTGGGCTTTTTACGGATAGTTTAGTATTAAGGTGGGTGTAAATGATGACAATTGAAAAACTCAGCGGTGGCTAATGCGTACTGCAGATGAGTCAGAATTTAATGCTTCTGATATGCCCCTCACATAAAATAGTTTCGGTAGGGTTTTGTTTGCGAGTTTCTATTTTGCATTGGGGTAGCCTTTCAATCCGATCTATGATGCGTTCGATATATTCATTGAAATTGTTAGGTTATATTCCTCTTTTTTCAACCCTATTCATATTTTTTCTTCTCAGTCCTTTTTATATCAGTTTTAGATTTTATATTTTTAAAGTTTTAATATATTCTTTATGGTTTGATGCCATTAAGTGTCGAGTTTTATCTCCTTGCAGTCTTGGCAAGTGTTTATCATGGTGTCTTTGCTGTGTCATTAGAAGTTATTTTTCAAAGCATTCGAACTGTGAAAAACACAACAAATGAACATGCTAATTGTGAAAAACATAACAAATGAATATGTTAACTGTGAATTCCGTCTAGGAATGTTTAATTATTTTGTCAAATCAGTAATTTTTTTTGTTTTTATTTTATATTTAGATCACATTCTGTTGAGCAGGCTTGTATTTTTGTCTCTTTCCGACATTTAATATCAGCATGAACCCTATTGTGCGGGTTACTATTGCTTTTAAATAACATTAATACTATAACAGTCATGGTGTCACACATATATTGTTATTTTTATCATTTTTCACTGTATATTTTTGAATCTATTGATTCACTGGTGCAAGACAGCTTCTTGGCTGAAGTGTATGTGCCATCACTTCAGGCACTTATTCATAACTTGCTATATAAAATTCCAGTTACACTCACCTACAGTGATCACGTGAACTGTTGGCCCTTTATGATTGGATACATTTTAAATATCATAGGTCAGGATATTAGTCGTCTTTCCGCCATCGTAATTAATGCTGTTTACATTCCGCCAAAGTATAACCATGCATTATTATTTGCAATCTGCAAGTGTAGCACTCTGCCGGAGTACAATTAGTGACTCTCAGACAATTTTCTATCTTGCTAGATAAATATTCCAATCTGTCTTTGTGCTGCCAAGGGTTATCTTTGGTAAAATGGATTTTTTGGTTACACTTTCTCTAGACAATTTTTTCAAATTGCCTATTTGCCGACGGTAATTTTTTTATCTGGTCTTTTTAAAAAATTATCGCCTTCTTATATTAATTGAGACGGTAAAATGACGGGGGGGGAGCTGTTTGTTTTATGAAGGGCAAGATTTCGTCAAAGGAGAGGTTTTATAAAGGTGAGTGATAGCGGAAGTTTTGCAGCAGCTGATAACTTCCGAACTTTTCTTCCTACAGAGATTTTGTTAAAGCCTCAATTTGGAAAATGACTTAATATGGGTTTTTTTGGAGGGAGCTACCACCCCTATTTTAGGATTCAGGTGGGTTCTTAGGATTTTCAGAGCCAAGATACCAGAGAGGCTGCTTTGTTTTTATTTGTATAATGGGAAAATTGGTATTATGAGAGATAACAGAGAGGCTACTTTGTTTTTATATAATTGTGGGAAAATTTGGTATTTTGAGAGATAACAGAGAGACTACTTTGTTTTTATATAACTATGGGAAAATTGGTATTTTGAGAGATAACAGGGAGGTTACTTTGTTTTTATTAATTGTGGGAAAATTGTAATCTTGAGAGCAAAGATAAACAGAGAGGCTTCTTTGTTTTTGCTTTATTATTGGAAAATTGGTATTTTAAGAGCAAAGATGACAGGGAGCTACGTTGTTTTTGCTAAGTGTTTGAACGGTTTGGGGAGGGTGTACTGGATGTGTCTCATACGTCAATTTTAATTATTGTGAAGTCATATTATTTTTAATTTATTAAGTTTAAATTTTGTGAAAGCTAGTAAAAATTTACTAGCTCTTTTGTCAAGCAGCAGCAGCTAGAGAAGTGTATGGAACCTTTTTAAAACGCAAATATAACTACAAAAATAAGCTGGAAAGGGCCCAAAGACATGACAAACTGTCGGTTTTTATGGGGTGGTTTGTTACCTGAGAACCATGCTTCCTAAACTATGATTGATGGGGCCTTTATATGTAGAGGGCAATATCTTGGGATTGACAGCTGCTTTTGGATTGAGGCTCTTTGGTGTGCCTTCTAAATCACCTCTTTCTCAGTCTCGGACTATTTATATATCCAGCATGCGGAAGTTATTTTTTATCAATATGGGAGTATTAATATATCCAGCATGCAGAAGTTATTCTTTCTCGATATGGGAGTATTAATATATCCAGCACGCAGAAGTTATAGTGGGCAGAAAATAGATAGGTAGATGGATAGAGATTAAACTACGGGACCTCAAACAAAATGCATAACCAAGGGAGTGAAAGCCTTTTGGAAAAAGAAGATTTGAGCAGCTGAAAAAATTTGAGGATTAAAAGGGTGAATGTTTCGAATTGATCACCAAGCACACAGATTTATAGTGGGAAGTAGATTGGATGATAATGTTTTTGAATGTTTCAGTGAAATAAATGTTAATCCACCACTAATCTCAAGCTGACAGGGTGGTGGAAGTAGATTGAATAATAATGTCCAAACATCCGAAGAGCAGAGTCCATGGAACCCCTAGGACAAAATGCATTACCAAGGGAGTGAAAAGATTTGAAAAAGAGGAGTTTGAGCCAGCTGGACTCCAAGCTCAGAAGGAGATTTGAGCCAGCTGAACTCCAAGTTCAAAAGATTCAAAAGAATTTCAAGATTAAAAGAATGATAATGTTTCATTGTCAAGCTCACAGATTTATAGTGGGAGGTACATTGGAAAACAATGTTTTCGAATGCTGATGAGCTGCTTCAGTGTAATCAATGTCATCTATCACTAATTTTAAGCTCAAAGAATCATGGTGGATCTAGATTGAATAACAATGCTTCCAATGCATCATTTATAATATATTACACATTTTGCTTACAATTCAGAGTTGTTGCACTTTCTGTAAACTCTTACAACACATTTATTTACTTCCTATAAACTTTTAACATTTCTTATAAACTCTTTTGACTTGTAAATTCTTTCCACAGAACCTGCATTAAATGCTGGATGGTCATGGAGGTGATATACCAGATGGCAGGGTCAGATGGGAATTAAAAAAAATAGTGAGGCTCTGTCTATCTTGTGAAAGGGGTGTGGTCTTAAGGACCGTAAAGATTTCTGAATATGCAAAAACAGGTATGTTGAAAAGGCTTTGGAACATTTTAAGCAAACGTGTATGGCAAGTGCAAATCTAGGCCTGCGAACACTCCACAGCTCACAAACCCTGCAATTCCATGGCCTTTTATAAACAGTTGCTAGTTTATAAAAAAATTAATAGGTTTTCATCGAATAGTTGAAAGAAACTTATTTAGATGCCTTGGTTGCAAAATATGCAATGTAGGTTGTATAAGAATAATATCTTGTATGGTGAATAAGGTGGAAACACAGCTATAACGGATGATAGAGCCTAAATCGAGTCTCACATTAAACAGTAACCAAATTAAAAAACGGTGGAAACATGAAACAAAATTTGCAAATCCATGCTTCTTGTATGCACACAGCGAACTCCTATGTTGCCATTAATACTCCTTTTAAGTCGTTTTTGCCTATGCTAGTGAATTTTCGACCTGCTATAATATGAGCTTTCAAACAGAGTAAGGACATCCACTTAAGGGTAACAGAAAGTGGACTTTTCTCACTCATTGTAGCTGAATTAAATTGTCATGGAAAGTGAAGCGAAACAATGATAATCTCTTAGATGAAATATATGATGTATTAAATAATATAATATTTTGACAAATTTGGACGATGTCTCTTAGCAAGAAATAAAGGCTTGTCAAGGCCTATCAACTAATTAAATGTTCAAGTGAATATATGATGTTGCCATCAAGTGGAACATCACATGATACTTGCTATCAATTATCTTTATACTAAACTTGTAAATCAAATGCGACGGTAATTGTTTAGGCTGTTTGTTAGGCAAGACATTACTTTCGTGTCGAGTTCCTTTTTCCACACATTGCATGATACTTGCTCATCAATTATCTTTATGCCAAAAACTTGAATTAGATGTGAATGCAACTGTTTAGGCTCTTGTATGGTATACAATAATTACTAACTAGAAAACCATGTTTCTGAATGAGAAATCTATTGAGTTTGATAATGTCCCGCCATGTTTCTAAATGAGTAAAATCTTGAGTTATATAATGTCCCTAAGTGCAATATATATGTAGTTTAATAATGTCTCTACGGAGGGGTCTTATATGTTGATATGGGGATAGTTATAAAGTTGTAAACAATATTTGCATAAAATTGGCCCCTCCATGGGAGTTCAAGTTATTTTGTGGGTGTGAGCCAAAAACCATCCCCATGAGATTTAAGCTTTTGCCAAATGTCAAAGCACATGCCTACTTAAATTGTGCTAGAGGAAAAGATTTGAACTTTGTTTTGAATATTTGGAACTTGTGCCTTTAAGAAACTTAGTTTTTGTGTAAGTTGATGAAAAGATGTTGAGATTTTATTATAAATGCGAATAATGAAAAAGCAACCTCAAGAATTTTTCATAAATTTCTTGTAAATCACTTCGCCTCATTAGACCTTGCATTGAAGACATTTCTTTGTTTTTGACTGGTTCTACTATCATCACCTTTGGATCTTGAATATTTGCAAAAGTAACATGCGAGAGAATGTTTTTTTGTTTGCTCAACGAGTTATGCAACTGGTTGCAGCTTTTACTTCATTTGCCTAGGTTATCAGGATGCTCTCCATGTATTTCTCCACACTTGCCAAAAGTGAAAAGTACATAAAAAGGCTTATTAAAACAACTCATTTAAGCCACAAATAAGACAATTATATATCCAATTAAGGAATAAAACATTTGGCCAAACGACCATAAAAGCAGCATGCAATCCAAAATTGTTTCAACCAATGTAATCTAAAAAGCAATAAAGTTTGAGAATGGATAAACAACCTAATTAAATATACAAAATTGTAAGAAGGAAAAGTACGAGCTCCATCAATCAACAAAATTCTTGAAAATAATAAATAATCAAACAACCTCGAAATCCATTACTAGGTAATCATGAAAATGGATCAATTTATATATAAACTCAAAACGCTGTCACTTTTGATGGGAAAAGTTTAGATTTGAATTGTACTAAAAAGGTGGCTCTAGAAGATCCCAAAAGGAGAGTACAGAGCTAGCACCTTATCATCTAATAACCTCATGAGGCATTGCCAAAACCACTATGTACTTACCAACTTGTAAGTGGTAAATATTATAGTCTATTCCCACAACAAAAGATTAAACTCATGGAAGTATTAAGCCATTTCCTTTATTGAACTTCTTTATCCATCAAAAAGTTGAGGATAATATATTGTAAAAGTTAAGGGATATTTCCAAAATGACTTACCAAATCAAGTCCCTAATCAAAGGATCATTTAACCATCCATATAATGATGTAAATTTAGTTAATAAACTTTTTCTGATGATGTCATTGGATGATAAGAGAGTAACCAAATAGTTTCAATACTATCTATAAGTTGGAACAATATCTTTTCCCAATCATGCAAAAATCCATTTAACTAATGACAAAGCACTAATGACAAAGCACTATTTTAACATGAGATCTCCCATCCAACTATTCAATGTCAATTTTTGAGGGGTCTTCCAAGTTTCCTATAAATCCTTCTAAAGAGCTCACTTGCTTAGATCAAAGTACTTGTTCCAAATGACTAAAATGGTTCTAAAAATCTCTTTATAATCTATATATGATATACATTTCCCAAAATGGTATATGCAAAGCACTTTCAAACATATGGTCAAACTAGCCATCTAATGTACCTTAGAACCTTAATTCAAATAGAATACTCAACGAACATCTAAACTTCCATGTCGCAAGTTTCATATCTAACATGTTGCCATGAATTCCAGATCTTCTTCTAACTCTTATTTCAAGCAATTAATACAAGGTTGGTTGAGTGCATTGAGATTATTAATAATGTTATAATTTGAGACACCCTAACATCTTTAGATGAAAGTGTTGGCAATGCTATGTGCTGAAGGGTATGCTCAAATGAGCATAAGTTGTATATTGACCTATCAATATGCATTGAGCCAAATGGACCTTGGTTCATTTGCAATGGGTTCGATGTGGCTATTACATTGGGATGCCTATTTAACAAACTTGTTGACGAGGTTAGGATTAGATTAGTCACACCATGTGTGCAAATGAACTCGTCTTTATAAATGAAGTGGCCTTTGTATGGCAACAACTTTGTCCTCCTTGCTTCCATAATTAGGGTTGTGCCACTTCCTAGTTTGTTTCACCCTAAAAAGAAGATTTTCTTTTGATGCCCTTGTAAAATAGGTTGACTGTCCTCTGAGTTAAAGCTCATAATCATGCACACATTTCTTCTAGGTGAGATATGAGCATTTCCCAAGGGACAATGCTACTTCTTGATGTAGGTATTAAAATTTGATTATATATGGCATCTCTGCCTTGTATAGTAAACAAATACCAATCATGGATTTACACTTTAGTCCAAACCTTTATGTTTACATTATCTTATGGATCACATTATGATGACTTGGATCACTTGCACACTACATAAAGTTTAAAACATGATTTATATCCTTCACCGTCAGTTACAAACATTCAATAATTTTCTACATTGTCAGACACTTGCGTTTTGCATAGGGACATTAATGTCGACACTAGTGACAAATTTTCTTATCTAGTGTCTGTACCTTAAAGGTCATTCAAACTATAAATCTTTCAAAACAAATGGGTCGATGTATTTGTCTTATCTAATCCTTCTGTGAACTATTTTTGAAAAGTACGATATAAATATAAATTAGAGCTTGATCATTATTCATCTAACAAATACCAAACAAGCATCTATTCAAGCTCATTCAATCAATCACACAATTAAGTTTCGTTCTACTGCTTTATTCTTTCCTATTTCTATATCAGTCATAGGAACAATCATATTTGAGGTCTGAAACATTCAACGAACAATCTATGAGACATATTTATCAAGTTACAAGTTAGATCACTACATGCCCTTGGATATAACATATTGCACAATTGTGAACACACAATCCCACACTTAGGGGAGAACTACATGTTTTTGAGGACCTCCTTGTAGTATTGGCTATGTAGGTAGCACTCATTGACAAAGGGGTCTTTGAGCCCAGCTTGATTTTGTGAGTCCATTAACCCATTTTTTGCAAGGTGATATAACCTAAGGTGAAGAACTAGGGTTTGAGCTATACAGAATCATATAGAGCCTTTGCATGTGATTCATATATATGAACATAAAGGTGATAAAAAACTCTATAAGGGGGTTTTCAATACATTGAATATTCCGTATAGGACAAAAGCATTGAGCCACAGACAAAAGCGCCAACGTAAGTGTCCAGGGCTTTAGAAATAATATTTTTAGAATCTAACAATAGGATTTTGAACACAAGTCTACCTGTTTCCATACTTGTGCATCTCAGAGCCACTTGCACATCTAAAACCAACTAGGTATTATCTCTTCTATGTGTTACAATTATAAAAATATCAATTGGTATTGTACTTTCTATATTTGGTAATTTTCTAGATTCAATAGTGTTATTTGAATAAATTTAATTGACTTGCTTTAGATTAATTTTATTCATCCATTTGATTAAGTTATTCTAGCCCTTTACCCTTAAACCAAATCATAAAAAAGGTTAAACAAATGCTTGTTTTGGTGACTCTCCTTTCAATGATGACTTCAATGAATCAACCCTAGATTGTTTCTCATTTGCACCACTTTGGAAGGTTAAGAATGAGAATTCTTGTGATTATAAACTAGAGATGCAAATCCTAGTTGATATGTCTAGATGGAAAGAAATTGGTCAATTACCTTTAATAGGTCGAATACAAGTATATAAATATAAAACTACACGAATATTTAGTTACAATCAAGAATGGTTATGGAATGGTTGTATGATGGTCATCCGTTCATTTTCTTCTTGACTTATTAGTTTGGCTTTCAGATACACAGTGTCGCAACATGGGTTGGCCCTTGTGGTTGCCCTAAAGGGGATGACACCAATTGGTACGAGCATTGGCACAAAACATGTGTTGTGTGGAAGTCCATTGGATGTCAGTTAGATAGATTGTGGGGTGGTTGTGTTGTTTTGTGAGCATCGATCGACAAGTTTGATGGTGTTACTTCATGGGCACTAATTTGCATGAACTCATATGGGCAACCAAATTCAGAGAGTGGTGGCTAAGGTTGTGCACGAATAATTATCCTTTTCTTAAGTTCTTTAAGCGATGGCCCCCATTACATCTTTAGTTATTGAAATAAAACCCAAAGATGTTGAACGTTGTACCACTTAGCTTGATCAATGTATTGTCTAGATTTGACGTTTCTAATCAAATTATGTGCACCATGGTGAGAGCATGTGGTAGTAGTCTTAATGATTTGATGTTGTTGATAGATGCTCATGATCTAAGTTTGAATGATGTCGAGTTGTTATTGGCTAAAGAAAAGGTGGAAAATATGGTTTGTGAGGCTTAACATTGAATATTAGATGAAGGCCCAAATATGACAAAAATTCGAGGAAGGCATTCTCCCCAAATGCATGTAGTCGTTGCAAGGACCATAGTGTAGATGCTTGATATTTCAATGTGGACCTTTTAATAGCTCTTTCAATAGATGCAACTAGAGCTTATCACCCACCTTGAGATCATGAGGTGTGCGATGTTCGTTGTGGCACTCTTTGTATATATGTTGTTAGCACCCTAGAATTCATTCAATTCACTAATGCACTTTTTGAATGTGTTGTAGTAACTTTTATACCTTTTCAACTTCATTATGATGTGCATGAAATTGGGTGCCCATGGGCCGACAATTGGTGATGTCAAGGGACATGGTTGGTTGTAATCCAAGACATCTTTGAAATGGGTTGTGCCTTGTAGAATTGTGTAAAGCTTTATTTTAGGCATGTTGGATATAAGGTAGGCTCTCATCCTACACACATGGACATGCATTGTTGGACATGAAAAATGAATGGACAAGCATTTGATTGACCACTTACGTTTTTAAAAGTTTTTGAGGGTCGAACCCAATCGACCAATCCAACTAAGTATCCATCATCTCCCACAAGATATGCCAAAAATGATAGACAAGACTCAGGGCACAATTGAACATGATGGGTGATATTTGTTCGAAATAAATATACACATGGTTAAAAAATAGGAGCGTTGTGTTTGGTGTGCTGACACTTTTCTTGCAGGCAACCATGACAACCATATTGTAAAAGTCTATCCACTACAATTTTTTTTGATAAACATCAAGTCATGTTGGTGGCTTGTTGTAGAATAAATTTATTTTGATAGATTTCCAAGGCTTGGATGGAAATGAAAAGCATTTAGAGCTTAATCTTATTATTTTCTAGCTTCATAATACAGTAGGGAATGCATGATTTGATATGTCATTTTGTCTTTGTGCATATGAGGCCAAAACAAATGTTGCTAGAGTGTGGATAAATTTCTACTTACCCAATATTATCCAACTATCTTGGAGTAGGGCACTTCCTATATGAGTTGTTGGTGAGGTGCTCCAATTGGAACACAAAGATGTTTGAGCTTGTGGAGATGTTGACCATAGAGATAAAAGTTGGAAGACTTTTTCACCTTGTGCAAGAGTTGCATGTGTGCACATAATATGTGTTGGTTGAGTAGAGATATACACAATCAAACAAATTGTACCCCTTAGTGTCAGGGATTGTGATTAGCACTTAGATAGGATGGTGGCTGATGGAGTCTACAAACTTATTAACATTTGCCTTCTTATGTTTGATCACTAGATGTGTAGTACCCTCCCAACTCAATCTATTTTCTTCCTTATCGAATTGTACTTTGGATTGGTTGTGGTGAGATGATAGGGTACCTCATGCACATTTTGGCGTGTAATGTCTTGAAGACTATTGTAGTCTTAGTCTCATGTTATTGTAAAAACATTTTTGATGTGAAACTAACCCCTAACGGTTAGGGTATGACCTTTTTAGTTTAACAATTATAGTAGTAGTGGCAACACATTTAGATGCTAGTGTCCTTGATTTTTCTTAAGTTCGAGTTGTTTAGGATAGTAGGTACCTTGATCATAAGTAGGTTAGATTTCTCACCACAATATTTCTTTTGTTGGTGATACATTTCCTTGTGTTTTCTTTCCAATTCGTCAAATAGTGGATGCTAAATTATATCTCCTTGTGTCTGATCAAGGTTTTAGGGTTGTCATATTTTGCTTGTTTAAGTGGAACCCTTTCAATGATACTTGGTTGACAAGGATGTCAATTAATTGGTCATCTGGTTTAGCTTACAGGACCGTTAGTAGTTTTATACTCACACTTTACCTTAGTTTCTTCATGAAAGTTGCATTTTGACATTTGATGCTAACTCTTCTCTTCGCAGATCACTCTAGTGTAATGATAATAAAATAAACATTTAATCTAATAACAAAATCCATATTATTTATGTATGCATATATAAAAAATATTATTATACATTGAATTGTCTCTTTGAAGTGTTTTCAGTTTTGACTTGTCTAGTTTACAAACCAAGATCACATTGATTTTAGTTTATGATGGGTTTTGGAATCGAATCAGTGGTGCGATTAGTTCTTATTACTCTTCTTCGGTCTATATGAATCATAAAAAGTAATTTAATTCTACTTACACTGATTATTGATAATTCTAATCATGGTGATTATTGAAACTTAGGCCTTTGAACGTTTGATCCCCTCAATTAACTTGAGTCCCTTTTGTATTCCAATTTGATAATTTTGACCTTTGACTCGAGCCCCATTTTTCTTTTATGACGCTTAGGTGGGCTTAGCCACTTCCATCCAATCAAAAATTAATTGAAAAAGTAATTGTTGGTCAAGGTGGCATAGAGGTAAAGAAAGGCAACTTTATAGCTAATTAATTGATTTTGTCTTTCACTATGGGGAAAGGCTAGCATCCCATCTCACTAGGGCTCTTTAATTTGCCATCTATCCCATCCTTGCACCCTGGTCAAAATTTATGGCACTTAAAGGACCAATGAAATGAAATCCATGCAAGCCATTTGAGAAGGAAAGGAGAAATTCAATGCTAAGCAAACCTGGAGCAACAAAAAAGAGGAGTTAGAGTGACCAGGAGGAGGAGGAGGAGGGTGCCCCACATCATCAGGCAAGTGGTGTTCCTATAAATTCAATTACGTTCTCCAAGTAAAGATCACACTAGGTGGGAAAATATTAGTCTAATTTGATTAGAAGAGGAATCAATTCATGATAAAAGAGAGTAACATTTCAATTTGTATTCTTTCTTCTTATTTGGAAAAATTATTCCATCCTTAGCCTTTAGAATCAAATCTCAATATCTTGAGTGGATTAGTTCCATACCATTTTTAATATCTACGGACGTACTTATCCCAATCTTTTTTTAACCAACTCAATGGAAATATTCCATCGTGTTTGGTAATATTTCTTTTTAACCAAATGTAATGTCCCCTTCCAGTAGGGAATATCTAAACACGAATAGCTCTGAACAAAGATACAAATTCTACCAAAATAATTGCTATATAAATAAATAAATCACAATATAGTCTATCAATGGCAAATCACAGATCTTATCACTTGTTCTTCTAGATGATTATACAATTGAATCTCTGTCATACAAATAAAATAATCTGCAATATTCTGTCTGAAAACCCTGGCTTTTTGCACATCTGGGAATAAAACCTGAATTCTGTCTCGTCTCGGCCTGCTGTGTCGAACACACAGTCGCCGGCGTCGATCGATATATTGCCGACGTCGGTCTCTGTAGGTCCTTCTCTGCCGACGTCGGTCTTTAGTCGGTCGATGTCGGTCACTGGGGATCTCTGTCTGCCGAGGTCGGTGCCTGAGCGGATCTGTACGGACCTGTACGGACTTAGTACGGCCGCCAATTAAACATGACCTGTCTGTTCTCAACCCCTGATAGCTGAACAACCTGGTCTCAAGAATATACGATTCTAATACAGAAAATCTATATCTGTATAACTTATTGGATCAAAAACTAAATAAAGAAAATACCTGAAATACTATGATAACTTCTGTGTGAAGCTATCTCCCAAATCTGTATACCTCTGTGATAACTTCTGTATGAAGCTATCTCTCAATTTGGCAATAGATCAGCTGATATTTCACAGCGTCTGAATCGCACACAATGAAGAGTTGACGTTTTCCACTGCAATGGAATCCTGGAACCCTTGGCTCAGTCTTCACAGAAGAATTCTTCAGAAATCAAAATCAATAATCATATGCATAATCAATTATGGCCTCCATGACAAACCCTTATACCCTCAAAATATATGCTTGCCCTAATTAGGGTTTTCTTAAATTAGAATTAGGGTTTCTAATTTAAAATTAGACCAAATAATTAATATTTGATTAAATCAATCAAATATTAATATCTCCCTCAATACATGTCCAATCGAGCCCAAACGAAAGCCAACTAGAAAAATTTTGCTAAATGAAGCCACGCCCATCTCCATCAAGACCCTCTAACCATCCTATTAGCCTACGAGGGTCGCATAATAGGCTAACCATGAACTCAGAACATGTCAACTGAAAAGGGGACATGACAATCCGCCCCTCCTGAAATTGCTTGCCCTCAAGCAATCGCTGCATGATACACCCATCAATCCACCTGGATCCCAAATGTAGTCATGATCTGCCCTGCTGTCAATCAATGCAAACTCCATGCCATGTCCATCCCTAGTACTAAGATAAGCACCCCAACATCCAATCCATAAATGAAAATCAGCAAGCAACTCAAGCAAACTCCGTACCTGAATAATATCTAAATCTGGATTGTGAAGGCTAGAAAGAGTCATATCAACCTGTGAACCGACTGTAACAACAAGCTGAGTCCCTACCACATGTGATAACTCCTGAACTGCACTCACCTCAAGACCAAGCTCGTCCTCATATCTCTCTTGTGTTGGTGCCAATGTGCACTCGTCATTGCACTCTATCATGTCAGGTGGCGTAGGCATCTCCATCCGATGAAAAAACATATATCTGAAGCTGCTGCCCCGTATTGCCTTAAGAATGTGTGTCTTCCCATCAACATCAAAGAGAACCTCCATGTCCTTGAGACGAAGAGTAACTTCCTCAAATGAATGAAGCCACTTCATACCCAAGACTAAGTCTATATCACCCATGTCTACCACATAATAATCAGCCTTGAACTCATAGTTGTTCAAGCGCAATGGAAGGTCTCTAATCATACGCTCACACCTAAGAGTGTGACCATCGGCCACCTTAACTCTGATGCCCTCAAAATCTTCGGTAGTGAGTCCACGCTTCTCCACAAATCTAGCATCTATGAAATTATGTGTGGCTCCTGTATCAAGAAGGGTGATAACCTTCTGCCCTACCAAAACTCCACGGAGTCTGAATGACTCATCTGACTGAATGCTGGATAGGCGTGCCTCCTATATGTGAAGCTCTAATTCTGCCTCTACCTTAGGCCCTGAAGCCTCTGCCTCTGCCCCCTCAGAACTATTCTGCTGTTTAGAATCCTCTGAATCAGAATCCTCATAATATGCCCACATCACACAATTTGCCTTGCCCTTAGGCCTCAAAGGGCAATCATGATGGATATCATATGGACCTTTGCAGTAGAAGCAAAGCTTCTTCCTACATAGATCATTAAGTGCCTCACGATCCAAAGGTGGTGCTGCTGGATTGGCCTTTGAGTCATTCTTTACACCTGATTTATCTATGTTAAAATCCGGTCTCTCTGTATTTGTGTTGGAGCACTTATGGTCTCTAGATGAAGAAGTACCTTTGAAGTTAAATTTATGGGATGGGGCTGCCATCTCCATACTACGTGCCTTCTTCATAGCTACCTGTAATGAAGGAGGATCAAAGGCTTTGATCTAACCTCTCAATGGCTCTGTCAATCACTCCATGAAGAGAACTACCAATCTACGCTCAGAAATATTGGGCACCATGACTGCCAATCGCTGAAACTCCCCAATGAAGGACTCCAAGTTACCTGTTTGTCTCAACTGTGCCAGATCTTGAAAGTAAACCTCGGGATCCTTCCTGTCAAACCGCTCAACCAATCTATCCACAAAGTCCTGGTACTCTGTCACCTGGTTATGCTGAAGTGTTACCATACCATGGTACCACCAATCATGTGCTACTCCATCCAAGTGCAAAGTGGCATATTTGATGGCCTCTATCTCTGACATTGGTCTCAATGCCAAAAAGGTGTCAAGCTTATGAACCCAAGCTTGAGCTGTCATCTTGCCACTGTCGTCAAAAGTAGTCAAAGAAAGCTTACCAGTAGCCTTCTTCAACTCACTGAATTGAACTCTAGGCCTCCTATCCTGTCTAACTAATCTGTAGTGCTCTCTCCTCAGAGTAACAAAATGATCAAAGGACATCTTCTCCTAAACATGAGGATCTAATAAGTTCCACTCATCAGTTGCAGCCATGAGGATATCTGTAAATAGGAAATCCCCTGCCGTCTCTTCTGTTGGAGCTTCTGGTTCGTCCTGTATAAACATAGGCCGTGTAGGTCTATCGGTGGTCCTAGAATGGGTTTGCTGGGGTCTTTGATTAATAGTAGCACTCCTGTTATCTCCTTGTTCACCATTCTGTCTATCAGGTGCATTCATCCCCCTTATCATAGTCATAAGTGCCTGTAGTGTCTGATTCATCTGCTGCTGGTTTGTCATCATAGCACAGTGAAATTCTCTGGTGTCCTGATCAGCATCATACCTGTGGCCCCTGGGTGGGCTACCCTCACATCTGTCACTCATGATAATCCACTGCTGATCTAACAATTGGGTACCTTCAAGCAAGGCTCTACTGCGTGTGTTATACCTGTGCGGTCCCAACTCTTGTGGCTGCATAAGATTGTCACACCCTCAGGATGGCAGGATTTAGCTCTGATACCACTGTAATGTCCCCTTCCAGTAGGGAATATCTAAACACGAATAGCTCTGAACAAAGATACAAATTCTACCAAAATAATTGCTATATAAATAAATAAATCACAATATAGTCTGTCAATGGCAAATCACAGATCTTATCACTTGTTCTTTTAGATGATTATACAATTGAATCTCTGTCATACAAATAAAATAATCTGCAATATTCTGTCTGAAAACCTTGGCTTTTTGCACATGTGGGAATGAAACCTGAATTCTGTCTCATCTCGGCCTGCTGTGTCGAACACACAGTCACCGGCGTCGGTCGATATATTGCCGACGTCGGTCTCTGTAGGTCCTTCTCTTCCGACGTCGGTCTTTAGTCGGTTGATGTCGGTCACTAGGGATCTCTGTTTGTCGAGGTCGGTGCCTGAGCGGATCTGTATGGACCTGTATGGACTTAGTACGGCCGCCAATTAAACATGACCTGTCTGTTCTCAACCCCTGATAACTGAACAACCTGGTCTCAAGAATATATGATTTTAATACAAAAAATCTATATCTGTATAACTTATTGGATCAAAAACTAAATAAAAAAAATACCTGAAATACTATGATAACTTCTGTGTGAAGCTATCTCCCAAATCTGTATACCTCTGTGATAACTTCTGTATGAAGCTATCTCTCAATTTGGCAATAGATCAACTGATATTTCACAGCCTCTGAATCGCACACAATGAAGAGTTGACGTTCTCCACTGCAATGGAATCCTGGAACCCTTGGCTCAGTCTTCACAGAAGAATTCTTCAGAAATCAAAATCAATAATCATATGCATAATCAATTATGGCCTCCATGAGAAACCCTTATACCCTCAAAAGATATGCTTGCCCTAATTAGGGTTTTCTTAAATTAGAATTAGGGTTTCTAATTTAAAATTAGACCAAATAATTAATATTTGATTAAATCAATCAAATATTAATATCTCCCTCAATACATGTCCAATCGAGCCCAAACGAAAGCCAACTAGAGAAATTCTGCTAAACGAAGCCACGCCCATCTCCATCAAGACCCTCTAACCATCCTATTAGCCTATGAGGGTCGCATAATAGGCTAACCATGAACTCAGAACATGTCAACTGAAAAGGGGACATGACACCAAATTTGGGCTTAGTGGAAACTATCTAAGCGTAGGAATACTATATTCTAACCTCTCTTCTCTGCATACATGTAACACGACCCTGCTCCTTGGATAATATCTCTACACTTTGTGAGTTGGATTTTTGTTTTAACAATCATTTGACATGTCAAGTTTTAGATTTGCATTGGCAATCTATATTTTCGTAGGACGTATTTTTTTCAAATAATTAATTGATAGGATAAACTCTAGATTTGTATTGAAATACTTCTCTATAGTTTGTGTAGATTCTTGATTTAACTATCTTTCAATTCTTAAAATTATGTTGAAAATGGCACTTAAGATTTTTATTGTAGAAGAGCAGTTTTATTTCCATCTAGTAATTTAGCTTGTAGTTCATTTATTCTGTCAATGAAGGACTTGGTGATTTCGGTTGGAATATGCAATAATTAAGATAGGCGTAAAGCTTGGTAGTTGCATGAACCCTTATAGCTCTACTAGACTATAGTATGGAGATTTTTATTTATTTTGTATTTTCTTGGTGGTATTCACTACCATATGTAGTGCCCCTTTTTACTATATAAGGTAGGTAATCCTTGATTATCATTGCACAATAGACATTGTGGCTATTTTGTCTTGTTAAAATAATATAAATACATATACTAAATAATAACAAATAAGCAGACTAGTTTAGTAAACTGTGCAGTAGTGGAGAGCAGGTGTAGTGTCTTAATTGGTGTTTTGGTTACAATTGTAGTTACATGCACAACTTAGTAGAAGTTGAATATTATATTATTTAACTAAAAGTATCTATCTCCTTAGATGGTGACTCACTATGGATATTATCCATATAAGAGTAAACATATCACATAAAAGTGGGTGTTAGGAGAATGTGCATTCAGTATTATTTTAGCTCATTGAACTCTTGATCTCGAGGATTAAAATTCTTGTAATCTTTATTACTTAATCTCAGGGTGATGAGAATGTTACGAACCTCTAGGATATCAGAATATTTCTTCTAAATAACAGTTGTACATCTTGTTTTATTCATTGAGGTTGAGTGGAGTAGTATCAATGTAATAGATTCTAGTGGACAATATTTATGGGGCATTTCACCTTCTAGTTGAGCATTAGTAGTATATTGGTTGAAATGTCCTAAAAGGCGCCATGCTTGTGTGAATCGATCAGAATTGGGATTTAATTTATTTAGGGTGCTATATCCATTTTGAGACCGACTCATTAGTTATAATTTTATCCTTACCCAGATGTTTTTATTTACACTTGTGACAGTATCCAAGTATGACATTAAAATTTCATAGAAGGTCATGAAGGGATGTATATTTGATAGGAGAGTTGATAATAACTTTTAGATCCTTTACTAGCTATAGTTTCCCACTTTGAATGCTTGTAAAATGTAAATTTTGATCGTATAATGACCAAAAAGTACATTTGGTATGATTTATGTTATTGTATGCATAAACATTAAATGAACAGCTAATATTTTTTTATTCTATGTAATTTTATTCGTTATAGATGAAAAAGAGAGATGTTACTTTAACTAGTTATTGAGTTACATGATAACTACTTTCTTTCATAAGAGTAAATACTTTTCATTATTGCTTATTTTATTTGTTGTGATTTTTACTTGATTAACTCAATGGAATCCCTTGCTAGCTTTGTGTTGATACACTTGTGGTTGTGCATGAATAGCTGGAGATAAGAGCATGAGTAATGTATTTATTAAGTTTTATAATACTTTTCTACGTTGTTCAATGTATGAAAAAATATTACTTGTTCTGTTTACAACTAGAACAAACTTGTATAACTTCCCTCCTTGATAATCTATGGTCGACTATTTGAGATTATACTACCACTGAATTGATAACTATTAAATAGTTGAGCTTGATTGTAGCTTTGATTTATCAAGAGTATCTAAAAAAATTGGTGCATTTTTGTGTGTATTTCAATCATGTAATTTGGGCATGACAAGATGGAATACCTACAAGCATGTCATCCACTTCATGTGACACACATTCTCTAACTTTCTATGTGTAATGAAGAAATGCAACGACTTGTTATTAGAGTGAATGATGGTCTCCTTCCCTAGGATATGATGTTGTGTTACAACGTGAATCATAACATTTAAATCTTTCTCATAGGTTGAGTATTGCTGCACCGTAAAGGTATTTTATTGCTATATGACTGGGTAAGGTATTTGAGTGCTATATGACTGGGTGTCTATGTTGAGTGAGTATTATGTTGAGTGCATAGTCAGATGCATCGATTATTATCTCAATAGGTAGAGAAATGTTTGTCATGGCCAATAATGGTGTGACACAAAGGCATTGCTTGATCTCTTTGCAGGGATCCATTGGGAAGTAGAGTTGGTGCACATAATTTGATTCAACAACCAATATATGAAAGACAATACAATAATTAACCCATCGTAAATTTTTTTAAGTATCACAAAAACATTGAGATCTATGAGACTATGTGGTGTTAGAGAATAATGGATCACTTTGGTCTTCTCATAATATACATATATATAGTATGGTCAATGTTGTAACCCAAATAATGGACATGTGTGGTGCCAAATGTAGACTTTCCTAAGTTACCATGGAACTTGTTTTGGCCAATGTGTCTAGGACGTGTGTGATGCATACTCAACGTGATTGTCACAAGTATTGTTAAAGATGAGGATATCATCCAAGTTGATGATAATGGAGTTGGTGAATGGTCTAATTATGTATCTCATCAACGACATGGATGTTGTTGATGCATTGGTTAAACCAAAAGGCATAACCAATCACTTGTACAATTCCTTCTTGGTATTGAATGTTATCATACACATATCCTTAGGATTAACAAGAACTTGATGATAACCAAACTTTAGGTCAATTTTAGTTAAGTAGATACACCTCAAAGTTGGTCCAAAAGGTCATCTATATGTGACAACACACAGTAATTCTTCAACATGATATTGTCGAGTGCATGATACTCAATGAAAAATTTCCAATTAGGCTACCAAAAAGTGTATATTTTAGCATAGTTTTCCCTTGATTGATGAGATCTTGATTTTGGAACAAAATATCATTATTTCCTAAATATATTGGTAATAGAGTGTACTATTTAGAAGTGGAGATTTTAGAATCAGGATGATTTGTTGCTTTATCACACAGTGTGTGGTGACACCTTTGGGTTCCTCAAATATATCTCCATACTATTATTACATATTATCAAGCCATTGTTATTGAGTTATGTGCAGGGTTGAGCACACAACTAAACTATTCATATCCTTGTGCTAAGGTGTTTCTAGATGGATGATGAACAACATGAAGTTTTGTACATGAGACATAATATTTCTGCATTTCTTGATAGATATCAAAGTAACCTTGGTGTTTAAAAGAGATTTAAATATGTGGTAGATGTCATTGTTGAGTTTGACGAACCGGTGATATGGCTTAGATATATAGGTGCCATCTTGGTTGTAGACATATAACTTATCAAGCATAATATCAAAAACCCCCATTATCACTGTCACAATTGATGGTATTGCGTATGGGATTGATTCCCTAATAAAAAATACATTGGAGCTGAAATTGAATATCCTTACCCTATTGGAGCCATTTAAGAGAGTATGGATGGGGGTGCACTTTGGTTGCATGTGTTAGGCACTTAACAACATCATGTGAAATGATGTTCCTCTAGCTCCCACTATTGATTATGACATAAAGAGGTTTCCCTTTGGTTTGAAATAAACACATTTGTTCTTTATTGATGTTATAAGTTAGAGAATTGACTCTCTATAAAATTGAAATGATGATTGCTGTCTTTTTCTAGCACATGTTTTGAGGTGGATTGCATAATACAATATTATTTCATGTGGCATTTGAAGTTGTGATGGGTGTTGGTAATGTGGAGCTTGTAGCACTAATCCCATTGCATCTTCTTGCCTTTGTTTGGTATGGGTGACATTGGGTTATTTAGTTATGCCAGTGACTTCTTTGGAAATTCTCCTTAGCGCAATGTCTTCAAATTTTACAGTAGAGGGTTTGATGCATTGTGTACATGTTTGATTTTACATGGCCGAGATCAAACAACATGCACAAACTTGGGTGTGTGCTGGCATGGATATGGGCCCCAACCCAACTTTGAAAAAGTAAGTCTTTAACCAAACCTAATGCCAGTTAAGCTAACATGAAATGCTAACCATCAACTGAAATCTCATCCACTACTATGACCATAAATGATAAACACCAAACAAAATTTTTGAAACATTTAACTACAACCACCAAAACTATAACATGAAATTTGATTCTCAAACCCAAACCACACGTCATCGACCAACCACTACATTAAATGTGAAAAAGCCATGCAGTTATGCCTGATTTCCCCCCATATCCCTTGTTTGAACCCTGTTTTGTTTGGAGATTTTTGGCAATTGAGCACTGTGGGGGTTATCCAAATCGAGTCAAGTTTTCAATCCATAACAATAATTTACATGTAATCCTAATAACCTATATGTTTAAACCACTAATTTGTATGATTTGGGGTAAAATTGTCAATTTTGAGGGCAATATTATGTTCCCCAATTTTTATTTTTGTAGTCTTATTTGAATTTCTAAATAGTGAGAACTTAAATGAACTTAACAAATTATAATGGCTATAAAATGTTCCTCAACTTAAATTTTTCTCTTCCTTTAGATTGCTAGGTAATATGAACAAAAACAAATTATAATGGCTTGTTTAAGAGCTCATAGTAAATCATACTAGAACAAAATGTTTAAAATTGGACTATAATAAGACTATCCCTATATTTTATCCTATATGCCATACCATTACATTCTATTACATACCAAAATATCAAGTAGTTGTAGTTTATAGGTTTTATGATTCATGGTTATATGCAATTTGTGGTTAAATGTAATTCAATGTGGGATTCCTTATGGATTCGAACCAGTAATTTGTATTCGCATATTTTGTAATTTTTATTCAATGTGGAATATAATGTAGGTTGTGTATGGGATTTGAGTTATATTTTTAAAGAAATAAAGCTTGGGATATAGATCAGGCTACAACAATGATAGCTTAAAATGTGTTTTAGTCTAAATATTACCTTACCAGTTAGCTATGCAATAATAGGGTTTTCATAGATAGATGCATGCTTAACTAGTCCAAGAGAGGGCCCCTACGTCAAATCAAAATTTTTTTTACGTAAGATTAAGACTTAAAATTCATCTATAATAGGTGGCATGCTAATCACTCACATGTCAAAGTGAGAGAGGAATTAAACTTAAGATTTACAATGACCCTAGCAATATATTTGTTTGTCTAAATCATGCTAAGATTGATATCATGATAAGATTGATATAAAAATCTAAAAATACAATGAAAAATAAGAAAAAACCAAATTTTTTTGGGAGTTTGCTCTAACTGTTCAAATTCTTCACGTAAAACCACTACTTAGAATAGGTAAAAACTAAGAAAAAACCAACTTTTTTTTGGGGTTTGCTCTAACTGTTCAAATTCTTCTTGTAAAACCACTACTTAGAATAGGTAAAAACTACTTTTTTATTATGGAGCTGTTGCATACACATCCAAAACTACTTTATTACTTTCCCAGTTACCATTTTAACATGCACTACAACTGCTTTATTGAATAGTAGGTCCACTAATAATGTATATGCAATCTCTTCTGTACATGAAATGATGGTTTCACTATGAGATAGAAAATACTCTATTCTACTTTATTTTTTATGATAATACGTTAATTAAATTGAATTCAATGTATTCAAATCACCTCCTATAATCTCTGCAGCTCCTTGTATACAATTTATTGCTTCGTTCTTTTGATTGTTGTATAAATATCTTACTTAGCTGATTGAATAACCTTTAATTGATCTAACTTAGAATAGGTGAAAACTATTATTTTTTTATGAAGATATTGCTTACACATCTACTATATTACTTTTATAGTTTCCATTTTAACATGCACTACAACCGCTTCATTACATAACAGGTCCACTGATAATGTATACATAATCTCTTCTCTACATGAAATGATGGTTTCACTATGAGTTATAAAATACTCTTTTGCTCTATTTTGTATGATAATACTTCAATTCAATTAATTTCAATGTATTCAAATCACCTCCTACAATCTCTATATCCCCTTGTATACACTTTATTGCTTCATTCTTTTGACTGTTGTATAAAAATCTTAGTCAGTTGATTGAATAACCTTTTATTGATCCAATTAGTATAACACAAGAAGACAAGTTTTGAAAACAAACACACACACACACACACACACACACACACACACACACACACACACACACACACACACACACACACACACATAGTGAAGTTATGTTGTGGGATTAGTAGAATCTATTGTAAGGAAGATCATTCATCCTAATTAAAACTTGTAAGTGATTAGGAAGACCATAGAGCTCAACTATAATGGGAAGCATAATAAATGGCTTTGCATTGCCTCTAAAAGAAGAACATAAAATATTTTTATTGAGATTTAATATTCATCTTCATAGGCCTCAATGTATTTCAATTTACCATCAACAGATTTTACATTGTATCATTTAATTTGTTGAAAAATACTATAGGTTGGTAGATATTGTTATCAAGGGTTTATTGAGCTATTTGAAAATATCTAGAAGGAAGTTATGCCTCTAGACGAGTTGGAAGAACTTCTAGAAACAACTCAATCTTCTAAACTATAATGTTGCAACGTCCCTTTATTTCAATAGATTAGTCTTTACCTAAAATGCTTACTTTTCAAGGGTGACATTGAATTCAAATACATTAGTTTTAAGTATTCAACCTATCTAGAGATGGAAATTTTCTATAAATTATTCCTTCATATGAACTCTACACAAAATTTATCTATTTTTATTGAAAGTGGAAGTAGATGTTATGGCTAATTGGAAAGTAATTATTCTCATGGTGTTCTCAAGTGTCGAGGGAGCTCATTGATCTTATGTAACATTTTGGGATTAAGCTATTTGTTGCACATCATTAGAGGGTGGAATTACAAGAGAAAATATTGAGGCTATTTTAGTGTCATATAGCCAATGTGATTCCTATTCAAATTCTAAGAGGAGAGGCACACACTACTTAAATATTTCCATTAGTATTGTCTTCTAAAATGGCATCATTACTAATCAGGATTTAAAAGTAATAGAGTGAGACTCTAGTTGAAATCAAAAGTTTTAGGTATGAAAAATTGTATCAAAATCTAAAAAATAGTAATAATTCTCTCAAACTTGAAATAAAATATCTCATAGTAATATAATTCTAGGTTGCATTTTGCTAATAGGACTTTAGTTAACTTTTTCCTATCATGTAACTATTGTCACCAAATTTCGCACCCTAGAAGAGGGTTTTCAAGCCTCTTCCAAATTTGGGCAACATGGGAACACTTCCAGGTATGTGGGTGTACTTACAGTGGAAGTGAGCCTCTAGATTTTAAGGGCTAGCTCCATGAATGTATCTTGAAGTGCTTTCACCTATACTAATGCTTTCTTATGGGAAAAGAATTAAAGTTGCATGAAATAAATCTAATATAAGGGGATGATACAACAAGATGTATTCCATATGACCATCATACTTTCCTGCACTAAGAAATGAGACACACAAACTAACTTCTAAGTCTTATGGACCCTAACATGAGTATTTCAAAATAGAGGTGAGATGTATGAGATCTATCCAAGGTAAGTGAACCATAGGCCAGTTGTAGGCACTAAAGCTCAGTGTACACTTAAAAGATAAACTCATACACTTGAAAATACTTCATATGACCTGTTAGAATATAAAATATTACAAAAACATGAAAAGATAAGGTAAGAAAAGATAGAGAACAATCACTTTGCATCACCATACACAACTTGCACACTTAGATAATTGCTCCAAAATTGAAAATTAGATTTGCATTAATGTTCAAAGGCAAAATATGATGTCATTATAGTAGGGATTTTCCATACATGGAGTGTAAATTCTTTACAATATCTCAAGATCTATACTTATAGAATAAAGGCCACAAGAGAAAGGGGGCCTTCGCACTTAAAAGAGGAATCAATCAGTTTAAATATTTGAACCACAGTTGTAACTGCCTCTACAAATATGCTCATTTAGATCATTTAATTGATCCAAGTCACCCCAGTCTATTGCATCATTATGGTATTTTTCTTAGTGATTCTCCATGGCATTTGCAATGGTAGGATCAAGCTATTTATAATTGGGTCTTAGTAACAATGTAGTTACAACACTCAGATCTATCATTTATAATCATGTCTCGTTGCCAACTACTCCTGATTGGTTATTGTGGCATTTGAATTAGCTTTGATGGCATTAGGATGACTTTGTAAAACCTTATTACTTCTATCAAAAATGGATTTGATTAAACTTGCATCAAAAACCTTGGGCTCACCTTTGCTCCAATTGGTTGTCAAAAATTGACTAGGCTTGTTGACACTTTGACTCAGCTCACTTAATTGGATTTGCCAGGTCTGAACGATCACGAGACCTCAAATATACCTTTAAATTATCAACCCTATCCTTTATTACACCATGTGTCAAACATCTGTTAATCCTTAGGATCCTATTGTCAATCAGCCAACTTACACACTTACACCACATGTCGATCTCTTGAGCTATTTGACTATTTGACTCATCTCATGCCATTAGATCTCCTTTACATGATTGAGCATGAGACATTAGATCTTATGACAAACTCGATCATTAAATCTAACCAGCTTACGCTCATTGGGTCTCTATCTGATAAAATATATGAATGTGACACTTGTCACTTGCATACTCACTTGGAGCTCCTTTTGACAATTTGACTTCATCATGCTCTGTTGGATCGAGATGCATGATTGAGTGAGGATCGTTACATCTACTTTAGTTTAAAAACTAATGGCTATTTACCAGATCTTAAAATTGATGTTTGCATGAATGTATTATACATTTTTACCAACTTTGGAGACTTGGATCTTGAAGCACATAAATCATGGAGGCATCAAAATTTCAGAAGATGATCTTAAGGTTAAAAGGGACAAACCCATTTGATCTGCTAGTCCTGAGAGCTTCTAAAACAAAGATATTAAAAGTTCAAGATGGCTGGTCCATAACTGCTTCTGCATGATGTCTTGGTGACGATCGAGCTCAAACGACTAAGTATGGGAACATAGCATAAATGCCTGGGAGCTCAAATTGCACATGTATAACTCCATTTGTGCTTCGATGGAGGACCTCAGACTTAGCATATAGAAACTTAGGACCAAGGTGAACAAACTCATGTGGTCACCTTCCTCTAAAACTACTGCATGTGTGAGATATAACTTCATGAAAGTGCTCACTTAGATTTGCTGGAACCTTCCTGAAAATGGCTATGGGAAACAAGCAAAAAGTGACCGATGAGCCAACTTTGGACCTTTGTAACTTTTTATGTGCTTGGGTAGAGGACCTAAGATTTGGTGTATATGAGCTTGGTATAAAAGTGAACAAACCCATATGACCGATTCCTCTTGATTTATCCACACATGCGAGATCTATCCTTAGCAAATTGTCCACTTGTATTTTTTACCACTGGACCCAAAATGCCTAGGTGAACACAAAAAATAACCAAATGAATAATAGGAACTTCCTAAGTCATTCCAAGCACTCTTAACATCCATAGTGTCTTTAAAACACTCTCCATCTACTCATCTATTAACAACCTGATCCATGCCCTAACTGCATTGATCACCATGAAGACATACCACTTGCATAAAATCACTCAAATGGTCCCTTAAACACCAAATGACACAAAGACCAAGCTAGACTATGACTAAACCAAAATGGCATAAGGAATGACACCATATGATATGCAACATACCCTATAATCATTATAAAAAAGACCCTATACAAGATTTTGGCTATAAGGGGTTGACCCATTTTGACCTGTGGGGAAAAATGGTCAATAGTAACAATACTCACAACCATGAAATATACTTATTGGTGGATTCTGATTGTTATTTTTTCATTTTACTCAAAGTTCAACTATATTGGGTTTATTTTTCATTAAAAAAAGTAGGTAGAATAAAATCCATTACTTTTGCATGGTTTTTGAGTGGTTTTTTGATATGAATTTTTCATTTAAAGATAATGTTGGATTTTTGAATCTAATTAGTCAATTGTGAAGAACACTCAGCTGACATTCTTGAGTATATCACATGAGTCAGATATTGATTAGCTACATTTTTAGCTCCTTTTATAAATAGTTTAAATTTATATTTATTAAGCTTATTTCCCAAGCTGTGCATTACTTTTATTTTATAAATTCATAAGGATGCTTGTGGAGCACACAATTGAATAGTGTGTGTGTCTATGTATGAGTTTTAATTAGGTTATGATTTCTTGCTTTCCTAGGCGTAATAGCCAAAATTGATGATTAATCTATAGGCACCCTGAAGATAGTTATTATTCAATTATGAAGAACACTTAGCTGCCATTCTTGAGTTAAAAAGAATAGTACAACTACCATTCTATAATGTGAATTTGACCATGTGTGATAACTTCAAAGGTTAAAAGACTAGATCCCCTATTGTTTAAGTAGAAGAGACATGAGAAAAATTTATAAGTGAATCCAAAGAAATTTGATTAGTCCACATTCATTACCATTAATATTGAACTCAATCCTTTTGATGATGCAATAACTTCATGTTATTATTTCTAAAATATGAATTATTGTTAAATATTTTTTTTGATTTTAATCTTGAAACTATGTTAGGATTTATATGTGCATTACAAGTGTCATCCCTCCATAGATGTTTTACAGACAAGGTTTCCTAAGCATCTATGGAGGGAGGACACTTATAATGCACATACAAAACCATTTATAAGTGAAGGCAAAGAAACCATATATGTTATGCTTACTTAATATCTACATGCTGGTTAACCAGTCCTCTAAATTATTTAAAGTACATAACTAGACCTTACTATCCTCTATGACCAAGTTAGGTGAAGATGCAAGCTCACTTCATTTTAATTGCTTAAATAACTAAAAATTTATGGCCACAACAAGGCTATACTAAAAATGTGACATTAGGGTCAGTTATACAATATATTTTTTTGAGTTTGACATTTGACTCCTTTATAGGTATTATTCTCCATATCTTTGAACCATTTTATTTTGTGGAGGTCATACAATTACCTTTAGATGTAAAAAGTAAACAACAAAAGGGTGTTTTCCACATGTCCTGGTGTTAGATACTTGCAATGATATTTGTTTTACTATAACTATCTATCACAATGTGAGGCAAATATTTTTCTTTTATGTATTTTCTTGATGATAGAATCCATTATTTAGACATTTTAGTCACTTCAAAGTTTAGATTAAGCTTATGTATTATTATAGATATAGGTGTAAATATAATATTCAATGAGTGAATAACATCACATTTCTACTCTTGCATGTTACAATGTATGCCATCTTATGCCATTGAAAATTATTGAGTAACTCTTAATGCACCTCTACAACGCTATAGTCAAACATCCTAAAATTTGCAATACTTATGATGGCATGACCAATTTTTGGTAATAGGACATCACATATAAGATATTGAATATATCATTTTAATATTATGGTGTTTTACTAGGAATTTTTTTCCAATTTAATGCTAAGTCTTGATCCAAAAATAGTTCCTCTTTGTTGCAAGCAATGTATATTAAATGTGATGTGCAAAGAACCAATCAAACCCATCATCTATAAAATAGAAGCATACATTTTGAATGATGTGTCCCATATGGAAGGTACACTGATGGATTGTACAAAACCCAATTAAAATCACTTAATTTCACAAAATATTCCAATGTACCACCACTTTATCAAAACTTTATCTTTACACGAGGAACTATCCATACAATTGGATAAGTATAGACATGGCAATCCATATTTTACATATATTTGAAAAGAAAAATCATAAGTATATTCACCTTAATGACACCACAAATTATAATATTTCATGTATTTTCTCATGTGGTAAAATATTTAACTCATATGAGCTCAAATTATGAAGACTACATTTCTCTTGGTGCATTGAATTATAGAATCAGATCATATTAGTCACTCTTCATCACAACATCCTTATGGCCCATGGCATCGTGAAGCTGACCATTTATTGGATTCATATATGGATAAGTTTCTCTTGAACTAACATATGATTTTCCAATGTCAATGGCCTAAAATGTTCTCATAAGGTTTTCACCACCATTTTTTTGTCTTTATTTTAATACAAAGAAACAAGCAATGTTCCCATTAATGCACCTTTCCATGTAACTTATTATATATATAATTAATTATTTAACACATATATTGAATACAAAATAAGATATTAACAGAAAAGAGGCAATTTTCAATAGTTAACTTTTATTGTCTTATGTCGGTACAAGTTGTGTTAGTTGTTAGAATCATCTTATCCACCACAAATCTATCAGTAAAATGAAAAGCAAATAAGCAACTTTCCCCTTTGTTATTGAGGTGTACAATGCCATTTATCTGTACTATGATCATATAGTTATCCTTCAAAATCCAATATATGTTTGACTTTGCTATAACCTTTTAAACATTGTACAATTAACTTTTTCACTATAGAAGCATCACCTACTTATGTACCTTTATACGGATATAAAAAAACTTTAAAGAAAATATATATTATAAATTTAATAACGCCTTTTGAGATAAAAAGCTATGCCTAAACATTATTTACAAATGATAATAATAATACCTTAACATTTGTTGAGCATACAATGTTATGCCTGAACATCGTTCTTGGATACAACATAATGCCAAAATATTATTTAGATTTAATAGGCATTGCCCATACTTCACTCTCTGCTATTTATGGTAGTATATGCTTGTGAAGGAAGATGTGGATATCTCATATAGTGTGATGTTATGAATCACATGAAGACTAATCATTTTATTATCACTGTAAGTGTAGTATGCTATATATTTCCACCTACACATCTGTTAACATTTGTTGTTGTACTATGTACTATGTTATAATAAGTAGTATTTTTCTACCTACTATAATATGTTGTACGTTGTACATTTGTTTCAGTCATCGCAAGGGGTCATATGTAATACTACATGTGAATTTTTTTTTTGAATGTGACATATGACATATGAAGTGAAGGGGGTGTTGTCAAGTTTATTGATTTTTATGTGTATGAGTAACCATTGCATACATATAATTGACAACATCATTTCAAATCTCATATGTTTTTATCTCTTGCAATTCATTACTAATATGTGTTGTATGTGTGAGCAAAAAATACGTGTATTAATTTTCACCAAATGGAAATGAAGAAATATTTATATCAAATGCATGTTATTCGGTCTTGACGATGAAATCAGTGTAGTATGGTTGACTGCTTTCGATGAAGTTTCTTTATATTGTGCCTAATACCTTGCTTTAATGGATGGGCTCAACATGTGTTTCTATTTGAAAGATGAAAGAGGTCTTTTTGTGGAGGTTGATTCTGAAGATGTCACTAAGATGAAAGGGGTGTTCTAAGTGGTGTCCTCAGCAAACTACATGACAATGCATATTACATGTATAGTTGTTTTTAAGATATTCACATCTACTGTGCAAAAAAATATCTTGAATAAGGAACATCATGCAAAGAATAAAATTAAATAATAAAAATTATATGAATGCATTGATTGTGCCTACTTTAGAAGATGTGCCTACACAAGGCCTTTTTGACACTTTGATCAATTGTCAACATACTAATTTCTATTGTGCAATTGAACACATTCAATAATGACCCTTAGGGGAGGAAAAAAGTGAAACAAGAGAAGTGACTATGGATGTGATTTAGAGGACGTACATGCATAAGAATTTTTTGATAGTGTCTCTGATTTTGGTGTGCATGACATCATTACCAATGTGCAACCATTTTCATTTCTTCAGTTTATAATGTTCATGTTAGTTTCTCCATTATTTTTTTGCATTTTCTTTGGTGAACAATTGTATGTCATAAACAATATGTATGGATATATGTTACATAATTATCAAAAGGAAACAAACTTTATTTTTAATATGCAATGATTTCTATCTATTTTTTGGATGATTATCTCCTTCTTATGTGCCTATGCAGTGATGCCTACATGTGGTGATGATATGCATATAAATATCATGGGATACATTGGAATTTTGTAACAATGTCTACATGCAATGCAAATTTTGGTCTCTTCCTGTTATGCATCTATTGGTTGTTCATGATTATGGTGTGTTGAATATGTAAATGTTGTTTGAACCTATTTAAATAAAATATAAGATGAAAACTATTGTGCATGTTCCTGACTCATTGTCATTCATACATTGCCATATTCCATACATAGGTGTCTTGTGAAACTTCTAACTACATTCTACTCTCTTCTCTATAAGGACATTGAGATTGTTTATCCTAGATTGCAAAAATGGACTAAAAGTAAACATTTGAATTCTTCAATCGAGGTGCCACTTATAAAATATATGTTTTTTATTTCAAAAATGGTAAACCTGTGTTTACTTTCATACGAGTCACATTCCTAGACACTTGTATAATCTCATCAATGAGGTTGATTTCAAAGTAAACAACTCTTCCATTTCCTTGAATTGTCCTCACAAGTTTGAGCTTTTATACTTAGCATTTTTTTTAAGTAGTAGATTTTATAAAAAATGGGGAAACTTTTTTTTGACCTTATGATGTGTTAAATTCATATATCCCTCTATAATATTTGATTCTATTGATGAGGTCCCTATTTCATTTTCATTATACATCTCTAAAATATATTCACATCTTTCATACCTTTGTATGGGTGGTTTTATTTACATAACCTATTGGGAGGTGTCATTGCGTTCATCATTCATGTACAATGTCACTTCCATTATTTTGATATACATAGTTGCTATACCTCCACCATTGAGTCAATGATGGTCGATACTTTTATGATCTCCTATGTACTAGCCAACATGCATAATTACTTGCACATTTGAAAAGGGAGAGATCACAAAAATTCAACTTATTTATGTAATACAATAGCTACAAAATATCTCAGGATTTATGTTAAAGAAGGGGATAATCCAATTTGACCTCAAAATGCGTAAAATCACCACAACCTTCTATTTTGTTAAATTACACTAACATGCAGACCATTTTATTTTGACTATACTTTTGTAACATACATTAACATTTAAATACTTTACTATGGGTGGTTCCTTATCCATAGTCTAGAGTGTGCTGCCATTGAGTTCTTCATGCCTATACACATCCATAATCATTCTCTACATCTATGTAATTGGTATATGTCAAACATCAAGCCGATACGAGTTAATAATTTCATGCTCTTCTCTTTACCATCTATCACACTTAATTAATCCTACATTTAAGTAAAGAGTGTCTATAAAAATTCCACATCTTTTCTCAACAAAGTAGCTAAAAATTAATTTAATGTATTTTTAAAAATGGGGAAAATATGACTTAACCTCAAAATGGGTATAATCACCATGGCCTTCTATTCAGTTCAGTTATATTAATGTGAAAACTATTCTATTTGGAATATACTATTGTAACATACATTAACATCCTTAATACCTTACTATGGTTGTTTTTGTGTCCATATTATTCAAAATATTATCATTGCATTATTCAGTCATGTATACCTCCACAATTATTATCTACATCTATGTAGTTGGTATATATTGAACATCGAGTCGATGTTGGTCGATAGTTTCTTGGTCTCCTCTCTACCAACCAACACACAATCAATCATACATTTAAATAAGGAGAGATAACAAACATTCAAATTATTTGCATAATGCAATAGATATAAAGGAATCATATATTTATGTTAAAGAAGGGGATAATCTGATTTGACCTCAAAATAGATAAAATAAACATAGCCTTCTATTCTATTTAATTCCAATAATCTACAGACCATTCTATTAAGACTATACTTATGTAACATACATTAACATCCTCCATACCTTACTATGAGTGGTTCTTTATCTATAGTCTAGAGCGTGATATCATTGAGTTCTTCATTCTTATATACATCCATAACCATTCCCTACATCTATGTAGTTGGTATACATCGAACATCAAGTCAATGCTAGTCGATAGTTTCCTATTCTCCTCTCTACTAGCCAACACACTTAATCAATCATACATTTCAGTAAAGAGAGTCCATAAACATTTCACATCTTCACACAATGGAGTATCTACAAAATAATTTTATGTATTCTTAGGAAAAAAGGGAAAATATGGCTTGACTTTAGAATGGGTACAATTGACATGGTCTTCTATTTAGTTTAGTTCCACTAATGTGCAAACTATTTTATTCAGACTATACTCTTGTAACATACATTAACATCCTCAATACCATACTATGGGTGGTCCCATGTCTATATTATTTAGTGCGTTGTCATTTCATTATTTAGTTTCATAGACCTCCATAATTATTATCTACATCTACACAGTTGGTATGCATTGAACATCGATCTGACGTTGGTCGATAGTTTCTTGGTCTCATCTCTATTAGCCAACACATAATCGATCCCACATTTCAGTAAGGAGAGATCATAAACATTAAAATTATTTATGTAAAGGAGTAGCTACAAAATAATCAAGGATTTATGTTAAATAATGGGATAATATGATTTGATCTTGAAATGGGTAAAATTACAATAACATTTTATTCTATTCAATTCCACTAATCTACAAACCATTATATTCAGACTATAATGTTGTAACATACATTAACATTATCAATACCCTACTATGGGTGGTTCCTTTTCCATATTATTGAATGTGCTTTCATTTCATTCTTCATACACATACACCTCCACAATTATTTTCTACATCTATGTAGTTGGTATACGTCAAACATTAAGCCGACACTACTCAATAGTTTTCTGCTCTCCTCTCTACCAGCCAATACACTTAGTTAATCATACATTTTAGTAAAGAGAGTACATAAAAATTCCAAATTTTAATGCAATGGAGTAACTACAAAATAATTTGATGTATTTTTAAAAAGAGGGAAATTTGACTTGACCTCAAAATGGGTATAATCACCATAGCCTTTTATTCAGTTTAATTTCACTAATGTACAAGCTGTTTTATTTAGATTATAATCTTGTAACATATCTTAACATACTCAATAGCATACTATAGGTAATTTAGTGTATATATTCTTAAAATTTTTTATCATTTATTTATTTAATTGTGTATACCTCTACAACCATTATCTACATTTATGTATTTGGTATACACTAAACATCGAGCCAACATTGGTCGATAGTTTTTTGGTATCCTCTCTACCAGGAAACACACATAGTTAATCATGAATTTTAGTAAGGAGATAACATAAATAATAAAATAGCTACAAAATAACCAAATATTTATGTTAAAGAAGGGGATAATTTGATTTGAAATCAAAATGGGTAAAATCGCCATAGCCTTCTATTCTATTCAATTCCACTAATCTACATACCATTTTATTTAGACTATATTTTTGTATTTTACATTAACATCCTAAATACCCTACTACAAGTGGTTCCTTATCCATAGTCTTGAGAGTTATTTCATTGCATTCTTTATACATGTACACCTCTACAACCTTTCTCTACATCTATGCAGTTGGTATACATCAAACATCGAGTTGGCGTTAGTTCATAGTTTCTTACTCTCCTCTCTACCAGCCAACACACTTAATTAATCATAAATTTTAGTAAAGAGAGTCCATAAAAATTACACATATTAAAGAAATAGAGTAACTACAAAATAATTTGATGTATTATTAAAAAGGGGAAAATATGACTTTACCTCAAAATGGGTACAATCACCATGGACTTCTATTCAGTTTAATTTCACTAATGTGCAAATTGTTCTATTCATACTATAGTCTTATAACATATTAACATCCTTGATACCTTAATATGGGTGGTTCCATGTCTATATTCTTTAGTGTGTTTTCATTGTGTTATTCAGTTACATATACCTCCATAATCGTTATTTACATCTACACAGTTGGTATATGTCAAACATCAAGCCGATGTTGGTCGATAGTTTCATGGTTTCCTCTCTACTAGCCAACATATAATCAATCCTTTATTTTAGTAAGAAGAGATGATAAACATGAAACTTCTTTGCATGATGGATTAGCTACAAAAAAATTGAGGATTTATGTTACAGAAGGAGATAATCTAATTTGACCTTGAAATGGGTAAAATCATCATAACCTTCTATTTTATTCAATTCCACTAATTTACAAACTATTCTATTCAAAATATACTATTGTAACACACATTAACATCCTCAATAGCCTACTATGGGTGGTTCCTTGTCTGTAGTCTTAAGCATGTTTTCATTGCATTCTTCATATGCTTATACCTCCATAACCATTATCTACATCTATGCAATTTGTATACATTGAACATCAAGCCGATGCTAGTCAATAGTTTCCTATTCTCCTCTCTATCAGACATCACACTTAATTAATCATATATTTAAATAAAGAGAGTCCATAAACATTCTATTATCACATAAATTTTGCACCTATCTTTGTGTTGTAGCTCATTGTGCAAAAATATAATGATACAATGGGATCACTTCTAAGATATAGGACCTTGGAAAATTGAAGTGAACCTCTTGAGAAGGCTGGCTTCCTTTTACTAAATTTGGTGCAATTGATAAACTAACAATTCATGTGGAAATTCCACTTCTTAGTGATCTTGTTTTGAAACTAGGGTTTGATTGTGAGAAAAGAGTTTTAGAAATGAAATTGAAAGACTAGAAATGGTGATTGCACCAAATATTTATAGTAGATTTTAATTCTTGCTTTGAATGAACTGTTAGGTTGTGGAGCTAAAAGCTTCACCAAGATGCGAACAGGAGAAGTTAGGGAGGTTACAGAGTGTTTGCTGAGTGTTACAGTCACCAGCGTCGGTTAGGACAACCGACGTCGGCAGGGTATAGACAGAAGGAAACCGACGTCGGTCAGAGATCGGCCAGCGTCGGCACCTCCAAGCAAACAGGGACTGACGACGGTCACCTGTGTGGTTTGGACTGAGTATTTTATGGGCAGTTAGCTAACGAACCAAGTGTTTGCATGTCAAAAGCCAAATTTAAACTAGAAGCTACGGATCTAATTATTGTAATTAAGTGTCTAATTATTGTTTGCATGAGATATATTTAAGAGACTCATTGGTTGTATTGTAAAAGTGTGCTAGAAAGCCAAGAGCTTTTAGAGAGAGCTAGATTAGCTCCTCCTAGTTCCACAGGGGTGCTGAGAGTGTATGATTAGGGAGAGTTGCAGGGTCTACAAGGTCTAGGAGCTGATCCACCAAGGTACTGGTTGAAGAATCATAAGGACTTGGTGAGGCAAGGATAAGGGTTCTTCAGGGGTGTAGAGATATCTACATGGTGAGTAAGGTCTAGTGATTTACAGGTAGCAATAGAGAGCAGGAGATCTACTTGGAGTACGGTTGTGTACTTGGTGTACTGACAACATGTTACTGACTGGTTGGAGAGGTGAACATCAATTCTATATTTGAGTTGATTGTTGGGACCGAGAGAGAGAGGGAAGAAGGTCTTGAGGCATGGTGAACCTTTGAGGTGGAAGAAGAAGTGGCATCTTCTTTATTGTATTTTCTTCTAAGTATTTAATACAATTGTGTATTGTCTCTCAAATTCTGTGTTGTTTCATATTTCTAATTACTTACTGATTCTGGTATAATTTTGCGTTTAGTTGCTAATACAAGAAGTAATCATATGTGCTCTAATTGAGGAGCAAGATCCTGACAAGTTGGTATCATAGCAGGTTGAGCAGGTGGACTAGGTTGATACCAATCTTAACAAGTTGGTATCAGAGCTTTTGGTTGGGTTGACTAATAGGTGGTTCAGATCTGGTAGTGTTTGTTGATTACATGTTACTCACAGGGGTTTTTGATTGAGTGGGAGTATAGAAATGGCAGAAGAAAGTAAGCTACGAATGGAGAAACTGAATATCATGAATGGTCTGATTGATGGAAAGAAAGAGCAGGTAAATAAATATTTTTGGTTGGTAGCAGATCAACAGGGAGGAGCAGATGTTGCAGGGGATGTTGCACAGGATGTTCTGGATAAAGTGGAATCTTGGTTGACAGATTCTTTTGCCTCTTTTTATGCAGCCCAAAATAGAGCATCTTTTCATGGGTATGTCTTTGGAGACTTTGGAGAGATTTATTTATGGGTTGGAGAGCATTGTCAGATTATTGACGAAGGGGAAGTGAAGCTGAAATTGCAGATGGATGACACATAGTGGTTGAAATAAGTCATGCAGGTACCAGTCTTGGAGATGAGTCTAATTTTTTCAATAAATTTGGGTGATGGGAGATGCATTGTAACTCTCACAGTGGATACACTTGAATTAGATGGTGGTAAGAAAGTAGGTATCCTTTATCTATCTACTTATATTACTGATTCACCTTCTGTTGTAGAGATGTGGCTTCATGGGCTTGGTCACATATGTAGGAGGGGAATGCAGGTTCTCAAGCGGAAGATAGATGTTTTTGACAAGCTAAAGAACTGAAAAGCCTTGGTGTTCATGGAGGAGATGATGGACAGAGATTAGGTGAGGGAACTGAATTATTTTGAGCAGAGCTATGTTGATTTGAATAGGGTTTTGATCCACAGAGAGCTCGTGGGTAAAAAGTTATCACTCACAGATGAACACAGGTATCGGCATCGATCAGACAGTAACTGACGTTGGCAATAGGAAGACCAACGTCGGTCATGAAGAAACCGACGTTGATAGAAAGGATACCGGCATCGGCCAGGGAAATGACGTCGGCAGTCAGGGTCAGTGCAAGAAACTGACATCAGTCGGGAGCAGATTGGGAGATGGCTGAGATTGGTCACTAGAACGGATATTGGGCAGACAACAAGCTATCAACAAGTCTAAAATGCTCATGTCAAGGTCAAAAAGGGTAAGTGAACCTCATATTCATTGTTCACCTTCTTTATATTGCTTATTGATGGTCAAGAACTAGGAAGATGTGAAGAGGCAATTCAGGTAGAATCTAGATACAGTGGGAGCTTGGCATGGATGATGAGTGTGAGTCCTTGGAGAAGAGCCAAACAGGTGTTTGTTGGTAGAGTTATCAGCTGGAAGAAAGCACTGAGAGATGGATGGATTCCCATAGTTAAAGAAGAGAGTGGATGGACACGTGAGACAGAAGGCCAAGGTATATGGTCTTGAGGAAGTTGCAGGACAATGGTACAGGTTTTGACAGGTGGATGACAAAGCATGGCTTTAGTCAACATCAGTGTAACTATTGTGTTTGTTCTTACTAGGTGGATGATGAGTCGTGACATTATCCAGTTACTGTATGTGGATGGTTTGCTATCAGGTTTTGTACATATAGGGATTCGCTAAGCTAAAAGGTAAGGTTAGTTCAGAGGTATGTCAGGGGGAATTTGGAGCAGCAAAATTCTTTGACATGAGAGACATAGAGATTTGGTCTCCAGTGGGAGCTGATGTGAATCAGGTGTTGGTGAGGTTCATTATGCAGGATGCAAAATTGGTAAGCACACCAAGGGCTGGACAGTTCAAGCAGAGCTTAGAACAAGGTTTGAAATCACATGAGGTCTAGTGTAGACCTAAGTTTTTCTAAGCAGTGGGAGCTGTCAGAGAGTTTGGAGCCAATTCAGGGAAAGTAGATTCTCAGGTACTTGAGAGGGACCAACAACAGGTTAACATGTTATCCAGGGTCAAGGACTTCACTACATGGATATGTAGGTTCGGATATGGCAGGTTACTTGAATGACAGGTATAACATCATAGGTTGTGTGGTGGTTGGTCTTCAGGATTGATCTTGAAGAGGGATACAAGCTAAGAAATAGATTAGATGAGGTACAAATATAGGTACAGGTGCAGCTATTTATCTCCAAGTAGGAGATTGTTAGGTTGTGGAGCTAAAAGCTTCACCAAGATGTGAACAGGAGAAGTTGGGAAGGTTGCAGAGTGTTTGCTGAGTGTTACAGTCACCGGCGTCGGTCATGAAAACCAACGTCGATAGGGTACATACAGAAGGAAACTGATGTCGGTCAGAGATCGGTCGGCATCGGCACCCCCAGGCAAACAGGGACCGATGTCGGTCACCTGTGTGGTTCAGACTGAGTATTTTACGGGCAGTTAGCTAACGAACCAAGTGTTTGCATGTCAAGAGCCAAATTTAGACTAGAAGCTGCGGATCTAATTATTGTAATTAGGTGTCTAATTATTGTTTGCATGAGATCTATTTAAGAGACTCATTGGTTGTATTGTAAAAGTGTGCTAGAAAGCCATAGAGCTTTTATAGAGAGCTAGATTAGCTCCTCCTAGTTCCACAGGGGTGCTGAGAGTGTATGATCAGGGAGAGTTGCAGGGTCTACAAGGTCTAAGAGTTGATCCACCGGGGTACTGGTTGAAGAATCATAAGGACTTGGTGAGGCAAGGACAAGGGTTCTTCAGGGGTGTAGAGATATCTACATGGTGAGTAAGGTCTAGTGATTTGCAGGTAGCAGCAGAGAGCAGGAGATCTACTTAGAGTATGGTTGTGTACTTGGTGTACCGACAACGTGTTACTGACTGGTTGGAGAGGTGAACATCAATTCTATATTTGAGTTGATTGTTGGGACCGAGAGAGAGAGGGAAGAAGGTCTTGAGGCATGGCGAACCTTTGAGGTGGAAGAAGAAGTGGCATCTTCTTTATTGTATTTTCTTCTAAGTATTTAATACAATTGTGTATTGTCTCTCAAATCCTATGTTGTTTCATATTTCTAGTTACTTATTGATTCTGGTATAATTTCGTGTTTAGTTGCTAATACAAGAAGTAATCATATGTGCTCTAATTGAGGAGCAAGATCCTGACATGAACACATCAAAAAAATAAATATATTGAAATTTATTGGAGTATAAACTCATGCAAATGTGAAACCAAAGGTAATATTGGGTATTTCTCATACAAGAGACAAGATTCTTTATTTTTAATCAATTAATCTTTCATAATCAAAAAATAATACCACAAATGAAATTTTGTGACTAAAATAAGAATAAAAACATCCACAAATTTGATAAATAACCTTACATAAATAAAGATAACATCAACAAGAATGACAAATCTTTAATATATTCTTATTCTCTAGGTTACAACATGTAGATAACTTATCTATAACAATAAAAAGATAAATGGGCTACGCCATAGTACCCATATTTATACAAAAAATTCTCTTGGAAGAGATGTAGTCAATGAAAAAGCCATGCCTAGTTCAAGATCATGCAAATTATAGAAACTCCATGTAAAGGGGGCATGATCTTCAGCTGGAATGACATCCTTTGAAAAGTTAACAGGTGGAAAAAAGAGCATGCAACTACTGGGCATTCCAAAAAATTGTTGTAGTTGTGGGAGAACTTGCTTAATCTTCATGCAACACCTTCATCTTCTTTGGTTGACTTGTTGTAGCTTCTCCATGCAATGAGGCACCAAAAAGTGAACTCAAACTTAGAACAATAGATAGATTTTAGATGACTCTAGGTTATTTTTGCAAAACCTAATTTTTAATTTTTAATTGGGACTTTTACAAATTTTTAAGTCATTCAATTTTGACAAAATTGGGAATGTATTTTACAACATGAGTTTTTGTAATTTAAATAACTTAGACTTGTCAAAAAGGAAAGTGCAATTTACAAGTTTTATTTTTACAACTTTAAACCTGTCAAAAAGGAACATGGAAATTACAAGTGGCTCTTTCTCAAAGAGAGTTGTCAAAATGATAGTTGAAATTTACAATTTACAATTTTATAATATTTTTAAAAAGGAAATACAACATACATAATGTTTTTAATGGAAAAAATTTATCTAAACGAAAACCTCTAAAGACTCTTTGTCCTTCTTTATCTATGTGTTTTCAATATATGCATAAAAACTCTTGAAAACCTCTAGGATATGATCTGCATCTGGACTAAAAGAGTATAGGTGGCTTATTTCACATTCTACAATTGTGTGGGAGAGTTCCCTTCATGCAACCTTGTATACTTGAGTCTCTTTTCCCATTTAATCAAGTGTATTATGGTACCTAATAAAATGGTGGATGGAGCTCAAGATGAATGTTGTGTATCATGCTAACTCTCCTTTGACCACTCCTTTGAATTTGTCTTGAACTTCCTATGCGAAAATGTAATGTCCCCATTTTAGGGTTCTCTTACTTTACAGTTGGAGATGATTTTCTAGGTTTATTTATGCTTGATCAGAAGGGTAATTTAATGTTATCAGTGAGCTCAAATGATTTAGAGGAGCTATTTGATGATTTTAGATGTTATTTTTGGCTTTTAGTTTGGGATCTAAGATTTTTGAAGGGAGATTCTATTTATAGAAAGTCACTCGGTCAGCTCTGTTTGTCATTACTATTCATCGAGATTGCTCCAGTGCATTTTGTTTTTCATTCTGATGCATTCTAACAATTTTTGCAAAATGAGTTTATTAATGGCTATATTTTAATTAATTTAATAAGGTTACCAAATATTAATTAAAATATATAAAATGCACTTTAGTACTATAGCTTGTCAAAACTAAGATAAAATGTTTTAAATCATGAAAGCATTAAATGAGGACCTTGTGTGTCAAATTATCATTATTTTAATAAAATGTTCTTTTTTAGAGCTAAAGAGGAGTTTAAATTAAAATTGAATTTTAATGGGAAGCTTCTAAAAAATTAGCAAGAAAAGTACAAGTCATATATAAAGGGGAGATTAGAGCTTATTTGTTTTATGCTAGAATTATTTCTCATTTTCATATTAGAGAGCTCTCAAAGCTTCTTGGTCTTTGGGATAGGGAAACCATAAGGCATTTAGTTTTGGTGGTGAAATAATTCCACCCTAGCTGGTTCATTGAGGAGATCATTTAGGTCTTCTACTAGAGCATCAATGCAATTTTATGAGTCTCTTCCGAGACAAAATTGGTGTGAAACGAATACATATTTAGTTTGGATTTGTACAAGGGTTTGGAGGTTTATTAATGTTGCATATTGGAGACTTCCTATTATTAAATGAATTATTTTGAGTGATTTGCTACAATGCTGTGAATAGTGAATTACTATAGTGAAATGAATAATGATTCCCTATCATGATGTGAATAGTGAGTTGCTACAGTGACATTAATAATGACATAAATAGTGGCTTTCATATTGGATGTTAGGGTTATTATTCAATTTGGGAGAGTATTTATATTGATTTGTGTGTGCATATGCTTTAACACCATCATACCTGTAGCTGTGAACATAGATTATTGGAGGTTGTGGGGACTCAAAAATGAATTGTGAGGGTTTATTAAGTGCAAAACTGCTCATATAGTCACTAACAATGGCTATTATAGACTTTATTACATGCTAGACATGATTCTTGTAGCAGACCAACAACTTGTTTATAGTATCTGATTGTATAATGGTTTGGGAAAAGCAATGAGCAAGTCATGGTGGACATATTTTGAGATGTGGTAATATTTTTATGATTACTGAGTACTTATGGGCATCATAGAAGATTATTCTAAGGGTATCATGTGGGTTTGAAAGGGTAAAAACTTGTCTACACAACTACCACCATTCTTGTTGCTGACTATTGGTGATAGCTGGGCACTTATTTGGAGAGTTGGGTGTGTATACTTTCTACTGCAGTCACTAGTCTTCTGCTACAACTACCATGAACTTCTATTGTCAACTTAGAATAATCTTTGGAAGCTAACAATGGGTATTTTTAGCATTTCCATGAGAACATATATATCTGATATAAACTCAAAAACTACTATCATATATTTTAGAATACTAATTATGTGTAAATCTACTCATGGTTATTGCTTAGACTGAGTATTCTTGTGATTGAAGCTTTTATCTAGTTATCTATGTTGTATCATCATCATATGCCACAGAATGAGGATGAAATATTTGATATTAACTCTATCATGAATCTTATTTAAATATTGTTATGATTTCATGTAATGCATTGGTATAAGTTTGACAAAAATGAATCCATATGTCAAACTAGAAAAAATGTTTTAAAAATCATGCAAAAATTAGTAAGGGTTTTTACAGTGGTATCAGAGCCCCAAAATCTTGCTAGCCTGTTGAGTAACTGGTCTTGGTTCTAGTCAATCAAAGTTAGATCATAATTTTAATTTGGGCATCATGGGTACTGTCAGTGATCCAATTAGCTCTTTGCTTGAATCTATAAAGCAGGGTCAGCCTGATTTTGAGTGGAAATGGAATAAAGAACATGAGGATACCAAAGTCCTTCAAGAGAAATTGAAATTCATAGGTAAGAAACTAAAAAAATTACTTTAGTCAAAAATAGTTCTTATCAACGTTTTGAAGGAAGTAGAAAGTTATTTATGCAAGGTTGGTCAATTACCTTCCCAGTCGATGTGTAAAGCTATGATTTCATTGGTGCATTCTTTGGTTAAGCCAATGCTAATGAGACATAAGGATGAAGAGGTAATACTTGCATTTGTAACTTGCATTAGTGAAGTTGCAATAATTGTAGTTCCTAACACACCCTATGATGATGACATTATGAGGGAAATACTTCAACTGATTGTAGAGATTTTTCATGAGTTACATGATGTCAAAATCCCTAGATTTGGACAAAGAGTTAAAATCTTGGAAATTGTGGCAAAGGTTAGGTTATGCTTATTTATGATTGATCTTGGGTGTGATTTAATTTTTTAGATGTTCCATTGCTTCATCGCTAGAATCAGAAAACAACATTCAGATAATGTCAAATCAAGCATGTAAATTGTTTTTTCCCTGATCCTTGATGAAGGTGATGATATTTGTAAATAGTTTCAATTAGATTTGTTGGTCATTTGGAGAAAGGAATAACATGTCTCAACTGCATCATATGATTTCATAAGTTGATTGGTTGAGCAATAAAATGAGAAGTTCAAGGAATAGTTATCTATAAAATAACTGATCTCATTTGGTATATAGGTTCCACTTTCTCCACAGGAAGAAAATAGGCCATCATCTCGTGAATCAGCTGAATAAAAAGATCAAACTGAGCCCTCTTGTGTTATAACAGCCAATGAGGGTATTGTTGATGATTTTATAGGTGGAATTAGCACTATCCTAGTTCCAAATTAGAATGTATGGATGATATCAATGAAGAAAATAGTTGTGTGAATCAAGCACTTCAAGAACAATCTAATGCTTCTTCATATGAAGCAGAAGTTGTTCATAAACCCAATAGTCTACACAATTTGGAGAACTAGTTGAAGGTGAGTGAGGATAAAATTGTTGCTATTTTGTCTCATTATGATAAAATGCACAAATTGATTGAGGATCAACGTTGAAAGGTTTAACTTAAAATAAAATAGAAAGGAATTGAAGAAGAATCTTCTCTAGATAGTCTAAAAGCAATCAAAGAAGGTCTGATGGTAATGAAATTATACTACTTACATCTTTTTTAAGATCATGACCATCTCTTCAACCTCGCTAAAATGTATTCAGATGCATTGAGAGGGAAAGAAGAGGAAGTTGATAAGCTCTCTCATGAGCTTAAGGTTACCATGGATTCTTTGAAGAGCACTCAGATGGCCCTTCAAGAATTCAAGATCCATGTTGATGAGCTTTGATTGCAGTTAAGTTTGGCTCAATGTTCATCACCTATAATAGAGACTCAATTATCTATGACAACCATATCTCAAGAGGATAATGGTGATACACATGGTGAGAGTGAAGTGCCTCTTGTGTTAATCAATCATGGGTATCATCCCCCCTAGATTTTAGGACAAGTGATTCATATCATGGAGTCATTTAGTTGAGTTATGAATGAGGGTAGGAGTATTATAACCCTAACCCATTGGTTTCCACCTCTTACTTTATTGATTGATGGTTGTCCTACTTTTTTGGTTAGAGAGTTTTTAGGGTACACTTTGAGGACAAAAACTATTTGGATGGATAGGAAGGACTGGAGTCACCACCATGGTGTTAGAGATTGGTTTGATGATGAGTCCTTATCATCATATGACACTGGAGATGCCTTTTGGTCCATCATAAACATGATTTATAGATTACATGGTGCTATTTTGATTTATACCAACAACTTGGTAGGGGTTGGTATGTGTTCTATGCACCAGTGTTGGGCATATTTCACATCCATAGGAGACCACTTAGTGTGGGATGGATTGTTGATGATGCATACTCTTCAATCTTAGCTATAGGGTTAGGTGTCACCGGTGAAATGGGTACAAGGCTCTACATTGGTAATGTAGAGATTGTTATTGGACAACCATGTATAGAGAAGATGATTTCATCTAAGTCTTAGATGTTATACCATAGCCTTGTTCCATCTTATTTTCAAGAGGATGGCAGGGTATCTTCCATTGAGGAACCTAGCATTCATGATGGTTTGTTTCTTACTCCTAAGAGAAATTTAGGAAATTCATTTTATGCAGTTGATTATGACTTTTTGCCTAGTGAGAGGCATGAATGGAAGAAATAGTTGTAGGTAATTGAAGATGAGGTTGAGAAAATATTGGTTCACTTTGATAAGATAGATAAGATCATTGAATATCTCATTTGGATATTTAATTTTGAAGTGGGATAGGAAGGTCCAAGGGAATGAGTTAAGGCATCAAATTTGTAGATTATCAAGCATGCCATTGAAGACATAAGATCAAGGTACTTACAATTGCTTTCAAATAGAAACCTTGCCATCAAGGTTATAAATGGAGTGGATGGTGTTGTTGCCAGTTTGGTCCAACATGTTTTGAGCCATGAGTCATCTTTTGATGATGGTAGCGAAAGAGGGAATCCTCATGACTACTCTAAAATTTTGTTAACCTAGACAAGTGAATTTAACCTCAATTGCATAATGAGGTGTATTCATTAGTTTAATTTCAGCCTACATACACAAGATTTGACCTTGTATTTGATGTCACATAGAGGTGAGTTGAATAAGGGGGTTTCTAGTCCACTCTGGTATGATATGTTTCTAACCATAGGTGATGAATCCAAATTTTCTAGGTCTCCTACTTTATTTTCCCCTATTGGTTGCCTCCAGAAATAAGATTTTGAGATTTGGTTCAATTCAATTTTTAAGCTTATCAGAATGGCACAATGGAAGTCAATAGGCATGGGGAATGTTGGACTCCCAATTTGTCCATGGGACCTAGGTGGAGTCCACCTATGGACAATTATGATACATGAGGTTTATCACCAAATTAATTGGAGTGGGCATGATGAGGATGATTTTTAGATTTGGGAACTAAGAATTTTAATGCTAGGTGGTTGGCTTCACCGATGGACAGAGCTTGACAATGTCTTGGGCTTCAACTACATACAGAGGTTAAGGGTTGGATCATTCTGTAGGATCATTTGGGATCTAGGTGGTTGGTAGATAGATGCAATTGGAATTTTACTTTAGATTCAAGTGCTATGGTAGTTGGATTGGTTTGCAGTTGTAGATTATTTGAGGGCAAGCAATCTCTAGGAAGGGAGGATTGTAATGTCCCCATTTTAGGGTTCTCTTATTTTGTAGTTGGAGATGGTTTTCTAGGTTTATGTTTGCTTGATCAGAAGGGTAATTTGATGCTATTTGTGAGCTTAAATGATTTAGAGGAGCTATTTAATTCTTTTAGATGTTATTTTTAGCTTCTGGTTTGGGCTCTAATATTTTGGGAGGGAGCTTCTATTTATAGAAAGTCACTTGATCGGCTCCATTTGTCATTACTATTCATTGGGATTGCTCTAGTGTAGTTAGTTTTTGATTCTTATACATTTAAATAGTTTTTGAAAAATGTGTTTATTAATGTCTATATTTTAATTAATTTACTAAGGTTTGAAAATATTAATAAAAATATATAAAATGCACCTTAGTGTTATAGCTTATTGGAACCGAGATGAAATTTTTTAAATCATGGAAGCATTAAATGAGGACCTTGTGTGTCAAATTATATTTATTTTAATAAAAGGTCTTTTTCAGAGCTAAAGAGGAGTTTAAATTAAAAGTGAATTATAAATAAAAGCTTCTAGAAAGTTGGCAAGAAAAGTACAAGTCATATATAAAGGGGAGATTTTATCTCATTTGTTTTATGCTAGAATTATTTCTCATTTTCATATTGTAGAGCTCTCAAAGGTTCTTATTCTTGGGGATAGGGAAACCCTAGGGCATCTAGTTTTGGTGGTGAAATGATTCCACCCTAGCTGGTTCGTTGAGGAGATCACTTAAGTCTTCTACTTGAGTGTCAATGTAATTTTATGAGTCTCTTCTATGACAAAATTGGTGTGAAATGAATATATCTTCAATTTGGATTTGCACAAGGGTTTGGAGGTTTATTAATGTTGCATATTGGAGACTTCCTATTGTTGGATGAATCATTTTGAGTGATTTGCTATAGTGACATGAATAGTGAATTGCTTCAGTGATGTGAATAGTGATTTACTACAGTGACATGAATAGTGATTTTCTACAGTGACATGAATAGTGACATAAATAATGGCTTGTATATTGGATGTGAGGGTTATTATTCAAATTGGAGAGTATTTATATTGATTTATGTGTGCATATGCTTTAGCACCATCATACCTGTAGTTGTAAACATATATATTGGAGGTCGTGGGGACTCAACAATGAATTGTGAGGGTTTATTAAGTGCAAAACTACTCATACAATGACTACGAATGGCTATTATAGAATTTATTACATGATGGACATGATTCCTATAGCATACTAACAACTTTTTCATAGTATCTAATTGTACAATGGTCTAGGAAAAGCAATGAGTAAGTCATGGTAGACATATTCTAAGTTGTGGTAATCTATTTGTGACTACTGAGTACTTCTGGGTAGCGTAGAATATTATTATAAGTGTGTCATGTGAGTTTGAAAGGGTGAAAACTTATCTACACAACTACCACCATTCTTTTTGTTGACCATTGGTGATAGCTGGGTGATTATTTGGAGAGCTGAGTGTGTATACTTGCTGCTGCATTCACTAATCTTCTGCTACAACCATCATGAACTTTGGCAGCCCTTCCCATTATACCAATCATGCTTTGTAGCCCTTCCCAAGATGATTCTAAGTTGACCAAGCCTTTGTAGCCCTTCCCATGTTACCAATCTTTTTCATCACATCAAGCATTTCTCTATCTATGATCTGAGTAATATATTGTGTTGGTTGGGCAACAGACTCAATGGAATTCTTTAATGTAGTTGTTAATTATTCAACCTTATTATTCAATTCATCCTTAGTGACCTTGTCACTATCTATTTTCTTGAAAAGAGAGTTAATGCTAGATTGAACATCATGTTTTAATCCATCTCTTTTACTATTAATAAGGTGAACTTTTGATATTAGGTTATCCCCCACCATTAGATCTTCTTTTTATTTATCTAGTGGGGGGTCTACAAACTCTACATACTTCTCCCCTATTGAATCATATAGTATTCTTGATATGGTTCTAGGAGTTGTCTTTGATCTTTTAAATGCCTTTATAAGGCCAAAATCCAATGTGCTCAGGGACACCATCTACTTCTATTTATTCTCCATAGATTATACTAGCCAACTAGGAGTGGCATCCTATTGTCCTAAAACTGGCAATTGTTAATTTATTGCTAAAGTTGCTACACTAGTGGTTACAATGATAAGTGTTGAGTCTATTACTATTATGGACATTGAATTTTTGACTAATGTTTTTAAAAAATCTTCCCTATCTATGGGTTGAGTGGCCACATTTATATCAATGACTTGCTTTGTCTCTACCTCCTTTTTGGGGGTTAGGGTTATTATAGAAATGGAAGAAATGGGTGTAATAGAAATGGATGTGCCTTATAGGGGCATGGGAGATGAAAGTGACACCAATGAGAGAGTAGGCACAAGGATTTGGAAAAGGATAACTTATGGGAGTGTATAATCTATAACTGTGAATGAATCAATTAGAATTATGGGGACACTTAGGGTTGATGAAATGGGAAAGGTGATGGGAGATGAAAATGAAGTAGTAGTTATCCCAATGTTTGGGATGGCTAGTGGGATTGTAGTTAGGATGATTGAATCCACATATATATACTACTATGTGGTGTTAGTGATTAATGGGGTGGTGGTGGTGATTAGGGATGATATGGAAGGAATTATAAAAGAAGAGAGTGAAATTGTGGAAGAGGGAGGAATTGTGGAAGAGGGGAGTGGAAGTTAAACCTAAGTGTCTGATTAAGTTGATTGGATTATTGGAAATAGACTTACTAGCATAAGTGAGTTGGTGTAAATGAAGGGGGAAATCACTTGACATAATAGTAGAGTGGAGAGAGAAGGAGGAGGTGTTGAAGCTGATGGAATGACAAAGATATGAGGTGAAACTATAATTGAGATATGAGTAGAAATTATGACTAAGATAGGAGTAGAAACTATTGGTATTTTAATAGTAGATATATCCTTAAATGAAATTACTATCAATTGATCCAATGTTACTCCTTGGTTATTATATTGTCATCTCTTAGCCTTTGACTTATGCTTCTTTTTGAGAGATACTACTAGCCTATCTACCTGTTCTGAGAGGGTTTCACTACTAGAACCTTCTGCTATTGGTGGTATTCCCTTCTCCTTGATATCTCTTAGCTTCTCATTTATGCTAACTATTTCCTTGGTCACCTTGACCCCTTTGCTTCTAAGCTAGTTGATTGTTCTATTTATTACATTGGTGGTTCTATCCATTAATGAGGACTCATGAATAGACAAATTAACTACTAGAAGGGGTTGAATATAGATCTTATTATCACATTATACCTTGTCTACTTGGGATTCATCATCTACCAAGTCCTCAAGGATTGGTGCCATGTTAAAATCCTTGATCTGATCTAGGGTCATCCTAGAATAATCCTTCAGTCTCACTTCTTCTTTGTCTTACAGGTCCTCCCAATAGTATTCATAGTAGGGAACATGGGAATATGCTGTAATCCCTAATGCACTAGTAATGTTGCCATTTACATCATACAATGGCCTTCCCTCTAGATCCCTCAAGGTCATCTAGGTCATTTTAGTTTTTTCACACTTGGCTTTGGATAAGGAAGGGCATGTATACCTCCCTATGCTAATGGGGAAATGGATTCCCACCTTGTGTTTACTTGATAATAACTTGTGAGTTTCTACAGGTTGCCTAAAAAATTCTATTAAATCCCATTTGTCACTTAAATACCTCAGGAGGGTGCAAGGAAAAACATTAAATTCTCCTTCTCTAATGTATGAGTATGTGGGGAATTGAATGAAATATGATCCCTAGTTTGTGATCTCTAAAGTAGCAACATCAGAGAATCTCTTTTTTTCTATTTCTTTATCAAACATGACTATGATGCAGTCTATGAATGCATCATTTACTCCTTTAAAGTTTTGTCTACTTGCCTTGAGAGTGAGGTCAGAGTAATAAATTAAAATCTTGTTTACTTAGTCAACTATTGTATTCAATCCTAGGATGACCCTCCTCCCCTTGGATAATATGTATCATATAAAACTTCCCTATATTCTGGATGTCCATCAACTACTTGTGGATGGAGTCACTTATCAACTATTCCTAGTGGATGTACTACATGTTTTTGTGGATTACCCATATTTATTGGTACATCCAATCTTAAAAGTTCTTTGCATTGGGGTTTCCAGTGACTCTATTCAAGAGTATGATTAAATCACCCACTTCATCTTTAAAATATATCCTTGCTAGTGTTTTGGGTAATATTATGAATGTACGTCTAGAGACCTTTAGCCATTACTTATTCATTACCCTTAGACATCCAGTGTTATTATCCTGATAGAAATTCTTTGATGATTCAAGAGTTATATCAAGATAACTCTCATATTCATGTATCATAAACACTAAGTCTATGAAGTCAAGGTCTAGGTTTAGAATCCTTTCCCCCTTGTCATTTAATATTTCTCTCTTTTTAGAATCATATTACTTTTTCAATGTGAGCACCAACTCAAGGCTCTACACTGATAGGGGGAAAGCTATTGCTTGAGGTAGTCGACAGTCATAAATGCTCTGAATCTAGTCATTTTTGAATTTAACATTCACTCTAGTCTATGAATCACCTACGTCAAGGTGACTTAGGTCTATGTCTATGATATTGTTCATGTTGGATTCCAAGCTGAGTAGGACACTAGGTCCCTTGGATTTGAATTTCATCTCTTTTCTAGACATGGTTTTTGTGGAATTTGCTAGGGGAAAACTAATTACAGAGTTGGTAAATTTTGAGGGTGAAAAACATAGGTGTCAACTTCGACAAAGATTAGGGTTTCAAAAGTAAGGAAAATGTCTGGTGGAGATGGTGGTTGCAAAACACACTTGTAAAGTTTGACAAAATCTCTAATGAGTTTTAGGATTACAAATGCAAGTAAGATCCTTGGTGAGCTTTGGAGTTGTTTAGTATACTAGGTTTATTTACGGAGCTATCAGGTTACAGATGCATGTGTAAATCCCAAAGGTTTTGGAATTGTGATAGAAAGTGAAAAGTTCATGGGGATTGTGCATGTATTCTTATTTAGAATATACTAATGATTTGTACAAACTTTGAAAAACCCTAGGTTTTCAATGACTATAAAATTCTTGGAAATGACTCAAAAATGATTCTTTGAAATGACACTAAGAAAATGAAATGAAAAATCCTAGAGATGATGCCAAGGAAAAAATGCTAAAATGCAACTTGATCCACAATCAAAGTTCAAGAAAATGGAAACAACCTAAGCAAGCTCAACTGAGAGAAAAGATAGCTTGAAAATGCAAGAGGTCAATAGGAATACTGTGTAGAGGGAATTGATTACATCATGGCTTGAATACATGGTGGCATGGTTTGAGGTTACTAGCAGGGTCATGACTTGGTCACAGATCTCCAATGTTGAATTTCATGGAATAAATAATGATTTATAATAACCCTAATTTCATTAATATATAACCTCTACATTAAATGCCCCTAGGTCAGTGGTTGGTGGGAGGTTCATAAATACAGAGTCAGGGAGCAACTTTACAAATTTGCAATTTGCACTTTAACCTCCACTTTTCATAGGATAGCTTGGTTCTTTAAGAATGGGAAGGTAAAACTCAAGGCATAATTTAAAACTTTTCAAGTTATAAATTACAACTGGAGTTCTAGTTTCTATAGGAAGGGTAGTCGATGGGAAGTGGAATTTGAGTTGTAATTTACAACTTTATAAGTTACATATTATAACTGAAGTTTTAGTTTCCAGTTGGATTTATACACAAGAAGTAGAGGTTGGGAAGTAATTTGCAAGTTTACAAGTTGTAAATTGCATTCCAATCTTTGGTTTCCATGGGGTATGTGTTTGGTGGGAAGTGGAGCTTCAGTTGTAATTTGTAACTTTGAAAGTTACAAATTGCAAGTAGGGTTTCAATTTTCTAATTGGTATGAGTTGCGTGGGAATCAAAAGTTAGGAAACAATTTTCAAGTTTGCATGTTGAAAATTACATTCCAATCTCCAGTTTTCACTAGCTATGAGTAAAGCGGGAAGTAGAGGCCTAGATGAAAATTACAACTTTACAAGATACAAGTTACACCTAGATCTCCGGTTTATGCTAGGCTTAGGGAAATGAGTGTGCTGGGTCATTTTGAGGCATTTTTATAAAAAATTAATGGGTCTCCCTTACGGTACTTAACATTTTGACATTTTTAGGACAAAAATATCAAATTTTTTGGCCCTTTGTGGTGTGATTACCAACTAATAAATTTATTTACAGTATCATTCTAGTTCATTGGGCATGGAGTCATTTTAGGCTTAACAAATTTTAACTAGTGAAGAATTAAACTAAGATTTGCCTAAACAAGAATGAAACAAAGAAAAATAGAATAAACTAAGGAAATAAAAACTCCTAATGAGTTGAATTTTTCAAGAGAACTTATTAGGAAAGACAACTAACCCTAATATATACAAAATTTTTGGAACAAATTCCAACCTCAAAAGCAAGATTTGAGGTATATCGTATTGATTTGGATAGGTAGTTTTGATATGTTGAGCTTGGATAGCTAGAATGCATTTTCTCCTTTATACTGAGTTATAATATATGGACTGATCCATATTGCATCAAATTTGGTGTGCTTGCCTGGTTTAACTCTTTCAACATCCTATTTGAGAACCATGTCTCCTTCATTGAAGCTCATATCAGATTATTTTTTATCAAAAATTCTCTTTGTTTGAGATCGATTTGCTTTTAGAACTTTTATTAATTTATTCCTAAATTTTTCTATTTCCATGAGTTTTGCCAATTGTATTGTCATTTAATTATTGTCAATCAATTTTAATTGACGATTGAGTTCTAGAGATGGTAACTCAATTAATAATGGGACTCTATCTTCCTTTCCATATACCAACATGAATGAAGAATTTCCAATGGATCTCTTGGGAGTGATCCTATCAACCCATAGTGTTGATTTTAACTTTGTGTGCCATGTCCTTTGGTTATCTTTCATTGTCCTTTTGATAATCCTTATGAGATTTTTTTTGGTATATTTGGCCAAGCCATTACCTACCATCCCATTAATAATTGGAAGGAGTGATTAGGTATATGTTATGATTTACATCCCATTTACTTATTTGAGTGATCTTAAAATCTTTGGCATTTTCTAAGATAATGGTGTAAGGAAAACCAAACCTTGTGACTATGCCATCCATGAATTCCAAGATAGATGCCTCTATGACATCTTTCAGTGCAACTTCTTTAGTCCATCTGGTGAAATAGTCAATCAATATAAGGACCCATTTATAGCCAATATTTGATGGTGGATTGATCATGCTAATGAAATCCAATCCCCATTGAGCAAATTATTGGTTAGCTTGGGTTGGTTTGAGAGGGAAAGCTGCTAATCTTTGCTTGCCTATAAAGTAAGCACACTTTTAGCAGTTTTTTACCCACTAATGGGCATATTTGAATATGTAAGGCCAATAATACCTTCTCTCATAATTTTAATGGCCATAGTTCTTATATATAAATGTCCACCTAATGGACCATCATGAAATTCCTCAAGCACCTTGGGGACTTGATTGTGCTCAATACATCTTAGCTTGACTCCTTTCATATCTTTCCTAAACAATATTCCATCAACAAGAACATAACGAATGGATTGGATTCTGAAATACTTTTTCTTGGATTGCTAGAAATAATATAGGTACTCATTAATCTATAAGAAGATGGTCATGTCACAGATCCCATTGTTGAATAGAGGTAGAGTCGCTGATTGGGATATACTTTGAGCATACACTACATCAAATACTACTTCAACAGTCTTGATATTAAAATCCAATTGTTCACATAAGCCATTTCCTCTTACAAGCTTTATAATTTTGATATTAATATCATATTCCATGACTTTTGTAATCCATCCTACTCTTTTGTCATTTATTTCCTGGATCAATAGGAACTCTTTGACATTTTGGTGACTAACCATCATATGAATTTTTATTATTGGAGATCATATGTCTAAAATTTTTGAGAGTTTTAATTACAACATATACTTTCTTCTCCATGAAACTCTACTTTTCTTCATAATCCTTCAAGGATTTACTGAAAAAAGGTATTGTTCTAATTATTCTTTATTCTACTGGGTTATAATAACTGAGATGTTGCCTTCCCCTCCACAATCATAGAGAATGAAATCTTTATTGTAGTTGGGATTGACTAGGGTAGGAGCTTGAGAAATAACCTTCTTGATGGATTTAAAACTATCTTTTCTTTACTGTGTCCAACTGAAAATGACACCTTTCTTAAGCATTTTAGTAAGGGGTTTGGCCATAGAGGAAAAATTTGGAACAAACCTTACAAAGTTGATCTTTCCTAGAAAACTTTATAATCCATTTTTATGGCTTGGAGGTACTAATGTAAATATAACACTTATTCTCTCTAGGTATATTGTAAGACCCTCTTTTGAAATAATGTGTCCTAGTAGTTTTCCTTCATGAACTAAAAAAACACGCTTTTTTGGATTGAGGGAACTTCAAATTCTTTGTACCTTTCAAAATTTTTCCTAAGGTGATCTAGGTGTGTATTAACATGTTTTGAATAAATAGTGATGTCATCTAGGTATACCAATATCATTTCATTTATCAACCCTCTAAAATCCATATCCATGGCTTTTTTAAAAGTAGCATTAACATTGGTTAGACCAAAAGGTATCTTCTTATATGGAGATGTGCCCCATTTTATAGTGAAGGTAGTCTTAAACTGGTTTGATTCTTACACTAGGATTTGGTTATATCTAGAATAACTATCTGGAAGGGAAAACCTTTCAATTCTTGATAAAATTTGAATAATTTGCTCCATGGGTGGAAAGGGATAATGATCCTTCAGGGATGATTTGTTTAGGTCCCTAAAATCTACACAAAGCTTGATTTCACCATTCTTTTTCCTTATAAGGACCAAATTAGTAACTCAAAATGAGTATTTGATATGGAAAATTATATTAGCCTCTATCAATTTGGACAACTCATTCTTCATGAAGGGTTCTCTTGTTGGATTGATTGGTCTCTATTTCTATCTAACAAGCTTGGTACTTAGGTCAAGCTCTATTGTGTGTTGGGCTAAGATAACGTCAAATCCCCTTATATCTTGATAACTCTAAGTGAAATTAACATCAAATTCTTGACACACCTCAATAAAATCTTATTTTTTAGAATCATTAAATACATTTCCAATCTTTAATGTTTTTCCCTCTGAGATGTCTACTAGATTATAGTCTTCTTCATTGACCGTGATTTTCTTCTTTTCACCTTTCAAATGATCATATGAATTGAAGATACTCTCTAAAGTAATAAGGCCCATGGGTAATTTTTTGTCTTCAATTGAATGATTTGATATTAGTATTAATCTTGGAGTCTTGATTGGTTTCTATTAGAGAATTTAGCTTCTTCTCTCAAAAAAATCACAATTTGCTAATCACTATTGAAGACTTGCTAGTTGTTTGCATTCTTAGGAACAAATGGCCTTACTATCAAATTTAAATGATGGCTATTTTTTTCCTTTATCTCTTCAATTAGGTTATACCAAGAGCCTACCAAAGCATATGATGAACATATTTATTCTATGCTCTTGATACTAATTTAATATTTAAAGTAGTAAAGTCTTCTAACAGGTCCCAAACCTTGTGTTTGTAATATCTCAACAAGTTATTCTTAGTTATGCTTCTGTATCCTAGTTGGTGAACAATCAACTCACTGTCACCAAATACTAGTAGGGAATTTATGCCTCTTTCCTTCGCCAATTGTATACCTTGAATCAAAGATTCATATTCAACTACATTATTAGTGAAATTGAACTAAAGTCTAAAAAAATAAAAACACATCTCATTTTATGGAGAGATCAAAACAATACCTACACTTGCACCATTCCTACTTCTCAAGCCATCAAAGAAAAGTTGCCACATTCCTTGAAAATCTTCAACTGGTTTTACAATATTCAAGATGATTACATCATTTTCATACATGAAATATGTACCCAACCTAATTTTATGTACATAGTCATAAGGATAAAATTAGAGAGTTGATCCCTATTCATCCAGATGAGTATCTGGAATCTCTTCTATGGGTGTTGCAACTTCATGATCAATCTCTTCTTCCTGATCCTATAATGTGAAATTCATGTCCATAGGGATAGGAGTGTGTCTCAATATGGTCTTTAGTGATTGGATTATCTCTTATTGTTAATCTTGTTTCATATCTCATCCTAAGTAACATATGAGACCCATCAACAGATAGATACCCTCCCATTTTTTCAGTGAAGTCTCATGAAAAGCAAATGGAAAAATAAGGAGGAAGATCAATGATTGAGATATCTTTGGAAATTTACAAGCTTGGACATGCGTGGATGGTGAGGTTTAAACCTTTTATTGTCTTGACGATTTGAATAATAGTCCCATCCAATTGGACCACACCTTTTGAGATAGGTGTATACTTAATACCAAGAGCATCAACTATTTTCTTGGGCATAACATAACTGCTAGCCCTTGAGTCTACCATGAAATTATGAATGAGATGCTTCTCAACTATGAGTGATAGATAGAAAGTGTGAGGATTTTAATTTTTTCTTAATTTGGTGTGAATTTGTGGTTGATATAAATTAATTGTAATATTAGGTCCCTTTGCTGGAAATTTGTGTATTATTTGGAAGTTTTTCAAAGCTTCATGTAGTAAATCTCTTTATGGTGGAATGGATATTACTTCCCACATAGTGAAATTCAAATTAGTCTTCTTCATCTATTCAATAATACTAAAAGGAATTTTACCAACCTTCATTGGTGCCTTTATGGGAGCTATGCCTTCTTTCATGAGATTTAGGGTCAACACTTTTTATTTTGATTGGCACAATGGCATAAAGGGTGGTCTCTATACTGTGTTACCTTTTGTATATTCTTGTAAAAATTTAAAATTTTAGCTTATTCCACCTTGGGGGGTTGATCAATTTTTATTTTTCTTTTTTTTGAACGTGTATTTTCTACCACTAAACTACCACCATTGAATACCACCTCCTCCTAATTTATATCACAAAATTATTCCTCTTGCCATTTTAAAAGAGTAGCCTCATTCTAAATAGGTTCTTATGTATCTTTTTGTTAGGAAGTGGCTTCTTATTTCTATTCTTGAATGTTTGATATGCCTTGCACCATTAAGGCTTGATTGATGAATACATTAAGATAAGTATTCTGATTATGTGGTTAATAAAAAGGATACCACCCTTGTACTCTTGAGACAATTTATTCTAAACAAGTATAATAACTTTGAAATTACCTATTGTAGATAAAGTGTGAATGTTTGGAGGTTTTGCTTGCATATTTTGAATTTATGGCTATAAATTACCTTGGTATGGCTGCCTATTAGTTTGAATGTCTGGTTAGCTTACTGATAAGGGCTATACTTCTGGGATTGATACCTTTTCATTGCTACCAACTCATTAAAAAAGATATTAAGCAATGAATTAACCTCATATAAATCATCATTAGGAGTAGGAGTTAAATTTGGTGCTTTGCTTGTGGTGGGAATTCAAGTAATTGTAGGTTGTGTAGGAGGTATTTCTATAAATATAGGCATTGGTGGCCTTGGGAAATTTTTTCTAGCTTGAATCAGGTAATTTTCTACTCATATTACAATTTCATAGGCATTAGAGAGTGTGGTACCATCTATTTAGTGAATCATAAAATCTATATCACTATTCAAAGCTCTCAAGTAATATAGGAAATCATTATTTGGGGTTGGCTTGACCAATACTAGAATTCTATTCCATGTCTTTTGAAAGTGAAAATTGAAATCACTCATGAACTCATGAGGAGCCCATTGAATATTAGTTAGTTATTCAACCAAGGAGAGGTGGTCACTCTTAATTTCAATTTACATGCATAGTACAATTCCTAAATCATCTCAAAAATAGATGGAATTGGGAGGTAGGCCTCTATACCATTTAGGGATTTACCCTTAAAAGAGGAGATTGGAAGTTTGATTGTAACATTATCTTGTACTAAATTGTGGACTAAATAAATATTAGTAATCTCTTTTGTATGTTCCATTGGAGTGGTGTAAGTTTCACCAATAAAATACATAAGGCTTTTTAAATCCAAGGTAGGTATATCATCATACTGGGCCAACTGAAGTGGGTTGCCTCCATTGAAGGCTACAAAATTTTGATTTCTCATAGCCATAATGGGAGGTATGAAACTAATAGGGATATTTAAAGGAGATGAAAATAGATTTGTAATATATACTCTAGTGTAAGGTATAACTGATCTTGATCTCTTTTTATATCGAAAAGGCAATTCCAAAAAATCAGCTTTCTTACCTTTAGTAGATGATCTTGTTTATTTATTTGTCATACATAAACCTTAAATTCTTGAATCCATAAGCTAGTGGATTTTACAAGTGCATTTGAAATATGTATAAGACTCATACAAAACTTGCTGAGAACAACACCAATCTCTTGAGTAATAATTTCATCAGGCATGCTAAAAACAATTATCACATAGATTTTGCACCTATTTTTGTGTTGTAGCTCATTGTGTAAAAATCTAATGATGTAATAGGATCAAATCCAAGCTATAGGACCTTGGTGAATTAAGGTGAACCTCTAGAGAAGGCTAACTTCCTTTCACTAAAATTGGTGCAACTCATAAACTACTAGTTCATATGGAAATTCTACTTCTTAATGATCTTGCTTCTAAACTAAGATTTGATTGTGAGAAAAGAGTCTTAGAAATGAAATTGAAAAACTATAAATGGTGATTACACCAAATATTTTTAGTATATTTTTATGCTTGTTTTGAATGAACACATTAGAAAAATAAATATATTGAAATTTATTAGAGCATAAACTCATGCAAATGTGAAACCAAATGCAATATTGGGTATTTTTCATACAAGGGATAAGATTCTTTATTTTTAATCAAAAAATATTTCAAAAGGGTAAAATAATAACACAAATAATTTTTTTTGACTGAAATAAGAATAAAATCATCCACAAATTTGATAAATAACCTTGCATACACAAAGATAACACAAACAAGAAAGGCAAATCTTCAATCTATTCTCATTCTCCAAGTTATAGCATGTATATAACTTATTAAAAATGCAAAATAATCTCTATAACAATAAAAAGATAAATGGGCTATGCCATAGTGCCCATATTTATATAAAAATTTCTCTTGAAAGAGATTTAGTTAATAAAAACTCCATGCCCAGTTCAAGAGCATGCAAAATCTACAAACTTCATTCTAAGCGGGTGTGATCTTTAGCTATAATATCATCCTTGGAAAAGTGAACAAGTAGAAAAAAGAGCATGCAATTATTGGGCATTCTAAAAAACTACTGTAGGCATGGGAGAACTTGCTTAATCTTCATGCAATGTCTTCATCTTCTTCATTTGACCTCTTATAGCTTCTCCATGTATTGAGATGCCAAAAAGTGAACTCAAAGTTAGAACAATAGATAGATTTTAGATAACTCTATGTTATTTTAACTAATCCTAATTTGTAATTTTCAATTGGGACATTTACACCTTTTAAAGTCATCCAATTTTGACAAAATTGGGATTGTATTTTACAACACGAGTTTTTGTAATTTAAATAACTCAGACTTGTCAAAAAGGAAAGTGTAATTTACAAGTTTGATTTTTACAAATTTCAACCTGTCAAAAAGGAATATGGAAATTACAAGTGGCTCTTTCTAAAAAAAAGCTGTCAAAATGATAGTTTTAATTTACACTCTACAACTTTACAATATTTTTTACAAGGAAATATAATATACAAAATGTTTTTGATAGAAAGAATTAATCTACAACCAAAACCTCTAAATACTCTTTGTCCTTCTTTGTTTGTGTCTTTTCAATATATGCATCAAAACTCTTAAATATCTCTACGATATAATTTTCATCTAGACTAAAAGAGTATAGGTGGTTTATTTCACATTTTATAATTGTGTCAGAGAGTTCCCTTCATGTAACCTTGCATGCTTGAGTCTCTTTCCCCATTTGACCAAGTGTATTATGGTCCCTAATAAAATGGTGGATGGAGCTCAAGATGAATGTTCTATCTCGTGCTGACTCTACTTTGAATTTGTCTTGAACTTCTTATATTGAAAGGATCTAGTCTTGATGATCTGTTGCTTGACATGAAAATTTATTTAGCAAATCTTCAATGTCAAAGAGTATATATGTGACCTTATTATGTATAGCCTTAGATTTATTGATACTTTCTATGAGTATTATTATTTTAAACTGAGCTTCTCTATCCAATTCCTCATGCTCTACATCATTTTTTAATATATTTTCTATGATGAGGGTATCAATTTCAATTGTGTCCACAACTATCAAATTTGGATATAATAGGTTGAACCTTTCTATCTCTTCCTAATATTTTATTATTTTCTCTCTCAATTTGCTCATCCATCCTCCAGAGCTTTGTATTAATCCATTACTAATTTAACAACTCTATTTCCCTTTGAATCGAGGTCCTCTGCTCAGTATTTTATATCCCTTCCCATGATGCTAATCTCTATCACTACATCAATTGTTTATTTATCTATGATTTGAGTAATAGATTGTGTTGGTTGGGCAACAGGCTCAATGAAATTATTTAATGCAGTCATCAATTGTTCAACCTTATTCTTTAATTTATCTTTAGTGACCTTGTCACTATCCATTTTCTCAAAAAGAGAGTTAATGTTAGATTGAACATCATGTTTCAATCCCCCTCTTGTATGATGACCAAGGTGAAATTTTGTTATTTAGTAATCCCCCACCACTAGATCTTCTTTTTGTTTGTCTGGTGGGGGGACTATAATATCTACATACTTATCCCCTATTGAATCATATAGTATTCTTGTTATGGTTTTGGGGGTTGTATTTGATCTCTTCAATGCCTATGTAAGGCCAAAATACAATGTGCTTAGGGACACCATATGCTTTCATTTATTACCTATAGATTGTACTAGCCAACTAAGAGTGGCATCTTATTATCTTGGCGCTGCCAATTGTGAGTCTATAGCTAAAATTGTTACACTAGTGGTTACAATGACAAGTGATGAGTTTATTACTATTATAGCCACTGAATCTTAGTCTATTATTTTGACAAACTTTTCCCCATCTATGGGTTGAGTGGCCACATTTATATCAATGAATTTATCTATATCTACCTCCTTTATGGGGGTTAGGGTTATTATGGAAATGGAAGAAATAGGTGTAGGGGAAATGGATGTGCCTACTAGGGGTGTGAGAGATGGAAGTGACACTAATGGAGAAGTAGGCATAAGGAGTTGGAAAAGGGGAACCTGTGGGAGTGTATAATCTAGATCTATGAGTGAATCAATCAGAGTTATGGGGATACTCAGGGTTGATGAAATGGGAATGGTGATGGGAGATGAAAATGAAGTATTAGTTATCATGGTTGGGATGGCCATAAGGATTATAGTCAAGATGATTGAATTCATGACTATATATTTTTATGTGGTTTTAGTGATTAATGGGGTGGTGATGATGATTAGGGATGAGATGGAAGGAACTATAGAATAAGGGAGTGAAATTGATGAATAGGGAAGAATTATGGAAGTAAAACTTGAGTGTTTGATTGAGTTGATTTGACTATTAGTAATGGACTTATTAGCACAGGTGAGCTGGTGGAAATGAAGGGGGAAATTACTTGAGGTGATGGTGGAGTGGAGAGAGGAGGAGGAGGTGTTGAAGCTGATGGAATGATAGAGATAAGAGGTGAAACTATAACTAAGATAGGAGTAAAAACTATGATTGAGATAGGAGTATAAATTATTGGTGTTTCAATAGTAGCTATACCCTCAGATGAAATTACTATAAGTTAATCTACTACTACTCAGCTACTAGATTGTCTTCTCTTAGCCTTTAACTTTTGCTTCCTTTTATGAGATACCACTGGCCTATCTACCTCTTTTGGGAGGGTTCTACTATTGAAACCTTCTACTATTGGTGGTAATCCCTTCTCTTTGAGATCTCTTAGCTTATCAATGATTCTCACTATTTCCTTGGTCACCTTAACCCATTTTCTTCTAATTTAGTTGATTGTTCTATTTATTACATTGTGGATATATCCATTAATGATAAGGACTCAGGAATGGACCACCTAACTGCTGGAAAAAGTTGAGCATAGATATTATTATCATAGTAGACCTTGTTTACTAGGCATTCATCATCTACCAAGTCCTTGGGGATTTGTGCCATGTTAAAATCCTTGAACTGATGTAGGGTCATCCTAGAATAATCCTTCAGTCTCACTTTTTCTATGTCTTGCAATTCCTCTCAATAGTCTTCATAGTAAGGAACATGGGAATATGTTGTAATCCCTAATGCATTAGTGATGTTTCCATTTACATCATAGAATGGCCTTGCCTCTAGATCCCTCAAGGTCATCTGAGTCATTTTAGCATATGCACACTTGGATTTGGATAAGGAAGGGCATGTATACCTCCCTATGCTAATGGGGAAATGAATTCCCACCTTGTGTTTGCTTGATAATAACTTATGAGTTTCTACAAGTTACCTCACAAATTCCATTAAAGCCCATTTATCACTTACATACCTCAAAAGGGTGTAAGGATAACCACTGAATCCTCTTACTCTAATGTATGAGTATATGGGGAATTGAATGAAATAAGATCCCTAATTTATGATCTCTAAATTAGCAACATCAGAGAATCTCTTATTTTCTAGCTCTTAATCAAACATGGCTATGATGTAATATATGAATGCATCATTTAATCTTCTAAAGTGTTGCTTATTTACCTCAAGAGTGAGGTCAGGGTGATAATTGAAAACCTTATTTACTTGGTTAGCTACTGTATCCAATCCTAGGAAGGCTCTCTCCTTGGCTAATATGTATACGAGATATGAAGTCATTTAGAGCTTCCTATATTCTAAACTTCCATCAAATGCTCGTGGATGGAGTCATTTATTAACTATGCCCAATATATATACTACTTTTTTGGTGGATTAACCATATTTATTGGTACATCCAATATTGAAAGTTCTTTACATCAGGGTATCTAATGACTCTATGCAAGAGTATGATTAAATCACCCACTTCATCCTTAAAATCTATCCTTGATAGTGTTTTGGGAAATATTGTAGATGTAGGCTTAGAGATATTTATCCATTTATTATTCATTACTCTTAGATATCTAGTGTTATTATCTTGATATAACTTCTTTGATGATTCAGGAATTATATCAAGATAACTCTCATATTTAGGTATCAGAAACATTGAGTCTATGAAGTCAGGGTTTAGGTTCAGAATCCTTTCCCCCTTATCATTTAATACTTATCTCTTTTCAAAATCATAGTGCTTTGCCAATGTGAGAACCAAGTAAAGGCTCTACTCTAATAGGGGAAAATCCATTGCTTAAGGCAGTTCATAGTCGTAATGCTCTAAATCTAGTCAATTTTGAATTTAGCATTTACTCCAGTCCATGAATCACCTAGGTCAATTTGACCTAGGTTTGTGTCTATGATCTCATTCATGTTGGATTCTAAGATAAGTGGGACACTAGGTCCCTTTAATTTGAATTTCATCTCTTTTCCAGACATGGATTTTGAGGAATTTTCTATGGGAAAACCAACTTTAGAGTTAGTGGGTTTTGAGGGTGAAAAACATAGGGGAAAGCTTTGACAAAGATTGGGGTTGCAAAATCAAGGAAAGTGTCTAGTGGAGATGGTGGTTAAAAAACACACTTGTAATGTTTAGCAAAAACTCTAATGGGTTTCAGGATTGTAAATGTAAGTAAGATCCCCGACGGGCTTTAGAGTTGCTTAATACACTACGTTTATCTACATAGCTATTAGGTTGCAAATGTAGGTGTAAATCCTATGGGTTTTAGAATTGTGATAGTAAGGAAAATTCCATGGGGACTATATAGGAAATCTTACTTGGAATATACTACTGGTTTGTATAAATTTTAAACAACTCTAGGTTTTCAATGACTAGAAAATTCTTGGAAATGACTCGATAGTGATTCTTTGAAATAACACTAAGAAACTGAAATGAAAAACCCTAGAGTAGATGCCAAGCAAGGAAAAAATAATAAAATACAACTATATCCACTATCAAAGTGCTATAAAATGAAAATAACTTAATCAAGCTCAATTGAGAGAAAAGATAGCTTGAAAACACATGAGTTTAATAGGAATACCATGTAAGGGGAATCAATTATGTCATGAATCAAGGTTATGTGGCTTGAATGCATGATGACATGGCTCGAGGTTGCTAGCAGGGTCATGGATTGGTCATGCAAAGCTCCAATCTTGAATTTTATAGAATAAATAATGATTTGTAATAACCTTAATTTCATTAATATATAGACTTTGCATTGAATGCCCCTAGGTTAGTGGTTGGTAAGAGGTTTGGAAATCTAGAGTTTGGGAGCAACTTTATAACTTTGCAAATTTATAATTTGTACTTTAACCTCTACTTTTTTTAGGATAACTTGGTTATTTGAGAATGGGAAGGTGGAAATCAAGGCATAATTTCCAACTTTTCAAATTGAAATATGTAATTGAAGTTTTGGTTTCTGGAGGAAGGGTAGTCGGTGGGAAGCGGAACTTGAGTTGCAATTTATAACTTTGAAAGTTTCAAATTACAACTAGAGTTCCTATTTTTGGTTGGAGTGATGCATGAGAAGTTGAGGTTGGGAATCAATTTTCAAGTTTGTAAGTTACAAATTACATTCCAATCTCCAGTTTCCATGGGGTATATGTTTGGTGGGAAACAAAGATTTGGTTGCAATTTTTAACTTTACAAGTTACAAATTATGAGTGGGGTTCCAATTTATGATGAGCATGATTTGTGCAGGAAGCGGAGGTTGGGAAGTAATTTTCAAGTTTTTAAGTTGCAAATTACATTCTAATCTTTGGTTTTCACTAGCTATGAATGAATCAAGAAGCAGAGGTCTAGATGCAAATTATAACTTTGTAAGTTGAAAATTACACCCATATCTCCAATTTCCATTGGGCTTTGGGAAATGAGTGTGCTAGGTCATTTTAATTTTTTCTAAAAAATTAATGGGTCTCCCTTAGGGTACTTGGCATTTTTACATTTTAGGACAAAAATATCAATACATTCCACATCTTTGCATAATAGAGTAGGTATAAGAAATTTAATGTATTATTAAAAAGGGGGAAAATATGAATTGACCTCAAAATGTATAATCACCATCACCTTTTATTCAATTTAGTTCCACTAATATGTAGACTATTTTATTCATAATATACTCTTATATCTTACATTAACATCCGTGATACTCTACTATGGGTCGGTTTATGTCTGTATTCTTCTATGTGTTACTATTGTATTATTCAATCATGATACTTCCACAATTGTTATCTACATTTACGTAGTTGATATACATCAAACATTGAGCTGACGCTAGTCAATATTTTCTTGGTCTCCTCTCTACCAACCAATACACATAATCAATCCTGCATTTTAGTAAGGAGAGATCATAAAAATTCAAATTCTTCATGTAATGGAATAGGTACAAAATAACTAGGGATTTATGTTCAAGAAGGGGATAATCCAATTTGAACTCAAAACGGGTAAAATTGTCATAACCTTCTATTATGTTCAATTCCACTAATCTACAGACCATTCTATTTAAACTATCTTATAATAACATACATTAACATTCTCAATACCCTACTACCATTCTCTGCATGCATGCAATTGATATACGTCAAACATCGAGCTAATATTTGTCAATAGTTTCTTGCTCTCATCTCTATTAGTCAACAAAATTTATCATTGAATTAATGCTTATGTGGAAATGACTTAATGATGTAATTTTGTGTTTTTGAATAGCCCAAGATACATTATAGTTTTATACCAATGACTAAATGTTATAATGAGAATCTCAATTTTTGTATGATAAACATATTTTAGTGTTCTAAAATGTAGTGCATAACATCGAGTATAGTTTCTTAAAGTATGTTTTGAAATGGTTAAATGAAATAGTATCATTCTATGTATAAAAATTATCAAAATGGTGGGAACAAATTATGCAAATTCCTTTGTAGAATCTAAGACTAGGTCCATTTAATTGTAGTTGTCTTAAGTGGGATAATTTTTTTGATGTCAATGAAGATGACTTGTGGGTTGCATGGGTTAACAGTAACATGGTTGATGACTTCATGTAAGGATAATCAAGAATATATTTGTTCCCTACATATTTTCATGTTTCACACTGCAAGAAGAAATCACCTATTCCTAGCTGGCATAACAAGATCAACACCACCCTTGAATATGTAATGTAAGCGACCTTCCATTTTTAAGACATGGTGGGTTTCAATGGAGGTGTTTGTATGTTCCATTAGTACTTCATTTTTTTATGGGTTTCAAATTTCCATGACCCTTTTTATGTATGAAAAATCCATACAGATACTCATGTTCATATGGGCCAAAGGATTTTTGAGAAATCGATGCCATGCCAAAAGATAAGTCTGTACTACCTAAGGTAGGAAATGATAGCCAATATGATTGAAGACATACAAGGTGTGGATGTTAAAGTCATTTTAGCACACTTCATATGGTCACTAAAACTAATCATGTGATTCTCACATACAATCAAGTAGAACACACAAACATAGATTATAAACATTGCCATGATCAACAACATGTACAGTTCAAAGGCAAGGAACCATTTTATACTTCTTACATTAGCTCATAATTGAATGAATGGATTCATAGGTTATTATTGTTGGGAATGTCTACTAATTCTACCCATATTAAACACCATGAGATGGTGCATGATAAATTTGTATTTTTCAATGGTGAAACACAACAAGATGATTTATTAAGTAAGGATGACATATACAATAGAGAATACTAGACCAAAGAGGCAAAATATGTCTACAATCCAGATGATGTAGAAAACATCTAGGAGTGGGTGCTAACAAATCCTAATAATGGTTTTTATACCATGGATACAACATGGGAGAGATTGATGGGGATACAAAAATCCCCTTTGTATTAGGCATCCAAAACCCACAATAGTTGGAATGGTTATTAAGATTTGGGAAGCACAACATCTTGGTGATGGTTTTGACATTTGACATGAATGTAATGAAGGTGTGTTCTAAATGTTCATAACAAAATTTGACACTATAGATAATTTATAACATCCAAGCTGATTTAGCTTCTCTTCTTTTGTGCAATTCTAATTGTACACGTTATTGGTGTTTGATTCCAAACACAAAGGTGTGTTCATTACGTGGTTTATTATGTCACGGTCATGTGCCACCTATATTAACTAGTGGATGCAAATTATTCTATAGAGAGTACATAGGAAGGACATTGAATGGATAATAAGTGTATTCATGGTAGATGATGTTGGTACAAGATAAAATCTATTAGGTGTATCTCTATTTTATCTACACACATAATGATGTTTGGATTTATATCATAATATACAAAAATACAACCATATAAGGTGAAGTCTTACAAAACTATCAAGCTATATAGGGAAATTTTCAATTGTGATGTCTACTTGTGAAATTGGCATGTTTGTCATGCATGGTTGAAGAATTTGATAGCAAAGGTTAGAGATGACAAGGTGAGATACATAATGTTGAATGAGTTAGGGTTCATAATGCATGGCTATGCCAATAAGGAAATGGCTAATAGGGATTCAAAATGGTTTTTAGATAGGTATCAATCCATTCATGCTAACTTTGTCAAATATTGGGAGCAGCATTGGATTTATAGGGTTAAAATGTGGTTGAGATTGTATTGCACACTTTTGCATGCTAGGAAATAAATAAATACATCCATAGAATCATATCATTTAAATTTAAAAAGTCATTTATTAAATATAATATAATTTTTTTCACATCAGAGAGTGGATTGGCTCATCCATTAGCTTACCAGAATAGTTTACATATATTACTGGTGGTTACATATTTGTAAATATAGTGGCTTCTATAGGAACTTCAAAGTACAGAGACCTGAAAATCTTTCATGGGTGAGGGATTTGGAGATTCTAAACTATCATGTCACCTTTGATAATAATGACCCTTGTACAACATGGGTTTGTAGTAAAAAACATGAGTCATTACATTATCATGTCTATACTTCCATACCATCCATGTCTATGTGCAATTGCTAATTTTCAATCCAAGGCTACACCTGTAAACATGTCATTAAGGTGGACCAGATGTAAAGGAGGAGAAGGGATGTAGTTGTTGAGGCCACATGGGATGGTATTATGGAGTGCATTAATAACAATAACATATTACAATGTAAGGTGGACTTTGACTTATACTTTTTATGTTGATGATTTTTAGATGAATGACAATAATGTAAAATGTCTTCATCGCATAGGCCATACACATAAGACTTGAAATTAAGAATGAGGTGGAAGAGGGTGTGAATGTTAACCAATTAAATACTAAAATAGAAGGTATATCAAGTGTGGATCTATGAGGCTCAAATCCCATAGTCAAAGGTGTGATGGTAAATTGGGAAAATGACACTGAAAACCAATCAAGCAACCCTCAAAATGTAAGACACATATCTACCTGTACTCATATGTTTTTATATTTTATTATTAGTTCTAACATTATGAATTTAATTTTATGAATAGAACCTACCCAATGATAAAGTTGATGGCATATAAGCACTCATAAGTGAAGCATGAGATATTTTCAAGAGATGTGTCACAACAGATCAAACTGATCAAACACTAACATTCTTAAAAATCAATATGGAAGATCTATAAAATAAGGTACATAGCAGGGTGTTATTAGGTAGATAATCGATGGTCTATCCATTCCAACAAGTGCATGATGGGCACAAAACATCAGTTCATAGTGAGAGAGACTTAATAGAAAATATGAATAGAAGAAGCTGAGACACCATGTCACCTGAGAATTCCCTTTTTCCTCACCCTCCTCATAAGAATCATAGATGAGATGTATGAAGTGATGATCTCAATAGGGTAGAGAAGAGAGATAGGGATAAAAATAATGTTGAAGATGCAACTTGTATGCCTCCCTTTGTATGTTTTATTGATAATACAACTAGTGCATAAAGATGTACATTGAAAACATGCCATTCTCATTATGTTATGTCATGTAATTGTATTTATGTGTGCTTGCACCTTCTTATTTTGTGAAAATAATTTTAATATTCCCCCCCAAAAAAACCAAAGTGTTTTTTCATGATAGGTTTGAGTTGTCTTTGACATTTTGCGATGGCTCCCATAATGCACATTATATGAATTTAAGTTTGTTATTGGAAAAGTAGAATAAGTTCACTATATATTAGTCAAGAGAGCCATATCCACCATCCAAGAGGATATAATGTTATGAGATTTATAGTAAATAACCTCTGTGATATTTTTGTTGAAACCTCATCGACAAACACTAACCATTAAAACTAAATACAAACAAAATCAGGATTACTTCTCAAATGTATATTTCATAGTACCACAAAAACAAATTAGCCTGATATATGCACAATATTATTATAAATTATAAAATGGATGATAATTTCAAAGGTGTAGTTCAAATTTTCAATATAAACCTTGCCGTTTTATATGGTTAGGGGATTGAAATCATTGCAAAATGTGACAGATGTATAGTTTCATTATGATCCATTTTTTTGTGTTTAGTTTAGTCTACCCCATTAGCCTTATAAAAAATTATCACCTTTATTATGATTTTTTGTTCATTTTTATCTACGTTTATTGCATATATCTAATATTTTATGTATTATATCACCTAATTTCAACATACCTTTATGAGATTGAATAATCCATTATTGTTGAATAACAAGTTCATCTTGTTTGTGTTATGTCTTGCATATATTTTACAAAGTGATACTGAGTACTGTATGTTGCATTTATTATTCTTTTTTCATGAATTGATGACACTAAATTATTAAATAGACTATGTACATTAGAATTATCGATCATTCTTATTAAGTATGTGTTATATTGATTTTTTTAGTGAGAGAAAAAGAGTTTCATATTCCTTTTGGCATGAAGATAGACCTAATAATGAAGATGTTGTGATAATAATGACTACCTCCATTATCTAACATTTTATTATATTTAGGCCCATACTACATTCATTTAATTCTTTATGCTTGTTTTCAATTTGACTTAAATCATTTGATCAGTCTCATTATCTATCTAATAGCCATTATTATGTAATAACCTTTTCAAGGTTCTTATAAGGTTTGGTTCAACATCTTACTCTATAGGTCTACAATCACTTTTGTCAAATAGGTTTGGAAAATATCATTTTAATAGGTATGTATTAATCATATCTTGTCTCTAGTCTTATCCTCTTAGTATTGGTCTTACAAGACCAATGATATTCTTCAACATTTCATAGATTCTGCTTAGTCTTGTACTTAATATTCTACATTAAGGGAAATATATTCAAGTATAAGGTTTAATAAAATGTTTAACCTTTTTAAACCATTAACCTAACCTATTTAATTCCATTATTACATCTTATACAACTGAAACATTCATCTAGAAATTTAGATCCTCTTATTAGACTTTTAAACCCGTACTTTCACAAACATATTTGAGTCTATCATGACACAGTTCTCAACTATTATTTTTAAGATGAAATTTAAGACTCAAGATATATTTTAAACATATAAAATATATAACCATACCCTTATATAGGTTTTCAAATCATTTGGAAGACCTCCCATGAAACTATGCTCTTTAAACATCTTAAGAACTTGCTTGCATCTATAGTTTTGAAAACATGATCATATAGATCTATTTTATTTCAGTGTTTTAATGAATAATAACACTTGTAATAGTTTAATATCATAGTATACCATTTACACATCAATTTTCACATCATTTTGAAGGATATTTTCAAATTTAAAGTCCATTTTTTGAGTTTTCTACTTACCTAGGGTTTCATAGTCATATAGGGACCCAAGAGCATCTTATTGATTATTCATAAAGCTTTGAGAATTTTTGGAATAACTAAATCTTACATTAGGGACTTAAAAAACTTTTCTTACCTTCCCAATCTTGTAATCAAATTCATACAAGATTTTACACGTACAAACAACCCACTGTGTGTGATTGTATCATTATTCTGCCATGTTCTAAACCCGAGAAGAGTGTAATTGGACTAAACTAAATTTTTTTGACTAATCAATTCTAAAACAAAGCTATAAAAATATGATATTGACGTAGTTCTTACCTTATCAATGTTCAAATTTCTCCCATGATTTATAAAAACACATCCAAATCCTCTATATTAGTCCTTATTATATTTAGAATTCTATGTTTCTGCATACCATTATGCTTACAAGGGCTCAAAGACACAATTTAACATAAATCCCATACAAAGGCACATGAACATACATAATATGAAAACTAATTTTTTTTCCATCAAATAAACACTTTTATTTATTGATAAAATCATAAAATTACAGGCCTATAGACCCTCTTTACAAACCTACTGTATCAGTCCTTCAATATTTCCTCTCTTCTCAATAGCTACTCTCTTCTTTTTCACGAGTGGATGATTATGAAGCTTCTCCCATGCTTGAATTAGCTCCTCATTTATGGGGTTGAAGTTCATCTTCACTAAACATAGGTTATAGATGGGAAGAAGACTCCTTATGCCACCTAGGACCTATAGGGATCCTTTACAATGCATATGAAATCATGACACACCTCTTTATTTTTCAACATATGACTCATTAAAAATACTTAGCTTACTATGTATAAATTTATATTATTAGACTAATGCTCTTGCATAATGTAGTTAATAATACAATAATTTCTACAAATTATCCACACATAGGTATTCAAAAGTCTTAAAAAGACTTTTAAAAATTCATATTCACCTTCTTCCACCTCTCTACAAAGTTTCATAGATTTTGGATGGTTTATTTTAAATATATGTACCTCTCATAGCTGGTATTTTATTGAAATAATCACTAAATGTTATTTAATTGTGTGTCAAGTGTATCCAAAGAATGAAAAAAATGGCCAAAGTTGTAGAAATAAGTGAAGAATTTTATAAACACATATGTAAGAAGATGTCTATCCTAGATGAACTATCTTTGGCATGAGATTTGATGAGCCATAACTCATATATGATGGACAATGCCATAAATTTTAGGGGAGTGGGATACATTGTAGATTTCATTTAACCCAATGGTTTTAGATGGTCTAATGTTCTTTTTCATCACAACATAAGATTTCCTTCATACCATGTTACTATCACCAATTATGAGTTCTTGATGGACATATAAAGGAATGGTTATGACTTCTTCATGCAATGGTCCTTTGAATGGTCAAACTATGATGTAGTTTTACTAGATGTTTGAATACTCTTAGATCCATCCTGACATACGTAAGGTCATTTTTAGAGACATACTTGCCTATAAATTTATCAAATGATCCTAATGTGTATGTACACCCATATCAAGTGAAAAAATGTGTTCATTGGTGTGAATATCCAATTTAGAGTACATTTAAAACTTTTTAGTGTTAGAATTAACCATTGTGAAGCAACAAGAATTTTTTTGACATAGCCGATTGTAACATTGTGGAAGAGGTACAAAATTTACCGGAAGACCAATTTTTCGTTCTTTCAAATGGGCCAAATAATTTCATGAACAAAAAATCTTTACTTCTTCATGGAACCAAAGGCACTGACAATGATGGCAAGACTAATTCATTGAGTGAGAGTGTCAATTCTGATAGTGAATAACGAACTTAGTGTTTGGTGAAAATAAAGATCAAAAGATCAAGCATGTTGCTAAAGTGTTTAAAACTAATTATATTTATTTTACTATTGATGAAGATGATAAATCTCAAAATGACTATGATGATGTCGATATTTTATATAAAAAGTAATCAATCTTTATTGATGAATTTTAAAATACATAATTTGGATGTCAAAAATACTCACTCTTTATTCATGACTTCATTTGTGTTTATAATCCAGTTTGTCATTTTTTGCACATGTGAGTTGCTATAGCTAATGCATTGGTATCATATTTTTGTGATAGTTTGGTGTTCATGTATTTATCGAAGGATTTTCCAAGGTCTAAATAATGAAGATGTACGAGTCGTGGTTACACGGAATGAAGCAAGTGAATACCACAAAATACTAAAGTAAATGAAATCAAACAAGAGACAATTGCATAGATAATTTGGAGAAAAGCCAATATTCCATAAATATAAGATGGCCAAAGTGAAGAATACATATAGGAGAGCACGTAAGTAACTCCTCCACAAAAGGTGGTAAAAGCACCCCAAGAATAGACTATAACTCTTCCATGAAAGGTGGTGACAAGGTGCTAAGAATAGAAAAATAACTCCCATACCCAAAATAGTCGGTCAAAGGAGTTACTTATGACATTATTATGACACCTATGACACATCTATGACACACATCTCCACATAAGCTAGCCTATCCCACGAATGTAGGAAAATTCCATGTATGCACAATTATATATTTTCCCTAATTAAATAATAGGGAAAAATAAAAACCTACACTAATACCCCCCATAAGCGCAGCTTAGGTGGGTAATGTGGAAATATAAAATGGGTCCTGACAACTAGCCCTAATGAGGTACCCATGTACAAAAGCAATCTCCCATAAGATAGAGAAAAGGAGAAAACTCGTATGAAAAAACTCCCCTCCAAAAGAGAGACATAAATAAATGAAGAGGCTAGTGGCCCCCCCGAAGATGATGCTACTGTAGATGTGGACCGCACCCCAAGAAGAGCTCATAGATGAATGAACTTGCTCTCGGTGAAAGGTTTGGTGAAGATGTCTGTAACTTACTCTGAAGACTGGCAAAATATCAAGTCAATGACCTAACTATGAATAAGTTCCTGAATGAAATGCATGTGAATCTCTATGTGCTTGGTCCGTTGGTGCTGAACCAAATTCTTACAAATCTAAATGGTACTCTGGTTGTCACAATAAATGATGGTGGCTACCTGATAGGAATGCCAAACTCAAAAAGAATCCCCTGAAGCCAAATAGCCTATGTAGCTACATTAACAGCTCCCCTATACTCTGCCTCTGTGGATGATATAGGAATAGCATTCTGCTTCTTGTTAGACCAATTGAAAGGACCAAAATCTAGAGATAAATTGTAACCAGAAGTGCACTTGCAGGTCTATGAATTGCCAGCCCAGTCTAAATCTGTATATCCAACCAAGTCAACTTCTATGCCAAATTTGTAATGAATCCCATATCTATGTGAACCCTATATGTAATGCAAGATCCTCTTAGCTACTTTCCAATGCAGCTCATGAAGTACCTGCATAAATTTGGAGACAAGTCCCACTGCATATGACATGTCAGGCCTAGTGTGAGTAAAGTAGATGAGACTACCAACAAGTTGTCGATACCGAGTGGCATCAACCAATGGTGAAGAACAGTCATCCTCAAGCTTGACTCCTGATAGAAAGGGAGAAAGAGATGGCTTGCAATCAACCATGTGAAACTGAGCCAATAAGTCAAGAGCATACTTAGGCTATGCAAGAGAAATCCCTAAATTTAACTGTGAGATCTCGATGCCAAGGAAGTAGTGCAACAAACCTAAGTCTGTCATGTCAAATCTATCCTAGAGAGATGCCTTCACTGCTGAAATAGCCAATAAAGAACTCCTGGTGATCAAAAGGTCATCAACATATAGAACCAAAATCAAGAGTAAATCATCCTACCGTAATAAGTAGACATTGGGGTCAGAATGGCACCTAGTGAAACCTGCTATGAGAAGGAAGGAATCCATTTTGGCATACCAAGCCTGAGGGGCCTATTTGAGGCCATAGATAGATTTCTTAAGTCTGCATACTAAGGAAAAATCTTGAACAAATCCTGGCAGCTGCTCCATGTAGATCTCCTCCTCTAGGTCTCCGTGAAGAAAGGCACTCTTCACATCCATCTGGTGCACATCCTAACCATGTGCTATGGCAATAGCTAAGGTGAGTCAGATAGAAGTCATCTTTGCAATGGGTGCAAAGGTCTCTGAGTAGTCAATGCCTACCACCTGTGAGAAACCCTTGGCAACCAATCATGCCTTGTACTTATCAACCAACCCATCTGCTACAAACTTGGTATGATATATCCACCTACATCGAACCATCTTTCTTCCCTTAGGAAGTGAAATCAAATCCCAAGTGTGATTTTTGATTAAGGAAGAATATTCTTCCTCCATAGCACTATCCCACTCAAGTACCCCCGATGCCTCTCAAAAAGGCTATGGATCCAAAACTGAAGCAAATAAGGCATGTGGATCTCTCTAAAAATCCCCCCTAGTATGTCTGTCATCTGCAGGATCTCCTACCCAAGTGCCAACACCCTCAAGTGTCTGTCTGTCCCAAAGTGGCCTGGAAGTGGGTGAGTCAGGTGCTAACTCCTCATCCTCTGACTGACTAGAGGTGGATGACTCTGCATTACTATCCTCACTGTCTAAACTCAAAGAAGAAGAAGATGTCTCTGGGTCAAGAACTTGCTGTGACTGATCTGAATTTGAGGAATCATCATGAAGAAGTAGATCCGATGAGAGAGAAGAAATTCCAAGTGTTGAGTCTCTAGGACTCTCCTGAAAGTGGACACTTCTCTCAATGAACAACTCATGAGTGGTCAGATCTAGAAGGTGATACCCCTTAACACCATTCAGATATCCTACAAAGATGCAAGGCTTAGACTAACATTCCATAGCTTTGTGTTTCTTCTTTGATATGCGAACCATGGCTAGGGATCTGAAAACCCTAAGGTGCTCAACATCAAGTTTTTTTATTTCAAGCTTCAAAGGGTGTTACCCCTTTTAAAGCTTTGTAAGGAACCCTATTTTGAATGTAGCAAGCATAATTGATGGCTTCGATCGAGTACTATGGTGCTAAGAATTTAGAGTGAATCATATAGCCATCCATATCTTTTAAGAACCTATTTTTGTGTTCTACAACCCCATTCTGTGAAGGACTCTAAGTGACTATACGCTGCAAATCAATCCCCTCTGTGGTGCAAAACTAATCAAACTTGTTACTGAAATACTCCCCTCCATTATCAGTTTGAAGAACCTTGATAGATTTCTCACTCTGTTTCTCAACAAGAGCCTTGAAGTCTAGAAAATTTTCAAACACTTCAGACTTTTGTTTGAGAAAATATATCAAAGTATACCTAGAGAAATCATCAATGAAAGTGAGGATGTACTTGGCCCTTGTGAAAGATGGTTTGGGAAAGGGTCCCGATACATCACTGTGGACTAACTCCAAAGGTTGTAAAGCCCTCCAAGCTTTGCCTTTGTCAAATTTTGCTTCAGGATGCTTCCCAAGGGAGCACCCCTCACAAAGTCCTTTTGAGAATTGGACACGAGGCAAGCCAATGACCATGTCTTTTTTACAAAGTTGTTCAAGGTAGCGGTAGTTAAGGTGGCTAAACCACTCATGCCATAATTTTCTAACTTCATCTGAATGAGTCAACAATGCTATTGGAGAAGAATCTGGTGCAAAATGTGAGGTGTATAACCTTGCTTGGTGATTTGCCCTATCCACTGCCACTGTAGTATCACTATGCAACTCCCTAATAACCACTCAATCTGGTGAAAACTCAACTCTCATGCCCCGACCAATGTGAGTGATTTGGTACACTAATAGGAGATTGGTTGAAAGAGAAGGAACACTTAGAACATTATTGAATGTTCCTCCTTCCATTTCACTGACCCTCTCCTTGCAACAGAAACTGATGTGTCATCACCCAAACTAATTGAAGTCATGCTACAAGACTCTAAAGATGAAAACTCAACTAGTGAAGAGCTGATGTGGTGAGAAGCACCTGAATTAATGACCCATGATGTTATAGAAGCTTTAGTTGCTACAAGGGCCTTGCCCTTTTATTTCTCCTTACCCTTGCCTTTTGCCTTGGTAGAATCTTGGGTAGATGAATTCTGCTTGATGGACTCAGGAACACTTATGTTGTACTTCTCTAGAAGATGAGTTAGGTGATCTATTTATTTCTTCATTCATTTGTGTTCATTATGCCTTTTATTTTTACAATAGGCACACTTAACCTTCTCCTTCTTAGGTTTAACATTGGAAGATGAAGACTCAGTGTTGTTTTTGGTAGGATTGTTGTTTTCTTTCTTCTTCTCCTGGTCCTTGTTCTTTTTCTTCTTCTCCTTTGTTGAAATCTTATCCTTACCATTTCCAGCTATCAAATCTTGGGGTTGAGTAGACTTCATTGTGCCCATTTGAATTAGCTTATCTTGCTCCCTAGTTAAGTTGATAATGAATGAATTGAAAGAAGGCATTTTCCATGTATTGCCAAGGGCACTTTTTGTGGCATGGAAAGTGGAGACAAAGACTGAATAGCTTGGACCTAACTTTGTGAGAATAGAAAGGATGATTTGATCATCTTTATTCTCTATCCCACATTCTTTCAATTACAATATAAGGGCCTTAAACTTAGTGAAGAATTCCTGTAGGGTGTCAAAGTTGCTAGGACTTAGACTTATGAGTTCGTTTTTGAGCTCATGACCTCTCATCTCATCAAGCTTCCCAAATAAGTTTTTAGGGTGTCCCATATGTCTTTGGGAGTCTTGGAGGTTTCTAAATGGAAGATAAGTTTTGGAGACATGGACAATCTCAGTAGCTTCATCACTACGGTTGTACCACTTGACATTTTCAACATCAGTGCTAGGTTCTACTTCAATACCCATGGTGATCTTATACAACCCTTTACTTCTAAGAATGATTGAAATTTTAACCTTCCATTCATGATAGTTGAAGGGTGTTAGGGGTTTAAATTGAAAAGAATCTATTTTAAGCTGAATTTAGGTGAAGTGTTGATTGCAAGTTGTGAAATTATGTAGAAAAGAGAATGAAAGCAAAGATTACAAGTGCTAAAAAGTAATCACACCCCCCTAAAATATTGAGCCCCCTCCAAATATGTAAGTGCATGTTTAAAAGATGTCAGAATTAGCAGAGAATGTGTCTTAGAGCAATCAGTGCAAGACTTTAAGCAAATAGGACGTCAGACCCAGTCGAAAATGCGTCCCGGGAGACCCAAATTTTAGGCACTTTATAAACTAGTGCATTTTTAACAAATAACAAGCCTACACTATGGATAATTAAAATACAAACACTTTTACAAAAAATGGCACCCAAATTCGAGCTACCATTTGCAAGATATTAAAGATTCAATTTTCTGTAAACTAGTGTTGTTGCAAAAAAAAGCACTAAAACATTAAAAAATACCTATTTTGAGAGATAAAGTGGCCTTCCAACCACTCGTTGGACTCGACACAGAGTGAGGAATCCAAAGGAGGTCTTTGTGAGGGGGAATTGGCCTCCTGCTAACCTGGGCCTCACCCTTCGTCTTCGACAATTGAATATACAAGCTTTAAAAAAACTCAAATATTGCTCAATCAAAGAACCCTCCCAAAAAAAATATAATTTGACACTTTATATTAGTGCGTTTAAAACTACCACTAGCAAGAAATACTAAGTGGTCTTGATTTCAATGCATTACAAAACCCTCATGAAGAGCATATGCTGAAAATACAACTTTGGCATAATATTCAGAGAAATAAATGGCACCACTGCGATCTACTCAAAAAATCATGTACTTTCAAAAAATGAATCGTCTCGATATGAGGTCTTATGTGAAAGTTATGATCCTCGAAGGTTCCCAAAATGAGAGCTGTGCAATGTCACGACTGAGAATATGCTATTTTTGAAAAATATTAACATCAAAATAAAAAAATGTCTACACAAGTGCATAGGGCATGAAAAAATAGCTAAAATAAAAAAAAAATCATGGGAAAAAGAGTTCGTATGAGTAAGAATGGAGCATTTGAAAACTGCCTTCAAAATTGCAACTCCCAACGGAGAGGGGTCCTGCTGTAGCTTTCTGAGCGCGTTTCTGCAAAGTATACAGAATGTATGCAAAAAATGAAAGATACTTAGATGGTTTTTTTGGGCTGAGAACAAAATTTAGAAGATGTTTTTCTTGCTGATGTACAAAAGATGCAGATCTAGTGTAAAATAGACACCTTTAGCTAGAAAAAATTACCCCAGCAACCAAAAAATGACATGTAAAGGCAGAATCAGCTACCAAGAGATTGCAAAGGCATGTGAAAACCTACAATTCTGATTAAAACATAAAATATGCAAGCTGATTAACAGAAACAAGATTATTGGATCTTGCAAAATCCTACCTGCATGTATATGGAGAGACCAAACAAGCCATGGAAGGAACAAGAGCACGGAGAACTAGCAATATCTCTCAGAAATTTTTAAATTTCATAAAAAAAATGCCTTAACAAAGCTCTAAATTTCAATGAAAGTAATAGCAAAATAGATAACCAGTTACCGGGGTGGCTCTGATACCATATCGGAGGATTCACCAAGGTCCGAATAACGAGGATGCACGAGTCGTGGTTGCACGAGACGAAGCAAGTGAATACCACAAAATGCAAAAGTAAATGAAATAAAATAAGAGACAATTACATACACAATTTGGAGAAAATCCAATATTTCATTAACATAAGATGGCCAAAGTGAAGAATACATATAGGAGAGCACGTAAGTAACTCCACAAAAGGTGGTAAAAGCACCTCAAGAATAGACGATAACTCCTCCATGAAAGGTGGTGACAAGGTCCTAAGAATAGAGAAGTAACTCCCATACCCAGAATAGTTGGTCAAAAGAGTTACTTATGACATTCTTATGACACCTATGACACATCTATGACACACATCTCCACATAAGCTAGCCTATCCCACAAATGTAGGAAAACTCCATGTATGCACAAATATATAATTTCCCTAATTAAATAATAGGAAACAATAAAAACCTACACTAATAAACCCCCATAAGCGTAGCTTAAGTGGGCAGTGTGGAAATATAAAATGGGTCCCGACAACTAGGCCTGATGAGGTACCCATGTACAAAAGCAATCTCCCATAAGATAGAGAAAAGGAGAAAACCTGTAGGAAAAAACTCCCCCCCAAAAGAGAGACATAAATAAATGAAGAGGCTAGTGGCCCCCCCCGAAGATGATGCTGCTACAGATATGGACCGCACCTCAAGAAGAGCTCATAGATGAATGAACTTGCTCTCGGTGAAAGGTTTGGTGAAGATGTCTCTAACATGCTTTGAAGACTGGCAAAATATCAAGTCAATAACCTGACTATGAAAAAGCTTCCGAATGAAATGCATGTGAATCTCTATGTTCTTGGTCCATTGGTGCTGAACTAAATTCTTGCAAATCTAAATGGTACTCTGGTTGTCACAATAAATGATGGTGGGCTGCTTGATAGAAATGTCAAACTCAGAAAGAATTCCCTGAAGCCAAATAGCCTATGTAGCTACATTAATAGCTCCCATGTACTCTGCCTCTGTGGATGATATAGGAATATCATTCTGCTTCTTGTTAGACCAACTGAAAGGACTAAAACCTAGAGAGAAATTGTAACCAAAAGTGGACTTGCAGGTCTATGAATCGCCAACCCAGTCTGAATCTGTATATCCAACCAAGTCAACCTCTATGCCAAATCTATAATGAATCTCGTATCTATGTGAACCTTGTATGTAATGCAAGATCCTCTTAGTTGCTTTCCAATGCAGCTCATGAGGTTCCTGCATAAATTTGGAGACAAGTCCCACTACATATGACATGTCGGACCTAGTGTGAGTCATGTAGATGAGACTATCAACAAGTTGTCGATACCGAGTGGCATCAACCAATGGTGAAGAATAGTCAGCCTCAAGCTTGACTCCTGATAGAAAGGGAGTCAGAGATGGCTTGTAATCAGCCATGTGAAACCGAGCCAATAAGTCAAGAGCATACTTAGGATGTGCAAGAAAAATCTCTAAATCTGACTATGAGATCTCGATGCCAAGGAAGTAGTGCAACAAACCTAAGTCTGTCATGTCAAATCTATCCTAGAGAGATGCCTTCACCATTGCAATAGCCGATGAAGAACTCCCGTTGATCAAAAGGTCATCAACATATAGAACCAAAATCAAGAGCGAATCATCCTACCATAAGAAGTAGACATTGGGGTCAGAATGGCACCTAGTGAAACTCGCTGTGAAAAGGAAGGAATCCATCTTGGCATACCAAGCCCGAGGGGCCTATTTGAGGCCACAGATAGATTTCTTAAGTCTGCATACTAAGAAAAAATCTTGAACAAATCTTGGCGACTGCTCTATGTAGATCTCATCCTCTAGGTCTCCGTGAAGAAAGGCACTCTTCACATCCATTTGGTGCACATCCTAACCATGTGCTGCGGCAATAGCTAAGGTGAGTTGGATAGAAGTCATTTTTGCAACAAGTGCAAAGGTCTCTGAGTAGTCAATGCCTGCCACCTATGAGAAACCCTTGGCAACCAATCATGCCTTGTACTTATCAACCGACCCATCTACTACAAACTTGGTCTGATATATCCACCTACATTAGAACATCTTCCTTCACTTAGGAAGTGAAGTCAAATCCCAAGTGTGATTTTTAATTAAGGAAGAATATTCTTCCTCCATAGCACTATCCCACTTAGGTACCCCCAATGCCTCTCGAAAAGTCTGTGGATCTAAAACTGAAGCAAAGAAAGCATGTAGATCTCTCTGAAAATCCCCTCTAGTACATATGTCATCTGCGAGATCTCCTGCCCAAGTGCCAGCACTCTCAAGTGTCTGTCTGGCCCAAAGCGGCCCAAAAGTGGGTGAGTCAGGTGCTAACTCCTCATCCTCTTACTGACTAGAGGTGGATGACTCTGCATTACTGTCCTCACTATCTAAACTCGAAGAAGAAGAAGATGTCTATGGCTTAGGAACCTGTTGTGACTGATCTGAATCTGAGGAATCATCATGAAGAAGTAGATCCGATGAGAGAGAAGTTCCAAGTGTTGAGTCTCTAGGACTCTCCTGAAAGTGGACACTTCTCTCAATGAATAACTCATGAGTATTCAGATCTAGAAAGCGATACCCCTTAACACCATCCAGATATCCTACAAAGATGCAAGGCTTGGACTGACATTCCATAGCTTTGCATTTTTTCTTCGATATGCGAGCCATGGCTAGGGATTCAAAAACCCTAAGGTGCTCAACATCAAGTTTCTTTTTATGCCAAGCTTCAAAGGGTGTTACCCCTTTTAAAGCTTTGTGAGGAACCCTATTTTGAATGTAGCAAGCACAATTGATGGCTTCGGCCCAGTACTATGGTGCTAAAGAATTGGAGTGAATCATACAGCTACCCATCTCTTTTAAGAACCTATTTTTGTGTTCTACAACCCCATTTTGTGAAGGACTGTAAGTGACTGTGCGCTGTAAATCAATCTCCTATGTGGTGCAAAATTGTTCAAATCTATTACTGACATACTCCCCTCCATTATCAGTTCAAAGAACCTTGATGGATTTCTCACTCTATTTCTTAACAAGAGCCTTGAAGTCTAGAAAATTTTCAACAACTTTAGAATTTTGTTTGAGAAAATATATCCAAGTGTACCTAGAAAAATCATCAATGAAAGTGAAGATGTACTTGGCCCTTGTGAAAGATGGTTTGGGAAAGGGTCCCGATACATCACTGTGGACTAACTCCAAAGGTTATGAAGCCCTCCAAGCTTTGCCTTTGTCAAATTTTGCTTCAAGATGCTTCCCAAGGGAGCACTCCTCGCAAAGTTCTTTTGAGAATTGGACATGAGGCAAGCCAATGACCATGTCATTTTTACAAAGTTGTTCAAGGTAACGGTAGTTAAAGTGGCCAAACCGCTCATGCCATAGTTTGCTAACTTCATCTGAATGAGTCAACAATTCTGTTGGAGAAGAATCTGGTGCAAAATTTGAGAAGGTGTATAACCTTGCTTGGTGATCTGCCCTACCCACTACCACTGTAGTATCACTATGCAACTCCCTGATAGCCACTGAATCTGGTGAAAACTCAACTCTCATGCCTTGACCAATGTGAGTGATTTGGTATACTGATAGGAGATTGGTTGAAAGAGAAGGAACACTTAGAACATTATTGAATGTTCATCCTTCCATTTCAACTAACCCTCTCCCTGCAATAGAAACTGATGTGTCATCACCCAAACTAATTGAAGTTGTGTTGATTGAAAGTTGTGAAATTATGTAGAAAAGAGAATGAAAGCAAAGATTGCAAGTTTTGAAAATTAATCACACCCCCCTAAAATATTGAGCCCTCCCCAAATATGCAAGTGCACACTCAAAAGACGTCGGGCTCAGCAGAGACTGTGTCTTAGAGCAATCAGTGTAAGACTTTAAGCAAACAGGACGTCAGACTCAGCCGAAAATGTGTCTCGAGAGACCCAAATTTTAGGCACTTTATAAACTAGTGCATTTTTAATAAATAATAATCCTACACTGTGGATAATTTAAATACAAACACTTTTGCAAAAAATGGCACCCAAATTCAAGCTACCGTTTGCAAGATATTAAAGATTCAATTTTCTGTAAACTAGTGTTTTTGTAAAAAAATAGCACTAAAACATTAAAAAATACCTATTTTGAGAGAGAAAGTGGCCTTCTAATGACTCATTGAACTCAACACAGAGTGAGGAATCCAAAAGAGGTCTTTGTGAGGGGGAATTGGCCTCCTGCCAACCCGGGCCTCACCCTTCGTCTTCGACAATCGAATATACAAGATTTGAAAAAACTCAAATATTGCTCAATCAAAGAACCCCCCCAAAAAAATATGATTTAAAACTTTATATTAGTGCGTTTACAACTGCCACTAGTAAGAAATACTAAGTGGTCTTGATTTCAATGCATTACAAAACCCTCATGAAGAGCATATGCTGAAAATACAACTTTGGCATAATATCTAGAGAAATAAATAACACCACTGCGATCTACTCAAAAAATCATGCACTTTAAAAAAAAGAATCGTCTCGATACGTGGTCTTATGTGAAAGTTATGATCCTCGAAGGTTCCCAAAATGAGAGCTGTGCAATGTCACGACTGAGAATATGCTATTTCTGAAAAATCTTAGCATCAAAATCAAAAAACATCTACACTAGTGCATATAGCATGAAAAAATAGCTAAAATAAAAAAAAATTTCATGGGAAAAGGAGTCCGTATGAGTAAGAACGGAGCATTTGAAAATTGCCTTCAAAATTGCAACTGCCAATGGAGAGGGTTCCTGCTGTAGCTTTCTGAGCGCGTTTGTGCAAAATATACAGAATGTATGCAAAAACTAAAAGATAGCCAGATGGTTTTTTTGGGCTGTGAACAAAACCTAGAAGGCATTTTTCTTGCTGATGTATAGAAGATGCAGATCTAGTATAAAATAGATGCCTTTAGCCAGAAAAAATGACCCCAGCAATCAAAAAATGGCATGCAAAGGTAGAATCAGCTACCAAGAGATTGCAAAGACATGTGACAACCTACAATTCTGATTAAAACACAAAATATGCAAGCCGATTAAAAGAAACAAGATTATTGGATCTTGCAAGATCCTGCCTGCATGTATATGGGGAGACCAAACAAGCCATGGAAGGAACAAGAGCACAGAGAACTAGCAATATCTCTCAGAAATTTTTAAATTTCATAAAAAATGCCTTAACAAAGCTCTAGATTTCAATGAAAGTAAGAACAAAATAGACAACCAGTTACCGGGGTGGCTCTGATACCATATCAGAGGATTCGCCAAGGTCTGAATAACGAGGATGCATGAGTCGTGGTTGCACGGGATGAAGCAAGTGAATACCACAAAATGCTAAAGTAAATGAACTCAAACAAGAGACAATTGCATAGACAATTTGGAGAAAAGCCAATATTCCATTAACATAAGATGGCCAAAGTGAAGAATACATATAGGAGAGCATGTAAGTAACTCTTCCACAAAAAGTGGTCAAAGCACCCCAAGAATAGACGATAACTCCTCCATGAAAGGTGGTGACAAGGTGCTAAGAATAGAGAAGTAACTCCCATACCTGGAATAGCTGGTCAAAGGAGTTACTTATGACATTATTATGACACCTATGACACATCTATGACACACATCTCCACATAAGCTAGCCTATCCCATGAATGTAGGAAAACTCCATGTATGCACAAATATATAATTTCCCTAATTAAATAATAAGAAAAAATGAAAACCTACACTAATAGTATTTTATATAAGAAATATTAACTCTTTATTTGTGACTTCATTGATGTTTATGATCCAATTTATCACTTATTACACATGTGAGTTGCTATAGCCAATGAATTGGAGTCATATTTTTGTGATAGTTTGGTGTTTATGTTACAAGATTTAACGTACATGATTGTGTTTTGATAGTCACAAAATCCTATATTTTCATGTGTACTGGATGACCCAATCATATTCTTAAACTAACCCTCTACACATAATGTTATGAGATTATGATTGATGGTAGATGATGTGGCATTTACATTGAATAATATTCTTAAACTTACCCTCTACACATAATGTTATGAGATTATGATTGATGGTGAGTGGTGTGGCATTTTCATTATATGCTTATATTTTCATGGTGTTATAAATTTGAATTGGTATCCAATATACTTCTATTATGTCCTTGTTCTCAAATTTATTTTTGCTCCATTATCTAACCATTGACTATCCTAGATTTGAAGGGAAACATTACTATATAAATATCATTAATTTCTCCACATGGGGAAACTACAACACATCATAAATTCTATTGGCTTGAATATTTTTATTTATATCTAACAAAAATCCACACGAGGTGCACCTTTTCCATTAAAAAAAAGAGTTTTTAGATAATTAAGCTTCTATCTACCACATATTTTATTCAATCAAAGACTATTGTAAGAGAGGCATGTTTGAATAGACATCTAAATAAAATATTTATAATTATCAATTGTTTGCATAGAATTGCACATCTAGTCAGGAGGAGACACTAAGGAGATAGTTTCAGGAGCGATGGATTGTAGAGGACTTTAAGAAATTGAACATTGGAGAGGGATGATAAAAATAATATATAAGAATTTGGTTTTAGCACTAGAGATGTACTTATTTATTCTTCTAAATGCATCAATGACATACATAAAATATTAGAATGGTAATATTTCATAGATGGTAGTTTTGTGTATGTTATTTCAAACTTTAATTGTCTTCTAATTGAAATGATCAGACTCTCAGCTTATAGACCTATGTAATTATTTGTAAATGCTTACATAATTATTATGATCATAGTAATTTTGTAGTTATATATTTATTACTTGCATTGCCAAACCTACTGGGATTAGCAATGTTTAAAATTAAATCAACTCTTAATCAACCCATGTTATCCTTTTACTGTATCCCTGAATTGAGTTTGTGTTGTTTCTTATGAATGATGTTTCTAGGTTTATGTCATTGTGATAACAAATATGTCTTATTTATTACAATTTTCAATTAAATATTTCTCAAAAGTATGTAACTTTTGCTTTTACTATCACTTTGAATATTGATTGTGACACTTCAATAAGACACTACTCACTCTCTTGAATTAATAACTCACAAGGCCTAGGAAATATTTAGTATCAATGACATAACCTCATAAACATGACTTCTTGACTTCAAATCTCTTAAGGAAACCTGTAACTTTTGGGAACAGTTAGTTGAATCTTGATGTAAACTCTTTACAACTTCATAAACTTCTTGTCTTGACTGAATTCCTCTTAAACACCAATGTATGATTCATAATTATTGTCATTTTACTCATAGAAGTTCTTTACATTATGAGATTAGTCACTCATTAAGTCACTTGATGATCTAGGCCTTAATTTAGCCCAAAATCTGTTACATGATTATCTTATAGAAACTAGGTCTAATAATGATGGTTTTGACTCTTATACCTTATTGATAGTCTTTCGATGGTCTTCCAATTGTTAGAGATATCTATTTAACAAGAAACCAATCTTCTTTATTGGTTTCTTAAGAAGAAAAACTTTATAGTCATCTTTGTCCCTTTCAAAATTGTATAGGCCTAGTTCACTCTCTCAACTAGTCTTGAATGGACAAAATTAACAAAAGGCTTAAAATATCTTATAAAACCATTATACATTTATTATCTAACATTAATATAAATTTATAAAAGATTAATAGTTAAATAATGCAATTAACTTTCAATTCTCACTCCTTTCTAGGTCCATTCTATCTTCTACATAGTCAAATTATACACGAACTTCTTGGACATTATAAAATCTCAAATCACTTGGAACTCAACAAAAAAACAATATATAAATATCAAATATAATTAAGATGCCTTTATACATAATTTGGAGTCAAAAGATAATGCAAAAACAATAATTTCTCATTCTTTCTTAGGTTTCTTAACATGTACCTACAGAAATTCTGAACACAATCACCTTTTTCTCTCTCTACAAGGCTTCTCTTTGCTGAGTAACACTTAGATAGGATCATAAAAATATATAACCAACTTCATACAAAATTTTAAGAGATTCTATGGGTTGAAAATGAAGATATGAGGGTTTTTAAGAAGAAAATCCTATCGTAGGGTTTCTCGGGTTACACTTAGGTTAAGAGTTACTTTTTGATGGTTTATAAAGTCTAGTGTGTTTTGAATGTTTTAACACTTGTATCATGACTTATAAAACCTTATTCAACTTGTACAAGATTTAATTTGAGCCCATGCAATTCTTTCTACGTGTGACAAGTAATTGTAAATGATTGTGAAAACTTAGAAAACAAATCATTGAAGGTTTTAGTATTATTAACTTAGATTTGACCATAGAATAATTTCAAGGAGGATATAAATTATTCATACACACAAAAATGACATGAATACTTTGAAATCAAGTAAAAATAAGATTTTATTTTCAATAAAAGCTCTACTCCTATAGTATACATATCTCTATTCAAAATTATAGACTGTTCATCAGTCCTATAATGATAGAAATTATGTCCTTTTATGCTTGATTTGGTATTTAATCACCTCTACCTTTCTATGATTATCCTTATCAAGTTTTTTGAAGTGTATGCCAAGCTTGGGAATTATTTTAACTTGTACAAGATTCCTCCTCCTTCTTTGGACTATTGATAACAAATTGACATTACAAGGCAATTTGATAGTTACACAAACATTTATGACCCTCATGATGGATAATACCTCCTAATACACCTAGATATGTAGGATAATTTTATATAAATTTATTAGACTCCACAAACTATTAAAATTTATTATATATTTTGAGCTAATACATTAAAAAATTCAAATAACTAGTTTTTGGAGTGAAACTCTCCAAAACATCTAAAGGACATAGAATGGACTTTTAATAACTCAAGTGGGCCTTATTGTGACTAAATAAACATTTTAAATACATATAAGATATTAAATAATACTTCATCTACATGTTTCCTTTGATTTACCTACATCACATTGTCTACACCGATAACCATTCGAGCCTTTATTTCAAAATATTCAACAATATTTTCAACCTAAAATAGTTGGCTTGTATCTAAATTTTTATCTAAGATATTAAGATTTGTGCACCAAGTAAATTTTGAAGCTATTCTTATCACTTTGCGATTTCATAACCTTTATTTTGCCTAACTATTACATGATTTGCTTTATTGAAAGCTCCACTATAGGACTATGTAAATCAAGTATGCAATGGGATAATGTATATAATTTTTAAAGTGGTTTTTGTATATTATTCTTAGCATTGTAAGAATGATATTAAGGGTTTTGTATGTTGGGTTTATATATGTCACCTATTTCTAGTTGAATTCTTTCAAGCCTCAATTTTTTAATAAACTCATTGTTCATATATAGACCAACCCAGACATTCCATTGTATAATGATACATGTAAGGGTTTTGTAGAATGGGTTTATACCTATAACCTATATCTTTGAATTAATTTAAGTTTTTTTCAATAAACCCATTATGTGCATATACAATAACTAAGGTTTTCCATGAGATCACATCTCTTTCAAGTGTTTTGTCAAATTTCCCATGCCTTATGTAGGCTCACATTTTATGCATACATGTCAAAATTTATTTTTCATAGCATGGTAGATGTCCATAATTGTTTTTTAAGCTACATAAAATAAAAATAAAAATTATGAACCCCTATTTCATATTTTTGGCAAGATAATACACTTCACCACAATAATTAAACACTAGTTAAAATGAAAATATTTTCATTACCTTCCAATTCAATGGTGCAAAAGGGTTTATGGACTTTTTAATATTAATGGAAATAGATTCTAATCATTTCAAGTATTCACTCTCAAACTATTAAGGCCACCTAGTTGGGTTTAAATATTTATTGGTGTTCATGTAATGAAACCTTATTTGCTACAAATTTTCATATACAACACTTACTTCCCTTTGTCCTAGATGCATTTTTCCCATTACCACATTTTTTCATGTTGATTCATCATATTTATTAAAACAATTGAACCACTATAACCATTGACAACACAGGATGGAAAACTAGTAAAAGAATTTCGATTAATCAATAAGAATTATGTTGTACTAGGAAACTATATAGGTGTGTATTTGTAAGACATAGGTGTGTAGGGTTTATTAAACCCTAAAAAAATATTATAAAGGTTAAAGAATTTGAGTTTTCCATATTTGATATCCCTAGGTATGTACACAATCTATAAACCCTAAACTACATCATCACCTATATAGAAGCTAGTCACGTAGGAGAAGGATAAAACCAAACAAGCTTAATAATAGTCCTAGGAGTTGATAGAGTTTTGGTCCTATCTTATGAAAAAAATAAACTTGTTCTTATAGATAAGCCTTACACCATTTGGATAAGTTTAAAACAAAGTAAAAAAAAAAGTATAAGGTCGAATCAAGAAGTGTGAGTGGTTAAGAAGAGGGAATAAGGCCTATAAGCCTGGGTTAATGAGAGTCTATAGGAATGATTGTATATATGTATGATATAAAGATAGATCAATACAAATATAAATATTTTTCTTCAAGGAATTTTGTAGAATTAGTAAATAAGTAAGATCATGTTATTTTATTGGACCTTGATTCTACTTGGTGACTTTTTGATGAAATTTTGAGTGTAAGTTGAAGACAAGGTTCTTATTGTTAGTTTGCCAGAGATTTGTACATGCATATGTGTGATTTATTTATATAAATAAATGAATTTTTAATTTGATTCACTTGTTTCAATTTATTTTTAAGTGCAAGAGTAAGACTTTAATAAATTTTTGATGTTTTTACATTGATTTTAAGGCTTTGGTGGTCAGAAGCTCCTAAAACCTTTGTTTTGCATTTACATTCACTCTCAGTCGATCTATTTTATGTTATTTGGATTGCATGAACTCAAAATTTTAGTTATAAAGGAAATGTAATGTTTTTAAACCTATATTGCAAAAGATAGGGATATCTGAAGGCCCCTATATGCTATGAACAATCTATAATAAGCTCTTGGATTCTTGTAAGTTTGTGAAAACTGTAGGTAAGGATACAATACATAAAAGTCATTTATCTACAAATTCAACCCTTGAATCTCTTTGAAACTTTGTTTAGAGCTTGTAAAAGTGGATTAGATATTTTTACAAGTGTTGGTAGAAGGGAAACACTCCTTTATATTTAATTATATAGGATTGTTTTTAGACAGATTAGCCTAAAAAGGCCCAAGATAGAATTATTTTGGAAGAAATGGTAAAGGTATAAGGTGACTAGCCTAATAATGTATTGAAACCCTATTCATATTGTGAGGAAACACTTATATGACTATAATTGGCTTGAAAATAGGTGACATAAGTGAAGTTAAGACTCCAAGTTTAATATAGTCCTATAGGAAGGTTTCCAAAACATGGTCTATTGTATCAAGTGTTTGAACTTATTTATTGAATTTTTTTTCAATCTTATTTGAGTATAGAATATATAGTTAGAATACTATTAAACACTATTTACTATAAAATAAAAGTTGATCAAGTTTTTTAGATAGTGTATTGATCTCTTGAATAAAGAAAGGTATGATTTACATGATATAAGTCAGATAGAGGACAATCAAAGTGTGTAATGTAGGTGATGGGTTAAATCATAATTATATTAAGCTAATAGTTATGTAAGGTCAGGCATCAATTTTCCTCATGAACACTTGAATATTCCTCAACCTTCATAGGGTCTGGAGTCTCCATATTCACTATTGGTTACCTTAAATGTGCACTAAGGTGATTCATGTTGTATACAAAGGATTATAAACCTATCAACAATTCTAGCCACAAAATGAATGTCAATGCTCCAAATTTAAACATACAAGGTACCATGTTGAACACATGAACACATAATATAATAGGATCTACCATACTCAACCCAAAAACATGTAATATAATACATTCCACCATGTTTGATATAAAATATAGTAAACATAAAGCAAACATATAATACATACCTTTGTGTGTAATAAAGACATAACATATGTAGTGGGTGGATAAAAAGATGCAAGTTATATTATAAACCTATATTTACTAGGATTCCATGTGTATACACATGTAATTTAGTAATATGTTCATATTAAATAAGATTAAAAAGTAGTAGTGAATGTCTCAACTGGTTTACAAATATTATGAGAACCATACATAACATAATGGTCACAATAGTTAATGCACATAATTAGTTAGAATTAATTTTATATAGAATGTCAGGGTTGTTACTGATCACCCCATGAACTTGAGAAAATAGCATCTCGTACATTTCCTTCATAATTTTTATCTCATGGGCATATATGGAAATCATTCCTTCATGCTTAATCTGTATGGCCTTAATAGTCATAGCCCTTAAGTCATAGAGTGATTTTGTGTAGGAATTGACAGCCTCCAAGTTCAAACATTTCTATTGAAGTTCCATATTCTCATCATTCAATGTGGAAATGATGGTGTGAAACTATACAACCACTATATTCTTCTTAGCAATTGTGGTTTCCAAAATTTGAATGCTTTTCCTTACACTATGAACAAACTCGATCAACAATCAATTTTCTTTGATCAAAGATTTATTTTTTAACAACAGTGACAACTTCAAACCAATATGATCTTCAAGCAACAAGGCACCCTCACATCTTCACCTTGTAATAACTTTATTGAAGTCATCCAATATTTTAGGGCATGTATTTTGATATTCACTGCTTAAAAGCTCTAAAAATATAGATAACTTAGTCAAAATGAATATTCGATTAGAAAACATAGCTGAGCCAATAGTAAAAGTATATATAGACAAAGAAAAAAGCATGCAATATACTTGTCAGTTCATGAACATTCTTAAAACATTGAACATTTAAAACTAACTCATAATTTTAGGGTCCACTCTTAGTTAAAACATAGTAGGTTTCTAGCTTGCAAGTAACATATTCATATTAGAAATATCCATTATACCACAACATCCTCTATTTTTTGGTTCTCAAATGTTATATCCATTTGATCAGTAGGGTTTTTCTTGTGTCTCATTTGCCATTCAAAAGTAATTATATGAGGACACGATTGATTCTTTTCTTAACACTTTTTAAAGATAATAGAATATACATGAATGATCCTTCCTATCCTCTATCAACCATGGGAAAAATTTCATAACCCCATTAACCTCATTCACCATCATAGAAACTAAGGTAATTTAAACACACTAGTCTAATAGAGAGTAAAAGTCATTTGATAAGGTTTAATAAAATGGTATTTTCAATAAGAAATCCTAGCCCAAGTGATCATAGGCTTTATTTTTATGCATTTTGATATTCAGTATTGGGTCCTTATTTGATAGGTATATCTATGTAGAGTTTATTTTGAAGCAAAGGAGGATAAAAAAAGGCAGATGAAACATTTGTATACCATTATTTATATTGGAGAGTATCATATACCTTTACTGGATAGCTTGTTATTAGAAAGTTTTTAGTGGATAGCCTATTTTACTCAGACCAAATGAAATATACCAAATGTATGTACTCCATTATTTCTATATAGATCTTAGTATATGGATCCTCAATATCCCACATGAAATGGACATAGGTAAAGATTGAAAAAAATAGTATGAACAAGAAGAACCAAGAAATAAATGTATGAAAGTTCACCTTTAACATGCATGCTATGATCAATTGAAGTGTTGCATTCCTCAAAATTCAACTTCCTCTCAGTCATTTGGTGGAGGGAAATAAATACATGAAATGATAAAAGTGCTAAGATGAGGTATAACTCATGCTCAAATTGATATACTGCATGCATACCACCATGGTTACTTCACACCATACATTAAGTTAATGCAAACATGTAAACTTGAACAATAAAGTTTGTAACATTCAATATAAAAATTAAGTAAACACATGAACATGAAACATGACCTACCAACATGCAGTACAATCATACATATAAACATGATCACATGAAAAAATGTGAACATCAACATAATAATTAACCATGCACCATCGTGCAAAACATCACTAAAAGTCATAATAACCAACAAAGCAATACTTAAATTAGTCATCGATGGAACATTTATTTGCCAACACAATCTATGAACAAAATAACTATATAAAAATGTCATGTCCAAATAATAAATTTAATTTCATGTTATACACGTGTATATCACATAAATATGTATATATAAATAATCATGTCTAGGGTGGTAAAAACATCCATGTTCATGACATGGACATGAAACATATTCAAATATATGCATATGTCACCCTCACTTGAAATTTCTTGCATTTGAATGTATCATTGTTATAAACTTTGGTAGATATTAAGAATAAGACAACAAGGCAAAGAATAAACTCTCTGGCTTGATTAATAAAATGTGGAGAACATACCTTGAAGAATAGGCCCATGATGCTTTAGACAAAAAAACTATGTCCATCTAATTCCTTCATTAAATTATAAGAAAAACAAATCAAAATATGTAATTATGGGGTTCAATGAAAAAAAATGAATGAATAAAATGGTGTGTAAGAGTCACTGATTATGATATCATCCTAATCATTTCAAGTGTTGTCAATCAATAGAACATCCACCTTTGGGTCTCCTCCTTCATTTGTGGCCTTCCTCTACACATGATCGATAAGGAATATCTGATCAACATTGGTGGAAATTATAAGTATACATTTTTTATTTTGTATACATAGTCATTGAGTTTACTTATGCAAAGCATTTATTCATGATAATGTTTTTTTTGGGTTTTTGGTGACATATATTTATCTTTTTTTTGCAAGAACTCTCTCAAAGGAACATGATCATCATCAATGCAATTGATCTTTGGGTCATCTCTCTGCATTAAAGGTGGTGAGTGAGTGATAAATATGCAATTCAATTTTGAAAAAAATGTAAATGAACTTAAATTTTTTTTTATGGAAAGTGATCAATAAATTACATCTTACTTAGTGTCCAAGGTTGCCTAAACATTTCCCTTCCTCCACTTATTATCTTTCTTGCTCCGGTTATTGACTATAGTTTTTATGCTGTATGTAGGCTTCCCTTATTTATTCCCAATTTTTGGTGGAATCATATGCAACCATCACATCATTAATAGCCTTCAAGGCTGTATCACTAAGATCACCCACAATGGAGACATTTTCCCTCATCATCCATAATATTTCCATCCTATCTTTCTTGTTGAGGCTCTAGTTTTTAACAATCATATTATTAGTTTTCATTCTATTTGTCTTTTAGTGTATGCTTTATCCCTTAGTTTCCTTTTCCCACTACTAGGATGCCCTAGGGGCCTGCTTCAAATTGGTTGTTGACAATGAATATGAAGATGATGAGAATTAAGACTTTCCAGTTATGACAATGGATAACCATCATCACCATGGAATGAGTTTCATGGACACAACAAGTAATAATGCTCATACGTTTTGCCTATGCCCATGTCTATATTCCTCTATTCTTTGACAAACTATGAAACACCAAAGAATCCATCTTAGAATAGAAGCATAAATGAATGAAGTAATGAAAATGTCCCCTAAGACAATAAAATGTTCTTATAATTTTTGTTTCATCCTCCTATGAATCAAATTATGATGTGTCTAGAAGATATTCATTATCATCATCATTGACCTCATCACAAACCTCATTAGACTCAACCTATTCCTATTTTAATTCCCAACATACATAAGTCAATCCATACATGTACAAAGAAATGAAGATGTAAGGGTATGATGATGAAAAACAAAGTAAGTATGCCTAGTACAAACACTTGAGTGGATGAAGTTGCTATATGGGTCATTATGAACCTCATTACCATGACTCCTCTCTTTCACCTCTAACTGAAAAATGTTTTAAAACAACGTAGAAAACCATAAGAAGTGTCAAAATTAGTCTATTGTATATTATTGTTTTAATGCAACTAGAAGCATCTATGAAAATGGAAAAAAAACAAGATTGAGTATAGTCAACAATTATCATACATATTCAAAGACTAGGACATCTAGAAAATGATGATCACCCTCCCCACCATGGCTCCACTTTGCCATGTCCCACTATAATATTAAACATGACATAAAAAATCATAACATGGATGAAATGTTATAATTTAATGACTACAATACACATGCAAAAAGTCTATTATATTTATCATGAAATTGTGAGAAACATGAGAAGTACACATGATTTTGTCTCATCCACATTGATGTTCCCTGGATTTGTATCTATGTAGGGAAAACCCTCAAATACCTGCAAAGTTTGCATTACTAGAAATTGGCAACCATATAGTGGCTATTCTAATGTGGCGCTAAATGTAGCCCCACTTATGGAAACACTATTTAAAACCCTATGTTCATCTCTAAACTATCCACTAGAAGGGATAAACAAGGGGCATGCCCACAACAAGGAGTGGTTGCTAATATATTTTTCCTAAAATGATCAATTTAGCAATTGATTAGCTTCAACAAAGAATATGTGATATAAAAAAATGACCATAGAGGGTAATAGATAAAACTACATACCATCTATTCTGCCTCCACATGTATGTCTTGCATAAGTTCTTTTCCTTCAAGATCATCCATTCTAACCTGCACTAGTCAATGTTCTAATTTTTTTGTTTTGAACATACAACAATGTTTATACAAGTTCATAAGTCTTATGGTTTACAACATTGAACATTGTGTATGAACCCCATAAATAAATCAATAAATAGGTCGTAAGCACATTGAAAATCACTTAGTGTAAGCGACATGCATGAACTATTGCTTGGATGCCCCTCCAATAGAATAAGGAACAAAGAAACACACAATTTGAAAAGGAATGAATAAAATTTAACCACCTGTACATAAAAAAAATGAATGGATAAGGTCATTTAGGTGTGTCAATGACGAGGCAAAGTGTTTCAATGAATTATGAGATGGTCATTAGGGAAACGTTTATAGCTTTAGATGTTATACTTTGTTCATATGCAATATACTTGGTGGTCAAGCAATAATAACTATATAGAATTTCACCTAATACATGGTATAAATGTATGTTACATGAGGTGTGTGCATGCAAATAATGGCTCCTAACCCCAAACAACTTGTACATTAATGATTGGTAGACAATAAATATTTAATTATCTTTGGTGGGTATGACATTGTTTAAGACTTTAATTTTTATTGATAAAACACTCCAAAGACATAGTCATGTTTGTTATGCCTGTGTTTTATCATTTCATTTACACTTTAAATTATTTATAAAAAATAGTTTTTGTCTATGCTAATATATACTATCAAGATAGAGAGGTGGATATGAACAAATCAATCAAGTTATGGATTAATATACTATTTGAAGGGGAAGTTGTCATATCTTGAATTTTTCCTTTTAATTTTTGAAGTCCTAGTTCAATGCTTGCTTATCTTATTCCCCTGGGGGTTAATGCTGTACTGCCTAGTGTTCTAATTCATATACCCCCATGTAACTTTTATAAAGCATGTCATTATTACTTTTTATGATAGTTATTTCACTTATGCATCCACTAGTATTTCAATTATTAGTCCTACACTCCCAAGTGCTCCACTCTTAGGTGTTCTAGGTGTTGACATTACTGTAGCATCAAACACTTCTCCTTATTAAGCTCAGTTACCATTTCCAAGGGTAATAAGAGTTTGGGTGAGATAAAAGTATATATAAGGAAGGGTACTTTGTTGTAAAATTTCTAAACCTCCCCACTCTTGGGTGATACTACCCAAGCAACCAACCCTTAGCAGAGGTGTGCTACTTATTTTGTACCAATTCATATGAAACACCCTCTCATTTTGAAATTATCAATAATACCTAGACTATTATCAGTGAATTATATTATAAAAACCTCTCAAAGATAGATTCCCTTATTACCAGATGCTTTTTACACACATTATATGTGATTCGATATAGGCTTTCACCTCTTTATAGATGGTAAAGCTGAATGTGCTTGCTTTCATGCATTCATATGACTATAAATAGTCTTTGAAGAGTGAAATGTATATCTATGAAACCTTGGGTTGATTCAAGAATGACTAGTTACCTTTATTTACCACCTCATGTAATAAATATTTGATCTATATAATTTGAACATATTATGAATTTCCATATTATTATTGAACTTGAGAATCAATGACTGGTTACCTTTTTTTACCATCTCATGTACCAAATATTTTATCTATATAATGCAAACATATTTTGAACATCCATAATGTTATTTAACTTGAGAATCAAAAGGATGTGGACATATCACTAATGCTTAAGTGAACAAAACTAAATGATTACCTTTGTCTGTTCTAGTTGAGTGTAGTTTAGGTCTAGGTGTATTCAAGAGGTGCAAACTCATAGGTTTGGGTGAATGTAGGGTTTGTGGATTTACTATATTTGGAGATAATAGGGTAGGTGTACCACCTAGATTATGGGAAAAATGCGCAAGGATTTTAAATGGAGTATTTTCAGCCATGAACTCTTGTGCATTGTTCATAACAAAGTCATAATATTGAACAAAATTCATAGATGAAACCATCATAAAAGTGTAGATTACTACACTAATTCTAGTCCCTTTATCTATCCTATAGATTTTGAGTTTAGGTATTATATGGTGTTTATTTTTGGAAATAAATTATAAGGACACCTGGAGGTTACAACTATTACAAATAAAAACAAAACATTGCTTACATAATGACCTACATGTTCAATTTATTTTAACCCTCTAATGATGTGGCCAAACTCCAAATTCCCACCTCACATGAAGTCATAAGCATTGACTATATTATGTATCTTGCAATGCATAGTGGTTATAGTCATAGGAAATAACAAACATTTCACACATAATCATTGAATATATTATGTATCTTACAATGCACAATGTTTATGGTTCTAGGAAATAACAAACATTTCACATTCTCATTATTATTTTTGTGTTCTTTTGCAAGGTGTTGCATTTTTTCATGTATATGGTGGAAAAATTTTGTATTGTCATTTATAAAATTATATTTAACAATAATAAATTCTCTTTATTTTTTTCCTATTATTATGTTTTTGCATTATTACAAGATAATAAATTTTAATTGATGTGTTTTCCCCTTACATTTTCTGGGTTTTAATTTATTGGTGCTCCATAAACTTTTATTTAGGTCCTCTATGAACAAGTAGGCATGAAAAACCCTCTATGTATTTCCAAGGGCAAGCTATTCAACTAATTCATTCAATCATTCCATCAAAAAAAATCACATCATCTAATAATCCTCTGCATTTTCTATGTATTCAATGTGTCTCAGTCTCTACAATTCTAGTTGATTAGGGTCATTGATTGTTAGTTTAATTATGTATCTATTTTCATTCTATGGTTTTATAAAGCCAAGACTATGGCAAGGAAAAATTATTTGAAGTACTAGTTTTAATTGCATACTCTATTTTATCTTAGCTTGATTCTAAGGCATATACACATACATGTAAACATATGTCACTATAATGCAAAAACTTTGTCAAGTTTTTTGACTATGGAAGAAAAATGTAAGGAAACCTGAATATTTTTAGAGGCACATGGATTAATGAATTTGTGTTTCAAAACCTACATGTAATTTTAATGGAAATGCATTTGTGAGGTAAGCAATGCATTAGTTAGGTAAGCAATTAGATTTAACTTCATCATTTCACCATGAGATCAAGCTTTCTCCTTCCAGTAAATTTTTAGCAGAGAGCAAATACTAAATGAATCTGAGTACATATGGTCCTTTAAAATTGTAGTGGCACCTAGTCTTGAATGCTTCATAGGATGCATTTTATGGATTTTTAATTCATGATTAAGTTACCATTTAATCACCAATTGATCGGCCATGACTAATAATCATTTATAATATCAAAGTTATGATAACAAATCCAATCATGAAACTCTATGCATAATCAATTTTCATGTTAACATCAACTTTCCATGTAGTCGATGATCAAATTTCATGTTATGAATTCAATGGTCATGGTTAAATGGTTTGGTAGTTCCATTTAGTGTTTTTTATTTATGGTCACAGTTAGTGGATGAGATTCTAGTTGACGGTTAGTATTTGGTGTTAGCTTAACTCACATCAGGTTTAGTTAGAGACTAACTTTTTCAATGTTAGGGTGGGGCCTAGAGCCACACCAACATGCACCCAAGTTTGTGCATGCTGGTTAAGCTCAAACATTTTAAACACAATGCTAATAGAGGTGGAACTCTTATGTTTCTTTTTGGTCTTTGCTTCGATCTTTGAGGCATGGGGATATGACTTACCCAATGTATCAAAGGTTAGGAATTTTGTCTTTATGAAAATGACTAGATAGAACATAGAGATTGAGAAAGAACTAGATTGCATTACACAACATATATTGCATATCCAAATAATATAAGAAGGCCTCTTAAATAGGCAAATAAATGAACCACCCGAGAATCATGTGAAAAGGGTGGGTAAAACAACCAATGTCAGCTATCATGAAATAACTAAGCCTGATAAATAAACTAGCCTCTTAATCTAAGTGGTTAAGGCAACTAACCATATACCTATTACTTTATTCAATAACTAAAGGTAAATATATAATTACATTAACACCCTCCCTTAATGACAAAACTAGAAGTAAGACCAACTTTATCTTTTAATTTTATGAACTTGTCGGCACCAAGTGGTTTGCTCATTATATCAACTGGCTACTCTATAGTGGGGTAGAAGAAGAGACTAATGTCTTCATTTGTAACCAAATTTTAGATTTAATGATGGTGAACCTCAATGTTTTTTGTCTTGGCATGGAATATTAGATTCTTCACCATCTTTAGAACACTAGTTTTTACAGAAAATCAAATTAATCTTTGATGACTCAAATTGAAGATCCTCCAAGATTTTATTTATCCACATAGTTTTAAAACCTACATTGGCCACATCTTTATACTCTACTTTTATTAAATATAATGCCACTGTATTTTGTAGTTTGCTCTACCATGAGAAAAATCTTGAACCAAGAGTGAATGCATAGCCTGTTATAGATTTTCTTTAATCTACTAATCCTACCCAATTAGAGTTAGAATATCCTAAAATCTCAAATTCTATAGAATTCTCATATAAAATTCCAAATTCAAGAGTACCTTTGACATATATTAATACCTATTTTATAGCTAACTAATGTACTTACTATGGTTTATACATGAAGCGAGGTAAAAAACTCATCATAAAATAAATATCCAATCTAGTGGTAGTGAGGTAAATGAGACTACCCCTAACTACCAATACACTATTTCATTGACTGCAGGTGAAGCAATGTCAATTGAAATTTTAGCTCCAACTTCCATAGGTGTGTGAGTTAGATTATAATCCATCATTATAAACCTTTCTATCAATGATTTGGCATTTTTATTTTATGACATGAAAACAACATAATCACCTTGCCAAAACTCAACACCTAAATAATATTTTAGTAGTCCTAAGTCTACCATGTCAAAAGTACAACAAATATCAGCCTTCATCTACTGAATGAGACAAAGACTACTAATGATGGCTATATCATCAACATATATAATGATAATCAAGATATCATCACCAGACACCTTTACATAGAGATTTGGTTCAGAGTTACACCTTTTGAAAACAAAATCCCTAAGGTATGTATCTATCTTCATATACCAGGCTCGAGGAGCCTACTTAAGCCCATACAAAGACTTGATCAACTTGAAAATAAGATGTTCCTTACTAGGACCTTGAAAACCTTGTGGCTAAACCATGTAGACTTCTTCTTCTAGATCTCCATTTAAGAAAGCACTCTTGACATCCATTTGGTGTACCTATCATCCAAACTAAGCAACAGTAACAACAATCAAAGGAAAAGTTACCATCTTTGTAGTAGGAGAAAAATTATCCTCATCAACCCCTTCCTCTTGTGCATAACCTTTTGCAATAAGTCTAGCCTTGTGTTTGTCCAAGGAACTATTTACTTTGCATTTTACCTTGTAAATCCATTTATAACCAATGGATTTATTTCTTGGTGGTATCTCTATGAGCCCCCAAGTCTTATTTTTCATCAAGGAATCATATTCTAATTATATGGTTGATTACCACTCATTCTTCCATTTGGCCTCTGAAAAAGAATTAGGCTCAAATACATGTGAAATAGTAGTTGTTAGAGTAAAATTATCATGCTCACCTCTATTACCAAACTACTTTCCTGATCTCAATCTTCTTATTTCCACACCTTGTGGTAAGTCTCCTTCCTTTCGTGATTCAATTATGGTAGAATAACACTTTGGCTTCTTTGATTGTTCTATTGGAACCTCACAGTGACCTACATATTTCCCTCCCTAGAATGTGATTCCACTAATGAACTAGAATCCTGCTCAACTTTCACACCACAAATTATAATAGAATCATTAAAAGAAAATAATGATTCAATATTAGAAACTATACTAGTTGCTGTGAAGTATGACATCTGTTTATTTACTATGACATCTCTATTTATCATAACTTTGTTAGTATAAACATTAAGTAATTTTTAGGCCTTTGACTACTCACTATACCCAACAAACATGTATGCTTTTCTCTTCACATCCAAGTTACTTCTCTTTTGACTAGGAATAACATCAAAAGCTACACAACCAAAAATTAGGAAAGTACTTACATTTGGAGCTTGACCTGACCAAGCCTCCTCTAGAGTCATATTATCCAATGATTTTTTAGGACTTCTATTGAGGATGTACACTATTGTATTCATTACTATGACTAATATCTATATGAGACATTTCTACTTTGGACCATATAGTGAGCCATGTCCATCACTATCCTATTTCACCTTTCCATAACTCCATTTTGCTGTGGAGTGTAAGGGGTAGTGTACTGTCTATGTATGCCTTTAGTGGCACAAAAATCCTTGAACTATTTTGAGATGAACTCACCCCCATTATCCGTTCTAAGATATTTCACTGACCATATTGTCTATTTTCAACCATATATTTACAAGTAAGAAATTTATAAAAATTATTAAATTTCTTGACTAGAAAGTATACCCACTTTTTCCTAGAGAAATCATCTACCAACAACAAAAAATAATGGGATCTAAAAGGGGTAGGTGTCTGCATTAAACCATGCAAATCTACATATACCAGATCCAACACTCTCATAGTTCTTGAAGCTTTACCAACATCAAATGAATGTCTAACTTGCTTCCCCAACTAACATCCAATACACACATGATGACTTTATCAAATAGAAGGAATCCCCTTAACCATCTTAGTCTTTCTCAATTTAGTTAAATACTATAAATTTAAATGCCCATACCTTTCATGCCATAGTGAACTTGTGCTATCAACCATAACAAGTGCACTTTCCTTTGCCCTCTGTGGATATACAAGCTTATACAAGCCTTTCTCACCAATCCTAACAACAATAATATTTTTATCTCTGGTAGTGACTAAACATTATTGTCCTTGAAACTTTACAACAAAATCAGATTTTGAAGTGATCTCACTAATGAGAAACAAATTTTTGTTCATGTCAGACACATACCTAACATTCTTAAATGGATACCAAACTACACCATTAAAAATGATTTGAAAACTACCATATCCTTTCAAAAAATGATTTCTACCATCTCTCAAAGATATAGATTCAATATTACTATCATTTTCAACAAAATTCACATACCAGTCCTTATAGCATGTATAATGGCAATATGCCCCTGAATCAAAATACCAAACTCGATCCACTATAGAATTACCACTGGAAGCCATGAAAGCAAAATCAGGAGATGATTCCTTGCCTTCACCTTTAGCTACATTCGTATGATGAGATTTATTTCTAGGGTTAGCCATATCTTATTGTCTTTTCCTATAATCTTTCTTAAGGTAACCAAGTTATTTACAATAAAAACATTTCTACTTAGATCCATTATTAGAACTACTTACTTTTGAAGTTTCTATCAGAGAACTATTAGTCTTACCAAATTGCTTACCCTTTACCTTGATGAAGAATATAATCTATATATAAGTAGATGTAGACAACACTACCTGCTCTTGCCATCTCTCCTTTTGCAATAGAAATGTGGATAACTTTTTAAAGTCCAAAGTCTACATCTTAGAAATCATGTGTAAGGACTCCACAAATGACTCAAATGAAGGTGGAAGATTCTACATAACTATAGAAATCAAATCTTACTCATTAGCAGGCTTCTACATAACCTTAAACTAATCACTGATGTCCTTGATCTAAAACAAAAACGTAGAAATGAAGCCACCTTCTTATGAAATTTCAAGCACAAATTCTGAGCCCCTTCCTCAGCCAAATCACAAACTATCTACACCATTATTCAAGTTATGAATTAACTCATAGTTTAGACTCTTATTTCATTGAAAATGATCAAGTTTTGAATTCTTCCTCCTCTCCCTAAACTGTATAGCACTATATGTCATACAACCTACCTAGAAAAAATAAATAGAGGCTTTAAACTACCTAAAACTTCTTCTGACCTTCTTTTGATCTTATTTGGTCTTTTGATCCTCCCAAGTAGTTTTATGGTCTTCAGGTTAAGCTTATAGAATTTTATCTCACCTCTAACTCTCTGTTGGGTGTATGAAGCTCCTCCATAGCAAGACACTGACCTCTCTGGATTCCATAGACCTCCATTCAGGCTCTCCAAACCATGGGCTCTGAATACCATATTATATAGAACATAGAGATTAAGAAAGAACCATATTGCATTGCACAACATATATTACATATTCAAACAATACAATAAAGCCTATTAAATAGGCAAAAAAAAGAACCAACCAAGAATCATGTGAGAAGGGTGGGTAAAATAACTAATTTTAGCTATCATGAAATAGCTAAGCTTGATAAACAAACTAACCTCTTAACCCAAGTGGTTAAGGCAACTAACCATAGACCTATTACCTTAGTTAATAACACAAGTTAAATATATAATTACACTAACAAAAATAAGGGTAAGTCTAATAATGCCATTTAGCATCCTATTTTGATCCGTGTTGTTGATCCTCAAGTGCAAAAGGAAGTCATAAAATTTATTCTTTGTAGTATTGCATTGATTTATCCTTCCTTCAATGTAACTTTTGGAATGCCATGTCCTCATCCTCCTAGTGCTTCAAATTATAATACTCTTTATAAATAATTCTAAAAAAATTCTTCTAAGTGTCTACCAATGTGCAAGTGGTGTGGAAATATTTAACATGATGAAGATAATATTCTTTGTGTTAGTAAAGAAGTTAATAGATAAGTAATCCACGAGTCAAGTTGAATGTAATCATCCAACATCTCGATGTCAATATTGCTTTGGAATACTAAAATATTGAGATCAACCTATATATTGAAAAGGCTTTTATGTTGAAATGGTGTGTTGGTATTTTGAGTAGAAGAGGAACTTGAAGTCAAGGACCAAATTGAATCACACAAGCTCATGAAATTGGCCAAAAATAATGGTGTTTTATTCCTTTATAGAATTCTAGATGAGTTATTGAATGCCTATAAAGGTGTTAAAATAATACTTCAAGGATTTAACCATATTAACATTATGACAACATTCATGTGGGAGTATGAAAAAATAAATAAATTATATTCCTTCCTTTTATTATGGTGCATGAGTGTTGATAGGGATTAACAAACATGCATAAAAAACCAATTCAAGAAAGTAATATTTTTCACTTTGATACCAAAGATATGAACTATAAGGCCTTGGAAGATGGTTTAGAGGACAACCCAATAAGTTTTCTAGTAAATTATTGTTATATAATGAAGATGCGATAGAATATAAACACGCAGACCATTAAACACTCATAGAAAGAATGGGATAGTAGAATAATGTTCTTCTATTCACTATGAATAAAAATAATACATATGGGTATAACATTTTATAATTTTTAGAATGATTACTTTCTTGATCACTAGGAGTGATAATCCTAGCTGGTTTGTCTTATTGTAAAGACACTGATCGATACCCTTCTAGAGGTGGAATATAAGTGTGTGTATTCAATTGCAATCAAGAAAAATTACATAATGTTTTAGTTCATTAATGGTCACTAATCAATATTTTTTCTGACATGCCACTTCTTTTTCTAGATGCATAGAGTCTCAGTGTGGGTTGGCCCCTGTGGTTGTGGAAATCAATGAGCACTAATGGGGATGGTGATAATCAATTGGCACTAGTTGAGTTTAGTATTTTTTCTCCTCATTTTGCACATCCTCCACTTTCATTTCTTCTTAATTGATATGCATGCTCAAGTTATCCATCTCCTCACTTAGCTCGCTTTCACCTTTTTCTCTTTTATATATTTTCATGTTGATATATACTGACATATACCCATTCAGTGCTATCCACTACAATATCTCTTTTCCTTTCTAGTGTTTGTTAGTGATCCTATTCATTTTAGCTTCAAGTACATTTCATGATTAGTCCTTTTAATTTTCACTTCCTCTCCCATCACAATGATAAATTTAGTTGCTAGGTGTCATATGACAACATGTAATATTGGCACATTTGATGATAATGGGTAAATATGGCACCATACATTAAAGTATACATTAATGAATAAGAAATTTATTTTTACATAAAATGTCAAATAACATCGTGTTGCACCATATTAATATTTTAATAAGTTTTTTTCCATTTTTTAAATAATTTTCTCTATTATAATGATTTTCTAAAAAAATGAGCCATAACATTGTGCTTTCACCCTCTCTCGTATAACTCCTTAACATCAATCAAATTCCATATATTATGTTCCATCTTGACATTGAAACATTACCACATCTCAATTAATCTAAGTTGATGCTCCTAAATGTTCATCTATACTACACCTATAATCAAAACATTACAATGAAAATTTAATGATTTTATGCCAAGGCAACCTCTAGAGAAGGTCATATCCCCTATATTATAACACCATATAAAAATTGTTGAAGTTGATAAGGGTACAAATAAAATTAAAAAAATAACTAAAATAAAAGATGAGCACCAAAATAGATGATCCATTCCCATTCAAAGGAATGAAAGGAAAAAAAAACATTTATTGAAACTCAAAATTAATATTTGAAATAGTAGTTGAACGCAAATATAAGAATTTCAATGCTACAATGAATTGAATATTTATATAAAATTTTGGACCAAAGGCAAAAATGACCTTGAACTATTTATTAGATGTTACAAAATCATGTGTACATACAACTTTTAAATAAATTAATATTATAAAATAAAACAAATATTAAAATTCATGATTTCATAATGAAGGCTTTCATGGAAAGATGAAGCAAAACCATAGATCAAGGAACTTAAAAAATAGGTATGATAGATCTATATTTATTTATACCAAAGATAAAATAGGCTTTAAAAGTGTAATTGTATTTTTCAATTTCAACCACCATTTTCATGTAAAAAATTGTTTATTGGAAAGCTTTGTAAAATTTATCAAGATTTTAGGAATGTCTTTGAATTCTCATTACATCTGTCTTAATTTTCATTATAATGATAAAAAATATAATTTTAAAAGAGAGATCACAAGTTCAAAAGTTATAAGAATAACATATACATACTTTGTATTTAAAGTACAATAAAATACCCTCTATACATCAAGAGTATGAAATAATTTTATATATTATAAACTACCTTCTAAACTATAACTAAAACACTACTTAATATCATAGACCCTAAAATAATATATAAATTATTATTATTATTATCCAAATAATTCACCCATTAAGATACCCTCTACCATAAATATCTCCCATGAACTTGAAAAATGTTAAAGCTAAAAAGCTTTTTATTCCATTTTTAAAGACAAATTCCTTTTAATATATTTCATGTGAACGTTACGATATACAAGTGAAATAAAGGCAAGCACCTTTAATTCCATTCTTCTCCCTTTTAAGAGGCTATATCTCTTTTTCTAATATTCATGTGGAATTATTTTTTATAAAAGAGGCCACTTTTAATCATGCACCAATATTTGAATAAAGGGGCATAACTCCTTTTTTAATACATGGGGCATATTTCATTTAAAAGTCATTTAGCCCGAGAATTAAAATATCAAATAGATTAAAATCTTCTTGGAAAGAGGTATTTAAAATAAAAGATTAGAAATTTCATCACTGTGAAAAATAACTCAATTATTAATGAGTAAAATTTGAAAAATAAATTATAAAATTATAAATATAGATTTTTTATTAAATTAAATTTTTAAAAGGAGGTAGTTATTGTAGACACATAAAATTAATTATTAAGTGTTTAACAATATTTATTCTTCACAACCTTATTTTATTTGGTCTGTTCACCATTTCACTAACTTATAATATATAAAATAGCTTTCACTATCTTGTAAACACTAAAAATATCTTATGTACATCTCTATTTCAGCTAGATTCATCCCTAAACTACTTATAGGTACCTGTTAGGTCTTTTATAGTAGTCTATGTCTTTGTGGTACATGATCACTCTAGATAAAATAGGGCCGCACTGCGGCTATGTCCCCTAATATGGCCATTTCTCCATGCTCCAATGACCACTTTTTCAAAACTAAACATTTCACGACTCTCTCATATATTTTTAAAAGTTGGTTAGTGAAAATATTCTAAATATTCTCCTATAAAATCACATAAAGGTATCCATTTTAAATCCCCTAACAAGCTAATTTCAAATTACTACACACTGAACAACATATTACTATTTCTTCCAATTTCAATTCTACTACTTTCTAATAGTCTTAGGCCAAGTCTGAATATTATTTATTGTAGGTCAAGGGCATATATTTTCAAATATTTTAATCAATATTGTAGCTATATTCATATAATTTCACAACCATATATCACATAATCACCTTAAGAGGGAGAACTACATCGACCTAAGACCCATTTGGGCTATGTAGGCAACATTCAGATTACACAATTTTTTTTGAAGATAGATTGACTATTCCCATAACTATATACCCATTTTGCATTTGATATCTATATTATTTATTTTGAAAGAATAAGGGTTTGTATTTTTCAAGTCTTCTACATGTCTATTTGAATCTTGCACAAAATTAGGAAACTCTTATTTATAAGTGCATAGATATAGTTAAAAAATTCAATCACACAGTTAACTAAGATGCGGCTATGGTCAACAAACAAGGCCACACTACACCCTTATCCTCATTATGTGGCCTTGCACCAACACAATTTGCAATTATATTTTCATATGTGACACTATTTTTAGGTATTTTAAAGCAATTTGTAGTCACATTTAACTTACATAGTAAATAGTAAATTTATTTTAGAGACATTTGCATATCTCGAAGCTCATTTTTTTTAGTAAATTCTAAATTATGTAAAATTATATAACATTTTATGTTTTAATATCATATTTTTATATTCCAAAATTTCCATTTCAATAGTTTAATATCTATTAATTTGAGTTCATTCAAATAAAATAGATTAGACAATTATTCAAAAAATCCATTTTTAGCCACTATTTTATCTTTTTAATGTATAAAGGTGTTTTAACACTAAAAATATGATAAAATCTAGTGGAAAAGGAAGATTATGGATAATAATATTATAAAACAAAATTTTGGTCTTACTCAAGGCTAAAAACAATAGACTAACATCAATGAATTTAACTAAAAAATAATGAACTATGAAAAAAATAGTAGAGTGATGAAACAACCACACCTTCATATAATCCTGAGATTTTGAGTTCGAATCTCAAATGTGTAGATGATTATAAAAATCTATGTGAAATATGAAGGTTTATTTATCAAGGATCAAATTTAGTGCTAAATTTGATCTGAACAACATTTCAGGGGATAATTCAGGTGATGGTTCTACCCCAATTGGTGGCAGAACTTTCAAGAGCCATAATTTTTACACCATAGCTCCATTTGAATCCCTGTTTGAACCATTAGAAATATAAGAATGAGAAGAACATGATGAGATGGTATGGATCTATGATCGATGGTTTTTTACCTTCAAAATCCCAATAGAAGTGTCCTAAATTTTAATTTTAATAGTATAGTCTAAAAATAGTAAGTTTCTAAAAATAGTAATTTCTCAAATTCTGTAATGTTGTAAATCATGGAGGCCAAACCACTTCATCTCCCTCGAGATTGGTGACCTTATACATCCTCCTCCTACCTTCAAAATATGCATAAAAATAGACGTAGCTCGAAAAGGCAATCAAACATCTCTTTCAAGAGATAGGCATATGTTGTATCTACAATTTTGAGCAATAAAACATCTCTTCTCAGAGATAGCATTATTATTTGTGTGTTATTGAAATATTATTCAATGAAGACTTTCAATTTTTGGATTAGTGGTATCAGAGTGATTTATTTTTAGAGTGTATGATTCTGAGGATGAGGTCAAATTACAAAAAGCTTGGGTGGAAAATAATAGAACCAGTAGACTATCCACCTATTCGCTCCAAATAATCCTCAACATCTATTGCTCTACCTCATACACACCCTATAGTCAAAGAGGATAAAGAAGAGATTGTAGATGCTGAGCTCGATGCCATCATTACTTCATCACAGACCCAAGAGGAGAGGCCAAATGACAAGGAAATATTATTTCACTCTAAGTTATGGGTGAAAGGTAAGCCTCTACATTTCATTCTTGATAATGGGATTCAAAAGAATTTAATCTCTGATAATGTTGTGAAAAACCTAAATCTATCCATGAAGCCTCACCCAAATCCATACAGTATTGGATGGTTGAGTCCAAGGAGAAACCTCTGTGTCACCCACTAATGTCTTCTCTCATATGCAATAAAACCTTTGCAAGATGAGGTCTTGTGTGATGTGGTCAATTTGGATGTTTACAATGTACACCTTGATTAGCCATTCATATATGATCGACATGGTATCTATGAATCAAGAACTCAAATGATCACCCTCACTCTTGGAACATGGTGCTACAGGGTACCAGAGGTACCACCTTCTACATCTGTCTCTCTGAGTAGTGCTAAGAAATTCATTCTCATGGTGATCAAGCCACATAAATCCAAAAGGGCTATTATTACATCCCTAACTACACAAACAAAATAATAATAGAAGAAAATAGATACCAAGATGAGGAATTTCATGGCCTTCCATCCAAAGATTGATGGTCAGATAGAAATGGTGAATAATCGGGCCCTACACAACTCCACAAAGCATAATCCATTCCAAGTATGCATTAGGAATCAAATCAAAACAAAAATTCCATACTTGATGAAAAATATTGATGCAATGGGGACCATTGATTTTCAAGGAGGGATGAATGATCTGAGTAACATTTCAGGTGATAATTCAGATGACAGTTCTACCTTAATTGGTGATAGAACTTCTGGGAGCCATAACTTTTACACCATAGCTCTGTTTGACTCCCCATTTGAACCATTGGAAATATAATAAGGAGGAGAATACTATGATATGGAATAGAGATATGCTAGATACTTTTGACCTCTAAAATCCCAATTTAAGTGTCTTAGATTTTAATTTTAATAGTGTAGTCTAAAAATAGTAAGTTTCTAAAAATAGTAATTTCTCAAATTCTATAATGTTGTAAATCATGGAAGTCAAACCACTTCATCTCCCTCGAGATCGGTGACCTTTCACATCCTCCTCCTACCTTAAAAATGTGTATAAAAATAGATGTAGTCTAAAAAGGCAATTATACATCTCTTCCCAGAGATAGGCATATGTTGTATCTACAATTTTGAGCAATAAAACACCTCTTTTTAAAGATAGCATTATTATTTATGTGTTATTGAAATATTATTCAACCAAAAAATTCAAGTTTTGGATCAATGGTATCATAGTGGTTTGTATTTAGAGTGTATGATCTTGAAGATGAGATCAGATTACAGGAAGCTTGAGTGGAAAATAATAGAACTAGTAGACTATCCACTTGTTTGCTCTAAATAACATCAAATGGTGGACAACATCAAGACATCTAATCTTTTCAAGGAAATGGTGAATGAATCCCTCCAGTAGTAACAAGCATAAATGCTATAATAATTCATCCAAATTATCTAACAAATTTTGATGAGAAATTTTGGCTCCTCATCTACAACCCCACATCTTTTCAATGCCCTAACACCCTTCAAGGTTCAGGTGAATTTTGATATCACTGAATTTGAAATAAAACTCAATGATGCTATAGTATAAAATTGGTTGGATCAATTATCATCTTATTTTTTTGTAAATAAATTCACCGATAAAGAGAAGATCACTTTTTCTCTTTTGAAAGCATCATTGCCTGTCAAAAATTGGTGGGAAGTGTACAAGAAGAGATTCAATATGAATGATATTGGCCTTCAGGTGGAACCTACCTGAGATGATTTCATAAAAGCTATAAAGGAAGAATAATACCCCATTAGAGCGTATGATGATCTATATATAGAGTGGAAACAACTTCACCATGGTAAGGAACAGTCTGTTCAAGATTATACTGACATTTTTCATTATCTATTTATGAGATTGGGCATCCAAAAAAGTGAGAAACATAAGGTTCTCAAATATCATGGTGGACTACAATGGTATATATGGGGGGAAATTAAACTCTTCAATTTGGAAACCCTCGGTGAGGTGTACAAGTTCATAGTGAAGATTGAGCAGAAGCATGGAAGAATGAATATGAAAATTCAACCTTCAAAATGGAAAAGTGATAAAGAAGGTCAAACATGAGGCTAAAATTAGAATAAAAAGGAAGAGAAGATTGGGAAATGGTGTGATTAACACAAATCTAGAACTCACTTCAAATAAGAATGTTGAGCCATCAAGTCTCTAATTTTTGAGTCACAATCCTTAACATCTATTGCTCTACCTCATACATATCCTACAGTCAAAGAGGATGAAGAAGAGATTATAGATGCTAAGCTTGATGCCATTATTGCTTCATAATAGACCCATGAGGAGAGGCAAAATGACAAGGAAAGGTTATTTCACTCTAAGTTATGGGTGAAAGGTAAGACTCTACATTTTATTCTTGATAGTGAGAGTCAAAATAATTTAATATCTACTAATGTTGTGAAAAGCCTAAATCTATCCATGAAGCCTCATCCAAATCCATATAGTATTGGATGGTTGAGTCCAGGGAGAAGCCTCTGTGTCACCCACCAATGTCTTCTCTCATATGCAATAAAACCTTTCCAAGATGAGGTCTTATGTAATGTGGTCAATCTAGATGTTTGTGATGTGATCCTTAGTTAGCCATTCATGTATGATTAACATGGCATATATAAATCAAGAAATCAAATAATCACACTCACTTTTGGAACATGACACTATAGGTTACTAAAGGTACCACCTTTTACATCTGTCTCCCTGATTAGTGCCAAGAAATTGGTTCTCATGGTGGCCAAGCCACATAAATCTAAAAATTCTGATGTTGCAACCCTGACTAGACAAAAAACACAATAATAGAAGAAAATAGATACCAAGCTGAGGAAGTTCATGACCTTCTATCCACAAACTGATGGTCAGATAGAAATGGTGAATAATTGGGCCTTGCATAGTTCCATAAAACATAGCTCCACAAAGCATAGTCCATTCCAAGTATGCATTAGGAATCAAATCAAAACATAACTACCACACTTGATGACAAATCTTGATGCAATGGGGACCATTGATTTTCAAGGAGGAAGGAATGATTTGAGCAATATTTTAGGCAATAATTCGAGTGACAGTTCTGCCCCAATCAGTGGTAGAACTTTCAGGAGCAATAACTTTTACACCATAGCTCTGTTTGAATCCTCGTTTAAACTATTGGAAAGTTAAGAATAAGGAAAATGTGATGAGATGACATGGAGCTATGATCAATGGATTTTGACCCCCAAAAGCCCAAAAAAAGTGTCCTAAATTTTAATTTTAATAGTGCAGTCTAAAAATAGTAAGTTTCTAAAAATAATAATTTCTTGAATTTTATAATATTAGAAATCATGGAAGTTGAACCACTTCATATCCTTCAAGATTGGTGACCTTACACATCCTCCTCATACCTTCAAAATATGTATAAAAATAGATGTATCCTGAAAAGGCAATCAAACATCTCTTTTCAAAGATAGGCATATATTGTATCTACAATTTTGAGCAATAAAAAATCTCTTCTCAGAGATTAGATTATTATTTGTGTTCTTGAAATATTATTTAACCAAGAATTTTGAGTTTTGTGTCAGTGGTATCAGAGCAATTTGTCTTTAGAGTTTATGATCCTAAAGATGAGGTCAGATTACAAGCTTGGGTGGAAAATAATAAAACTAGCAGACTATCCACCTATTTGCTCCAAATGACCACAAATGAAAAATAACACCGATACATCCAATCCTTTCAAGGAAATGGTGAATGAAGCCCTCCAATAGTAGCAAGCGTAGATGCTATAAAATTTTTCCCAAATTCTCCAACAAATATCGATGGAAAATTCTAGCTCCTCATCTGTAACTCCACATATTTTTAGTGCCCCAACACCCTTTAAGGTTTATGTGAATTTTGTTATCTCTACATTTGAAGGAAAAATAAATGTTGATGTAGTAGAAAATTATTTGGATCAATTATTATCCTATTTTTCTATAAATAAATTCATTGATAAAGAGAATATCACTTTTTCTCTTTTGAAAGCATCATTGGCTATCAAAAATTGGTGGGAAGTGCACAAGAAGAGATTTAATATGGATGATATTAGCCTTAAGGTGGAACCTCCTTGGCATGATTTCATATAATCTATAAATAAATAATACTACCCCATTAGAGCATATGATGATCTATATATAGAGTGGTAACAACTTCACCAAGGTAAGAAATAGTCTGTTCAAGATTGCATTGACATTTTTCATTCTCTGTCTATGAGATTGGGCATCTAAGAAAGTGAGAAGCACAAGGTTCTCAAATATTTTGGTGGACTATAATGGTATATACAGGGGGAAATAGAACTCTTCAATTTGGAAACCCTTAATGAGGCATACAAGTTCATGGTGAAGATTGAGCAGAAGCATGGAAGAATGAATATGAAGAGTCAGCCTTCAAAATGGAAAAGTGACAAAGAAGGTTAAACACGAGGCCAAAATTAGAAGTAAAAGGAAGGGAAGACTAGAAAATAGTGTGATTACCATAAATCTGGACCTCACTCCAAAGAAGAATGTCAAGCCATCAAGTCCCTACTTTTTGAGTCAAAATTCTCAACATCTACTGCTCTACCTCATACATACCCTAAAGTTGAAGAAGATGAAGAAGAAATTGTAGATGCTAAGCCTAATGCCATTGTTGCTTCATCATAGACCCATGAGAAGAGGTTAAATGATAAGGAAATGTTATTTTACTCTAAGTTATGGGTGAAAGGTAAGCCTCTGTATTTCATTCTTAATAGTAGGAGTCAAAAGAATTTAATCTTTGCTAATATTTTGAAAATCCTAAATCTATACATGAAGCCTCACCTAAATCCATAAAATATTGGATGGTTGAGTCTAGGGAGAAACCTTTGTGTCACCTACCAATGTCTTCTCTCATATGCAATAAAACTTTTCCAAGATGAGGTCTTGTGTGATGTGATCAATCTAGATGTTTGTGATGTACTCCTTGGTCAGCCATTCATATATGATCGACATGACATATATGAATCAAGAACTCAAAGGATCACCCTCAATCTTGGAATACAATGCCACAAGGTAGCAGAGGTACCACCTTCTACATCTATCTCCCTAATTAGTGTCAAGAAATTTGTTCTCATGGTGGTCAAGTCATAGAAATATAAAAGGGCTGATGTTGCAACCCTGACTACACAAACAACACAACAATAGAATAAAATAGATACCAAGCTGAGTAATTTTATAGACTTCCATCCACAGACTAATGGTTAGATAGAAATGGTAAACAATCAAGCCCTGGATAGCTCCATAAAGCATAATCCATTCTAAGTATGCATCGTGAATCAAATCAAAACACAACTACCACACTTGAGACAAATATTGATACAATGGGGACCATTGCTTCTCAAGGAGGGAGGAATGATCTGAGAAATATTTCAGGTGACAATTTGGATGATGGTTCTATCCCAATTGGTGGCAGAACTTTTGGGAGACATTTTTTGCACCATAGCTCCGTTTGACTCTCCATTTGAACCGTTAGAAAGCTAAGAATAAGAATAACATGATGAGATGGAATGGAGCTATGCTCAATGGTTTTTGAACCCTGAAATCCCAATGTAAGTGTCTTAAATTTTAATTTTAATAGTACAGTCTAAAAATAGTAAGTTTTTAAAAATAATAATTTCTCGAATTCTATAATGTTGTAAATCATGGAAGTTAAACCACTTCACCTCCCTTGAGATTGGTGACCTTCTACATCCTCCTCCTTCTTTGAAATATATATAAAAATAGATGTATCCCAAAAATACAATTAGACTTCTCTTCCCAGAGATAGGCATATGTTCTATCTGCAATTTTGAGCAATAAAACATCTCTTCTCAGAGATAACATTATTATTTGTGTTCTTGAAATATTATTCAACCAAGACTTTCAAGTTTTGGATCAAAATTATGGACTGTAGAATATGTAATCATGATTAATCTCACCCTAATCCTCCCTATTATTTTATGTTTACTTATCATACTTACTATTTAGACATTGAGAGATTTTTTAGATCCAAAACAAGCCTTTGGATAGAGTTTGGCATCCCCATATTGATCCAAGCTCATCTAGGCCTTATCATATCATGTGTATCCATTTTCACCTCTTGTTTATATTTTTTAATTTAATTTAAGGTGTAGGCCACTGGATCTTAGTATAACCTATGACCTACCTTTGAGTCAGGCCTCTTGTTTGCATGCTATGTCATGGCTTAGGATGCAACTTATCAAGAATTGCTCATTTTCACTCGGTCTATTGCACAATGATTAGAAATAATCATTTTTTTCTTTGATTACCCATTTATAGACCTATATCAGGTCTAAACATGCATTCTTTGACTCTTTTTAGTTGATCTCTTACCTCTTATTATGATAGCTCTTCATCTCTATTGAGCTTCACTCCTTTATCTTCTTGATTTATTAGTAACTCTTCATCTCTCTTGAGATCCTCTATTACACACTACATGGTTCTTAATATCTATTGAAATTTACCCCTTATAAATCCATAAATTCACTAGCTGTTCATCCTAAATTGACTCACTTTCTACTTAGTTGTTCTTTCTCCTAATGTATTGGCTCATGTGCTATATTAGTTAGCCTTGCACCTGATTTGTGCACTTGGTTTGACCCTCACATATATTACTTGTTCCTATCTCTATTTATATTCTAAATTGGTAGAATTGGATTCAATAAAGCTCTACAATATAACTCAATCTTCATTTAATCAGTCAAACTTAGACTCTTAGTTGGCAATTTTCATGCATGTTTGATTGATCGATCTGAGGGCACTTTTCTTGCAAGTGACATCATTTTTTATTTAGTTGTAGTATTACTAATAGGATTAGAGATTATATGTTAGGATTATTTATATTTTTATAAGCATTTATCATAGGTTCTAAAACATATTCACAATCCCTTTTAAGAATGTTTTTTTTAATGAAATCATCTTTCATCTCCTAGGTTTGCATGTTTATGAATTGTTATTTCATTATGAAATTACTTATTTGTTTACAAAGTTTAGCTTTCCCTATTGAAACAAATTTTTTATTTCCTTCAAATACTTACATTATTTTTGTTAGACTAGTTAGATATACCTACTCCTTTTTGTACTTGATCATGCTAACCCTAACCTAGTTTTATAAGTCCATCTTTGACATAGTGCAAGTCAACGAGTTAGATAACTACCATAGACCTCTACTAGGTTCCTACATCCTTAAACACATTAGATATTTTCTTATTCCCACTCTTAAAAAACCTAGTGTCTTTTTTGGATTATTTGAGATATATTTTGTCACACCTAGTAGGATATTTTATAAGGTTTCATTCTAGTTCTACCATGTTTAGAGATCCCCTAGCCCATTTATCACTGTTAGCCATAAGGCTTTACTTTAATTATGTTTTGTCTATTTCTTAGATTACTTAATCTTACTTTGGTTTTGCATCCTCTTATCTGATGGTTCTTTGATAATTTTACTCTAATGTTTCATTCCTATTTGTTGTTTCACTACATCTATGGTTGGCCTTCCACCTCTAGGATGTTATTCCCACCACATTCAAGGGAATTAACCTAAGCTCACTCTTAAACAAATTGAGACCACAATAGAATGAAACAAAGCATCTAGGATCTAATAAGTAGACATTATCCATCCTAGTGACCATGACCATCTCATGTTACCCATGGAATGAGATTGACAAGTGTATAACCAATGGGCTGACTTTCATTTTTAGTAGTATGAGTTTTACCTATTTGGGGATGCTTCCCCATCTCTTCATACCAATCTGAATTCACTAAAAAGAGGTGAAGATGACCCCCTTTCATGTTTGACACTTGAAGAGATGCGTGTGATCATTGAGGATTGTCATACATGTATTCATGTAAATGTAGGGTACCAATCCTCCCATAGGAATAGATGACATGTTACCTTTAGAGACAATGGTAATACCCAATCTTGTTTGAGTGCCTAAACCAATTTCCATTTGAGTTTCGCACCTCCTTCCTAGAAGGAGACTCTATAATAGGAAATGCTATCATCCCCATTAAGAGATGTTAAAATTTTGATATAGTTCAACATCCTTGTAATGTCAAACCTTCCCATATTTATAGTCCTTAGTTTAGGGTCTTAGATGATCTCACATATTTTTACTACCATCTATAGCATAGGGATTTATGGGATGCCTATCTAGAGAATTAGTTCTATTATGTCAATCCTTGTCTTACCATTTTTATCGAACACCATGAGGATTTGGGTCACCATGAATTATGTCCTGATCATTTCATGTTTCCTCATCATCCTTGAGTGGAACAATTCCATTGAAGTGTTCATTCACCACTACTTGTTTGGGAGGACCCTTATCACATGAATCCCACACCTTGGGATCCACCTCGACATCACTTATCATATACCCAAGATCATGATGACCCATAACTAAGTATGAAACATCATGATCTCCATGAGCCCCCATATGGAGCTCATTTCTAACCAAAAATTAATCGTGCCTATGAAGATCCATATAGGAACCCTCTAACCCATTGGGTACATGCCATTCCCCTTCCCACTCCTATCCCTAAAATGACTAGGATAAATAAAAGCTAGGATGCTAGTCCTATGGAGCATATCAAAGCTTTTATGATGGAATTTATGGATTAGGAACATGATGAAGGTATGATTTTGAAGATCTTTGATCCCACCTTACGAGTTGAGGCTTTAACATAGTTATAGAATCTACCTCTAGATTCTCTATCTATTTTTCTAACTTTACTAGATGATTTATTTTAGTATTTATATATATCCATCCCATTTAACCTCAACATCCAATCACTCACTTCCATTATCCAAGCCAAAGGTGATTCAAAATTTGTGTTTATCAATAAATGACATTCATTTATCCACACATGCAGGATAAAGTTCAAAGATGATCAACTTTATAGTATGTTCATGTGAGCATTGATGTAAGAGGTTCACATTAAGGTCCTAAGCATAAGCCTAATTCTTATAATGAATATATTAAAAAGTGTATAAATATTAAAGTATTTGAGGTACATGTAGGCACAAGGTTTGTACCTACTCAAAATTTTTCCTCATCATGTGATTGTAACTAAAATGTAACTTTTGATGGCATCAGTGATTCTTCATTGGATAAGAAGGATAAAAAGGATGGCCATGAGGTGAACACTCTAAGAGGAAAAATTAAAATAAGGCCCTAAGAATAACTCAAGAGGGAAACAAATGTCATATCCTTATGATGCTAAACTCATTAACTTTCATAAGATGAAGGGTAATTCTGACAAGGAATGTGTTACCCAATAATCTGGTGCTAATACCTCATCTACTCCCTAAGACCCTCCATTTACTGAGCCCAATAGTAATTATTATGTGTTAATAGAGCCTCTCCCTAACCATGATAAGGAAAAAAAGAAGACATCCAAGGGTAAGGCTTGCCACTCTACTTCTTGCTCTTATACCACTTCTAGTTCCTCTTCCTCACTGACTTGAAAGGGAAGGCAAATAGCGATAGTAATACAATTATTGTCTCTATTGACATAAACTATACTGGTTACAAGTGTTTGATCAACACACAATTGGGTCAGATGAGCAACCCCATTGGAGATACTAATAGATCAGGTCTCACAAGTGCACCCATGGGGTAGGGAATCTCAAAGTAAGGTTTGAATTTTGACATAACATTCCTCCCTAGGATAGGTAATGTCCTTACCCTGTCATAGAAGAGTTATAGTCCCTCTCTATTTATATATCCATTTGGGATTTTATTTGATTTTGCCCTAGAAAAGGGGCCTCATCTTCAATGAACTTAGTATCTCTAGAGAGATACCACTATGGGATGACATTGACATGTTTTTCAACTCAAATATATTTTATCACCATATCTTACCTACCTTATCATTTATCCTTACTTCCTTGTCAGATCCTTCCATTTTGGTGACGAGGGCTAGATTCCCACTGTACATTGAGACCTAGATCTATGATTTACACATCAAAGGATAAACTATCTATGAGGGTGCCATATTGAATCCATGCCCTCTATAGGAAGCTTTATGAATCTCACCATAACGATGATGGTTTCAATAATGACACAGTTGGGTCAGTGGGTAACATGAATCTAAGGGTAAATTTTAGACCCAAGATTTTTAGGATTGAATTTCATGTGTTAGACCTATATCTTTCATATAACACGATCCTTGGTCATCCTTAGACCACTGACATACAATCTATTGTGTAGGAAACATTACATGTGGTTTAATTTGTGTATGATTGTAAGGTTCATATCTTGGAGGCTGACTTAGATCCCTGGTCATTATTATATACTAAGACAAAACACTTTGATGAGACTTTATCTATCTTTTTGGGAGGCCCTACTGATTCACCCAAGGTACACATATACGAATCTTATTTTCTAAATGATGAACAATTTGATATTATAGACTACTGATCAATGTTCACTTTCCTTACACATGTTGCATGCTCTTTATCAAACCCTTCCTCTTTCAAGCATCAAGGTGGATCTTTGCTCATGAAACTTATTTTGTGACATCACTATGACCATTGAGACTCTTCTCTTGTCACAAATTCTCTATGATGGCATCAAAAATGTTAATGCCTCAACTATGGAGGCATATAAAGTTTTTAATTCATATTTCAAGTGCCGTTTCATCCATGTCACAACATGTAACTTAGTGAAGGAGAGGAAATATTACAATAAGATCACGATGGTGTATTTAAAACACTTCCACCCTCTCACTCATATAGGATCATATATCTCACTCACTAACAATGCCCTTCCCCCTAGTTTTCTAACATTTTAGGTCATGACTATTGAGTTAGAGGAGTTGGATCAAACTTCCCTAACTTATATTCCTTTTGACCTCTTTCTAGGCATGTTCTACCCTCTAAAGCATAGGCCAAAGATTAGGGCTAAGTAATGGCCTACATTAAAGGTAGGCTAGAGGTGGCCTAGTAATCCATAGACCTTACTAAGACACCCTCCTTAGGCCCCCATTTGATAGACCATAACTCTTGTGATGTCTATTGCCAAACCTTTCAAGTCTCTTGGTTGTTTTGTCCTATGCACTCCTATTCAAATGCATATTAGGATATATGTATAAGATTTATGCTTCTTTTAATTAGTAGATCTATTTCTTGGTTACAACTAGTCCTCTATTGACTCCATCTTTCTCTTTTACTATAGTTTCAATAGGTGTTAAGAGTTTCTAGTTATGGTTGTTTAGGACTTTTTCTAATCTTCTCTGGATACCCTTCATCTTTCATAGGCTTCCTAACACCCCTCTTCATATCTTTCCATGGTTGGAATTGGTTTAATTCCTTTGATTATGGCTTTGTTACATTCTTTGTCATGCAACTTGCTTACCTTGCCTTGAGCCTTAATATTCCCCCTATAGCTATGTCTTGCATTTTCTACCCCCATCATGGTGCACCATTATGTGGTGATTCACATTGATGGTGATAGTTGAGGAAACCTAGGACCTTCATCCATGACTTGTACTATTGATGACCCATGGGGCCATGAGCTTGTTATAGTTGGTTTATTCCTTATCAATGAGATGAATAACACTACCAAATATCACATAATAATTGGATCCTTTACTGATGCTCGTGTGTTAGGCCTGTATTATGTGTAATTATTATCTGGCTAACTTTAGCTATATCTCAACTCACCATGGTCTGAAACATAATTAGTATTAAGTTGTTCACCATATTTGAAGTGGCACACTATTTGATATTCTTATTTGAGGAATTTTAGATCTCCCCCATCCCTTATTTGGAGAACTACTAGAGTGGATGCTCTGGTGAAAGCCATCTTGGATTTCATGGTTTGATGTCACTTTTTATCTTTTTTAATGTAGGAGTTAGAACTAGAGATGGATCATGTAGAGTTCATATTTGTACCCATTAGAGCATGCCATCGACTATTCATCTAACACTATTCCTATCAGGTGATTGCAAGTAATGTTATCTATTTTTATGTTTATTCTTTATTTATTTTTGCTATAGATTCTAGGTATATAAAACACTCCTTATTATTCTGAATGCTAATTACTTATACTTTAGGGGAATATGTAATGATGATTCTTCTTGCCATACTTCACCTTATGATTTTATGTCTGATCATCATGTTTTCCACCTAGGCTTTGAGAGACCTTTTTGATCCAAAAAAATCCTCTGGAGAGAGTTTGACATCCCCACATTGCTTTGAGCTCTTTTAGGCCTTCCTACACCTTGTCTAGTTCTTTCTGGATCTAGTTTAGACCTCATGGCACATTTGAGGCCTAGGTCACTAGTTCCTAGTAGAACCTGCTACATGCATTTGAGTTAGGCCTCTTGTTTTCTTGTTGGGCTATGACCTAAGCTATAACTATCTTAATACTACCTTTTTCTCCCTAGGATATTAAAAAAAGTCTATACATAGTCATATTTACCTTTGATACCCATTTTTATCCCTATATTAGGTCCAAACATGCCTCCTTAACCCTTATTAGTTGATCTCTTACTTCTTCTTGGTTTGATAGATCTTCATATCTCTTAAGCTTCAGTCCTTGATATTCTTGATCTCTTAACAAGTCTTCATCTCTCTTGAGTTCCTCTACTACACACTAAATAGTTATTCATTTCTCTTGAGCTTTCCCACTTGGAAATTCATATATTCACTATTTTTTCAACATATATTGACTCATTTACTACTAAGTTATTCTTTTTATTATTTTATTAGCTCATGTGTTGCATGAGTTAGCCTTACACCTAATTTGTGCACTTGATTTTCCCCTCACATATCCTACTTCTCCTTGCCTCATTCTCTCTCTTAGATTTGTAGCATTGGATTGGATAGAGATATACAATATAGCTCAATATTAATATAATCAAGATCAAATTGAGACTCTTAGTTGGTGGTTTTTTTACATGTTTGATTAAGAACAATTTGAGGGCATTTTGATTATAAAGTGACATCATTAGTTGTTTAGTTATAGTATTATTATTATTATGGTTAGAGATTACCTGATAAGGTTAGCTCTATTTTTATAAGCATTTATCATATGTTATGAAATGCATTCACACTCCCTTTTAAAAATTGCTTTCTTACTGAAATCATTTTTCATTTCCTAGGTTCACATGTTTCTTAATCATCATTTCATTCTAAAATTACTTATTTATTTACATAGTTTAGCTTTCCCTTTTAAAACATAGTATTTTTTTCCTCAAATAGTATTATTATCATTAGACCAATTAGATATACCTGATCCTTTTTGTGCTTGATCATGATAGCCCTAACCTAGTTCTATAATTCCATATTTGGCATCATGCAAGCTAAAAAACTAGATAGCTACCATAGACCTCTAGTGGCTTCCTACATCCTTTAACCCCTTAGGTATTTTCTTATTACCCGTCTAACAAACCCAAGTGGATCTTTGGATTCTTGGAACTACATAATATGCATAGGGAGAATTTTGGAGATCATTGAATAGGTTTTGCTACTGTTACTAAATATGTTTCCTATTGTTGAATTATTATGATTCCATCTTTCAGGTTCTACATTTTGTTTTTGGAAATTTACACCATCAGACATCGTACATGATTTTAGGTTCACTTACATGTTTTTTTGAGTAATTTTTTTTGGATTTGATCTTCTTTGTCTTCTTGACCAAATTCAGAAAACACTTGAAAATGAAAATGGAATAAGTAGTGGGGTTGGGTAGCCTCAAGGAAGTTAGAAATACATATCCTACATGATAGAATCAAACCCCATGTAGGAATGAAAGTGTGAGATAAAGAGATTTGTACTCTCTCCCTAAGTGTAACATAATTACATGAAATTCACTTACTCCTCTTTTGGTACAAGATGCAACTAAAACATTTGATGTAAATACTTGAGTAGAGCTTTAGCAATGAAGAGTGTGAATAAAATTGAATTCTATAATAATTATCATGGATCCCTATTATTGAAATGCTTCTATATGATTTGTAAATATAAACATACCTAGCTTGAATTAAATCCCATTAGTGCTCAAGTTGACTAAGAAACCACAAACAACAAGAAACATAGGTTAAAACATTGAAGAAGGGAGAAAGAAGGTAGAAGGGAACAAAAGAAAAAGGGGATGAATTTAACAAGTTGACAAATTTGCCTAGGGAACTTTTGGTGAGGTCATCAATTTTTTTCCAATTTAGGAAACAACATAGGAAAAACAAAAAAGATGGAGGCTTCCAAACAAAAACCAAAATAAAGAAAATAGAAAAACAAAGGAAAGAGAATAAACAAGACCACACAAAGAAGTAGAGAAAGAGGAATAAAAAGAATAAAAGTAATAATAAGATCCTAATTCAAACCAATGATCCATATTCACAAAATGAATTTAAATATTGTAGTAGGAGGGATTGTACCAAAATTAGGCATCTCCATAATTCCCCTACTTTAATGTGTGTGAGTGAGTGATTGATTGTGTCCTTCAAAGAAAGATAATTCAAAATTGAAGCACATACCTTGACTTACCTATGGAGATAAGGATAAATATTTTTTACATGCATCCATCCACACCTTTTTTTTTTGTTAAAATTCTAGTGTACTTATGAGCAATAGCCATAGACTCATAAGTAATCAATGTTGTATAATTTTTTGGTAAAATAGTAACTTTGAAAATATTTTTTTTAAAAAAAGAGCATAATAATGACTACACCTATTTGTATTCAAACCCATGCTACTACCACTTTCAAAAATAAAACACTATTATATTTTGACCAAAATGTTTTAGACAAATCCTAGACAAAACTAACACTTTTTAGGGAGTTATAAAAACATAATCCATTTTTTGATCATGGAAGTAAATATTTGAACTATTTCTAGTGTTCATAGTCTTCTCAAGTTCACTCAATCCATTTTATCAATTATTTTTTCTGAATTATGTTTGTTTAATATGAAAAATCTTCAAAAATATTTGGATATGCCTCCATTTTGACATAAGGGATTGTAAAACTTACTCTTATGATCACTAATCTCAAAAAAAAGAGTTAAAATCATAATGTGTTATAGAAGTATATAGGTAAAGCTTTGAAAATCCTTAAAAAATTCATATAATCATGTGTGTAACCATCATATAATATTATCATGTAAATCTCAAAGGTAAGATAAATAAGTAACATGCACAAGTGTAACACATAGACTAGATAATATCATGTAAAAAACCATGGAAATATATAATCTAGGGAGTTTGAGGATCATATATTGGGGAAAAGTATATGCTGCACTTAGAGGTAAGAGGATAGACATGTAGTACATCCATGTGAAACCATATATATATATATCATACAAAGTTTGATATGTAATCCTATTATGAGAATGGAGCATCATAGGGGATGGGGAAATAAAATGCCTCAATATAGAAGGTGTATGAGAGTTTCAAACTAATATGTTCATATAAAACCATGTACAATGGATAACAACATGCAATGCTTAATATGTGTGTGTATCCTACTAGGAGTATGAAATAACATAAGGGATGGAGACAAAAACATGCCCCACTATAAAAATAATAGGAGAGATGGATAAATAATATGTCCATATAAAATAATTTATTATAGATAACTTCATCCTAAGGTCTATAGGTGGGCACATTTTAAGAGTGAGGATGAGATGAATTGAGGTAACCTATGCCCCAATGTGGAGAGAGGTGATCAAATATAGAAAAATGTGCATCCTATTATGAGGATGGAACATCAAAGGGGATGAGGCAACAATATGACCCAATATAGAAGGTGTATGAGAGTTTACAAATAATATGTTCTTATAAAACCATGTACAATGGATAACATGTAATGCTTAATATGTGTGTGCATCCTACTAGGAGGCTGAAATAACATAATGAATGGAGACAAAAATATGCCCCACTGTAGAAATAATAGGAGAGATGGATAAATAATATGTCCATATAAAATCATGTATTATAGATAACTTCATCCTAAGGTCCATAGGTGGGCACATTTTGAGAGTGAGGAAGAGATGAATTAAAGTAACCTAATACCCCAATGTGGAGAGAGGTGCTCAAATATAGAAAAATATATCCATATATGTATCAAATGTGAAAGTCATTTATGTTTCAATGTGTATGCAAGGTAATGTCATATCATAATATATACCAAAGTAAAATCACTAGACACAAGGGTGTGGGAAGCCCAATATGAGATATGTATTCATAAATCTCAAGGAGAAAAATATATGTGGGTATGATGCCTCCATATGAAATGTAAAGGTGAAAATCATAGAGAGATATGTGGGTTTGTTTCCCTCAAATGGAAAGGTAAATATAAATGTCACAAATAAGGCTCACAAAATATGTGTGGGTATAATGGCACTATAAACTGATGTAATATGGAGAGGATGTCATCATTAACATAAGATATGAGAAATAAATAACTTATGAGGAAATTTAAGGGATGGTGCCCCCATAGGTAAATCCAAAAGATAATGTATAGAAAAGTCATAAATTCATGATGTTCATGTGATTATTTAGGGGTTTTCCTTTTAGTGTAGCTAGGTGGAAGGATCTTGAATGAAGTTTATCTTTAATAAAGAAGGGACATATCCACTTTGGTTTGAATTCAATTTTATGATCCGTATTCACACTTGTATTCTTTTGATTTTATTTTAGTAACAAATCACAATGTGGCATTATCTCATTTTAATATTTTTATTATAAGATTTATTTAAGTGATTTTGATAGACCCTTAAGTGTTTAAGAGCATGTATGCATGTCTCATCAATCATTTCCAATTAATGTAATTTTGTTCTCGATATTTCTCATCATTGATAACATATTTAAGGGAGAAATGTAGAGAAGGAATCTCTAGCTCAAGGGGAATAACTGTTGCCACACAATATACTAAATAACTAGGGGTATCCCCCACTGACATCCTAACACTCATACAATAAGCCCACAACATGTAGATAATTTGATTACGATATTTTTCACTATGCTTTACAATTTGATTATGATTAAGAAATATTCACATTTTTTTGTTTTTAGATTCAAATTGACCAATTCCTTTGGGGTAATAAGGATTAGATAATGTGTGTTTAATCTTATACTTATCACAAATTTATTTTTTATCTTATTTTTGAATGATGATCTATTGTGCACAATGATTGCAAAAGGGATGCTGAATCTAGAAATGATAAGTGTCATTATAAATCTATAAATTTCATCACCTATAGTTGATTATGAAGGAGTGGCCTCAACCCATTTAGTAAAATAATCAGTAGTTGTAATAATGAACTTGTGACCCTCTGATGATGCTGGATATACTTTTCCCATTAGATTAAAACCCAAAAGATAAAATGGCTTATATGAAAATGCTTTTTCTTTGAAATGGCTACCACATTATCTATCATGAACTTCTTGTAAGGAAACTTAGCTTATTTGTGTCCAATGTATGTAAGTAAATAACACAAGTCGAAGGATCTCTTAGAAATATTTTTACCAATGATAACATATAGAATAACATATACTATTAATTTTTATTTTTTTATTGAAAAAAATTCAAGAATAGTCTCATTTGATAAGAGGCTATAAACATTGGCATACCAGTGTGGAACACAAAATTCACTATCAATGGAAAATACATATATCTCATCTAATTATATTAGTGAAACAATTATTATTTTTAATACTTTAATATGTTAGGAAAACCCTATTTAGTGTTGACATAATAATTTGTATGAGATAAAATAAAATATTATTTGTGAAAATAAATCACTTAGATAATATGTGTGAGAAAGAATAAAGGGGTTAGGAAAAATATTAGGGGATAGAGATTAGAAATAAAATAAAGGGACTAATATTACCTCATATTTTATATGATATCTTATCTTTATATATGTAATAGTCTTTTACAAAATAAAACATGTTTATTTGACCAATTGAAATTTAATGTGCTATGCACATTGTTGAGCCTTTGGCTCTACCAAATAATGGCATAACATCATTATAATAATAAGTAAATCATGCTAATTTTTAATTTAAATAAGAACCAATGAAGCAACACTAGCCATAGTGTTAGTGTGGTGATTATTTATTCTAAGAATGTTGCCAATCTCAAGTCATCAAAGTTGGCAATCAAACTATGGACCAAATATGGATATGGTATGAGTTTCTCTTCAATAGTTTGATAAATAGATATGAATTGATATATGGGAATTTGAGAATGACCATAATTTTTTTGGGATTTTATATTTAAAGCATGAGTGATGTGTAAACCTATAATCAAACCTTCATATTCCATAATATTGTTGATATATTGAAAACTCAAGAATTATGATAATGACATAGTCTAACCTTAGGATGTCACTAATAAAATACTGGCTCCCAACACCTAAATCACATTTGGACCCATCAAAATACATGGTCCATGTCTTGTTCTCATTGGTACACATACAAAAAAAAAAAAAAATGTCATTCATGGGAGTAATATCTACTAAATGATTGTGATGATATGATCAATGATAAGTAGCCATTTCCTTGATTTATATTGTATAGAATTAATATCAAACTCCATGAGTATTATGACCTACTTAGCTATGAATTTGGATAGGTAAAACTAAGACATAATGTACCTAAAAAGATCAATATTTGTAATATCATGAGTCTTGGTATTTGAAATATAACGTTTTACTTTTTTAAGTAATGAACACAATAACTAAGATTTTTTTTTTCTATTGGGTTATATATTTGTTCATAATCAACTAATGTACAAATGATGTAATAAATATGTATAGTAATAAGGGCCTATTAGGAATACGTGGCATCAGACTGGTGGGTTGGCTATTTTTTTTTCTAAAATTTTATCAAAATCCCTTTGAAATTGTTCATCCCATTAAAAGTTTTTGACTTCACATAATAATTTATAATATGGTTTAATTTTGTCTACCAACTAAGCTATAAACCATCAAATGGCATGAATTTTAGCTTGCAAACTTCAAAGTTATTTTAATCCTCTAGGTGAAGGCATGCCAATTATGGATTTAAATTTTTTAGGATCAACCTTGATACCAAATTAGAAGATAATAAAACCAAATAACTTTCTAGATGTGACACCAAAGACAAATTTCTTAGGATTTAATCAAACATATTTTCATAATTGTTCAAATATTTTTTGTAAGAATATGGAATAGTATTTACATTTGGTTGATTAAAAAAAAAAATTCATTGACATAATATTCAATTATGTCATGAATATAATCATGAAACATGTGTGTCATAACCCTTTGATAAGTAACACCAACTTTTTATAGTCTGAAGGGCATGAACACATAACATAATGTACTACATGAGGTAGTGCAAGGATACAGTCTAGGTGAGGGGCCAAACAAATGAAAACAAATTCATAACATGCTAAATAAACTTTATCTATTATTTTTTAACCTGATTTGTGTTAGCCAACCCATCTTGGTCTCCATTTTCTTGACAGTTGAAATTTATGTCTTTTAATGTTTTTAAAAAACTAGTGAGCTTGTAAATTATATTAAACTCAAAATATATTAGAAAAATAGAGGATATAGTGGGTATGGGTAATCAAAACAAATATCTAATCATATTATAACACTTCTCAACATTAAACATACCTAAAACAAAACTTGGACTATTGTTTTGGGTGAAATACAAATTTTAGGCCTTCTTAAGACATGCACACATATACATAAAACACCACAAAAATCCATGAGATGAATTTAGACTTATCATTACATAATTTTTAGTACATAAATAATTAAAAATCACCCATTACATTCTCAAAAACACTTATATTGAGCTATAATAGTCCCAAGATGCTTTTAGGAATTTCAACAAACACTTACATAGAATTTGATGACCCATATGCATGAAAAAAATACATCAAAAATATATATTTATATTTTGGAATGGATGAACCAAATGCTATTGCCTACACATTCCCAAAAACACCTCTTTTCCTCTTGTTTTTCACTCATTTTCTAGAGTTTCTTGTTGTTTTCCCAAAATTATTCTTTATTACATTTTTATAGCAGCCGTTGGTGCCCATTAGACACTTATAATCATGAAATATGAGGAATAATCATTAAGAAATTTCATTGGATTATTTTTGGGATATGTTTAAAATATTTAATTGTGTTTGGAACTCACAATATGCTTTATCTTATTCAGAATGAATTTTGCAACACCATCTCCATACAAACCCACACAATCCATATTTTTTTCACTAAGGTGATAAAGGACTTCCAACCATCATTTTGTGTATGCCCAGTGTTTGAAAAAATTATAGTAAGATTAAATGATTCTAAAATTTGAAATTAATGTTTTTTGATGATGCAAGATTGCCCGTTCACCTTGGTACTCTTGCATCATGAAAGTAGTCTTATACTGATTGATAGGGATGATCTTAATTTGATTACAACCAAAAACTCATCCATAAAGGACAATATTTCATACTTAGTTGTGGAATCAAGAATTATATCAATATTGGGTAGAGGAAAGTGAACCTTGGGATAAGCCTTGTGTTTCTATCGCTAATTCGCTTTTCAGATTTAAGAGAAAGAAGAAACTAAAAAAGTAATGGATAAGGCTTGTGAAGTACCTGGATAAAGATCACGCACCGTAATCCAGATGCTTGTGAGCACTTCTCTTTGGCTGTGGAGGAATGACACCTGCAAGAAAAAAAAAGGAAACTTGGACAAGAAAATGTTAGATGGATAGGTGGTGGGTTGCCAAGCGAAAGCTTGTTCCCAGAAGTATGAGAACTTCCTTAAGGGAGGTCAACCCACTATTTTAATAAAAGATAAGTGACTGATAAAAAGGCAGAATGCTAAAATAGACTGAAATGATAGCAAAATGAAAGAGAAAAGGAAGCAAAGGCTTACCTGGAAGAAGCTGTCGGCCTGGTTGCAGTCGCCGGCGTCGGTGGTCCTACCGGCGTCGATTATCTAAGGTGCCGACGTCGGCTATGTTGCCGACGTCGGTCGGGGTAATGGCCGGCGTCGGTCGGGGCAATAGGCAGGGTCAGGTCGAGTCTAGACAGAGTCTGGTCTGGGCTTGGTCTGTGGACGGGTCAGTGGATGGGTCTGAGTCTGATGGACGGGTCTGTGGATGGGTCAGTGGACGGGTCTGAGTCTGATGGACGGGTCTGTGGATGGTCTTAGGCAGAGGTGCAAAAGAGTCAAATGGGTAGAAGGGTAGAGGAGGACAATCAAGGAAATAGGAATCTGGGGCTGCCTGGCTTGGTTAGCAGTCTGGGTTGGGGAAAAGAAGAGCTGAATCTAGTTTGAAAGCAGATAACTAGAAAGCATGAAGAAAACAAATAGAGTACTTACCTGTGCCCTGCTGAAGAAGGTGTTGATCTTGTTGCTGGTGATGTCAGATGTGAAGCCTGTTGCTGATGAAGAATCCCTGTTGTTCACTTGCAGAAGCTTGCTGTGTACCTGAGGGAGAGAGTCAGATTGATTGGGAGAGAGGTCAAGTGAAAGGACTGATACAAGGGTCTGATACGAAGGTTCAAGAGTCGGGATGCCAGGGAGAAACGCAGAGATGCGAAGAAGAGCCAAGCGAAGAATAGATAGGCCAGATAACGGTGAAGAAAAAAATGTTATGAAGGGTGCCGACGCCGGCAATATCGCCGACGTCGGTGGCTAAAACGCCGGAAAAAGGCTAAAATTAGCCTTCTATCCATTTTCCAGCGGCCAGGTCAAATGAATGCGAAGATGAAACGGTCGACGGAGGTTAAATGGGTGAGTGAAGAGATTGGAATGGGAGTCTAAGGCATTAAATGGCCATGTGGAGAATAAAGGGGATCCAAGGAGGGTATCCTAGGGTGGTGAGGTGGCAAGGAGAGGGAAAAAAATGGACTTATTAATTAAAAATAGATGATTATTTTCAATTAATAAGACCTAGGTAGGCTAGGGATAGTCGAGGTGGCAAAGGACCAAGGGGAGAGAGGAAGACCAAGGGTTAGACACTTTTTAGGTGTCTACATTTGCCCCTTTTTGTCTTGTTGGTTGTTCTGGATGAACTGCAAGACAAAAACAGGGAGTGGTTGCCCCAGGTGAAGGATGATGGATTGCCCCGAAGTATGGATGAGGTATTCCCCCTCAAAGCGGGAGTCGAGGGAAGGGAACCTGATGTCGGGTGCTGATTTGACAAAAGGTGGATGAGAAAGATGAGAAGTGAGTGAAAACGCTGCAAAAGTCATGATTACGCGTATACCACGTCACGAGATAGGTAGGTCAAATTGTCGCATGTCGAGGGTCAAGGAGTGCCAAAATTGAAGTAACCGGGCCCCAACATTTAGTCGTCTACTGATCGGGTCACTCAATCTAAGCTGAAGCTCCAAATGGTCATCGTGTTCTAGGTATCCCAGGCTCAGGAAGTGATCCCAAAAAACACGAAAAATCCACAAGTAGTAGGGATCAACCGGCTTGCGATCCTATACTTGCAAAGGGTCAAAAAGGTCTGCGGACAATTCTGCTAACCAGCCGTGAGGTAGCATAAAGGCAAAAAAACAACCAAGGCAAACGCTGGCTTGAAAGTAGTCAAGGTCAAAGGAGATACGCATGATCTTCAATGGTCATTGGTCAAGGGGATGGATGGACGAAAGGACGTGGCCGAGCTAACCCCAGAAGACCCCATGTCAACTGAGTGCTGCCTACATAGCCCCTGTGTGAAGGGCCTCAGGCCGATGTAGTTCTCCCTGAAAGGGAGGAAGGGTCAGAGGGATTGATTGGTCTTGGTCAAAGTCGATGATTGGTCTTGGTCAAAGTTGACGGAGTTGGGCGTGATAAGAGTCAAAGAAGAGAAGGTTTGTCCATCATAGAGATGAACAAACGGGGGTGGTCGAGCTAACCTCAGAGGATGTGGTATCTGAGTGCTGCCTACATAGCCCTGGTCATAGGGCCTTAGACCAATGTAGTTCGGACTGCGAGGGTCAAAATGGTCAATGATGAGTTTGGTCGAGTGTCGAAAGGATGAGGGTAAGATGATGCTACAGCCTTTTCCAAATGGTGTATTCTGTAACATTGGTCGAGAGTCTTTCATCCCTAGCAAGTTTCTATAGTCGTGATGGATGTATGCTAAAAATGAATGGAGGTCTATGTATGCTTCAACAAGTATTGGTTTATGCTTAACATAAATTGGGTCTGGTCGATAGTTTCCATGTGTATTGGTGTCCATAGAAACTATGTGAAATGGACGAGGATGATGTCTGATGCCTTGAGGATGACAAATGGCTTGGTTTGAGATGAGTCGACAATTGATGTGACCAAAGTGTAGAGAAAAGATGAAAGGCAAATTGCTCTTTCATTGACAAGGACCAGAAAGGAAGCATAGATAGGGGTTATTAGAACCAAAGCCCCGTTCATGCATTACGTCGTTGACCAGTGTGGTGTAAGGGGGTAATCGAATCTCTTTGACATTAAAGTGAGCTTGAAGTCCCCTAAGCAGGTGATAGGAGGAGGATAGGGTAACCCAGTTTAAGAGCAGGAATAACCGTGCCCCTTTTTATAGGAGACCCTGAGACAGCTACAAGCCAAGTCCGTGACTCATTTTCATTTTTTTTTTTGGTGCAGGCTGATCGATGCGGGAAGCCTACGTAGAGATGTCTTTTAATGTAGTGGTCATGTTGCGAAGCTGATCGATGCGAGAAGCTTCTAAGAAAAGTTTCTGTTTGTAGCGGGATTTAGTCATAGCCATCCTTCGAGGGAGTGGTCTATATTTTTGCTTAATAATGTTTGAATAGCTGTCCTTCGAGGGATCAGTCTATTAGCTACAGCAATGATAGTACAACTGTCCTTCGAGGGATCAGTCTGTCTTTTTGATTTGATTTGATTTTGTGACCTTGGATATGTTTTGACATCTTGATTTGTATTTTTATAGAAATGTGAGTCATGGACAAGACTGTAGAAGTTCAAGGACTCCCTTTTATTAGGACAAAGCATCCATGCATCATAAAAGGGTTGTAGAGGACTTGTTAAAGGGGGATAGGGTTGAAAGGGATGAGGATTAAGAGGACGAGGATTGCTCAAGGGACGAGCTCAAGTTACGTGTCAAGTAAGCGAGTACTTGACTAACAGAAGAAAGGTCGAAGATGCAAGACATAAAAAGGGGTTTAAGGTCTAATAAGACCCTGGGCCATGCTTGTATGTTAAGGTCCGAGTCAATTAGGAGCAAACTTGCCCCAGTTTGCCTCTTTCCAGATTGGTCAGGTGTTGATTGATGGATGTGAAGTTGGTTGACATTGTCGTTGGTTGGTTGAAAAAGGTTGAATGTTTGGTCGAGCGGTCTGGTTGATTGATATTTGGTTGAAGTTTGGTTGAGACTGGTCGAATAATTGGTCGGGGGTTAGGTCGATGGACACTGGGTCGAGGTTTAAGATTAAATGAGTGATTGATATGTGGTAGGGACTGGGTTGAAGAGTTGGTCAAGGTTTGGATGAAGGATGAATTCCCCCAGCGGATAGGGAGAATGTTTGAAAGATTGGTTAAGGTCGGTTGAGGTTTAGTGGTCAGATGGATGGTGTTAATGTCAAATAAGGGGGTCAAAGGTGGCAAAGGGACCACAGTCTGGCGTGGAGATCCCGATTTTAGTGATGAGGTTGGAGAGGCATGAGTCGGGGTTGATGTTTTGTCGAAGAGGTGGTCAAGAGGATCCTTGATGAGAAGGGAATCCTTTTTCCGGTGTTGACGAATGACAGCTTTGAGAGTGCAACAACGCTCAGTGTCATGTCCTGAAATGTGATGATAGTGGCAAAACGTAGAGTTGTCGAACCAAGATGGCCTTGATCTGAGAGTTGATGAGTGAGGCGGTGTTGAAGGTTTGTTGATGACGTGGTCGAGAAGAAGGGTGTCATTCCCAAGACATTGGCGAATGGCGACCTTGAGGGCATGACAATGCTCCGTGTCGTGTCCAGGCGTGCGATGATACGCACAAATGCGAGTGTCATCAAACCATGGTGGTTTTGGTCTGAGAGAGTGATATGGTCTAAGAGGCGGGAGATCGAGACGGGAGGACTGCAACAAGTGCCGTAAGAGCAAGGCATATGAACCTGCTAACGGGTCGGGATGTTTTATTGCAGTGAGGATTGGTGACGTTGGTTTGGGAGGCGAAGGAGGCATAGGTCGAGGGTTTGGATGAGATGTATGTCTGACGGGATGAGGGAGTAATAGAGGCGATGTGCCTCTGTGAAAAATGGGAGTGGGAAGCACTCCTATTAAAGTGGATGGATGTGGGCTCAAGATAGAGGGCAATGACGAAGGTGGGGGAGGAATCCTCCGATGTGGTCTAGTAGTCTTCGTGTGTTTGGGTCGAGGGCCACCGTTGTCTGAGGTGAGGTTAGATATAGGTTTGGGTTTGGACGTGGACGGAGGTGCACGAGATATAGCAATCTCAGGCAAAGGGCAAGAGGAAACCGTGACTGGGTCTTCCTTGGTTGAAATGGGTGGAGAGACTGGTTCTTCTCTTGGTGGAGAAGAAATAAGAGAGGGTGGCTCCTCAAGTGGGTAGAGGGCATGGATGATCGTGCCTTCTACTTGTAGTTGAGGAGTAGGCAAGGTAGGGTCTTCGGATGGAGGTGGGCTTAATGGCGTTGATGTGGTCAAAGCATCCTCCAATACAAGAGAGGTAGATAGAGGACTAGTAGGAGAAGAAGGTTCTTCATCCTTTAATGGAAGAGGTTGGTCAAGGACAGGAGGCAAGATAGTGCTAATCGTGTGAATGTCATGGTCTTGAGGGTCATTGGTCGAAGTCTGGATGTTGTTTTGAGCAGGCGGATGATTAGGGAATGGTTGTTTGAAAATGTCGATATGTTGGTTAGGTGGGGCGTTCGGGTTATCTAAAATAAGATCCCCCTTGTCGAGCATGTCTTGGACGATGTTTTTGAAGGTTCGGTAGTTGTCGATGTCATGGCCTTGGACGCGATGAAAGGGACAGAAGTCGGCCTCCCTATACCATGTAGGGATGGCTTTTGAAGGGTCAAATTGAGGTGGTCGGATTGGAGGGAGATTGAGGACCCCCTGCTTGAGTAGTTTTTCCAAAACGGAAGCGTATGGTTCTCCAAGTGGAGTGTAAGAATGCTGAATGTACCGTTGTTGGAATTGTTTGGTGATGCTTGGAGATGTCGAAGGTTGAGAGTAATTCGTTGTTGTCGAGGATGGTGATCTAACGACCACAGTATTGGCCACTCCTTTAGATTTGGAATTGGCAGAAGAAGAAGGTCTGGAAGAAGAATGGCCATTGGTAGATTTTGCATTGGTATTACGCAATTTGACCTTATCTTCTTCAAGGGCGCAGAGTTCGAGCTTTCGAGCCATGATGAAAGCTTCGTCAAAAGTACGGAATGTCTGAATCTACAAGGTAGAAGAGATGTGTCTGGCACATGCTCGAGAGAAGAGCTCGATGAGCTCAGGTTGAGGCAAAGAGAAGGAGAGCTGGTTGATCAGACCTCTCCAACGAGCGACAAAATCGACAATTGATTCGTCATCAAATTTCCTGATGGAGTAAAGGTCTGTGATTGAGACTTGTTTGGTAATGTTGATTGAGAAATGGTCAAGAAATAGTTGGGCGAGTTGGATGAATGAAAAGATAGAGTGTCTAGCAAGAGAACTATACCAGTCAAGGGCAGGGCCAGAAAGGGACATAGGGAACGTGCGTAAAAGTAACGCATCATCATGGGCAATAAGATAACAGGCATGTCTAAATGCCCGTAGATGTTGTTGTGGGTCTTCCTTACTCTGAAAGCGAGTGAATTTAGGAAGCTCCCAATGGTTAGGGTATGGTCGAATGGGGACGGAAGGATGGATGGGCTCATTGCAAATTTGCTCATATGACAAAGTATTGCTTGAACCGGAAATGGAGGCTTCGAGAATGGACATTTTATCCATCAGCATCTTGATAAGATTTGCTGACGGATTGGCGGGTTGAGCACCTCCTAGGTTGTAAGGAGCTTGGAAGAGGCTAGAGGAGGCGTGCGACATAGTCGGTTGTACAATGTACGTATGACTAGTCGCAGGGGCGGAAGTGGAGGCTAGAGGTGGTTGCGTTACGAAGGTCAAAGGTATAGGTTGACTGGGCACCGCCAAAGGTGGTTGAATGGCGGCACTGGTAGAAAGATAGGTTGGCACGCCTACATTTGTGGGCGCAAGAGTATGAGGGGTCGAGACAATCAAGTTCTGATATGATGTAGAACTTGGTTGAATTACAGGTGGTTGAGGGGGTAACGAAACCCTGGTGGAGGTTGGTCTAAAAATAGACGGGGAGGCCAAAATTTGCGTATCAGCCATGGTTGGGTTAATAGTTGAGGTGAAAGGCTGAGTCATAAAGGGTTGGGTGGCGAATGGTGTGGATGTCGTCGCCATGTCACCCGAAAGGTCTCGCGTTGGGTTTCTCGAGAGATAGTTTTGGAGGGCTACGGCATTGAGGTCCAAGATCTCTCAAAATCTTGGTCCCCTTCAGGGATGATGGGAATTTGAGTCGGGGTCAAGGTCAGGGTCGATCCTGTAGGAGTTCTTTCAGTCTCCGAGTGGAACTCTATGATAGGACTTGTTAGGGACGGGATAGACGGAAGCGGTTGTTAGCTAAAGTGGTTAAGAAGAGAGTCCTGGTTCCAGAAACTGTGTTCTTGCAGTCTCAGAAAACCAGAATGTGATTTTTGACAGAGAATGGACAGGTTTTAGGCTGCTGGTTTTGAAGAAAAAAAGACAGTGACAGAGACCGACGTCGGTTGAAAAACTGATGTCGGTAAGAAATGTGGCCGACGTCGGTGAGATAACCGATGCCGGTAATAGATGAAGCCGACGTTGGTATCAGAACCGATGCCGGTGACAGGGGAAAGCCAACGTCGGTGGCAGAACCGATGTCGGTGACTGTGTTTTTCAGAGAACCAAAAGATTCTTGGAAAACAATGAAGAAAGCGTCCTCACTCACTCAAACAAACAGATGAGAAGAGGAAAACAGAGAGAGACAGACAAGCCTAAGCGATAAATCCTAGGAATTAACTTTAGAATTTGTGGCTTATGCCTTAGATGAATGTTTGGGGAGATGGGCTAAAAAAATGGGTCCTAGAAGAAGGCGATCTAAAGATGGTTTCAGGTGTTGTTTTAGGTGCTCAAAGTCTGTGTTAGGGTCTGGTACGTGGCCTGGTGCTAAGGAGCAAGCTCCCCTCACTTCACAATTCCAGTGGTTAGCTGGTCTTGCTTAGCCAAGATATACCTCGCCTAGAGTTTATCCTTCGCCAGAGAACGGAGTGGGCTTCCCCCTTGGTGATGAAATCCAAGTAGGGTCACCGGGACGGGTAAGGTATTTGCTGGGGGATGAAATCCCAGTCGGGCCTTGTCTCAAGTAAGTTTTATGTTTGTTTTAGTGCATGTGGTCTGGTAGTGTAACATCAAGTGTCTACGATTTATTCAATATGCGGATTAAGTTACTAGATGTGGACTAATGCAAGCACAAGCAGAAATGAAAGTGCAATACGTTTTAATACCCAAGTTGAAATGTGATGTTTGTTATGAAGACAAGTTTGAGAAAGGGTTGAGAGTATGATGTTTAGACTAGTCTAGAATGCAAGGAAGAAAGATTCGTTTTAGTCCTGCTTATAGTGTCATTGAGAAGAAAAAAAGGAGGAGAAAAGGTAAGAACCTAATGCTCCTAAATGAATGAAGAAGAAAAGGAACCCAGGAGGAACCTAGGGTCCCACCGGGCGTGCCAGAGATGTTTCTATCGCTAATTCGCTTTTCAGATTTAAGAGAAAGAAGAAACTAAAAAAGTAATGGACAAGGCTTGTGAAGTACCTGGATAAAGATCGCGCACCGTAATCCAGACGCTTGTGAGCACTCCTCTTTGGCTGTGGAGGAATGACACCTGCAAGAAAAAAAAAGGAAACTTGGACAAGAAAATGTTAGATGGATAGGCGGTGGGTTGCCAAGCGAAAGCTTGTTCCCAGAAGTATGAGAACTTCCTTAAGGGAGGTCAACCCACTATTTTAATAAAAGATAAGTGACTGATAAAAAGGCAGAATGCTAAAATAGACTGAAATGATAGCAAAATGAAAGAGAAAAGGAAGCAAAGGCTTACCTGGAAGAAGCTGTCGGCCTGGTTGCAGTCGCCGGCGTTGGTGGTCCTACTGGCGTCGGTTGTCTAAGGTGCCGACGTCGGCTATGTTGCCGACGTCGGTCGGGGTAATGGCCGACGTCGGTCGGGGCAATAGGTAGGGTCAGGTCGAGTCTAGACAGAGTTTGGTCTGGGCTTGGTCTGTGGATGGGTCAGTGGACGGGTCTGAGTCTGATGGACGGGTCTGTGGACGGGTCTGAGTCTGATGGACGGGTCTGTGGATGGTCTTAGGTAGAGGTGCAAAAGAGTCAAATGGGCAGAAGGGTAGAGGAGGACAATCAAGGAGATAGGAATCCAGGGCTGCCTGGCTTGGTTAGCAGTCTAGGTTGGGGAAAAGAAGAGCTGAATCTAGTTTGAAAGCAGATAACTAGAAAGCATGAAGAAAACAAACAGAGTACTTACCTGTGCCCTGCTGAAGAAGGTGTTGATCTTGTTGCTGGTGATGTCAGATGTGAAGCCTATTGCTGATGAAGAATCCCTGTTGTTCACTTGCAGAAGCTTGCTGTGTACCTGAGGGAGAGAGTCAGATTGATTGGGAGAGAGGTCAAGTGAAAGGACTGATACAAGGGTCTGATACGAAGGTTCAAGAGTCGGGATGCCAGGGAGAAACGCAGAGATGCGAAGAAGAGCCAAGCGAAGAATAGATAGGCCAGATAACGGTGAAGAAAAAAATGTTATGAAGGGTGCCGACGCCAGCAATATCGCCGACGTCGGCCGAAGGCTGACCGACGTCGGCGGCTAAAACGCCGAAAAAAGGCTAAAATTAGCCTTCTATCCATTTTCCAGCGGCCAGGTCAAATGAATGCGAAGATGAAACGGTCGACGGAGGTTAAATGGGTGAGTGAAGAGATTGGAATGGGAGTCTAAGGCATTAAATGGCCATGTGGAGAATAAAGGGGATCCAAGGAGGGTATCCTAGGGTGGCGAGGTGGCAAGGAGAGGGAAAAAAATGGACTTATTAATTAAAAATAGATGATTATTTTCAATTAATAAGACCTAGGTAGGTTAGGGATAGTCGAGGTGGCAAAGGACCAAGGGGAGAGAGGAAGACCAAGGGTTAGACACTTTTTAGGTGTCTACACCTTGTTAAAATCTCTAAAGTCTTTGTAGATGTGTATGTATCCATTAGGTTTTAAAACTTAGATGGTATTAGACATCCAAGGTGGATAATCAATGGATTGGATAAATGTATAATAGCTATTGCATCTTATATTTAACCTATAAATAAAATTTAGGATGCATGTTTTATTAATTGGTTTAACATCTAGATTGACTACTAGATTATGAATCACAATGGATAGATCCATATCGAACATATTAAAATAAACCCAAATGAATAATTATAGATTTGTTCAAAAAAATTATTTTATAAGATTTTTATATTCTTCTGGTGTTAATGATATGTTAAACAATAAAAATTTAAGACCTTATTTAGTGTCATAGTTAAAATCACTTACATCTTTGTTAAGTAATGTAAATAAATCCTCAATGTATAGTGTAGTAGGTAAGGAATCATGACCATTGAAAGATGTAACCTCTTCGATAGGAGAAGTCTTTAAATAAAAAACGTAAGCAAGATGACTAAGTTTATGAGGGAATCTTACTTTATGATTAAAAGATGGTAAATCAACATAATATCCCACATTTTTAAAAAGAGTTTCATTGTTATAAAAATTATCAAGTGTAAGTACCTCAGGTGAGGCATCTTCGTCAATCAACTCAAGATGTACAAGTATAAATATGTAACATGATAAAACTAATTTTGATGTGATGTGATAGAATTTTAAAAGTGAGTTTATGAAGAGTTGTTATTTCAAGCACCATGCTGATTGTAAGCCTTAACATTTATACCATATTTTTGGAAATATTTCTCTTTAACTATTGTTATTTATAATTTTTACACCATATTTAAAGAGATTTGAAGGCTCATAAATGTTTAGAAACATGATTCTTTATCAATATAAATCATTCATTTAATTTAATATTAGAGTACATATATATATAAGAGTTACTCTATAACTCCACTCCTAAATTATAGGTTAGTTGTTTTAACAACTAACAACCTAAAAACTCCCCCTTTCCTATACTAGTGTGTGGTTAAAACAACACACTAATAATACAAGCTAATTTAGGTGTACATTAACACCTTTATTTTCTCTAAATAATAATATATTTCTAACTTATATTTATTTTATAACATTTAATATGTTCACATTAAATAATACCAACATTCCCTCCTTTAGTGTGAACATGGAAGTAAACAGACCCTCCCAAAATTTGGATTCAGAGACATCGGGTTCATATGATAATGTGCCCAATACATTGATTTGAAGAGTTTATTACAAAAAGAGCATCATACACGATTTATTAAAAAAAATACTTTGAATGTTTATTTGAAGGCTTACAACTAAAAATCGATAATACACTCATAATAATCAAATGACAAATGACTAGAGAAAATGATGCAAAAAAAATGACAATTGATAATTGTCGATAAATAAGACTAAACTTGATGTTATGGACTTAAAAAGGACAAGAGGAACTATTACTAAATCAATAGACTTAAATGACCCACACTATTATTGACAAAAAATTGACATAAAAAACTAAATACAATGACAAAAAAATTAAAAAAAACCTATAAATAATTTTATAATCTAAACTAAAATAAAAGATTTAATTAATAAACTAAAGATTAGAAAATTAAAATTGAAAAGTAAATATAAATTTAAACATAACATGTATAAATTAAAAAATATAAACACAAAACACATTTATAAAATTAATTTATAAAAACTTAAACTAATATCTAAAACTTTAAAATTAAAAAAACAAAACAAACAAAAATTAAAGACCTAATACCATGAAATTTATTATAATAAAACTAACAAAACAAAAACAAAAACAAAAACAAAAACAAAAACAAAAACAAAAACAAAAACAAAAACAAAAACACAAAACACAAAACAAAACAAAAAAATCAAGAAACCAAAAATTTATAAAACAATACCATATTATTGAAAAACCACAGATTTAAGACTTGATACTTATAAACAAAACATAACCTCAAATTAAAAAACAAACTTTATTTTTCACCATCATTGAGAGAGAAGGTGAGCTAGAAGTTGTAGTAACCATTCAAATGTCTGTAGAATGTGTTGAGTTCAAACATAGGGGTTCGAATATGATTAGGAAATGGTCACATTGCCTTTTTCCATTGAGTTTAAGTGAGGAGTTCCATATTCATTGAGCCAAATAAACAAATTTAAGGGTGCAAGAGCCATCAAATTACCAATATGACATTAGGAAACCTTGAAATGTCTATTTTCATCCTCAAAAAACTTTATTAATATGTATAATTTCTTTAAAATATTTTTGGGTTTTACTCTATTATTATTTAAATTTCCATATCAATTTGAATCATCAAATTTCATCAAGAAACAAAAAAGATATGGTCATTTTTGTGAGGCTATTTCAAACTATATTTCTATATTTTTTTAACAAATCCTCCTTGAATGCCTCAGATTCTTACAAAATTTTATAAGTAGAGTTGCATCTAAGAATACCTGAGATTACACTAAAATTTTGAATATTTTTTTGACACTCTTTTTCTTCTTCTAAAACTCTTGTCTTTTCTTCTTCCTCAAATCTAAAACATAATAAAAATTTACATAAAAATAGAAAGTTACAATATGTATTTATTTTATTTTTTCAATGTTTTTGGTATGTAGATAGTGAAAAAGGTGAATGAAAATTGTGGATAGATTTGAATAAGATGGAATAGAGAGGATGCAAGTGGATGATGAATGAAAATGAATTTTCATGTGGTATGCATAAAAAGTTATTATCAGTGTGCAAGCAAGGGTGATTGAACAGGCAAGAGTTGTTGCACGTGGTCTTCACTACAACACCAGTCAATAATCTAGTTTGATGCAATAATAAAAATGAATGGAGGGTACATATTCTAAAAAAAACTTGATCTGATACCAAATATAGTTTTAAACCATATTCAAAGAGAGTCGAAGGCTCATAAATGTACAAAAGCATGATTATTTTTCAATCTCAATTATTTAATTAATTTAATATAAGATTACATATATATAGGAGTTAATCTATAACTCCACTCCTCAATTATAAGTTATTTATTATATTAATGCATGGCTGAAACAACACATTAATAATACAAGATAATGTAAATGTATATTAACACATATATTTTATCTCGACAATAATATATTTATAACTTATATTTATTTTCTAACATATAATATTTTCACACTAAATAATCCCAACATTCCTATAGTATATCCAAGATCTAGTTTAAATTGGCAAGGAATGGAGACTAATGGATCAATACTACCTTGTTCATGTTCACAAGTTTAGCCTTTCCTATATTTAAAAAAATTAATTTTAGGTGGAGCACTAGATTGGGTAGGTGGATTTTTAAGAAGACAAGTATCGATCATATTTTTGTTATCCTTATCTATGAGTAGTGTGTTATTAAGCATGAAGGAAGGGAAAGGTTATTCATAATCTTGAAAATTAGAATATAATTGGCTAATACCAATTGTATTCACATCTTCTCGATATTCTCCAAGACCATATGATTTAAAATTATACATGCTACATAAATTATTTATCTTGTCCTTTTGTGCCTCTTCATTGACTAAAGCTTTAAAAGAAAGTTTTTCAAATTTTGGTTGTGGAAGATAGAGTAAGAGATTGGCTCCATTTTATAAAGGGTCAAGACATATTCTAATGTTTTTTTTTGGTGGGATGGGAGTTGGTCTGCTAAGAAAACATATTTTTTTCTTAGATTCAACATGGGAAAGTTACTAATTTTTGATTGATGGTGCAGGTGATTACATTTATGGTTATTTTAATATTTTTTGTAATTTTTTTTATATAAATGAAAGGGGTGAGGGAACCATATTTTACTAATAGAAAAGATAATCCTCGATAAATAATCATCTACATAATTAGGTTTGTAATAATTATCTTTATTATCATTTTGAGTATGATTATCATCATTAGTATTATTGGGTTCATCTAATCATATGTATGTAATCAATTTGTAGGAATAAAATATTGAGGTGTTATGATATTTGGTTGAGGTATGTTGAGATGTGGGTGTAGACACAAAAAATATACACACTACAATTCTAAATGTCAAAAACTCCCCTAGACCACTTAGGACCCCTCTTGAGACCAATTTCACCCCTTGACATGCTAATCAGGCCCAACTGCAGTCAGTTTACCCAACTAGCTTAACCTAGATTTTACCCACCTTTTTACCTTCACCCTCAATCATTGATGGTTAGGATGACCACCTATGGTCACCTTGACCATCGATGGTCAGGGTGTACCTTCTTAACCAAAAGCATGCAAACCACTTGCTTTGCTTTTCTAAATATAAGTTGTCTAAATCTTGTTGTGAGTCATTACATGGACAATTTATAATTAGACAACCTAGTTGAACCTTCACTTCGACCTCTTGATTATTTTTATAAGAAGAGAGGAACGTGAAGGTGAAATCCATCTACAATTTTTATCAAGAGCTTATACATCTAGGAGTTTATTTTTTTAGGTCAAATTGCCTTCTAGCAGTCTAGTAATCTAGCAATCATATGAGAGAGTCAATTTGCCACTACCTCTCCACCAAGCCTTTAGGTATCCTTAATCTTCCAAAATTGAGATAGATTCTACCAACAGACCAACTACATTAACCATCCACCCAATCAACTTCTGGTAAGATAAGTACTTTATTCCCAACATTCATTTACTTTATTTCCATTTCACAATCAACCCAAGCTTTACCCACCTCTCAAAATCCATCTTTTGGATCTTGTCTATCAACCAAAATCACCAACCTAGATCCTCACATAGTAACCATCAATGGTCACCTTAACTACCGATGATCACCTTAACCACTGATAGTTAGCCGAACCATTGGTGGTCACTATGGCACCAAAAAATAACAAGCTAATTTAACCTATGTACACCCAATCAAACCTAATTTTATACATTCATGCCTATCCACAGACCCCTTTTTGATTTTTTGAAGCATACCCCAACCCTCTAGCACTAGTATTAATTAGTTCATCACTAATTTAATCATTTATAGTCTATTTTCTTAGTAATCATTATTATATTCAATTTATGTATCATTTGATTCATTGATGCAAGTACCTTCTTTTCTATTTATAAGCTTAATTATTTAAAACATGTGGATTGATATCCCCTAAAGAAGATCTCACTTCCAGGATATAGCTATCTCTAGGAAATCCATCTAATTATTTGTCTAACAAACAAGTTTGCTTTAGTGTTTTTTTATTTGCAGGTCATCCTCCCAAGCCAAAGAGATCTTAATAAATCTTCTGATTTTAATGCACACATAATCAATTAGGTTTTTCAACCATACCCATATTGAGTTTATTTTCTCTCTTTCTTTAGAACTTAAGTAAAAATTCATTGAAACATTATGGCATGCCTGGTGGGACCCTTGCATCTTTACTTGGGTTCTTATTTTATTGCACCCTCTCTCTACTAATTGCTCATTAACGAATCAAAATTTTATTTTGGGATTAAAATTAAATGCATACATTGATTGCTTGAAAGTTTAGTTCACATAACTTAGCTTAAAGGCAAAGTAATCCATCATAACTTCACTCTTTGTTACACACACCTAACCAAACCACTTTTACCAATTAAACATCAAACAAAATTAAGACAAGGCCCAACTAGGATTTCATCACCTAACAATAACCTTACCCTTTCCTAATGATCCTATTTGGAGGTCATTACTAAGGGGAGAACCAATTTAGCTCACTGTCTGAGTATAATCTTTGGATATCAATATATATTCGCTAAGCACCCGACACCCTTATCGCTGTAGTGTGTGAAGTTAGGGGGTAGGCCCCAATACCAAGCCACATATCGATTCCAATACAAATTCTTTTTAGTGCCTAAACACAACCTAAAACCAACCATATACTTCTTTTTTAGTACCCAATCTATAAACCAATTTCAGTCACACATATTCTTAAGGCATAAGCTAAAGGTGAGATTAATTAAAAGTCTAGGGTTTAATGTATCTCTTAGACTATGATTTAATTTATTTGATATTTAATTATCTTCTCTTTTTTTGAGTAGTGAGGTTGTTTGTGATTTTTGTATCCCCTATCTCATATGGTTCTCACTCACTAGCAGTGAAGCAACCTTACAGAGCAAAACCCATCACCAAGCCAACCTACCTCTTCTACTTCTTCATCTATGGACTACATTTCCAAACCAATAAAATATCCTCGCCCTTCAAGAAGTCCTACTTTCCCTTGAGAGGTCCTTCAAGGAGATGTATATTTTGCTGCTTTCCTAGAAAACAATCCTATAACCTTGAAAAATTATCTTATAACCATGTCTTACCGCATCTCAGCTTTAGCTCGATCCATAGATCCACCTTATGGCATACCTCCCCATCTCATGGGGAGTACCACCATTTCCACAATTACTACCCAACCATTGACTACCAAAGCTTCCTCATCGACCAATAACCCCTTTGAGACTACCATTGAAATCAACCAACCCAAACTATCACTACCCTGATACCTTCTACTCCTAACAACCACTCCACTATAGGAGTGCCTACATCTAGCAATACCAACATTCCTTTATCTACCTTCAATCCATTAACCACCACTTTGATTCAAAGATTTATGGTGTCTATACCCTCTACCTTGCCACTGATCAACACAAGGGTCACCACCCTTCCATTATTCACCAATCCAACTATCACTCATATCTAACAAGCACCCCTTAGACCAACCTTTGGATACATCCCTAATATACAAGGGTATGTACCCACTACCCAACCACCTACCTCTACCTACCCTTATGTGTCTTCCACCCAACCATTGATATCTACTTACTCATATGTGGTAGCCTCCCAACCTTCTACCCACTATCATTATGTCTCCCAACCACCACAACAATATGCATCTTATAACCCTTCAGGGGCACAACCCCAAACAAACCTAATGAAGATGCTTATGGAAAAGATGACCACCTTAGAGTCATCTATTTTGGGTGCTCACAACATATTATGATATGACCAAATTTGTAATGAGCCTATCCATCCATCTATACCTATCAAGCCATATCCTCCCCAATGGGAACTTCTCAAGTTCTCTAAATTTGAAAGTAAGGAGGATCCCCAATAACACCTTAGGGTGTTTAGGCATGCTTTTTATCTCATCACGTATGATTATTCCCTTATCCTCCACACCTTCCCCATGTCTCTAGCAGGTCTAGCCTTAGATTGGTATAGTGCCTTACCTAAACATTCTTTCTTCTACTTCACCCAACTGGCTCAAACCTTCTTGGACCATTTTTTGATCAATATCTCCAAGAAAGTGTCTATCGTCAACCTCTATTCTATTCGACAATTTGAGGATGAATCCATTGTAGATTTTGTGCTTCATTAGAGGAGCCTAATCAACTGAATTTCCTTTTCCTTCCCTCAACCCAAACTCATATATCTCTTTTCTTAGGTATGTGACAAGCATAGATCCTCCACACTATGTGTCCAAATATTTCAAACCTTTGATGAAGATTTTACCATGGCATTTAAGTTGGAAAATTGATCCATTGATGAAGGAAAGCTTAAGCTCAAAAATAAGAACTCAACCTATAAAACCAAAGAGGCTTCTTCCTCCAAGTTAAGCAACTAACCCAGTACCAACACCAAGATCAAGGGAACCTGAATGTAGTTGTAATTAAAGTCACTCCTTCACTTTTTGTTAACCAATCCAATTCCTCTAGTTCCTCAAAGCAAAAATTGAGGAACCCAACTTAGAACAACCAAAAGTAATTCACTCCACTTGGAGAATCATATGCATTAATCTTGGAGAAGTTATTAAAAGCCAATATCATTAAACTTCCTCCTATCAAGTGACCCCAACAATTTGACTCTTCTCATCCTACACCAATTTAGTATAATGAGAATGATTTTTGTGCCTTCCATCGAGTGATAGGGCATGATGTCAATAGGTGAAACACTTTCAAGAGCCTTATCTAATCCCTCATTGATAAGGGGGAGCTTACATTACACAACCCATTACACCATCAAACCAAGCCCTTGAAATATTTAGGTAACCCTTCTTGAACCATGCTACTACTAAGAATGAGAGAAACAACATCGAGTGCTCTCATGATACCCATATAGTTAACATGGTCATTGACACACTCATTACCAAAGAGTCTTTTGACCAACCCATTTATCTCTCACCCTCTCCACTTATTGAGGTAGAAAATTTACCTTTTCTTCCTTCAAATACCCAAGCTGAGGGAACACCATCTTTTCCCCCTCCACTTATTGAGGTAGTGGAGCCACTAGCCATCCTTTTAACTAATATACTGGAACAACCAACCATCACCACCTCACCCTCACCTTTAGATATTGAGCAAACCACTCCCTATTTAGAGATCATTCTTGATGAGGAAACCCCCATGTATACTCTTCCCATAGAGTAACCACCTATCTCAACCATACATCCTTTGATTAAGGAAGAGGACAAGGTTACGATCCCTGTGTCTCTACCTAAGGGCCTATCTTTTAGGTCTACCATTCATGGAATTGAGCCAGCTTACAAAACATTCTCTAGGATAATACAAAAATTAGAGTTTATCTCCAACTTTGGAATGGATCAAACCACCTTTTGGTAGCAATTAGGCCTCCCTTATATTACCTAACTAGAACCTCCAACCCTTTCTCGATCAGACCAACCCACTACTTTCATTGACCAACCTCTTACCTTATCTACCCAAAAAACTAAACCCTCTAACCAACCAACTAAAACCTCTACAAAATAAACCAACCTTCAACCAATTAATCCAACCAAGACCCAAGTAGCCAAGCCCTCTCCTATCATCCCAACTAGGTCTGTCAAGAATCTTGGTATCCTCCCTATACTGAGCCTTAGTCACCCATCTATGAAAGTGGACCTAACCCCCTCAATCCCACCAACCAAATATCAAACCAAAGTAACAAAAGAGATGAAACCACACCAAGGCTAAAAGACCTAAATTTTTCCTCCTTTAACCTTGCCCTCCATTTTAGGGCCTCATCCCTCTACCTTGAATAGGAAGCCAATTGCCTTTACCAAAACCCCACCATCTCTTTTGATGACACCTTCACAGTTGCTCTCTAATACACCCATTTTCACCATACCAACAATACCTAAGCTACCTACCTTATAATATCCTACCTCTATCTCATTAACCTTCTTACCTAAGCCAAAATTGTCAACCAAATACACCACCCTACCCAAAATAAATACAACCAAACCTATTTATAAGTAACTTCCTACTTCAACCACTAAAGCAAAGCCACTAAACCTTTACCATCTTTAGCTGAATCCTACTTGACCTTTTTCCATAGGTTATTACAAACCTATTGTTTAACCCTACCTCCCATCAGACCCTTTGACCCTCTAGCTCTTAAACCCATTTGGTATGATGACCATAATGTGTGTTCTTATCACAAGACGCCTAGCTATGATACTAAGAAATACAAATCTATCCAAACCATCATCCACCAACTTTATGATGAGGCTGATCTATTAATAGACAAACCTCCTTTGAACCCCATACCAATCCAACCACCCACCATACCTACCCAACACTCACCTACTCCTCTACTCTCACCTCAAAGTGAAGATGAATCTGACCAATCCTCTAACTCAACCTCTCCTATCCATACTATCAACATGGTTACAAGAGCAAAATAGAAGGATAAAGGGAAGGATAAGGTGTCCATTCCTTGGACACACCCCTCCTCAAACTCCCAACCAACCTATACCCAACCATCTCCATCTTTGACCAAACCCAAGGTATTTATCTTAGGTTCCTCCTAATCTAACCCCTCAAAATGCATCAGGAGGGTCATCCTCAAGCAACTTCATTAGACCTCAGTGAAAATGAGATTGTATGAGTTGATATCTACCTTTCCCATCACTACCAAGCACTAATAGAGGCTTTGCAATCCATTGAGGTCTAATCCAAGGACTCCCAACCTCTAGCCACATTTATCAATGCCCTTCAAATTTTTAACCTTGTTACCTTCAAGGATTTAGAAATACCTTTCATATACCTAGAGGACTCAGATCCTCCTCTCTTTATTATTGCCTACATCAACTAAACTCAAATCAAATGGGTCATGATTTATGGGGGAGCTAGCATAAACATCATCTCCTCTCACACTTACAAACAACTAGACCTGTTGGATAATGTCATGTCTAAATATTTGACAATCCTTCATTCCTTTAATGATACCATGGACACTACCTTGGGAATTGTTATCCTTCATATCTGTTTAGGAGCCCACACTCTCCCTAAACTATTTTAGGTTATAGAAGGTGAATTATAATATGTCTTGTTGGGTTGACCTTGGATTCGCTCCATGGGTTGCTTTCCCTCTACCTTCCACTATTGCATTAAGTTTAAACATGAAGGCTAGGTCATCAATATCCAAGCTAACCCAAGTCCTTTCTTAACATACAACATGACCTATCACCCTAATTATGCCCTCATTACGCCTATCTAACATGCCCTCAATAGTTAAAACTCAACCTCCAACTACCAAAGTGAATATCATATCCCCTTCTACTGATGAGGAATCAACTAGTTCCTCTATAACTTCACACCAAATTCCTACCATAGACCTTTAGAATCACAATTTCATTGCCTTTCACTGGGGGTGTATCACCTTTTTCCATTTGATGCTTTCCCTACTCCTTATGAGTATGAGAAACTCACCAACCAACTGGGATATGACCCCAATGTTAGAACTATCATTCCCTTTGAACCTCCCCATAGTTAGACCCATTTTGTCTATGGGGGACTCGACAAATCCCTTGATGCTTTTACCACCTCTCTTACACCTTGACCATTCACCACTAATTTCTCTTACCTAGATAAACCAAACTTTTCCAAGACATTCCTTCATTGACGTGTTTGGAAAGGATTTGGTCTTGGGAGATATGAACATGGCCCATATAAATTGGTCACCATCAAAACCAGGAAGCCACATGAGAAGCATATACATGGTTTTATCTTTCCTAATAAGAAGAAAGCCAAACAACCCATTGCTATGATTGTTGAGTAAGATACCACCTCCTCATTGACCTATCCCCTACCTGCATGTGAGCATGATGACATCAACCCACCTAAATTTCTTTTTCATCATCATGATCAACCTTGGACTCCTAACTTATCAAAAAGAGAGGGTAGCTGTAACCATCCCTTTGACCCATCTTGAGATGATAGGAGAAGACTCTCCTACCATTAATACCATTCAGTGTTAGGATGATGATTCTATTCTCACCTATTTTGATGCCCTAGATTCTTTGATTCATAAATCCCTTCCTCCTAAGACCTTAACCATGTTGAATGAATCCACCATAGATATCAACTTGGGAACTCTAGATATCCCCCACATTGTCAAAATTAGCCAATCATTGAATGCTGATGAGCTTCAAGACTTCCCTTCTTTCCTCTAAGACCACATCATATCATTTACTTGGTCTTATAGTGATATGCCTAGAATTGACCCTACTATTGCTACTCATAACATAGTCACTCATCATGATGCCAAAACTATCAAGTAAAAGATTCGATGCATGCATCCTCACATATAACTTCTTATCAAGGAAGAGCTTCAACATCTCCTTTATATCAACTTTATTCAACCTATTGACTACCCCTAATGGGTCTCAAATGTCATACCTATCACTAAATCCATAGGGGGACTATGCATTTGTGTGGACTTTCATGACCTCAACCTTACCTACCCTAAGGATGACTTCCCTCTACCGAGCATTGACTAGTTTTTTGATCTTATAGCCAGACATAAGATGTTATCTCTTATGGATGGATCCTTGAGTTATAACCAGATCTTGATTGTTCCCAAAGATCAACATAAAACCACCTTTACCACCCCTTGGGGAACCTTTTGCTATAGATTCATGCATTTTGGGTTAAAGAATGTTGGTGTAACTTACCGATATGCCATGACCTACATTTTTAATGACCTAATCCATAATATTATAGAGGAATATATGGATGACCTTTTTAGAAAATCAAATCTTCAAAAAGACCATTTGGCCATTCTTAAGATCATCTTTGAGTGACTTATCCACTATCATGTCCATCTTAACCCCCAAAAGTGCATTTTTAGGGTCTTGTCAGGAAAGCTTCTAGGTTTCATTGTCTCCCTCTATGGAATTTAAGTTGATCCTACCAAAATCAAAGTAATCTTAGACATGATCCCTCCTACCAACCTTAAGCAACTCTAAAGATTTCAAGGGAAGCTTTAGTCCCTTCATCATTTCATCTCCTAGCTTTCAAATTAGTGCCAACCATTCCACCACTCCCTGAAGAAAGATGTATCTTTCAAGTGGAATAGTTATTTTCAAAAGGCCTTTGATTTAATAAAACACCACCTATCCTTACCCCTCATAATTATGACCAAACCTTTGACCTTTATATCTTTACCACTGTCCATTCCCTAGGGGCAATGCTGTCTCATCGAAATGAACTGCATAAAGAACAAGTCATATACTACATTAATCACATGCTTGTAGAATTAGAGACTTGGTATACTCGTACTGAGAATCTTTGCTTAGCCTTAGTCTTCATGGCCATCAAACTTTGACACTACTTTCTTAACCACAAAACCTACATCACAACCAACACCAACCCACTCAAGTGCCATATTAAAACTAGTGTATGGCCAAGTGGCTCATGCTCTTATCAGAGTTTGATCTTGAGTTCCTCTAGTAAAATTTAATTAAGGGAAAAATCATTTCTGACCAATTGTCTAAGGCACCATTAATAGGTAACCAACCTCCCCCTCTTGATTTCCCCAATGAGTTTATTGCCACCCTCTCTCAAGAAAATTTCACTTATCAAATCACCATGTTCTTTGATAGATCAAAACGTTAATGGAGTGGGGGATCAAGTATCATCCTTATCCCATTTGATGGTGAACTTCTCCCCTTATCCTTCAAACTTAATTTTGAATGTACTAATAATATGGCTGAGTACAAATCTTTGTAATAGGCCTTTTAGGAGTCAAAATAATCAATATATTTGGTGACTCCCAGCTTGTGATCAATCAAATAAATGGCTCTTATTAGTGTAATAATGATGTTTTGTAGTAGTTTAAATAACTAGTTGACAAACTCTTAGCATCATTTGAGCAATACTACATCTAGTGAACCCTGTGATCTACAAATAAGTTTGTCAATACTATGGCTTCCCTTGCCTCTCAGATACTATCTACATCTTTAAATTTTAAGCTGTCTATCATTATCCATAAGCTTACCCAACCATCTCATGTTAAACTATATTCTTCCACCATTTTCAATGTGGAGGAGACCCAACCTGACCTTTGGTATTAGCAAACCTTTGACTACCTTAACCTTGGCATAATTCCATCTAGCCTCTCTAGGAATGCTTAAAGAGCATTTATTTAAAGTAAATCTCACTATACCATTATGGGAGGAATTATTTATAAACATCACTTTGATGGCCTCCTCTTCCATTGCTTGCATAGTCACAAATCCTTGCACATTATCAAGGAAATGCATGATGGTATCTATTGGGGACACTTTAGTGGCCTCATTTTAGCTAAGTGTATCATTAATCTTAGCTATTACTAGCCTACCCTTAATGAAGACTACTATGATTATGTGAAATAGTGTGTTAAGTGTCAATAACATGCTAATTTACATCACACACCAAGCCATAGCCTTCACATCTCTACCAATTTTTGGCCCTTTTCATAATGGGGTCTAGACCTTATTGGTGAAATTAACCCCCATTCCTCATAGTGGCACCATTCTATCATCATCACAACTGATTATTTTACCAAGTGGGTATAGGCTATTCTTCTAGTCTCAACTAAGGTGGAAAATATTATTGACTTTATCAACCATCATATCATTTTCCACTTCAGTGTTCCTCATAAGATTATCACTGATAATGGTAAATCCTTTAAGAACAAATAAGTCTAAGGTCTATGTGATGCATTCAACATTAAGTTAATTTTCTCCTTACCCTATCACCCTTAAGATAAAGGATAAGTAGAAGCTTCTAAAAAAACTCTTAATAATATGGTAGCTAAAATGGTTAATGAATCAAGTCAGGATTGACATTTCCACACCCTTTTGCCTTGTGGGCATATCCTACTAGAATTACAACCCCTACAAGTGCCACCCCATTTTATCTTGTATTTAGAGCAAAGGCTTCCTTGCCGATTGAAGTCCAAATCCCCTTTGTTTGCATATATTTTCTAGATTTTATTTTAGAGGATAATTACTATCAGGACTATTTAACTCAGCTTGATCTACTTGATGAGCATCATTTAGCAACCCTTATACACCTCCATCTCTATCAAGAGCATATCAAATGTGCCTATAACAAACATCTTAAAGTGTATGAATTTAACATCAGGGACCTCATCTTAAAGGAAAATAAACATGTCACAAATATGAAAAAAATCAAGCAGGGCAAGTTTGCTTTCAATTGGCTTATACCTTATATCATAACCCACAAGTATGGATCAAGAGCTTACCAGTTGTCTTCATTCGAAGGCCACCTAGAGCCTAAGCCCCTACATGCTTTAAATCTATGTCCATTCTTTTATTAAGAAGGATCAAGTTCACCTTTTGTTTAACTTAGGCTCATCCCTTGCTATCCACCTACATTCCATCTCCCTATTCTAAGGGCAACCAATTATAACTAAATCATGTGATTAGATGTCACCAACATATCCTCATCTTAAATAATGGGTATCATGGATCTACCCATGGCATGGTTCTCATGGTACTTTTTGCACCTTCATAGAATGGATTCCCATGATCATTGTCACCTAGACCTCTTCACACCTAATCAACCTTCTTGTGATTTTAAGTTTTGCCTTCATAAAGGTGAACCAATAAACCAACCTAAACAAGTCTATGTCAAGCCAAATCAAATCAAAATAACAAAAATCTTATCATTAGCAATCATGGGTCATTTCTAGCATTCAAAGACTACTCCCTTGAAGGACAACTATTGAATACCTATTTGAAATTACCACAATTTAAGATGAACTCCTCCTTTGAAGGACAACTATCAAAAGCATTTAAACAAAGCACATACACTTAGACCACTCCCTCAAAGGATGGATGAGTAAGCATTTGTCAAAAACATAGCAATTTCTTGGATGTTTCCCACATCGATCAGATTCTCATATACAATAATTCATAAAATACCCTTTATCACAATCAAAATAATCTTGAAAGGCACAATCATCTCTCAAATAGCAAGATAAAGTAGAATCCACAATCAGCTTTTGCAAGTAGACTTCCCACATCGATCAGTCTACATAATTTGGTATAGGCTTATTTACCCTAAACTTTTAGACACTTATGGTAGAGGCATGCTAATCTCATAATAGGTTTCCATTTCCACCCATATCCCATTTACACCATATGCAAGGGATTCTTGAGCTTACTTGACATTATGTGGTCAAGACACCTTTCTAATCAACTAATGAATGATCATACAAAGCATTCGAAGGGATTATGTTCATTAAGCCAGTCTAACATTAGTTTTTTTAGTTTTAGTCAATGAAGAAGCATCGTTCCCTCTTCTTACCCTATCATGACTAATTGATATTTTCATTTATGATATTTGTCTCTCAATTAGATTATTTAAGTCTCCTATCTAGTGTTGTTAATTAACATACCTCATATGTTATATCCTCCAAATTAATAACATATCATAACCATAACAACAACCATAACCATAAAAAGCATCATAAAGTAATATCATCCATAAGCATTTACACATTCAACCATTTTACACCATGTATAAAGTATACTAATGCAATATTTACACTTAAGATTTAACATGTCATAAGCATAACCATAAATCCAAACCATCCCATACCTAAGCTAAACATTACATCATAAGCAATAAACATCAACATCAAATCATACACCATGAACATGAGCATAAATAATGATCATATATATGAGCCCATGAGTTAGGTAACCATATCGTAAAGTGTACAAATCAAATAGACATATCTATCTATAAAAAATGTATATCTCACCACATCAACTTGCAGGCCAGGATCAAAATGATATACAAAATGTCATACTCTAGCTATATTTGGATTTATGCTAGGATAATAGCCTCATAATACTATAACTCCTCCACTATAGCTAGGTATCATGTTGTAGGGGTAAAATCGAGTGGCTCTACCAATCCTACTACTCCTCCTCCTCCTTTCTACCTCAGAGAGTCCCTCTCCTAAGTCACCAAACCTAGAGAGGTCCTAGCCTAATCCCTCTCACCTATGATAGTAGTGAGATGACCCTAAAAGGTTGTAACCTTACACTATAATTTTATAACCTAGCCTTATAACATGACCACCTATCCCTGTAGTACTTGTAGTTACCCTTGTGTAGTGGCTAAAGCCACCCTTGCTTATCCATCTTGTCTAGCTAGATCCATAGCCATTATCCTCACACCTTATTCATCTCCACCAATGTCTATAGTTGTGTATAAGGGCTGGTACCATGACATGTACCCATATAAAAACTTGACATCATCTATTAGAGCCCTAACTAACAACTCCTCTACACACCATCTAGAAATGTAGGAATAGGATATGACACTGATAATAAGATCTCTGAATCCTCTCTCTTGTACCTAGGGAATGGGCCTAGGATACCCTATACCAAGATAAACTATCATCATACCCTATCAAATAGAATGAAATCTACCTCTCCATCTCATTTTCCAAGTATCCATTTATAGATCTAGAGGGAGAGTGTCTACCTCATGTATCCTGGCCATATCAAAAATTGGACACATGGCCTTCAGGTGATATCTATGGCCACTAGTGAACCTAGTGCACCCCTGAACCACTCCATGTCATGAAGACCACCTCCTACACCTAATACAAAAAAATCACCCCTCCATTACATAAAGCTAATGGGGAACTCAATCTATGTATAGCCAACCCATGGCAACCCTACTAGCCTCAACACCTAAATATGCTTATAGGCCCAACAATTTAAAACTAGGTTTACACTAATACCATACCTCCTATGGGCCCTAAACCCCCATATCTCCATATATATCTATACACATAAGACAAGAACCCAAACAAATACTCTTTTACCTAATATTAGCTTGATTAAAAACCCCAATAGGAAATCTCCCACTGCTCGAATCAAAAAACCTAAAGCAAGTCACATCAATCATAAACATGGTCATGAGTCTCCTCTTAGTTAGAGACCTTTGATACAATGCTATATACTTGAATCCCCCAACATGGCATTTGACCTGACACTATCATCTCCATACAAGAGCTTGACATGTTCATCTCACTCCCCATGCTTGGTATGGTAGATTAGATAGCCACATAGTGGAAGTCAGGTGATCTTAAGCACATCCTCAAGAAGAATGGTCATCTCATTAGTCAAAATTAGGAAGGTGTTCATAGTGGGATCCCATATCTCAATGAGTGCTATGACCATAGACACTAGTAGTGCCTCATAACTCCTAACCCCACCTTATCCATTCAAGCCCAATTGGCTGGGGTCATCCCCTACTAAATATCTACAAAGATCTTAGGGACTCAATCCCTCATCTAGATCTAATCTCATGCTTACAAAAATAAAGGTTAGCACACATTAGTATTTCTCATTTCCAAATTGACCTCTTTACCAACATTCAACCTATTATACCCTAACCCCCACTTACCTAAAGTTTTTATACCTACCTTAACCTATCAAACTGATACTTAGAAAACCAATACCTCACTCCCCTTTCTAACAAGCACCTACCCCAAACCAAACATTCTCAAACATCCTACCCATACCTCCACTTAGCACTCCAACCCTTGGGTAACAACACATTACTTCCACTTGATAATTATGCTAGCCTACCTTACTTTTTGCATTTTATCTAACTCATGCCTACCAATGTTACTCTCTAGACTTACCTTGCTCACCTAAGCCTAACATGCAAGCTTTCCACTTGCCCTAAAATTTTAAATCACTTTGAAAAAATCTTCCCTACCTTATCAATCATTGATGGTCATGGTGAGTACCGTTGGTCAGACACCCATGTTTTCTAGGGTCTTAACCATCGATGATAATACCTGACCATCGATGGTCACTATTAGCATTTTATGGCTATAATGCCCAAACCCTAACTCCACCCAAATTTCACCTAATGAATAGCTAAAACACCTACTTAGATACCCTAATCAGTATACCCACCCCCTATAACATAAATACCCTTTCAATTATTGAATTTACTCACCTAATTACCCAAATTTTGCAAATAAACCTACCTAGGGCATAAAAAATCCCACCTAAGCAAATTTTAAACTACCTTGACCCCCTAACCTAATGTAATACAAAATTTAAACTATTATATCAAATTTAAGGCACTACCTACCTCATTACTCAAACTCTATCATGGATGGAGACCACATCCCACTACTTGAACACACCCTCATCCACCCTGTATCTTGGTCCCAAGAAACCACCTCAAGCATGTACCTCTAACCAACCACTAGCTAAAAACTCAAACAAATGCTCAATCAAATCTCTCACAATAAAATGCCAAAATGTTGAGAAACTATGGCACAAAGTCAAATAAGAAAGAGTTACAATGGGTAAAAAGTAAATCCACTTTCACTTTTAACCCATAAACTTTTAGGGTTCCCACCTTGACTGTCGATAGTCAAGGTGATCATCAATGATCGCCCTTGGGCACCCTCTATTGATGGTCAAGATGCCCCATTTTAAAACTTAAACCTTATAAAAATCCCTTTTATCATAACCAACCTAGTTTTCCCACTTATGGAGACTACCTTCTCCACCCACCTTGACCACCTCATCACCTCATCATTGGTCTATTTTATGCCCAACTAGTATGCTTTTTTATGACAACTTTTGCCTAGTAATTTGACCATAATGATAATATTGCCACATTGACCTTTTTTAAATTAGTTCCACCTCATGCTTACCTGACCCATTTATGTTTTTTTAGAGCACTTCCTCCCTTAGATACCTATGATATTTGACCTATTTGTGTTTTCCATGAGATTACTTCTTGCCTTGGATACCCATACAAACATACCTTATATAGGAGACTAATAGGTGTACCCAACCACCATGCCTAAATGCGATCATGAGATACACTAGTCACTTGTCCCTTAGATTTGACCTTTATTATTATCAACCATGGTAACCTTATCTTTCCATGATCTTGGATACCATACCTTTTTTTGCACTTTATGTACTTGCTTGTGCTTTAGTGCCCAACCTATTACCCACTATCATGACATTATATATTTATCATCACCATCATCCACCTTGTCAAACCTGCAGCCAATTTTACTTCACCTCATTTCCTCTTAGTTTTAGGGGGGACACCTCCCATACTCAGGGTAAATAACTAGACCCTTTGACCATCATCAATTTTTATTTTATAGCTTGTTGATTCAAAGCTTCATAATAAAAATGGGTAAAATTTAGACATCAAAAATCCACACACTATAATTCCAAATGTCAAAAATACCCATGGACTACTTAGAACCCACCTTGAGACCAATTTTACCCTTTGACATGCTAATTAGGCCCAATCATAATTAGTTTACCCAATTAGCTTAACCTATCTTTTACCCACCTTTTTAACTTCACCCTCAATTATTGATGATCAAGATGACCACTGATGGTCAACTTGACCATCGACAGTCAAGGTGTACCTCCTTAACCAAAATCATGCAAACTACCTACTTTACTTTTATAAATATAATTTGTCTAAATCCTATTATTAGTCATTAACTAGACAATTTATAATTAGACAACCTAGTTGAACCTTCACTTTGACTTCTTGCTTGTGCCTATAAGAAGAGAGGATCCTAAAGGTGAAATCTATCTATAATTATTGTCAAGAGCTTATACATCTATGAGTTTCTTTTAGTAGGTAAAATCACCTTCTAGCATTCTAGTAATCTAGTAATCATATTAGAGAGTCAATTTGCTAGTGCCTCTCCACCAAGCCTTTAGGTATCGTTACTCTACCAAAATCAAGCTAGATTCCACCAATAGATAAAATATCTCAACCATCCACCCAATCAACTTCTGGTAAGATAAGTACTTGATTTCTAATATTCATTTAATTTATTTCTATTTCATAATCAACCCAAGCCTTACCCACCTCTTAAAATCCATCTTCTAGATCTTATCAATAAGCCAAAATTACCAACCTAGATCCTCACACATTAATTGTCAATGGTTGACTCAATCATCGATGGTTTGCCCAACCATTGATGGTCACCTTAACCATTGATAGTCACTTTAACCACTGATGGTCAACCCAACCATTGATGGTCACTATGAAAATAAGAACCAACAAGATGATTTCACCTACCTACACCCAATCAAACTTAATTTTTTGCATTCTTGCCTATCTACAGACCCCTTCCTAATTTTTTAAAGCATACCCCAACCCTTTAGCACTAGTATTAATTGGTTAATCACCAATTTAATCATTTCTAGTCTATTTCCTTAGCAAGCATTCTTATATTCAATTTTAGTATCATTTGATTCATTGATGCAAGTACATTTTTTTCTATTTATAAGCTTAATTGTTTAAAACATATGGATTACCAACCCCTAAGGAAGATCTCACTTCTAGGATTTATCTATCACTAGGCAATCCACCCAACTATTTATCTAACAAACAAGTTTTCTTTAGTGATTTCTTATCTTTAGGTCATCCTCCCAAGCCAAAGAGGAACTCTTCATAATTCTTCTGATTTCAATGTGTACACAATCAATTAGGTTTTATAATGATACCCGTATCAAGTTTATTTTCTCTTTCTTTAGAACTTAAGCAAAAATTCATTGAAATAGTGGGATAATAAATTCCATTTGTGTTTTATCTATGTTTGGCTTAATGTGACTCTAATAGGATTAAAATGAGGATAGATTAGATTGCTTACAATGTAAAATAACTAAAACATTTGTGCATAACTAGTAGAATAAAATAGATTTATATTTATAAAAAACACTAGAAGAATGAATTAATTCACTTATTTCTATTATTTTTATGTTTATGACATGGTACAATTATCATTAATATTATAAAGTGGGCCCATGAATGATAATATATGGAAATAATGTGTTTGTGTGAGCCTAGGTAAATCCACACTTCCTAGATACCTATGGAGTTTAATATAGTATCATAGGGTGCAAAACAATCCTATGTGTCTATGTTGATCTATGAAATTTATGACTATCATGCATGTGTTTGATAAGGGATCTTGTCTATGAAAATGTATTCTATCCTTTGTGAATGTATTTATTATCCTTTTGCTTGATTCAAACCCTATTTATGCACTATAATACCAATGTATAATAGGAACAAGTGAAAGGGAAGGGTTTAGTTAAACTCAACCATCCCATGTTGCTAAGAGATGCATATGTATCCAATAATCCAAATAAGGAAGTCAATTTGAATGTAGTTCTCTCACCTAGCTGAGTGTATACAATCATGTGTAATACTAACATGCATTGAAATTATATGTATGGATTTTAACACTTGATAACCTATGATTTGGCCTTGTATAGGTATTTAGACTTAGTTTAGGTATTTCTCATTTTAAGGATTCAATATTTGTAAACTTTAGGATATTCTTCTCAATGTGTAGAGTGATTTCTAGTGATATAAATGTAAGTGTTAGATATCAATAGGTTTAGGATTGATATGTTGACATACCTGGATCTTTGGGTAATTTTATCTGGATTAACATGAAAAACATATGGGATGACCCATATGAACACTTTTAATTTGGAAAAATAGCCATCAAAGGGCACATAAATAGGTCCACATGTTAGCTATAACCTTTTACTTGGTAGGCCATTGATTTATGATACCAATCTCTCTATGTTACATAAAAGGTTAAAATGTATCTACGAAGGATTACCATATATTATTCCTATGGATGATGTTTCTTTCCCACTTTTTAGGTTGTTAGAACCCATAAAAAGAGTCATCTTGTATCTCAATACATTACAACCATATATTATTACACCTAAACAATATATTTATATAGAATAATTTAATACATTTAAATTAG